>JAESUZ010005308.1:0-605000 GCA_017311185.1 Proteles cristata cristata
TGTCAAGTAAGAAGTTGCTGCGGTGGAGGTCAAGGAGGTTGTTTACTGCTTTCTCCTCTAGGGTGTTGACAGTTTCCTGTCTCACGTTCAGGTCCTTTATCCATTTTGAGTTTATTTTTGTGCATGGTGTGAGAAAATGATCTAGTTTCATTCTTCTGCATGTTGCTGTCCAATTTTCCCAACACCATCTGTTAAAAAGGCTGTCTTTTTTCCATTGGATATTCTTTCCTGCTTTGTCAAAGATCAGTTGGCTGTATACTTTTGGGTCCACTTCTGAGTTCTCAATTCTGTTCCATTGGTCTATGTCTGTTTTTGTGCCAATACCATACTGTCTTGATGATGACAGCTTTGTAGTAGAGGCTAAAGTCTGGGATGGTGATCCCTCCGTTTTGGTTTTATTTTTCAGGATTACTTTGGCTATTCGGGGTCTTTTGTGGTTCCATACAAATTTTTGGATAGTTTGTTCTAGTTTTGAAAAGTATGCTGGTGCAATTTTGATTGGAATTGCATTGAATGTGTAGATTGCTTTAGGTAGTAATGACATCATAACTATATTTATTCTTCCTATCCATGAGCATGGAATGTTTTTCCATTTCTTTGTGTCTTCTTCAAATTCCTTCATAAGTTTTCTATAGTTTTCATCATACAGATCTCTTGTATTCTTGGTTAGGTTTATTCCTAGGTACTTTATGGGTTTTTGTGCAATTGTGAATGGGACCAGTTTCTTGATTTCTCTTTCTGTTGCTTCATTGTTGGTGTATAAAAATGCAACCGATTTCTGAACGTTGATTTTGTACCCTGCAACTTTGCTGAATTCTTGGATCAGTTCTAGGAGGCTTCTGGTGGAGTCTGTCAGGTTTTCTATGTAGAGTATCATGTCATCTGCGAAGAGTGAAAGTTTGACTTCCTCTTTGCCAATTCTGATGCCTTTGATTTCCTCTTGTTGTCTGATGGCTGATGCTAGGACTTCCAGCACTATGTTAAACAGCAGTGGTGAGAGTGGGCATCCCTGTCGTGTTCCTGATCTCAGGGGAAAGCTCTGATTTTTCCCACGTTGAGGATGATGTTAGCTGAAGGCTTCTCATAGATGGCTTTGATGATGTTTAAGTAGGTTCCTTCTATCCCAACTTTCTCGAGAGTCTTTATTAAGAAGGGATGCTGTATTTTGTCAAATGCTTTTCTGCATCTATTGGCAAACATATGGTTTTATCTTTTCTTTTATTGATATGATGGATCACATTGATTGATTTGCGAATGTTGAACCAGCCCTGTAACCCAGGAATGAATCCCACTTGATCTTGGTGGATGATTCTTTTTATGTGCTGCTGGATTCGATTTGCAAGGATCTTGTTGAGGATTTTTGCATCCGTATTCATCAAGGATATTGGCCTGTAGTTCTCTTTTTGCTGGATCTCTGTCTGGCTTGGAATCAGAGTGATGCTGGCTTCATAAAATGAGTCCGGGAGTTTTCCTTCGCTTTCTATTTTTTGGAATAGCTTGAGAAGAATTGTGATTAATTCTGTTTTAAATATCTGGTAGAATTCCCCAGGGAAGCCATCAGGTCCAGGGCTCTTATTTGTTGGGAAATTTTTGATCACTGATTCAATTTCTTCACTCGTTATGGGTCTGTTCAGGTTTTCTATTTCTTCCCGTGTGAATTTTGGTAGTGAGTGTGTGTTTAGGAATTTGTCCATTTCTTCTAAATTGTCCAATTTGTTGGCATATAATTTTTCATAGTATTCCCTGATAATTGCTTGTATTTCTGAGGGGTTGGTTGTAATAAGTCCATTTTCATTCATAATTTTGTCTATTTGGGTGCTCTCTCTTTTCTTTTGATAAGTCTGGCTAGAGATTTCTCAATTTTGTTTACCTTTTCAAAACACCAACTCTTGGTTTCATGGATCTGTTCAATTGTTTCTTTGGTCTCTATGTTGTTTATTTCTGCTCTAATTTTTACTATTTCTGTTCTTCTACTGGGTTTAGGGCGTTCTTGTTGCTCTGCCTCTAGTTCCTTTAGGTGAGCTGTTAGATTTTGGACTTGCGCTTTTTCTAATCTCTTGAAATAGGCCTGGAGAGCAATGTACTTTCCTCTTAGGACTGCCTTTGCCGCATCCCATAGATTTTGAATTGTTGTGTTTTCATTTTCATTTGTTTCCATATATTTTTTTAATTTCATCTCTAATTGCCTGATTGGCCCATTCATTCTTTAGAAAGGTGTTCTTTAACCTCCCTGTTTTTGGAAGTTTTCCAGACTTCTTCCTGTCATTGATTTCAAGTTTCAAAGCATTGTGATCTGACAGTGTGCATGGTATGATCTCTATTCTTTTTATATTTCTGAGGGCTGCTTTATGTCCCAGTATGTGATCTATCTTGGAGAATGTGCCATGCGCACTTGAGAAGAAAGTAAATTCCCCTGGCCTCAGGATGTAAAGTTCTAAATATATCCGTCAGGTCCATCTGGTCCAATGTATCTTTCAAGTCCATTATTTCTTTAGTGATTTTCTGTCTGGTTGACCTATCCATTGCTGTAAGCGGAGTATTAAAGTCCCCTGCTATTAGCACATTCTTATCTAAGCTTGTTTCTGTTTGTGATTAATTGTTTTAGATATTTAGGTGCTCCCATATTCGGTGCGTAGACATTTATGATTGTTAGTTCTTCCTGATGGATGGACCCTGTAATTATTATGTAGTGCCCTTCTTCATCTCTTGTGATTGTCTTTAATTTAAAGTCCAGTTTGTCTGATATAAGTATCGCTACTCCGGCTTTCTTTTGATTTCCTGTAGCATGATATAGATTTCTCCATCCCCTTACTTTTAATCTGAAGGTATCTTCCCGTCTAAAATGAGTTTCTTGTAGACAGCATATAGATGGATTTTGTTTTTTAATCCATTCTGCTACCCTATGTCTTTTGATTGGAGCATTCAGCCCATTTACATTCAGTGTTATTATTGAAATATGTGGGTTTAGAGTCTTTGTATCTTTTGTAGGGTTCATGTTTGTGGTGGTGTCTCTGGAATCTTTCTTCCTTGCAACCTTTCCTTCAGAGCATGCCCCTCAGGATTTCTTGTAGGGCTGGCTTCGTGGTGACAAATTCTTTCAATTTCTGTTTGTTTGGAAAGGTTTTTATCTCTCCTTCTATTTTGAATGACAGGCTTGCTGGATAGAGGATTCTTGGCTGCATATTTTTACTGTTCATCACATTGAAGATCTCTTGCCATTCCTTTCTGGCCTGCCACGTTTCAGTAGATAGGTCTGTCACCACTCTGATAGGTTTCCCTTTGTATGTGAGGGCCCTTTTCTCCCTAGCTGCTTTCAAAATTCTCTTTGTCCTTGTATTTTGCCATTTTTACGATGATATGTCGTGCAGAAGATCGATTCAAGTTACGTCTGAGAGGAGTCCTCTGAGCCTCTTGTATTTCCACATTGACTTCCTTCCCCAGTCGGGGAAGTTCTCTGCTATAATTTGTTCCAGGACTCCTTCAGCACCTTTCCCTCTCTCTTCCTCTTCTGGGATTCCTATGATACGGATATTGTTGCGTTTGACTGTGTCGCTGAGCTCTCGAATTCTTCTTTCCTGTTCCTGGATCAGTTTGTCTCTTTTTTTGTCAGCTTCTTGTTTTTCTATAATGGTGTCTTCTAAATCACTTATTCTCCTTTCTGCCTCTTCAAGCCGTGCGTTGGAGGCCTCTAATTTATTATGGATCTCATTTATCGCATTGTTTAATTCTTCATGCCTATTTTTATTTTCCATTCTGTCTGTAGCCATAGTTTCTTTGATGTCGCCTATGTTTTTTTCAAGCCCTGCTATTAATTTCACCATTATTATTCTAAAATCTTGTTCACTTATGCTGCTGATATCTGTTTTGAGCAGTTCACTAGCTGTCATTTCTTCTTGGAGTTTCTTTGGAGGAGAGTTCTTTCGTTTCGTCATTTTAGTTAGCTTTCCGGCTCTTGTTGGTTTTAAAGACCTGTTATGCTCTCTGTTTCTATGAGCACTGCTATATCCAAGAAACTCTTTGACTTTCCAGGGCCTATCCTTTCAGAGATTGTTTTTTGACTGGTATCCCTCGGTCACTCTTGTTGGGACCTTAGTTATTTTATTTTCCTATTCGTAGTGATATTTGGGACTCTTCACCTTGTGTACTCTAGCTTGTTTCTTGAGGTAGCCCTGGAAAAGAAAACAGACAGACAAACACACAGGGAGCAGGAGCACACAAATGCACAGGCTGATTCAACTAACATGCAAAGTGAGAGGGAAAACGAAAAAGTTAATAGAAAAGACGGAAGAGGGAGGGCGAATAGGGAGCATAAAATACATACAAGGGTCAAAAAGGGGAAAAGAAAAGGAAAAAAGAAGAAAACCGATGGACAAAGAACGGTTTAAAGCATATACCTGGATTTCCCAGCTACAGTTAAATAGCCGTGTGTATGCAGTGCTGGTTGAAGAGCATAGAGAAAAGAGAGAAGGCAGGGTGAGACAAGGCAGATTTGGAAATAGAATGAACAGGCAGAAGGGATAAGAAACTTTTTTCAAAGAGGTAAAGGGTAGAATATGGTTGGATAGGTGAGAGAAGGATGCTGGACTTATCCAGAGAAATTATATAGTCTAATTACTCCTGAGAGAAATAGCTGAAAAAGTCGGTAGGTGTAGAATTTACATTTACAGAATGGACTTGTGATTGTTTAAGCAAGCTGGCAACCAGAGTTAATCAGGTCAGTGTTTTGGGGGAAAAAGCGAGAAAAGAGAAAGAAGCAGAAAAAAAGAGAAAAGAAAGGGGGAAAAAAAGAAAGAAGAAAAAAAAAGGGAAAAAGAAAAAAAAAAAAAGGGGAGGAGGGCACCTCTCAGGCTGGGATGGGCGTGGCGTGATCCGATGCCTCAGGCGGGCGTTCTGCCTTGGCGATTGTGGGAAGGAGAGTGACGGTGCTCCAGTCCCTTCTTGAACCCCGCGCTGCAGCTCGCTTTTTTTTTTTTTTGGCGTGTCAACTCCCCGTTCCGGGGACGCAGCCGAAGTTGGTTGCACTCTTCAACCCAGGCCAGTTCCAATCTCCAAATCCCAGCCCGCGCCCCGCTGAAGTTGCCTTAGACACAGCTTCCCAGACAACCCCCTCCGGCTATTCCAGGCTCCCTGCTGAGCTCTGGGGGCGGAGTCAGGATCGCTGCTTCCTTCTCTGGGTCGGGCTGGTGCGCATGCTCGGGGGCTTGTCTGCCGGGTCCGCGTAGCCTGAGCCCGCTGGAGTGAGGAAAACCGGGTCTCTCTATGGCTCGTCACCCGAAACACGAACTCACAGGCAAATTTCCCAGTTTTTAGCTCTTTGCCTTCCCTCTCGAGCCCCAGCCAGCCAGGAGCGCGGACGCCCGGTGTCTGTGCGTCTCCTTCAGGGGTCCCAGCCGCCCTCGAGCTACAATGGCGGCAGGCGCGCCGCCGCTGGAGTGAGGAAAACCGGGTCTCTCTATGGCTCGTCACCCGAAACATGAACTCACAGGCAAATTTCCCAGTTTTTAGCTCTTTGCCTTCCCTCTCGAGTTCCAGCCAGCCAGGAGCGTGGACGCCCGGTGTCTGCGCGTCTCCCCCAGGGGTCCCAGCTGCCCTGGAGCTACAATGGCGGCAGGCGCGTCCGCGCTGCTTTAAAACCCCACCTCCAGGAGCGGCACAAAGAAGCAGTCTGTGTGCTCAGCCTCCCCCAGGACCAGTTGGCGCGAGGGGACCTGGTGTGCAGGTATTTGGCAAGTACGGTCTTTCTATGCACCGAGCAGAGATTTCTCTGTCTCAGACTCCTTTTCCCCTCTCACTCCCCGTAGAGGGTAGAGGGGGATCGCCTCCCACCCTGGAGGCTCTGATCCCGGCCCGATTTTACCTTCCCCGGTTCGCACTCACGTTAGAAGGCTTTCTCAGTGGATTCTGCGTCCTTTTTCTCCGAGTCTCTCAGGTTTTGTATGGTTTCCAATGGCTTCAGATCTTTTCTGTGTGATGTATGGGCGCGAGTGCAAGTACGGAGCTCCTTACTTCTCCGCCATCTTGCCTCTCCGTCAAATTTGTTACTTTTTAATAAATTCAGATTCACAGTCAAGAATCTTAATGCCCTTCTGTTTCCTAATTGCTAACCTTTCACGGCTGCCTCACAAGTTCCCCGGCGCAACTTTGCCCTCCACATGAGGCGACCATGGCTAGCTCAGTGGCGCGGCTGGGGAAGCAATACTTCAAAAATATTTTTAAAACTCTTGACTAAGGGATTTTTGTCCAATTTTAGTAATTTTAATTTTTATTTCCCCAAAATTTTATAGAAATACTCTTGGCTTTGCCAGCATGTCTGCTAAATTTGGAGATACTATTTCCAAAAGAAAAATCTGTCTTTAATTTTCATGAGTAAGCATTTTCCCCTTTGAAAAGCAACTCCTGTCATACAACAAAATTACTTTGCAAGGAAAAATGAACGCACTGGCAAATTAAATCATCACACCAAACTGTAATGCTGGGAAAAGTCATTGTATGTTATTACCCATTTTATCTTCTTAGAAAGACTTACCTCTGTGATAAAAGAGCAAAAAGAGAAAGGTATGTCTATAAATTGTGGGAGTCAGTAAAAATACAGGTTGTAATTGAGGATTTTAATTTTTAAAAAATAATGTAGGATGAAAGTAATTTTCGGTCATCTAGCACAATAAAAAAATGTCCATGCCTTTGTGGCCCAGAATTTACATTTTTAGAAAAACTGTCAGATATGTGCATAAAAACATATGTAGAAAAATGTTTTTTGCAGCATTACTGGTAAAAACAAAAAAAGAATGCTTATAAACTAAATGTCCATCAGTAGGAGATAGATAAAGCATATTTATAAGATGGGATACAGCATATAAGTTAAAGTAAATGAACTAAAATTAATGTATAAAAATAAATCTCAAAGCATAATAATAAAAGACTTAGAAAATGACAAGATGGTACAAAAATATGATACATTTATAAAAAAGCAAAAATACACATACTCTTCAATAATACACACATTTATATATAAATGCATTAAAAAGGTTGCAAGTACATGTAGTAACTTCATGATAATATCTATTTCAGGTGAAGGGGAAGTGGCTAGACATATGGGAAGGGACTTCAAATTGATCTATAATATATGTTAGTGATTGTATAAAAACAGATAAAACAGTATGGCCAAATTATAACACTTTTAAATTCTCGTTGGTGGATTTTCTGCATTATAGTTTCTTTGAAAATTTCTTCAGTTTAGTATTTCTGAACAATGACCACAAGATAATCCAGGGAATTAATTTAATAAAATGTTAATTATTTAAGTAAAGATAAGCATCCCTTGGTTGATTATTTGGTGTGCTTAACATTAAGCAGTCTTTACATAGCGCGATTTTAAGCAAAATTTGAACCTGTTCTTCAGCCTGTATGTATTAGAATGATGGAACAACTCTGAGTTGTCAGCACTGAGTCCAGCATGGGGCTTGAACTCACAGACTGCAAAATCATGACCTGAGCTGAAGTCAGATGCTTAACTGACTGAGCCATCCAGGTGCCCTGACCTACTGCTAATTTTAAATATCTCATAACACTTAACCATTTTTTTTTAGTCTATAAATTGAGATTTGGAGTTTTCCCCAAATTTTGGTTTGAAATTGATTGAATTTCAAACACATAAACGATTTTTCTTCCATGTTGTCCCCCAGGCCCACATGAGAACAGACTAGGAACAATGACAAATATAGTGCTTCTCTATCCTCCAGCTCATAGAGCATTTTCCTTGTGTGGAATTACTCATCTACCATGTGGGCTGTCTGTTAAATGGTGATTTCCAATACCTACCTCCACCATGGAAGATGAAGAGGCACTATTCTTTAGTGAGTATTCAAGTACATTTCTGAGTTTCCACCAATCAGACATTTTTGCTAGGGACTTTGAATATTGAACATGTGGTACCAAGTAAGGTCAATAGAGGGGGTAAGATCAATGCAGGTTTGGTGGTACCAGGGACACCTTTGGTAGCAGTAAGAGTCTCAATAGAGCCTGCAGCTGCGGCAAGTTGGCTGCATAATGCCAGAAACAACAACTCTTGAACTGTCCTATGTATGGCCCAAGTTTTTCAGCCTCAATTCTGTGACCTAACTGAATACTCTTTTCTTTTAAAATTATCCAAGTTCCTACTGTTGCTTGCAACCAAGAAGTCTGATCTAGATCTACTAAACAATCATTCGAAACACCCTGAAAGCTAAAAAGGCCTATCCATGCATGTTCTGGAACACAAATGTAAAGAAAAGTGAAAATTTCAATTTGAAATGCAATCTTGGATATATATTATGACTATGTTTAAATAAACAGGTATTATAATGGTGTCAAATGTTTTTAGATTTCATGCACAAAGATGAATTCACTTATTAACGAAGAATGCAAGTATATATAAAAAATTTTCCCATTTCCCTCTATGCTGAATAACCTTCAACTTTTCCGTTTTAGATTCATGATGTAAGAGCGATGTGAGGGCAAAAGCATCATGCAGATCTCACTGTTACTTAATGTTCTTGCTAGAGTTGGAAACCCACTTAATTAAAGTGGCTAACACTGTCTTTCAAAAAAGAATAATTAGAAAAACATGTATTTCTCAATATCAGAGGAATTGACAATTATTATTTAATGACTAAAAATATAGTTCCATAGTTCCTAGAAGGACTAAACATATTCTTGCCCTCTAAGTTCACAGCTAACCTGTAAACGTTTCTGGATTTTTCAATCTTAATATCAATTGGACTAAATTATCTCTTAATCTCAAAGTACCAATTTTAGACAGATTGATATTCTACTTTTAGTGGTATTGCTACTTCTTATAGGTTGAATTGTGTCTCCCCAAAATTCTCATGTTGAAACTCTAACTAAAATGTAACTAACTATACTTGGAGATTGGGCCTTTAACGAGATAATTATATTAAAATGAGGTCATTAGGGTAGATTCAAATTCAATCTGGCATGTGTCCTTTTAGGAGAGGAATTTGCACCCAAGGAGATGCCAGGGGTACATCCAGTGGATTCATTTTGGAAATAAAAAGAAACATTGCTCCCTACTGCTTAGCCCATTTGCCAGGGACACAAATGAGAAAAAAACATGTTGGCAGTAAAATGATAGTAAAATGGGAAGCAGATATGAACAGACATTTTTCCGAAGAAGATATTTAGATGGCCAACAGACACATGAAAAGATGCTCATCAGCACTTATCAGGAAAATGCAAGCCAAAACTTACAATGAGGTATCACGTCACTCACACCTGTCAGAATGGCTAAAATCAACAACACAAGAAACAACTGGTGTTGGTGAGGATGTGTAGAAAAAGGAACCCTCGTGCATTGCTGGTGGGAAGGCAAATTGGTACAGTCACTGTGGAAAACAATTTTACATTTTATCAAATATTTCCACATTGTGAATACTATCTATCTATCTATATATATATATATATATATATATATGTCCTTTTTATGTTGAGGTATATTCCCTCTAACCCTACTTTGTTGAAGGGTTTTATCATGAACGGATGTTGTATTTATTCAAATACTTTTTCTGCATCTATAGAAATGATTTACTTTAATATATATTGCGTTTTGAGTGCTGGTATTTTGTTGAGAATTTTTGCATCTGTGTTTATCAAAAATATTGGCTTGTAGTTCTCATTGTTTGTGGTGTCTTTATCTGATTTTGGTATCAGGATAATGCTGGTCCCATAGAATGAGTTTGGAAGTTTTCCTTCCTATTTTATTTTATTTTATTTTATTTTATTTTATTTTATTATTTTATTATTTTATTTTATTTTATATTTTTTTGAAACAGTTTGAGAAGAATCGGTATTAACTCTTTAAATGTTTGGTAGAATTCACCTGTGAAGCCATCTGGTCCTGGACTTTTGTTTGTTGACAGTTTTTTGATTACTGATTCAATTTCTTTGCTGGTTATAAGTCTGTTCAAATTTTCTATTTATTCCTGTTTCAGTTTTGGTAGGTTATACGTTTCTAGGAATTTATCCATTTCTTTTAAGTTATCCAATTAGCTGGCATATAGTTTTTCATCATATTCTCTTAAAATTCATTGTATTTTGGTATGTTTATTATTTCCACTTTCTCATTTGAGATTTTATTTCTTTGAGTCCTTTTTCTTTTTTTCTTGGTAAGTCTGGCTAGAGATTTATCAATTTTATTCTTTGTTTGTGTTTTTCCCAAAACCCAGCTCCAAGTTTCACTGATCTGTTTTGCTGTGTTTTTTTCTTTTTTCAGTTTCCATATCATTTGTTTTTGCTCTAATCTTTATTATTTCTTTCTGCTCTTTTTTAGGTTTTGTTTGTTGTTCTTTTCCTAACTGTTTTAGGTGTAAGTTTAGCTTGTTTATTTGAGATTTTTCTTGCTTCTTGAGGTACTCCTGTATTGCTATAAACTTCCCTCTTAGAACCACTTTTGTTGCACCCTCAAGGTTTTAGATTGTTGTATTTTCATTTTCATTTGTTTCCATGTATTTTTTTAAATTATTTTTTTAAATTTCTGTTGACTCATTTATCGTTTAGTAGCATGTTATTTAACCTCTATGTATTTGTGGTCTTTCTAGATTTTTTCTTATGGTTGACTTCTAGTTTCATAGCACTGTGGCCAGAAAAGATACATGTCATGACTTTGATGTTTTAGAATTTTTTAAGACTTGTTTTATAGCCTAATATGTGATCTAATTCAGGGAATTTTTCATGTGAACTGGAAAAGAATGTGTATTCTGCTGCTTTAGGATAAAATGTTCTGAATATATTAGTGAAGTCCATCTGGTGCAGTGTGTCATTTCAAGCCATTTTTTCCTTGTTGATTTTCTGTTTAGATGATTTGTCCATTGACATAAGTGGAGTGTTAAAGCCACTTACGGCTATTGTATTATTTTTGATTAGTTCTTTTATGCTTGTTGTTACTGTTTTATGTATTTGGGTGCTTCCATGTTGAGTGCCTAAATATTTACTTGTTGGATTGTACCCTTTATTATTGTACAGTGTCCTTCTTTGTCTCTTGTTGCGGTCTTTGTTTAAAGTCTTTGTCTGATATACATATTGCTCCTCTGGCTTTATTTTAACATCTATATGCATGATAAATGTTTTTCCACCCTCTTTATTTCTTTCTACATGTGTCTTTAGGTCTAAAGTGAGTCTCTTGTAGGTAGCATATAGATTATCCTCTGTCTTTTGACTAGAGCTTTTAGTCCATCTACATTCATAGTAATTATTGATAGATATGTATTTATTACCATTTTATTACTTGTTTTGTGCTTGTTTCTGAAGATTTTCTTTGAACCTTTCTTATCTTTCTCTCTTTTGTGGCTTATATTTTCTTTAGTAATATATTTGGAATTCTATCTTTTTTTTCTTTACATATTTATAAGTGGTATTTGATTTGTAGTTACCAGTAGGTTTCTATATAACATCTTCTACATGTAGCAGTCTATAATAAGTTGATGGTTTTTTAAGTTTGAACTCCTTCTTTACTCCTCTCCTCTTCATGTTTTAGGTATATGGTGTCGTGTTTTACATCCTTTTATTTTATGAATCCCTTGACTGGTTTTTTACAGAAATATTAATTTTACTGCTTTTGTGCTTTCTACATTTATACTGTCATTTTGGTCCTTCCCTTTCACTCAAACAGTCCCCTTTAATATTTCTTGCAGGGCTGGTTTAGTGGTCACAAGCTCCTGTGGTTTTTGTTTGTCCAGGAAACTCTCTCTCTCCTTCTATTCTGCATGATAGTCTTGCTGAATAGAGTGTTCTTGGCTGCAGGTTTTCCCTTTCAGCACTTTGAATATATCAGGCCACTACTTTCAGGCTTGGAAAGTTTCTTCTGAAAAATCTTCTGACAGCCTTATGGAATTTCCTTTGTATGTAACTGTCTTCTTTTGTTCTTCTGCTTTTTAAAAAATTTATTTACACTTATTTATTTTTGAGAGAGACAGAGACAGAGAGAGACAGAAATAGAGCACGAGCAGGGAAGGGACAGAGAGAGAGGGAGACACAGAACCTGTAGCAGGCTTCTGACTGAGCTATAAGCACAGAGCCTGATGCAGGGTTCAAACTCACATACCATGAGATCATGACCTGAACCAAAGTTGGATGCTTAACTGACTGAACCACCAAAGCGCCCCTTGTTTTGCTGCTTTTAATATTTTTTCTTTATCACTGTATTTTGCTGTTTTAGTTACAATATGTCGTGGGTGTAGATCTGCTTTTGTGATTTTCTTGGGAGGTCTTTGTGCTTCACGGAATTGGATATCTGTTTCCTTTTGCAGATTAGATGAGTTTTCAGCTATTATTTTTTCAAATAAATTCTCTGCTCCCTTTTCTGTCTTTCTTCTGGGATCCCTGTAATATGTATGTTATAATGGTTAATAGAGTCACTGAGTTATCTACATTTATTCTCATTGTACATAATTCTTTCTCTTTTGCTCAGCTTGATTACTTTCTATTACTCTGTTATCGAGGTTATTAATTCATTCCTCTGCTCTTCCAGCTTGACCTTCATTCAAGAGTTTTTCTTATTTCATTTTTTGAGCACTTTGTCTCTGTTATGTGATGATATCTTCATCTTAGTGGTTTCACTAATGTCCTCCAGTCTTTTGTCAAGTTCAGTGAGTATCCTTATGATCATTGCTTTACATTCTCCATCAGGCATGTTACTTATATCTGTTTTGCTTAGATCTCTGGCCGTGACCTTGTCCTGATCTTTCATTTGGGACAAATTCTTCTGTCTTCACATTTTGTCTAAGTCTCTTTGCCTGTTTCTCTGTGTTATGGAAGTCAGTTATTCCTATTACTTTTGAATAGCTTTCCCTTCTTTTTTAAATTTTTGTCTTAAGTACTTTCTTATTCTATTTACTATAATGTTTACAATTTTATTGAAGACTAATAGTAGATGACATCTTCTACTATGCAAAAGCCAGAACAGAAAAAATATAGATTTTGAAGAAATGTAGTTAATTGTTAGTGGAAAAGAAACTAATGTAGTTCGAGAAAACTATTTATGAGTTAAACCCATAATTATTTAAAAGTTTTTTTCAAAATAGTTTCTGATTTGCAGAAAATTACAAGAGAAGTACATAGAATTCTTGTCCAAGAATTTTGCCAATAGTCTTCAAATGTTAACATCTTACCATATTTCCTTTATCATTCTTTCTAAATAAATAGGTATATAGGTAGACAATTTTTCTCTAACCCATGAAAAAATAAATTATAGACATGATGTCCATGTACCACTTAATATTTATTTACACTTAAATATTTATTTTCTAAGAACATAATTGTAGTGTAATTTTCAAAGAAGCAAATTAATATTGCTGCAAGACTTTATTGTGATTTCACCAAAATCTGTATTGATGAATGTTGAGCCAAAATAAATCCAAAATGATGTGTTATATTTAGTTGTCATATAATTTTAGTCTCCTATACTTTGTTATTATTTTCTTTGCATTTTGTCATTGATTGTCTTGATGAATAGAAGATAGCTACTTTTTATAATATCCCTCAGTTTGAATTTGTCTAGTGTTTTCTCATGATTATTATTGAGAGTATGCACTTTCGGTAGAAATGCCATAGAACCAATGCTGAGCTCTCAGTATGTTATAGTTGGGAGCACCTGCTGTTGATTTGTCTCATTACTGCCAATGTTAATTTGATCATTCAGTTGGGGTGATTTCTGTCAAAATTTTCCCCTGTAATGTTACTAGTTTACATTTTCTGATTAAGTAACTTGGCAAGGGGTGCCTGGGTGGCTCAGTCAGTTAAGCATCTGACTTCAGCTCAGGCCATGATCTCATGGTTTGTGAGTTTAAGCCCTGTGTTGGACTCTGTGCTGATAGCTCAGAGCCTGGAGGCTGCTTCAGATTCTGCGTTTCCCTCTCTCTCTGCCCCTTCCCTGCTCACACTCTGCCTTTCTCTCTCAAAAGTAAATAAACACTAAAAAATTTTTAAGTAACTTATGAAGAGATATGCCAAGATATTGTAAATATTTTCTTACTTTGGATGGACTAATTGTTAGCATCTATTGATGATTCTGACTGAGTCAATTATTATTATAAAAAAAGGAAATAAAATATTATATTAGTGGTTGGCAAGTGATGATTTCAAATGTCATTATTCTTATACATTTATTAGCATGTTACTAAAAAAGTAATTTGTCCTCCTTTATTTATGTATTTACTTATTTATATCAGTTTGAGTAATAAATTCCTATGTTTTTGAATTAAATATATTATTTTGATATTCAAGTTGTAATACTAGTTCCTTAAGTTGCCTCTACGCCCTTTGACATCCCTCCATCATTCTTTATGCATTCCTTGTGCATTTACATTCTGGCTTAGAATTATTCCGGGATCATGTTGGTGTTTCCTCATTTCTGGAATCAACAGTTTTCCCAAGAATTCTTGGTTCTTTTAAGTAGAGAGTGGTATTTAGAAACCAAAATCCTATGGGTGTCTGGGTGGTTCAATCAGTTAAGCGTCTCCCTCTTGGTTTTGGCTCAGGTCATGAACTCGTGGTTCCTGAGTTCAAGCCCAGTAACTGGCTCCATGCAGCCACTCGCACTGCTTGGGATTCACTGTCTCCCTCTGTCTCTGCCCCTCTCCTGTTCATGATCTCTCTCTCTTTCTCTCTGTCTGTCTCTCTCACACAATAAATAAATACTTTAAAAACAAAAAGAAGCCAACATCCTTGTACTAGGTATATTCATTGCTACTGGGGAGCCATTGCTTTTATACATTTTTAGAGTACAGAAACAGGTAATTATCACACTGATATTGCAAAGCACAATCCAAATCCATGGGTCTTATTCTGTCTTCTTAATTTCTATTTTGTTTCTCTCTTCTCTGAGTAAGAAAACTGTCTCCCATGTCTACAAAGTGTTTACATATGTGCTCAGTCCTAGAAAGCATTGAAAGTGATTTCAGAACTGCTCATTCATGCTTCTATCATAAAGAAGCCAAGTACTTGGATTTCAATTTATTTTGAGTGTTTTCAGAAAGTATTGCTTCTTTTGTATTTAACTTGGGAGTACATAATCTAATCACTATGTTAAAGGTGACACAGTTTTGATATTGAAGTGAAATATTACTCATTTGAAAATGTTTAAGTTAGTATGTTCTTGTTTGTATTCAATATTATAGCATTGTGTATTTTATTTAGTTTTCCTATATAAATGAAATAGTAACATGACTATGAAATTCAGACATATAGAAAAAGGAATACAGGGATCCTCTGCTTTCTGAAAATTCATGTTGTCATTTAATTTAATTTACTTTAATTTCATTTTACTTTATTTCATTTTACTTTATTTTATTTTATTTTATTTTATTTTATTTTATTTTATTTTATTTTATATTGCAGTCACAATTTTATTTTAAACCAGAAATAGTCAGCAGGTGGCTACAACTATCCATGTTTTATTAAAATCACATAAAACTTAGGTACAAAAGCAGCACTGATTATTGGCTCTAGAAAAAATGTGAAAAAATTAAATATGCACAATAAAACACCATAGTATGCACAGGACTAAATTTTTAAAGCAAGTGCATGGAATGCTGAATCATTCTTACACATAGCTTTCAATTTAAATTGACATTTATTTTGCTTGATGATGATGGAAATTTCAAAAAACATGACTATGAGAAATTAGAATGTTCATCCTTATATTTTTGTATGCCAATTAATAGAATCCTAAAAAATTAGCATTTACAAAATACTTTGTAAAAATTACTTTTAAAACTTGTCCTGTGAGGTACACAAAATCAACCCCCATTTTTCATGGCAATTCATTCTCCCTTGTTACCTACAAATTCCACTTTATGTGCCTCTTCAGCTTTGCTTTCACCATTTTCATAGTTTTATGAAAGACCTGCGTTAGTACAGCAAAGACTTATTTTTTTTAAGTGGAAATCCTCTCTAGATTTCTTTAAGTTAACAAGAAGTTACTAACAAAAAGATTTCTTTCAATTACAAAATGTTTTGCTTTGGTAAAACCAAAAAGGTTTAATGTGAACTTTCAGGAAATGGGGACATTCTTTGCTTTAGACTATTTCAGTTTACAAAAGGGATTTCATAGGGATTCTCTACTTTTGGATAGCAGGGGAAACATGGATTTAGAGGATATAGCAAATATACAATTTCTACCTACTTTTTAAAGTAGCTAATCTTATTACGATCTAATTATTTCTTCTCGACTTCTTGCACATGTTTTATTTTCCTCTCCTCTTACACAAAATGTAACATACTAAAGATACTCTTCTTGACAGCTTTCTTCACATAACAATAAATTCTGGAAATTGCTCCATTTCAGTTTTTCCTTATTCATTTTCACAGGTGCATAGTACTCTATCAGCTATACCATATAGATGTGCCAGAGTTCATTCAATCTTTTCTCTGTGTAGTGTATTGTGTTCAGTATTTTGTAATAACAAATTATGTTACAATGAATTTCCTTGAACACATCATCTGTATTTCAGTATTGCTGGAGTTGTATTTTTTGATAAATTTCTAAAATTGAGATTCTGAATCAATCAATAAATAAGTATTTTTGGTAGATTTTACCATATTCTCCTCCACAAGGTTTTATAGATTTGTGTTCCCACCAGTAATATATGAGAGTCAACTTCCCCAGACCCACTAATTGATGTGTTGTTTTACCTTTTAATTTTTTTTAATTTGGAAAGTAAAAGTAGTATCCCACTGATGTATTCAATTGCTTTCCTATAATTATGTGTGATGTTGAACATGCTTTTATGCTTAAAGATAATATTTTTACCTTTTGTTTGAGAATTACACATCAGTATTTTTTGTCTCTTATGCTTTCAGGTTTTTGCAATTTTTCTCTCAGTTTTTAAGAGTTCTTTGCCTATTTGAATTATTAGTCCTTTTCTGTGATATGTGCTGTAAATATTTTCTCCCAGTTTTATAGTTATATTTCTGTTTCGTTCATGGTGCTTTTGTCGTGCTTTTGTCATGCTAGTTAAAAAAATATATGTATATATATATATATATATATAGCCAATTAATCATTCTTTTATTTTTTCTGGATTTTCAGTCATAGTTAAAAGGTGTCCCTTTACCCAAGTTAAGGAATATTTTCTTTTGTAATTTTTCTTATACAATAAGTTTTGTACTTGTTAAATCTTCATATCTTCACTTTATATTTAACAGTGTCACCTTATTTTCACTAGTTCCCCCCCCATTTTGACTAACAGCTATTAGGTATTTAATTGCACCTTCAAAATTTTTAATCTTTTAGTATAGTAGATATTAGCTTATTTGCTATTAGGCAATAGTGTGTGATCTTTTTTAAGAGATAAGCACCTACCACTAAAATTAATAATTCCTTTATTATAGAATATACTAGAAAAATTAAAACAGTTTATGGAGCGAAATAGCTTCATGTTAATAAATTTATGATGACATAGTTGATGTGAGCTTGTTTACTTAAAAATGATAATAAACGAAGCTAGATAAATGCTCGGCACTAAATCATTTAAGACCTTGTAACATATACTACTCAATTTGGATTTATTTCTAAGAGAAAAGCAGCAGATTTTTTTACTGATAATTTTTAATAGATTTTTAATTACTAACTGGCTAGATGATTGTTTTAAGATACTGTGGCTCTAATGTGAATAATGAGAGAGAATATGTAAGGGTTGAAAAAAGAATTAAGATACTGAAATATGATGCTAATTTGTTCAGAGAAATATTTGTAATAAAAGTGGATAGATTTAAGATATATTTAGAAAATAAAATCAATATATTTAGCAGTGGCTCTATTTGGTATGAGTGACATTGAGTAATCCAAGATAAAATTTAAAGTTTTTGTAGGGCAACAGGATGCATAGTTATAACAATCATTTAGTTATAAAAAGTTATAGAAGAAGATAAGGGAGGGAATAAGAAGGCTGGAAAGAGATGGCGAGTTGAATTTTTGAAAATGTTACGTTTTAGGTGGAGGTGCAATAAGTAGTTGGATATATGACCTGGCTCCCAAGAGAATGCTCTTGGATGAAGTTAGCAATTTAAACATCTTTAACAGAAGAGGACAAGTTTTGTTCAATAAATTGTGAAAGTACTATAATCATAATCTAAATGTGACATTGTAGAAGGGGAAATGAACAAATATTGGAAGAAAAGTTTATTAATATTATATATACAGATGCATTTCAATGAATCTATTCATTTCAACAGAAACTCTGGGGATGTTGGGCTTGGAAAGAAAGCTTCAAACGGTTTGTGGGTAGGTGTAGCTTGAGGCCAGATTTTCTGGTCAACCAACTAGGACAATTATAGATGCGAAGTCTCCTTTACTACTGATTTTTTTTAAAGGAAGGCCAATAGGCCACAGGATTTTTGCTAAACAGAGACAATTCTTGGCATGCCTTCTCCCTGAAACCTTACAAAGCAACAATGGGTGGTAGGAAAGGGAAGGAGGTAAAGATATCTAAACTCACACGGGATAGCTAATGTTGCTTAATATCGGGTCTAATAACACAAAGCTTCTGATCCATATATTACACAGTGTTTTTAAGTCCCATATCTACTGAACCTTTGTGAACTTTGAATCCATAATGCAGTAATGTATTTGAAAGAGTTAATGAGGGAAGTCAAGAGCAATAAAAGATCACAAGACAAGAAATTCAGGCTAGCCAAAGAAAATGGTGATAAATTGTAACCAGGTGTCTTTATTTCCTGATTCCTCAAGTACTGCACATTCAGCTTTCTCTGCTAGAAAGGGAAGCTTGTGAAATTTCATACATTTGTCAACTTCAATAATTCCTTGCAAGATTTCAGAATTATTTGCTTTAATCTTAACTGCCTTAGAGGCAGATGAGATAAACCATTTGGAAATTATATATGTAGTAAAAGAAAATCTAATGGTCATTGTGATATAGGAAATTCATAGGAATGCCTTATCAACGTTCTGTTGTTTGTCTGCTTTAATCTTTAGACAAAGAAGGTCTAATTGTGGCATTGCTCATGTACACAGGTCAAAAACTAAGTCATGAAGCATTCCATATTATATGCTGACTTTTGAAACACAAATACTAAACCCTATGAATGTATTTCACACATTATTTATGTTCTTTCTGAGTTTCTTCACAGGGCCAACCTCTATTCAATTGCACGATGCACTGTTTGTAGTATTCTATGTTTTTAAATTGGTATTTGTTTTAGGTCATGTTATTTTACAGGATTATATGGGCATAAAAACATTCAAAGAACTCTCCATTGTATGGTAAGAAGATAAGACAAAGCCTGAAGTACAGAAAAGAGAAGCCATCTGAGAAGAGACAAAGTATAAGAACATTTACTCATGTTGGATGTAGAAAATAGACAGACCAGAGTGAGGCAAGAAACAAACACTTCTCACCCAAAGGATACAAGGCAGAGTTCCTCTTCTTATTCCAGGCTGAGGAAGGGGATAAAATGATAGAAAAATCCTGTGTATCTAAAATGTCATTTAGGAAGAAGAAAGAACATTTTTTTTTTGCACTACCAGGAAATGCATTTTTCTATGTGAGCATTTTCATGGAGATGTTCACCAAAATATCAGCTCCCAAAATTACTTTCTTCCAGATACAGAGCCTCAGGGAATATTCTAGCCATAATGACAAGTTGATAATTAACCCATGATGTTTGAAAGATACATATTTTGTTGGAAGGGGTACATAGCCTTCTGGTGTCTTGACAATTGAATGCTACTAGATTCTTCCATCAGTAAGTAAGAGAACCGTTTAAAAAATACTTGAATACAATTTTCTTGAATAAAAAGCATATTTACATTTCTTTGTATTCTTTCCAATTAAGGTTACAGAGAAAAGAAGTTAGAATAAGCCAATTTTCAAATTAAGTCCCCTTATTTCAAAGATCTCTCTCTCTCTCTCTCTTTCTCTTTCAAAAGGAGTAGTCATATTAAGGTATAGAAACAAATTCACTCTGTCATAATCTGGTTGTTTTTTGTAAATTAAGGAAAATGGAAAGGAAATAAATTCAAATTATGATATAAGAAATTGGAAAAAATGACAAGCTATTATCAAATGAGTGAGTGAGTTCAGAATATTCCACATCATTATTTTTTTTAGAGATGGAAAGGATATTTTCCTGGATGGGGATAAATAAAAACATCAATATTGTGTTTATGGAATATCATGAGGAAAAGTAGCTTGAAAAGCATTCTACAGCCCACCATCTGGTAACATTCTTAGAACTAGAGAGTTTGCATCCACCCACATAAAAACATAAAAATTTCAAATTATTAAATATGAATAAAAAAAATAAAGTAATGCCAATACTTGGAAGCAACCAAGATGCCCTTCAGTAGATGAATGAATAAATAAACTGTGGTCCATCCAGATAATGGAATACTATTTGGATCTAAAGAGAAATGCGCTATTAATGAAATGAAAATATATGAAAGAATCTTAAATGCATATTAGTTAAGTGAAAGAAGTAATCTGAAAAGGCTACCCACTCTGTGATTCCAACTATGTGACATTGTGGGAAAGGCAACAAAATGGAGAGATTAAAAAGCTCAAGGTTGCCAGGATTAGTGGGGAGGAGAAATAAACAGGCAGAGCATAGAGGGTTTTTAAGGCAGTGAAACTATATTGGTAGGAACTATACTATATTGGTAGATCATGTCAATATACATTTGTCCAAATCTATAGAATATACAACACCAAGAGTGAACCATAATGTAAACTATAAACTTTCGATGATTATGATGTACCAATGTAGGTTAATCAATTATAATAAATATAACACTCTAGTGGGGGATATCAGTAGTGGAGGGGGCTGTGCACGTGTGCTGCAGGTGTAGGGGAAACCTCTTTACCTTCTGCTCAAAACTAAATCTAGGGGCGCCTGGGTGGCGTAGTCGGTTAAGCATCCGACTTTCGCTTGGGTCATGATCTCGCGGTTTGTGGGTTCGAGCCCCGCGTCGGGCTCTGTGCTGACTGCCAGCTCAGAGCCTGGAGCCTGTTTCATTCTGTGACTCCCTCTGTCTCTAATCCTCCCCTGCTCACGCTGTCTTTCTCTCTCTCTCTCTCTCTTTCTGTCTCTTAGAAATAAATAAAAAACATTTAAAAAAATAAACAAATCTAAAGGTGTTCTAAACAATAAAGCCTATTAAAAATAAATGAGTTATCAATCCACGAAAAACATGGAGTAAATGTAAATGTATATTATTATGAGAAGGAGCCAATCTGCAAAGTCTACACTGTGTGATTCCAATTACATGACATTCTAGAAATGGCAGAGATATAGAAACAGTAAAAAAAATCAGTGGTTGCTTGGGGATAACGGAAAGGGAGGGATGAATCGGCAAAGCACAGAGGATTTTTAGGGCACTGAAATTGTTCTGTATGATATTATAATGGTGGTATACATCATTTTTCATAGGTCCAAACTTAAAGAATGTACAGATCTAAGAACTCTAATGTCAGCAGTGGACTTTTGATGATAATGATGTGTCAATATAGATTTATTAATTATAAAACAAATGTACATGCCATTCTGGTGAGAGATGTTGATCATAAGGAAGGCCATGCATATTTACAGACAGGGAGGTATAAAAGAATTCTTTGTACTTTCTCCTTAATTTTTCTATAAACTTAAAACTGCTCTTAAAATAATCTCCATTAAAAAAATAAGAAAGAAAACCAAATGGAAGCAACCAAACTGAAACTCGGAGAAGTGACTCATCTTAAGAAGATACTTGGAAGAAAAACCCTTGACTTGGTCTGAAGCTTAATGACATGCAAATTGTCCACTTGTATGAAAAATGAACTTATTACATAGACTTTTGGATATTTTCTTATTGGGAGGTAGGATATTTTATGAAAATGTTTCAAACAGTGCATGGCCTGATGACAAATATGTAAGGGATATTGATCTGTTTGATGAGCCCTATCTCAAGAATAAAAACTAATAGCCAGGCAAATGTGTGTAAGAAGCCTTAAGTTGCAATTTTAGAAAGGAAAATTAATCATTTTCCAGGAACCATGAAGTAGGAAATTTATAATTTTGGCAACTTGTTTATATTTAATTTTATGAAGTCTTGTTTTTTCCTTTTAGTGATTAGCAGTAAAATCCACTGGCTTATTTATTTTTAATGGCAAGAAAGAAGCTAAAGAACAAGGGAGACAGCATCCCCATTTGACTTCAAGTTTGGGGGAAGACAAATCCCCAAAGGATAGATTCGTTGGTTGCAACCACAAATGTAGAAATGAAGAAAAATTAGTCCCTTTGGCAAAGTGGAGAAAGAAAAAAAAGGAGAAGCTGGCTGTGATGTGGTTGAAGATGGGCCATGAGGCAATGCATGGGAAAGGCTTTGAACATCTTTAGTGACAATTCATCATGTAAATTCCAAATAATATTAACATCTTATAGACATTTGGAAGAAAGGAAAATGATGTTCGTTTTTCTTGATAAGGATACTAGAAAGAAGAAGCTGAGTGCAAGTGAGAACAAACTTTAAGAAAGAACATTGTTTACTATTTAGATAAGGATTATTTCCAGTTAATCACTATAATTTGTCATTGGTAAAGTGAAATGTAGAGTCACACCTCTCACTACTTTTTTTTCAGTTTAATGGCAAAATAGGGTATATTGGTACTAAACTACATCTCATTAACTTCTTTGCCTCAGCTATTGACACGACAAGTTGTTTTTATCTTGAAACTGTGCTAAAATACACTTGGCTTTGCCAAGTCTCTAAAATGGCCCAGTGTTTTCTTGCCAGAAAACAAGAAACTAGCAATTTTTAAAATGGGTAATAATTTATGCTCTAATGATCTACACCTACCTAACTTTGGGTAATATAGTGCAGTTTCATTTAAATGTTTTAATGTATTCAAACTTAATTTATTACTAGTAAAAACTACCCAGTTGACATTCACAAGACTGAACTCCTTTGTTTGTAACTACATAACAGGTACAGCAGGGGTTTAATTTGGTAATATAAAATGCTCTCCTTGATTACACAGCACATCTACCTTGTATTTAATGGAATGGAAATCTCCAACGTCAGATTTGGATATTATTTTGTTCAAGTTTCACTTTATTGGTTATAGTACATTACTAACAATTTATATTTCATCCTTGTTATCATAATGTGTGTATTTGATTATTGGAGGAGATAGTAATAGTAATAGTAAATAAGATAACTTACTTGTCCACTGCACATAATTCAGTTTAAATAACATGGTTTAAGGGGCATAGGCCAAAGAGAAACAAAAACTTAAAAGAAAAACAACCTCCAGGTAACAGAAGACAAAGACAACTAAATCTGCATCTTTCAGTATATCCACCTCAAACAATTCAAAACTATAAGAAAATAAGCAACATAAAACAACAAATACAATAGCAAAAAAACTATGAACAAATTGCCTTAACATGACTTGAAGACGAAGAATGACCGAACTTCAAAATAACAGTAAATGAAAAAAGAACAACATCAAGTCCCAAGGAAACAAGCTTCACATGATAGCACCACAGCAGTGAACAACAGCAGGCCAAGAAAAGCAGCAGGGAAAAGAAAAATGAGAGGAATTTGGGGGCCTTTGGGTAACAAAGGCGAAAATTACCAGACAACAGAGAACCAAATGGCAGAGAAACATAACCTCTTCCCTAACTATAAAAAAAATCTCTCTAAAGTTCTAGATTATTATCTTTTTGATTAACGACAAAAGAGGATGGCGTTGAACTAGAAGTTTTGTAAAGCATCCACAGTTCACAACACTGATCTAAAGAGAACTCAACAAATCTACCACAGAATTCGTGTAAAAATCAGAAAATAAATTTAGCGAACTTTAATGAAAACTCTTCATCTTTCCAAAAAATAACAAGAAGAAAAACCTATAGCAAAAAATGATCATGATGCAATATTAATTAAGTATACTCAAACAAATATTTAGGGAAAGAAAGAGCAGAAAAAAAGAAATGAGGAAAGATGGATTAACTTTAGGAAAGAAATAGAAGGCATTGAAAACATATCAGAAATAAAAACTAATACATGAGAGAATAAAATTGAATATGAACCTCATAAAAATACTTTAAGAAAGGCAGAAGAACAACCAAGACTATAAATACTAAAACAGTGAGAAGAGTAAGAGCATGGTAGAATGGAAGACAGGCAAAGAAGACATAATATTTGTATAATTGGAGTCACTAAAGATTAAAACAACACATTGGATTAAATTAATATTTATAATAATGTTTGAAGAAATATTTCCAGAATTATAAAACCTGAACCTATATATTGAAAAGATCCACTAGGAAACTGGAAAAATTATTTGGAATCATCAACCTCAGGAAATACATTAATAAAAATATTAGACATCGCAGATAAAGGAAAAAAATTCTCAAGGAGTCTACAAATAAGATTAAATAAATTACAAGAAAAAAGTAGTTATATTGGAAGAATTTTCAAGATCATAATATAAAGCCTTACCTCCTTTTGCTTCTGAATGTTCTTTAGTTTTGGAGTTTCCAGGAATATTTGGGAGATAAGTTAACCTTAGTGACTGGTGAATGTGAATTATGAAGTTGTCTGAAGGGCTAGACTTTGTTGATTAAGTAATCACAATGGAAGTGTAATAAATGACGACTTTAGGTAGCTCCAATTTATAATCATTCAAAGCACTATTTGGACTCTTGTCCAAAGGATATAAAAATGGTATCAGAAAAGATTGAGTTGCTCTGTTTCCTCCATTTTTACCCAGTCTTCTGACAAGCTCATGGCTTGTAACAAGCAATAACTGTCCCCAGAACCTTTAATCCACATTGGGTCAATTCTCAGACATTCTTCCATTATTACACACCCAGGATCATGTAACTGAGGACCCAGAACAACATAACTATAATGGATTGAAAAAAATTCTAATTTTCAAAAAAGATAGAATTTTTGAGTTATTCCATCTCTGTTTCAAATAACTTAGTTAATTATAAAACGACCTTTTAATTAAAATTTCCTTTTGTAGTAATTACTGTCTGAACCAAAGAAACATCTGTAAGTCAGTGAATGAGACAAAAATGGTTTCTCTACAGTGTAGAGGATTGTTTTTGAAACTTCTCAAATTACTCCTGTCTGGGAGATATAATTACTTTTATTACTTGAGAGTGAAGTTTCCATGGGGAAAATATGTAGATTCTCATTTGGTATAATTATTTTATGTTCTTTGGATATTCTTTGAGATATAGGTCTCTGTCTTTTAGCATTTCTTAGTCTTATAAATTCTTTTTTCATAAGGAATTTTTTCTCAAAAGATTGAGTACATTAGTTATAAAAGGATATATTTGAATCATATCATATATATGTATATAGAAATCATTTGAAATAAGTAAATAATTTGAAATTATATATATGTAAAAATTTAACAGAACATTAGATTAATTAGATGTAATTTAAATACTCTGCCATTGATATGTTTCTTTCTTCCCTCCTTACTTCTTTCCTTTCTTGTTGAATAATCGCTTCAAGATATACTCAGCAAAGTAAGTATTTCCACAGGTAGAGGGAAGGGCCCAGTGCAGGATCTCATCATCCAAGCAGGTTAGAAATATCATCCACTGGGGAACGGGAATAGCTGTGCTACTGAGTTTGGGGTATCAAAGCCTAAATAAGAAAAGCATCTGCATGATACTTGGATATCACTATTAGCAAGAAAGATGTGTGGGAGCTGAAGAAGAAGAAAGAATCTACAATGAGTAACAGCGGCACTGACATGAGATTTCCTACATTCACATGGGATTGATAAAATCATTTAATATACACATGAAATAATTGGAATCAGTTTTTTACTCAGGTTCAAGGCCCAGGAGACCCACATTTTGGTCCTCTGTACCAGCATCCCACACAAAGGACCCTGCAATTCAATGACACCCACAAGCTTACTGTTTAAGCCAAGAATTACAAATATGAAGGGAAAACAATAAGAATGAACCTTGTGAATATTGCATACAGCCTCATAGTATACAGTGTGAAGAACACAGCATCACTGCGGTAAAATTGCCAACAAAACTTGTAAAATCTAAATCTAAATATGAGAATATGCCAAATCCAAATTCAGAATAATTCTTGAAAATAACTGACCTCTAATCTTCTCAGATCAAAATCATGAAAGTCAATGGAAAACTGAGAACTTGTTTCAGATTGAAGGAAACTAAAAGAAAAATGGCAACTAAGTGGAAAAGTGATCCTAGGCAAGTGGAGTCCAGGCTTTTATTGGCAATATTGACTGAGCTCTATCAATTACAGATAGTAACATACCAGTGTTGGATGTATTGTGGTTACATACGAGTATATCCTTGTTAGTAAGAACTGCACATGGAAGCATTTGGAGTATTGGGGCATTCTACTGGTAACTTACTCTCAAATGATTTAGGAAATAGTTTTTTGGTACAAATAATGCAGTTTTGAAAATAAATTTAAAATTATTTTAAAATAAAATAAAATAGGGACACCTGGGTTGCTCAGTTGGTTAAGTGTCCAACTCTTTGATTTCAGCTCAGGTAATGATCCCAGGATTGTGGGATGAAGCCCTATGTTGAGCTCCATGCTGAGTGTGGATCCTGTCTAAGACTCTCTCAACCTCTCTGTGCCCCTCTCCTGCTTGTGTGCTCACTCTCTCCCTCTCTCTCTCTCAAAAATAAAAAATAAAATAAAATAAAATCACACACTATAAAACTTAATTATATTTAAGAAGAAACTCATTTCTAATACCTATTAAAAGCAATTATTACTTACATAACTGAAAAAGCATTTAGAAAAGATGCTAAATTCTAAGTTAAATATTAAGGGGATGCTTGGGTGGCTCAGTCAGTTAAGCATCTGACTCTTGGTTTTGATCTCACAGTTTCATGGGTTTGAGTCCCACATCAGGCTCAGTGCTGACAATGTGGAGCCTTCTTAGGATTCTCTGCCTCCCTCTCTCTCTGCCCCTCCTCCACTTATGCTGTCTCTGTCTCTCTCAAAATAAATAAACTCAAAAAAATTAAATATTAACATATACAGATTCTTCACAAGTATGTATTTAGTATTCAGTGTAACCTTATGCCTGAATAAGATGACTCAATCTTTTGATAAATCGAATTAATGAAACACAACTTAAAGTTGTATGTAAAATAGTTTAAAAATAATATAGCAGGTATAATTTATACTGCATTCAACGAGAGAAATTTGAAATTTAATTCTGTTAATTCTCATCATTGCTTATATTTTTAGTAATTTGTTTAAATAATCTGTATTTTTCTCTTAAATGAATCATTCAGCTTTCTAAGTAAAGTAGACAATTTTGAAGTTAGACTTTGAAAAACAAACCCAAATATCTTTCAGAGATTGGCATTTCACATTCAACGATTTGAAGCTAAATTATTATTTGAGATAATTTTTCAACTATCAGAATTAACTATGCAGAGTTATCAGTTTTAATGAAGTTATTGTTTTCAAGAATAAAATCATTTCAATGCTGATTGCAACTTCATTTTTCCCTCTTAGGTTCTCGTGATTTCTGCACAAACACCTACTCTTCACTCTTGCAGTTATACCCCCTGTTGACATTGGCAGAGACGTTATCTTCAGCCAATTTGATTTTCAGAATCCAGATTCTTGACTTTCACTGACATTTTTTTGGCTCTGACTGATGCACACTGAACTGTCAGTGAGTCCTTTGAGTGGCCTTTTGGGACGGTGATAAACAGGGCTTGTTGAGTGTAACCCATTTTCATGTGCTTTGTCCTTTTTTCCTCCCAATGATAACTCCTTGGTCTCTGAGATTTGGGTCTCAACCCTTCTTCAGTGGACTGTCCCACAGCTTACCAGTTGGCTCAAAGAAATTCCAAGTTCTATATAGTTCATTAATGTTCATATTTTTCCTGCTTTATAGACCATTTGGCCATCCTTTCATATGTAGTACTGTGAGTGGGGATATCTTTCCTTAACTCACTTTTAGGTGAATTCTTCTTGGAGCTGGCAAGGGGCTTCCTTACACTGGGAAGGATTTGCTACAATCTCTACATTTTACTTGTTGACAAGGTGTACTAGGACCACCTAAAGAGAATTGTGAACTGTATGGGTGCCTTATTCTATTGATCTCAGTAGTATAGATCAGATTGGATGCTAAGACTCCAGATTTGCCTGGAATCTTAACATTTTAATTTTACTGTGATCTTCTGGCTATATGTTACTTTTCCATTATGTGGTGACTAAAAGTTTTCACATATTACTGTTGTTCATATCACCATGGACCACTTATGATCACATAAGTCCAATGGCTACACAGAACTGCAAAGGAGACTGAGAAATAAAGACTTTACTCTAAATATACTGTGCCTAGATAATAATTTATTAATTTGGAAGAAGAGGAAAATAAATTTGGGATACAAATAAGTGCCCTCTGTTACAACACTTCAAAATACTGTTTTTCAAGGTGGGATACAACCAGAAGATACCCTAAGAAAAATCCTCTTGACTTTGTTTTCCTCCTGTTATTACATCTTGTTATGGGAAATCCTTTAGGTGATCTGTTGACATACAGAATATTTTCTCATAATGTTATATTCTCCTATAATGACTTAAAGTGGATTTGTATTTTGAATAAATGTCTGGCTATGATGAGGTACTGAGAGTTAGATATATCATATGATAGTATATAATATTATACCCTAGTTAGTGTCTCAAGAAAGGGATTCATTTAGGCTTAAGGGCAGCTTCACATTGAAAGAGCACAGTTTGGGGCACCTGGGTAGCTCAGTCAGTTGGGCGTCTAACTTCAGCTCAAGTCCATGATCTTGCGGCTCATGAGTTCAAGCCCTGTGTTGAGCTCTATGCTGACAGCTTGGAGCCTGGAGTATGCTTCAGTTTGTGTGTCTCCCTCTCTCTCTGCCCCTCATTCATTCTCTCTTTCTCTCTCTCTCTCTCTCAAAAATAAAATAAACATTAAAAATTTTTTTAAATGAGCACGGTTTGTCACCACTGCAAGGCTGGGACATTCTGGTAGACTAGACAAAGGTGATCTAACATATCATATCTGTGAGCATCTATTTCCCTTCTATTGTTATTGAGTGCTTTGCCTCCAAAAATATGAGACAGTAGGATGGGACCTCTATCCAGGGAGTCCTTCCTCACTTTCTGTCAACTGTCCTCCATCAACTCCCTTCTTTTCAGAGGTGAGAGGTGATGAGAGAAAGCAAAAACAAAAATTTTAGATATGTTTATTTGCCCTAAAAATATTTGAAATAGATTTGTCTTTTTTCCTTTTTTGGTAATAATAATATACAGTTTATGTTAGTTTCAAGAGTACAATGTATTGATTCATCAGTACTATACATGACTCAGTGCTCATCACAGTAATTGTATTCTCAATCCTCTGTATGTGTTTCACCATTTCCTTCACTTCCATTCTGGCAACTACCAGTTTGTTCTGTGGATTGAAGAGTCTGTGTTTTGTTTGTTTGTCTCTTTACTATGATCATTTATTTTGTTTCTTAAATTCTACGTGTTAGTGAAATCATATGGTATTTGTCTTTCTGTCTGACTTATTTCACTTAGCATATACTCTCTAGGTTCAATGATGTATCTGATAACAGATTAATATCCAAAATCTATAAAGAACTTGTACAAATCAACACACACACACACACACACACACACACACACACACACACACACCTATAAATAATCCAACCTAAAATGGGCAGAGGATTGTTTGTAATTCTTTGATGTTGGTTGTGATATCTCCTCTTTCATTCATGATTTTATTTATTTGAGTTCTTTCTCCTTTCTTTTTGAGAAGTCTGGCTAGACATTTACTAATTTTGTTTATCTTTTAAAATAACAACTCTTAGTTTCATTGATATATTCTATTGTAGTTTTTGGATTCTATATCATTTACTTCGCTACTAATCTTTATTTTCCCTTCTTCTGCTGGATTTAAGCTTTATTTGCTGCTTCTTTTCTAGCTCCTTTGTGTATTTGGAACCTTTCTTCCTTCTTGAGAGAGGCCTGAAATGCAATGTATTTTCCTCTTAGGACTTCCTCTGCTGCATCCCAAAGAGTTTGGACTGTCATGTTTCCATTTTCATTTGCTTCCATGTAGTTTTTCAGTTCTTCTTTAATTTTAGGGCTTTCCAAATTTTTTCTTGTGCACTGTAAACTAGTACAGCCACTCTGAAAAACAGTAGAGGTTCCTCAAAAAATTAAAAATAGGACTACCCTATGGCCCAGCAATTGCACTAGTAGGAGTTTATCTAAGGGATACAAAAATGCTGATTCAAAGGGGCACATTCACCCAATGTTTATAGCAGAGCTATCGACTATAGCCAAATTATGAAAAAAGCCCAAATGTCCATTGACTGATGAATGGATAGAGAAAATGTGGTATATGTATACAATGGAATACTACTTAGCAATGAAAGAGAATGCAGTCTTGCCATTTGCAACAATACAGATGTAACTAGAAGGTATTATGCTAAGCAAAATGAGTCAGTGAGAGAAAGACAGCTATCATATGATTTCACTCATATGAAGAATTTGAGAAAACCAACAAATAACATAGGGGTAGGTAAGGAAAAATAAGATAAATACAAAGAAAGAAGCAAATCCTAAAAGACTCTTAGATACAGAAAACAAACAGGTTTCTGGAGAGCAAGTGTGTGGGAGATGGGCTAATTGGGTGATGGGCATTAAGGAGGACACCTGGTTGGGATGAGCACTGGGTGTCATATGTAAGAGATTAATCAGTGGGTTCTACTCCTGAAACCATAAGTACACTGTATGTTAACTAACTCTAATTTAAAAAGAAAAACAGTAGAGAACACAAATAGGCATTTTTCCAAAGAAGACACACAAATGAGTTTCTTTTCTTCAACAATATTCAAATTAATATAACTTAAGATATACCTATAACATGTTCATGTTGTAAAGCAAAGCCAGTAGTCACCTGTAAAATACCAGAGAATGTGAATACTAGTAGATCCAAATCCTTAAATCTCTCTAGAACTGGTATTGTTTATTCTTAAAACAAACAAACAAAAAACAGCTCTTAGTGTCATTGATCTTTCTGTTTTCTGGGATTCTTATCATTTATTTCTGCTCTAGTAATTATTATTTCCCTTCTTCTGCTGGCTTTGGGCTTTATTTGCTGCTCTTTTCCTAGCTGCTCCTATATCTTTCAGTAGTAGATGCAAATCCTTAAATCTTTTCAGAGTTGGTCATTTAATAATTAACTTATTTACAAATATTTATAAGGCATTGCTTTTCTTTTCAGGAAGATTATGATAATTTAAAAGACCCAAAATGTTAAATGACAATGTAAGAGCAATGTAAGTATAATAACAAGACTGAGGGTAAGTTCTTAATGGGAAACACAGTACGATCTCTGAATTTAGAGGAGAGGGTTCAATCCCTACACAGTCACTAACTAGAGAAGGTTTCATTGGAGACCAGCTAGAGCCCTCAGTCCTCCTGATTCCAGAGCAAATAAGATCTTATCCATGGGGATAGAATGTACTACTTTACTTCCCTGGTTTTATTCAAGGACATTTTCCAGAAGTGGTTTCTTTCTTGACCATTTAGCATAGTATCAGCAAACTCCTGCCTGCCACCTGTTGTTGTATGGCCAACAAGTTAAGAATGGTTTTTACAGATTGTATTAGTCAGGTAGCTTAAACAACATATATTTATTTTCTCACAGTGCTGGAGGCTAGAAGTCCAAGATCAAGGTATTGGCAGGCTTGTCTTCTGGTGTGGACTCTCTGGCTTGTAGTCAGCTGAATTCTTGCTGTGTCCTCACATGGTCTTTCCTATGTGCTCACATATCCCTGCTGTCTTTTCTCCTTCTCATAAGAACACCAGTCCTATCAGAGTAAGTCTCCACTCTTCTGACTTCACTTAATCTTTATACATCCTTATAAGCCCTGTGTACAAATACTGTCACATTCTGGGTTATGGCTTCAACGTATGAATTTTGAAGAGACAAAATTCACTATAGAAATGAGCATAATTCATAACGCAAATGAACATTTTCAATCGACTTGATGATAGGAAATACTTTGAACCCTAATTAAGCAAAGTGTTATCACTTCAAGAAAAGAAGGGATTCTTTTCATCAGACTTTCATTACAAAAAAAGAAACTATATTCAATTATTATTTTTATACTGTGAATTTTGTCAATAAACATTTTATGGAATTTGTTTCTCTCTTGTTACAACGCTACTTACATTACATTCTTGATTTTTCCTCTTGGCCTGCAAAGCCTAAAAAACTTACTACCTGGGAATTTTCCCACAATTAGCTCAAGGGGCCCCCAGATTCCTAAATGCCTTCAGTCCAAGGAAGTTTAATTCAGATCTGGGTGCCAGGTCCTCAGGGGAGAAACTAGAGCAAGCTCTTCTTTTTCACTGCAATTTTTCTAGACCACCATAGATTTACCATAATAGAGAGCATAGCAGTGGCTGTTGTATATGAATCCAACATTCTAGTTAGTATTTTGCTCTGAAAAACATTTGAAAAATATATCCAGATAATCTTGCATAGAAAGGGCTACTGATTTCATAGAGTAGTGTTCATTTTCCATAACAAATATACTTGAACCATAACAATGGCAAAATAATACTAATACTAATAATAATAATAATAACTGAAATTTACTGAACATTAACTATGTATTAGTACTTTTTTAACAATATTTTTATGATATGGATACTAATATCCTAATGTACCAATGAGAAGATTAGTCTTAGAAGATAGGTATATAACTTATCCAAGGTCGCAGGTATTTACCAATTGGGAGAGCTGTGTCCCAAACCCAGTACCATTCAACATCAAGTGTGTTTCCACCACTCTATTTGATTGTTTCCGTGTACACTTTTTTGTATGAAAGATACTTTAAGTAAGAGTTATAGAAACAGTCATTATCCCTCTATGAATTAATATTACTATGTTTTAGTTCATTGGTACAAACTAAAATCAACTTATACAATGTCTGAACTTCCCCAATCATTAGACCTAAAATCCTAGAGGAATAGGCAGGTCTCTGAGTATTGGGCCCAGATTTTAAAATGATGATCTGACACTATTCCTTGTATTGGTTATTAATTGATTCCTTTTAAATAAAATTGTGACAACTGTGATCTTAAAGGACTTTTATAGGATTTTATTGTGCCTGATTTCAAAAGGTGTGTGTGTGTGGGGAGAAGCCCATGTTCACTCAAGCCCTTAAGCCATGTCCAGGGCCCCCACAAACAGGAAGTGGGCTGCTCAAAACAGTTGCAGAGACACCTTGTTTAGATAAGCTTGTATAATAGACAGAACCTGTGAAGAGCAGAGTGCCTGACAGGGAGGCCTGTCCTCTTCCAAGGAATGATCCTTTCTAGCCCTGTCCCATGGGATGTGGTATATAGCATGGGTTATTGACTACTGTATATTGGTTCCCCCTTTGTCCTTTTTCTGAAATCAAGTTATTTTTTCTTTTAATTTTATCTTCAAATTCACTTAATTATAGGTATTATAGGTGTGTTATGACTGGTTACAGTTGCTTTTAATCACATAGTTTTGTAGACTTAAGTCTAATGGTTGAAAGACATGAAAATTACTAACAAATCCTGAGCTTGGTACTATAGGGGAGAGCTAGGTGGAAATACCAGTTGCCAAACTTCTTTATTAATAAAATCTGAATTTTATATAATACAGCAAGCTGTCCAGGTAGAAAACATTTTCAGGCTTTCTTTGTAGACCTTATAACCTTATGTTACACATCTGACCAAAAAAAAAAAAAAAAAAATACAAGCTAAAATTTGATAGCTTTTCCATGACAATTAAGCTTTTTCTAAGATTGGCTTCTCCCTTCCCCCTGTTTCCTTTTTTTTTTCTTTTTACACATAGCATGTGGTTGCGAGACTAAAGTTGTACAAGTTCAAGAGATTTAATTCATAGACATATGAGAATGAAAGCCATATATTAAAGATGGTAAAGAGAAATATGGAAAGAGCCCAAGGCATTGGTGACATCATGGAGATACTGTATTAACACCGGAGTGTTTAACTCTGGATTCTTCATTGTGTGAGAAACATAACCCACCATTGTTTGGATAAATGACTACTGATGCATTTTATTCATTCAGGGACCTTACTGGAATTGTGAAAAGACGGCAGGTGGGGAGTAGGTAGGATATAATGTTTGAATAGGAGTGTGTTCAACCAACGGTTGACTATAAAGCATATTTACTTCTTGGTCTCCTTTGAAAATTACCTCCTCCCTTTTGAGACATTATTCTCCTTTGTACCATTACATGTCCCACTTCCAAATTTCTGAGTAGAAGCCACCCATTCTTAAATAACTATCTTGGTAATTAGTGGAGTCATGAGCCCTGGAAGTATATGATTCCATTCGTAATACCTCCAGCCACTGGCCTTAGCAGTTGGCACAGGAATGAACAATCACACTCCTTTCTGGGAATTTTCAAATTGGAGTGAGAGAAGGAAGAGCCCTTTTCTCTCTTGTCAGAAGTTTGAAGATATGGACTTACAACTTCTATAATCCTATGAGAAGGGGATATTGAATTTAACCCAGTGAGAGAACCAGAGATGAGAGAGATTGCAAATTCTACTGCAAATGGTCCCATGACCCATTTTTCTCTGCTTTTATTGTGGGACATAAACCAGTGGCTACTTTTTATGCTTAAATTATATCAGGTTAGATGACTTTCACTTGCAATCCAAGGAGTTTTGATGCTATAAGGTAAAGGCACCAGGTTTTGTTTGTGACTATTTTAAAGCCGAGATTAATTTCAAATTTGTGATATTTAATACTTTATAATCTAAGCCTTAATGTGGTTACATGACTTCTCATCAACTGATTTGTTAATCTTTGACAGAACTGTGTAATGTATAATCATTATTTTAAAATGCCCTGTGATTAAAATTATAGCCAAGTAGTTAACATATTTAAATTCATTAAAGAACCCATACACAGTTGTGACTAATAAGACTTACTGAAAAATTAATAACTCATACTCAGTAACTGTGATAACTTTGAAAATTAGTATTTTTCCCTCCATGATTTGGATTTATATTTGAATTCAGGTTCACTTCCCAAAATAGTTTATGCCCAAGAACATTTCCCTTTTGAATAAAGTTAAGAGTATAGTTCCTAAAAAAGATTTTACTTTCCCAATGTTGTGGTTGTATATCAGCGTTTCTCAAACTTTAGCAACAACAAAAACAAACAAATGAAAACCTTTTAAGAAAAAATTCTTTGGAAGCCCAGTATTGGCTAAAATGGTTTTGTTTGTAATAGGTACATAATATTTTAATGAGCTACAAATTTATTTGTGCATAAGTTTTGTATCCTGATTCAATTAAACTAAATAAAAGTATAAAATATTTAACATTCAAAGCACTTTTATTGTAATAAATTGTGTGCTCTTAATAAAAACCAAGTAACTATCAGGAGCTATTATATGACATTGCTGTAGGTACTTTTGCTATGAATGTAGTGCATCTGTGTTATAATTGAGTTTGGTTTCTCCATTGTTATCCATCTGAACCGTACTATCTTTGTTTATACAGTACATGAAATAAGTTTGATTTCATTTGACACATAACTTCTTTTATATATTAAGCATATCTCTACCTTTTTGTCATAGCCTAGTAATACGTAGTGCAAAACATGGTGTCATTCTCATGAGGTTAAAAACTTACTAAATACTAGTTTGTTCTATGAAAGTATACATTGATTATGAATTATACCTGAAATAATACTTTTTCTTTATAATTGTAAATAAAGTTCACAAAGATGCAAATTTGGAACAATTATTGTCATTTTGATTTTAGAACAATCTAAGATAATTAAACATGAAACATTTGAGGAGAGGTGAATATATCCACATTACAAACAGGTGAAGAGGTGAGCACTAAAATTTGTATGAGTCATAAAAAGATAGTGAATATGTTTGATTATTGTTTTTAGATTATTAGCAACATGAGAGCAAACAAACTTCATTTATAGCAATGATGATATAATTGAGAATTAAAAAAGATCATGGCAGTTTTACCTATGTTATAAAAAAAAAAAGAACAAATTTAGAGAACTTCTACCTGGTTTCAAGACTTTCTATAAACATGCTGCAATCTACTGTGTGATATTGGTGTAAAGACACATCAATGGATCACCTGAACCAAGCACAGAGTTTAGAAGTAGACCAAAAGGCAAACATTCAATTAATTCAATTAATTTTTAAAAAGAATGCTTTCATTCTTGAGGGGTACTTTCAATGGATATAGAGCTTTTATTAATATTTAATTCAGCACTTTAAGAGGGTGCTCCTTCCGTCTTCTAGCTTTTATGATTCTTTTTTTTAATTTAGTTGATTTATTTTGATAGAGAGAGAGAGAGCATGGGCAAGGTGGGAACAGAGTGAGAGACAGAGAAAGGAGAGAGAGAGAGAGAGAGAGAGAGAGAGAATCTGAAGCAGGCTCCATGTTGAACTATGAGATCATGACCTGAGCAGAAATCAAGTCAGATGCTTAACTGAGTGAGACATGCAAGTGCTTCAGGCTTCTATTTATGATTTCTGATGAGCAGTTTGCTGGTATTCAGTTTATTTCTCCTCTCTGTAATTAATGTATCATGTTTCTCTGAGTGCTCCCAAGATTTTCAGCAGGTTAACTATGATAATCCTAGGTATAGTTCTCTTTGATTTTATCACATTTGAATTTATTGAGTTTCTTGATTCTGTAAATGTATGTCTGTCATTGAATTTTTAAAGTTTTCAGGCATTTTTTTTTCAAATATTTTTTCCATTCCTCTTTCCTTTTCCCTTTTTCTTAATGTTTTATTTATTTCTGAGAGAGAGAGAGAGAGAGAGAATGAGAGAGCATGAGCAGGGTTGGGTCAGATTGAGAGGGAGATACAGAACCTGAAGCAGGCTCCAGGCTCTGAGCTGGCTGTCAACACAGAGCCGGACACAGGGCTCAAACCCACGAACCATGAGATCATAACATGAGCCGAAGTCAGACATTTAACCAATGGAGCCACCCAGATGCCCCTCTTTCCTTTTTTTCTTGTACTTCAGTAGTTTTATAATTGGCTTTGAAATATTCCCATAGACCTCTGAGGATCTGCTTTTTTTATTTTCCTCTCTGTCCTTCAGACTGTATAATTTTGATTGATCTTCATTAACTTTTTCCTCTATCATTCTGAATTTGATATCAAGACATTCCAATGAATTTACTTTTAGATATTGTGTACTTTAATTCTAAAAGTTATATTTGGTTATTTTTTACTATTTTACACGTCTTTGCTGAGACTTTCTCTTTTTTCATTCACCATGAGTACATGTGTTTTCATTCCACTAAACAGAATTAAAATAGCTGTTTTGAAGTCTTTGTCATAAAATTTTCAACATGTCTATTACCTTTGGGTTGGCATCTTTTTACTGTCTTTTCCCTTGAGGTAAGGTCCCAATTTAATGATTCAATTTCTGTGAAGCCATTTTCTTCCATATTCTGACATCGTGAATATGATATATGAATTCCAGATTATGTTATAAGCTCAAAAGTGTTAATATGTTTGTTTTCATCAGGCAGTTAACTTGGAATACAACACAAATCTGGGCAGCAACTCAGATATCAGTTCAGTTCTACAAAACTTAGTTGTTAGGTATTTATAGTTTGCCCTCCCCTGAAGTGGTTCAGGGAACAGTATAGAATTAAGGCAAATTTATGCATAAAATTGGATATCTTTTCTGGAGCTTCCTTCTCAACTTTTAGATATTATTTTTGCCCCAAGAGTCCTTCTCTGGTTCCATAAAAATGGTGAAATGTTCTATCGGAATGAGACACTTGATGTTACAGCCAAGATCAAACTGCATATACCAACAGTAGAGAGGGGAAAAAGAAACAAAAAACTCACTGTGTTGAATGTTTACTCCAAATTTTGACCTGACTACACAAATTTCCTGCTTTTATTCAGCCTCCAGAGCTTCAGATATTTGTTGTTGTTGTTGTTCATTGTCTAGATTTATGGTTGTTATTTATCAGTTTCTTAGGAACTGACCTCTCTATGCCAGTTGGCAATATATTATTTTTGAATGGAGAAAAGCCCAGAGAAACTTCTGCTTTCTTTTTATGTGTTGGTATTAAAGTGTGACCCTGTTGGAAACTTCTCATATCTTAACACTTAGAAATAAAGTAGCAAACATGTCCACCTGTAAAGCTTGAGAGATTTTTCTGGTTCCTTGATTTGAGTGAAATATAAAGACTAATAATATGAGTTCTGTGACCTGAGAAAGAGATGCAAAGTTGTGTGTTAATTCTATTGAGCAGTAGACCATATTTCCATTATCCTGCCGCTCTCTCCATCCCACTGGTTTGTAGTTTTGCTTGGGTCTTTCTCTTCTCTCAAACATAGTTTAATATTTCTTGATAGTGCCAATGACTCTTCAGCCAAACATAACCTGTTTCTTGCCAGGCGTTGTTCTGCTATCACAGGCTGTGTTCCAGAAAACCAAATTTTTCTTCAACACTATAAATATAGCTGACTATTCATTTCTCACATCTCTTCTTTCTTCAAAATTGGAGTCTGGAGGAAAAGATACAAATACACAATGAAATTAGATTAAAATTTAAAAATTGAAATGAAAATAGCTTAAATTTCTTAATCAGGGGTTTAAATTTTTATCTGTTAATTCCTAATTTTTCTTTCATTTTTGTTTTGCACCACAGTTTATTTTATGGATCTAAAGAAATGACCAGTAGGGAATGTGACAGATATTGTCAGGTTTGTTGCCATATTTTCTTCTGTCTCTTACAAGTCTCATTACTGAAATTGCTCCAACAGAATGTAGATGACATTCTTTCAGAGATACTGTAGAAGAAATCCCTACAGTAGTACAAAGTTGGATTTAGTGTTGCCAGGGTCACCCTCAGCTCTGGGGCACAATGATGTATCTGCAACGTTATCACATCACATTGGAAAGGAGCTATTATTTTACTTAACCATGTATTTTAGAATTAATAGGTCTTTTGAATGCACACAGATTATATAAAGATGATGTATCTTTTCATACTATTCTAAAAATGATGAAATTAAAGGAAGCGGGGTTAATAATAAGGGACTGATTTATCACTTTACTACACAAGAGGTCTGCCATTAACCTAACAGAGGCTCCACACAGGTAGCCTATAGGGGAAGAAGCCAAAGAGCCCTTTACTGAAAGAGAACTCATTATGGCTGATTTGATGATATTAATGGCATTTTCCTTCTTTTGCAGTATTGTAAAACCTAAACATATGAATAGTACTCATTTCCTTGCCTAGAAGGGGAAGATTACATTGCTTTAAGCTCTTTGTACATTTTAGAGCATATGTTATATAAGTAATTTGATTCTCAGACTTTATTGAGTTTCAGGAGCTTCATTTTTTGATCAGAAGCTGTGAAGCGAGAGTCACTTGGGGCTCCAGATCCTGCCTGCCAACCACTGGCCTTCATGGTAGTCCATCCTGCCAAGTGGACAGAGACTGATTATTTTCTGGTTCCCAATTTCTGAGTCCTACACTGTAGGTTGCACCAGCCCATAAAGTTGACTTTGTGTATACAGTGCTCTGAGATGGCATAATCGACACATTTTTCTTCCTGCACATGGCATCAGAAGAGAAGAGCATGCTCTGTTAGTTGATCTGCTGAAAGCTTGGTCCACAGGGAAATAAATCTTTCAACCCTTAAGTTACAAAGACTGTAGTTTTCCTCAGGCAGTGCGGATCTTTTGATGTGGTTTTCTGTGTAAAGCCAAATCTTAGTTTTCAGTATTCCCATATATTCAGAAACACTAAAACTCATTCTTATCTACCTGCTATTTTAATAATTATTATATTTTCTAATATTGGGTTTTTTTACATTGCATGCCCATTATGCATATATCTACAACAATGATCTCATTTAGAAGAACAGTAAAAGTAGAGCAAGTTAAGGATATATAGCCATTTTTCATTCTTAACCAGCACACTAATTACTCAGCCATTTCTTTTACTGAAGGCCAGTTGAGAATCAGATTATCAATAAGATTAAAAATATGCCTGTGGCAGATTGAATTACTGTTTTCTTAATTGCTCACCATTCTCTGTATTCACACCCTTTGTCATATAATGTTGCAAGTCCTTTTACAGAAAGTTGGCTATATAGTTTTATTACCCTTTGGCCTTGGTCAGTGGATATTGGTGAATGAAACATGACCAAAGCCAAAGAAAGCAATTGCATGAATGGACCAGCTCTCTTGCACTTCTCCCTCTAAGAGAAGGATATTACAGCTAGCTTTCAGATATAGTTGGAGGAGAGCTACATGGCTGACCTGAAAACCTGAGGCTGGAGGGATAGTCTAGCCTAGGTTATGTGATTCCCAACTGAGAATAAGTAACAAGAGCAAGTTCAGCTAATCAGTAAAGTAAGTGGCTCAGCCAATTTTCAGTCACAGACAGTGACAACTATTTATAAGGAAAATGTTTTTTTTTCTGAGTTTGTGATATTTTGTTATAGAGAGTATCTTGCTGGTACTATGTAATTTTAATTTCAACAATTATCACAAATTCACATTTACTGAATTCCATGTCTTTAACTCATGATACGTCTTTTTCATGCCTTTTCAGAGACTCAATTACCTTAATCACCTATAACTAAAAAGATGTGGTCTAACAGTAAAAATATAAAAATTTTAATATATGAAAATATGTATCCTCAATTTCTTAGAAAATTTGAAAGGTCAAGAATAACTTATTTTCTTGGATTTACATATCCAAGAATTTTTACTGAAAATTAATTAGAGTATTCATTGAAAATTGACTTATTTTAAATTTTTTGAAAAGATAGTCTAGATTAAAAGTAAAAGCATTATGTGTTTTTATGGAAGACCACATCCACTAAAGAGGAAAGGTATGTTTATTTTAGCTGATGGGCGTCTCAAGAGCATGTATTAACTTAGATATAAAAGAAATAATGAAAATGATTTATTGTTGCATGTTAAATGAAAACTTTTCAAAGTAAAGGGGGTATTCCTCATGTCTATAGCCACCAAAAAGTATTTATGACTTACTGATTTTATATTTTGAGAGATAAACTTTTTATTACCACCTATTCTACTTTAAAACTCATATTGGGTCACCTGGGTGACTCAGTTGGTTAAACCCCTGACTTCAACTCAGGTCATAATCTGACTGCTCCTGAGTTAGAGCCCCACCTTGGGCTCTGTGCTGACAGTTCAGAGCCTGAGCCTGCTTCAGATTCTGTCTCCCTGTCTCCTTGCCCCTCCCCCACTTGTGCTCTGTTTCTTTCTCTTTCAAAAATAAATAAAAACATTAAAAAATTATAAAATGTTTATTTTGTCAAGGATTTACTTGTCTGTGTATTCTCATTTGGGGGTAGAGTTGTTGTAATTAATCTCCATTGAGCAGTAAGGATCACCAAAATTAATGAATCCTCACTCAAAGGCAATTTTGCAGCCATGGCAGAATAGCTTTTTTCCACAATTCTGTTTGTAAGCTAGAAGGCCCCCATTTTTTTTGTTGTTGTTCATCTAATGAAGTTTTGTCTGTTTGTCAGTGTTCTGTCTCATACAAATCTCTGTGATTCTCTCCTCAACCTTATTCTACAGAATCATTACCATATTTATTTATAATACTTTCAGTTTATGACATTCTCTGTGCTTCCTGATTGTTAGCAGTCATTTCCAGACCAGTCTCCTGGAATTGGGGGGAATCTTTTGATACCTGATGTGATTATTCTTTTGACACTCCAACACTTGGCCTTACTTCACTATCACTTGAGGAACTTCTGTGTTCTGTATTTATATGTATAAAGAATAGCTTTAGGCAAATGTCTGAAAGGAAACTCTCAGGTAGGTAGAAGTTGGACAAAAATGAGATTTCTGTCAATGAAGGAAATATACTCAAGCAGTGAAATTAAATGTTATTTATGGTAGGACTGTGGTTCTAGTGGATGGCTAACATTGATGGGAACTCTAATTATATTCCTTTAAAGACAGTATGCATGAAGTCTGCCTACTTTTTCAAGGTCATTAGGAAAGAAAGGCAGATAAAGGGCTTATCTTTTATATGGAAAAGGAAAAATGCAAAGAGGGTGACTTCTACTGATATTTTTACTCATCAAAATGTAATTTTTAAATTTCATTTACTGACATTGATGGAAAATTACTTCTACTTATTCAGCAAAGTAACTACTAACTGGCATCTAATCATCTTAACAATCTTAGGTACATGTGCCCATGTCATGAAATCACTGGATTTGCTGTAAATTTTCATTTAGAATTCTAAACTAGTACTTCTATGCCTTTTAAGCTTTCCACTACTTTATAAACACTCAAGTTGGCCACAGAGTGTTTATAGTGTATATGCCAAACTTAATTCAACTAAGAGCCTTGATTTGTTTTTCACTGTTTTGAAAAGTGAATAAATTTTGCTGATTGACACTCAAAGTGTGATTCTTTTTCCTGGACTGAAAAATAAATGAAATCTCTCTACTTTTGAATAGTAAACACCGACAACTTAAACAAGAGTAAGAGGGATTTGGTTATTTGTTTCTCAAAGTGCATTCACTATTAGAAAGTAGACCTAGAAGAAACAACTTTTTAGAAGTTCATTTGATTTTTCAACTTCTCAGTAAAGAGATTAGTGATTTGTAAGAATAGTTTCCCTAAAATTTATCAATGCATTCCTTGTTGACAAAATCAATTAAACTCAGCATTATTACTAGTGTAGGTTCTAAATATTTTTGATGGTACCATGTGGGTTAACTTGTCAAGTACACAGCATATGGAACTTGGCTATAAATTACATGCAATCCATATATTATCCCTTAGTGTATTACTATAGGGCAATGCAATTTATCTATAAAAGAGGGATACTGCAATGTCTTATAAAATGTTAAACATTTTGGTTTTCAAAATAAACATAAAGATTTTTGTAGAAAATTAGAGATTGATTAAAATATAAGGGAAGCAGAGATGCCTGGGTGGCTCAGTTGGTTAAGCACCTGACACTTGATTTCAGTTCAGGTCATGATCTCATGGTGGTAAGATCAAGCTCCATGTGGGGCTCTATGCTGGGTGTGGAGCCTGCTTAGGATTCTCTCTCCCTCTCTCTCTACCCCTCCCCTGCATTCTCTTCCTCTAAATAAACAAATAGATAGATGATAGATAGATAGATAGATAGATAGATAGATAGATAGATAGATAGATAGATGATAGATAGATAGATGATAGATAGATAAAGGATAAGGAAACCTTCTGAGAGAGAAGCACTGGAAATATTTTTTGAGAGAGAGAGAGAGAGAAGGAGAGTGTATATGTGTTTGTATGTGTGTGTGTGCGTTTTAACTTGGGGTCAAGTTGGTTGAGTGATTTCATAGCCTGTTTTTTATTTACTCTTATGATAGTTGTCTGTGTTACTAAAAACACTTTTATAAAAATTCAATGACTACGTACTACATTTTTAAATGGATATAATATCTTTTGTAGCCATTTATCTATTTGTATTGAAGTTGATTCTTAAAATTATTTTTTCAACATTGAATTATTTCTGAATAGGATTAGTTGTATAGATAAATTCCTAAAGCTATAATTTTGCATTAAGTATGAATGTTTATATAATTCTTTTAAAAATTTTTTTAACATTTTATTCATCTCTGAGAGAAAGAGAGAGACAGCATGAGCAGAGGAGGATCAGAGAAAAAGGGAGACACAGAATCTGAAACAGGCTACAGGCTCTGAGCCAGCAGTCAGCACAGAGCCTGATGTGAACCTACTAACTTGAACCTACTAACCATGAGATCATGACCTGAGCCAAAGTCGGCCGTCCAACCGACTGAGCAACCCAGACTATATAACTCTTAATATGTATTGAGAAATTTATTTTTCAAATGGCTCTATTTTTAAATGTTCTCTTAGGATCTCTTTTCATCTCACTCTGTTCTTGAACAGCAAACTAATATAGTTCCATGGTTCTAATTACTATCTTTAGTCAAATGGTTGATGAGTCTGCATATCTAAACTGAAAATCATCTCCTGAGTTCCTGACATTCAAATCCAACAGTATATTGACACCTCCACTGGGCTTCAAATTCCACATGTACAAAACCTACCTCTTGTCATATCTCCATCCTAAAATATGGGCTATAGTGGATGAAATTGTTCATTTTCTTTCTTTCCTTCTCGGGAATACTTCTTCAGTTCCTTTAATAGACAGAATCACAGCATTTCCTCAGAAGTAGCTGGGAAGCCAGGCCAAGTTTTCCTACTAGCAGTTCTTTTTCTTAGTCTGAAGTTGAATTTAAATTTATGGTCATAATAAAAATGAGTGCAGTGCATTTGCCTTTTTAACAATCTTGGTCATCAAAATGAAGAAACAGCATATGTGTCTTTCATGTTGATTTAAAATAATTATAATAAATAATATGTTGAAGAGTTTAGAAAGTAAAATTATAAAAATCAAAATATAAAATAAAAAATTGTTTTGTTAATCCAATTAACTTGTTTCAGTGTATGAAACATCTCCTGTTCCCCAGATAAAAATTTCATTAAATTAAATCATAATACTGGAAGAGATCAAAGCAAAGACCCTAAACAGAGGAAATGAATTCCTATGTAGGCACATTTTTGGAATATTCATGAATATATTATGTTTCCTGGTAAATACTCTGATATTGGCAGACAGCTTAATCTAATATCAATTTAGGAAGCCACCCCTTCATGTGGAATTACTTCACTGTTTTTGTTGTTTAGTGTGTTTATATTTTTAAATTTCTTAAATACCAGGTTCTCTGGTTTTTCTTAATAGTCACTTTGAAAAGGAACAGCCAAAATGTTTCTCATGATCATTAGCACTGAGGTAGGTTGAAGTTTTTTATGTACTGAATTTGCAAAGAATCATTTATTCATTTACCAGATTATAATGACAAATCCCAAACAAATATTTTAAGAATTTCAAGCAGCCTTAGTATCTTAATTCACTAATTTTTCAAGATGATACTGGACTCTTGTTATTGCTCATAATTCCATACTTTTTGTGGCTCGTTTGAGTAGGAGAATTAATCAAGTAAGAACTTGATTAAGGTTTCAATATAGCTACTTGTGGGTCTGTCCGTAAGAGTAGAGAAATACAAGGCGTCTTAATCTCTAATATTTCTTATACAAGCAATGAAAGACAGGAAATATACAGTCTGCTTATCTGAAATCACGCTGTCTTATAGTTATTTCATGTTTATAGAGGTGTATTTCCTATCAAATCTAGGGCTGCGTGAGTAATTAAATCATTCCTCTGAGCAGTTGGACACCTGTAGCAAATTAATAACAAGTAGTGCAGAGAATTCTCAATGAAAGATGAAATAAGTGAAAACAGTACAAATATGAATATATTGACCTAGAAAATTTATCTAAATGCCATTTCTATATTCATGACAGTCTTCAAATTTGGAGTCTCTTTGTAAAGGTATTTAGCAGAATATGATCAGTAAGAAAAATCAAAGTATTTAGTAATATTGCACTTAAATCTATTGTGTCACTTAAGGAAATACATATTTTGATTTAGTCTTTATATATTACATGAAATTTTACATTATTGGGCCATAGCTGGGGCCTGAATTATACCCAAGAAATTACATAAATAAGTGAATAAATACATGTTAGTATAGATAAAATCATTAACTTTGATCTCTTAAGAAAGCTTTTATGACTAAATCTTATGAGGAAAATTGGTGTTTTTCATTATCCTATCTTTGAACACTTCTGAATCAGCAATGCTGGGATTCACCACAAAGTAACTCCAAGAGACTGCATGACAATATGACATCAAGTTCAAGATCATCTTAAGTATATGTATTTAACACTGAGCGATGCATACCCTGATCTTACGAGAGAGAGAGAATGGTCCGCAGAACGCATAGTTCAAGTTTGATAAGTCCATCCTGAGTGCATTTTTCCATATGGTACTGAACATGTATAGTTTTTTTCAAACTTTGGACATCTTTTTTAATTTATAGTCTACAAAAACTATTTAAAGTACATACTTAATATATGACTGTTGTGATAAGTAGGATAGCAGCTGATGTTTGCCTTTGGAGAAGAAATGAAAAAGTTTTGAGATATAACCATTTGGAGCTAAAAGTCAACATGATGAGGTTGTCAGTACTCACTGGTGCTGGTAATGTAAACAAGGTAGAGTATATCACTTCAGACTTATAAAATCTCATAGCCACCCAGAAAGAAGTCCTAGGGAAAAACTATCCAAGGCTATTATCAGGACTCATCATGCATTAGACCACTGAATTAAATTTAAGTAGTTCTTGTGATAGATACCTTGCATCATTTTTCTCTTCTTTCTCTGAAAAGTTGGAAGAATGCAGCATTTTTTATGTTGGCCCAGAGATTCTCCATGGAAGGCAGTTTCCCGTGGCCCTGAGGCTCTCAAACACAGGGCATAGTTGTACTTGATTGCTCAAGTTTCCATGTCATTAAGATTCCCAAAGAAACAAAGATAATGCATTGAAACAGTTGTGATGGATACAAACTGTCCCTTGTGTTTTCCCTAAAACCTACCCATACTTGTGCAAAGAGTCACTTTGAAAACATTTCCTCAATTGCAATTGTGACATTGATTTCCTATAGGACCCTTGCTGATACACAAATAACAAAATAGCTGGAGGTTTCACTTATTGTTAAACATAAATATATGTACTAGTATCTACCCAAAGTATAGCCTACCTGGGATATAATCTAAGATTCATGGAATATAAACTGACTGACATTCTCTATGTAACTATTCTTTAGAAAACCCCATCTAATATTGTTTAAAAAACAAAGGTAAAAGTCAAGAATAATCCTTTCTAGGATTTGGATGACCCAGTATTTCCTCACTCTTCCCAGAGATTGTCAAAATACTATCAGACTTTTCATGTTTATGAAGACTGTATTCAGTGACTTGAATGATATTTGGTAAGAGGTCACCTCACTAAGTAGACTTTCCAATTTCCAAATGAAAATTTATTTTGATTCTTAGCCAATTGACTTTGCAAATGCATAAAATACTTGGCCATTATCAGATTTCACTAAAATTTGAACTTTGCCAAAATATACATTTGGTCTAAACCTGTATCGTTTCCTTTCTAAAGGTTGGAGTTAAATGAAATTTTACACATCTACTTTATCTTTAAATTATTCATATCTTTAACTAACAGTACTTTTTTAAAGAATTGTTTTTGCAGATTGCTTTTCATTATTGAATGTCACTGTGTTCTTACAAAAGTAAGAATTAACTCTTTGAGGCCAGGTATGTGCTTCTCTTCATTTTATTAAAGGTGAAAATTCAACAGAAAAAAAAGTTAATTAACTTGGACTATTAATACCATCATCATTGTCACGTCTCTTTACACCAGTGCCTCAGTAATGTTCCCTGACTTTTCATCCAGTTTACCCTTCTCTCTCCTTGCCTGGCCTCACATATTAAGCCTCATTCTTGTATCTATTTTGGCTTTTCCACCTGTCACTTAAGGCATGATGTTCTGAGATGGCTGGCTTGGACTTAGTCCTGCATCTTTCATTTGTTTGAGAGAGGAATTGGAATTTAAACTAGCTTTCATTGAGTAGCTATCATGAGCTACAGTGGACATTAGGGCAGCATCACAGCGAGCCTAGGAGTGCCTCTTTACAGTTTAGACAAAGCCTCCTCCTCTGGTGGCTGCAGCTCTCTGGGAGAGAGAAGTGACCATCTTGCCTGAGTGTCTTTGAGCAGTGCTCACAATACAAACATGCATGGTCGGTGCTATACTAAGGATAAGAAAGCAGAGAAATTGGACACTGGCTTTGCTTTTGAGGAATTCGTAACTGAATTGGGAAGATAAGAATGTATGAAAAATATTATATTAAAAATACTCAGTCTATAATCAAAGTATGAAAAAGATATTCTATCTTTGAAGATATTCCATCATATGAAGATAAAAACAAAGATTTAACAAATTTCTACAACCCTTATGTAACAAAGAGTTGCAAGCCTAGGGGCTAAATTGATATGTTTTTGAAAAGTCCAAGACCACCCAAGTATTTTTCCTGGATTTGTTTACTCTCAGAGGACATTGTTCTGTGAGTATTGAGAACAATTAACTAATCTCAACATCCTTGTATGTGCAGATAACACATAAACCTCTGCTAACTGCCAGAGAGCACATATACTCCCACATTCAGATAGACCTTCATGCTAACAACAAATAAAGCACCCTTTTTTCTCACCTGTATTCTGGTGTTTGTACTCTGAGAACCTGAATATGATACTGCTTTGTAGTAAGGAGCAAGGTTTTCACAGAGAAGATGTACTCTAACTATTGCAGGATTTCTGGCAGAGATTTCTGCCTAATGGGAGTGAATATAGTGACAGCACAGCATTCTATGGGGAAGAAGTACTATGCCCAAATGCTCTGAATCGCCAAAGCACAAAAGAATACATGTATTCGGCAAGGAGCTCTGACTTTCTGCAACCCAGTCTATATATGAGAAGTCATGAAAAAATATAGTGAAAAAGATACATAAGTAAACAAGCAAACAAACAAGCAAAAAAACATAGGACTTGTGCCTAAAAGACAATTAAATAGCAGAAGTCTTTAAACAGACAGATGGAATGTTGGAGGCATAGTGCACTGCTGGAGTCTAGAGGTCAAGGGTGCTGCTGAACCCTAGAAGCTATAACATAGCCCCCAGCAACAAAAACATATTGTGACCAAAATGTCGGTGCCTAGGTTGAGAAGACTTGTTTCAAATAAGGGTAGTAAGGTATAGTATCACACTGAGGGTTTAATTCGTGTTTTATGTAATGACTAATGATGGTGACATCTTTTCCTTTGCTCAACTAATACTGTTGAGCATCTTTTCAATTTTTAATTGCTTTGATATATCCTTTCTGGTGAAATCTCTTAAATAATTTTTACATTTGAAGGGAGCTAAGATGGCTATATAACAGGAGGACCCTAGACATGCCTCGTCCCTCAAACACAGCTAGATAAAGAAATCGATCTGGGACTGACAAAGCAGACCACACAACCAAAGAGAAAGAAAAGGCCACATCATGAGAAGTAGGAGGTGCAGAGATGTGGTTTGGGAAAGAAAGGAATCTCAGATGCTTCAGGGAGGAGGAAGCCCTGGTCACCAAGAGAGGGAGAGAGAGAAAGATGAGCACATAAAGCCGTTGACTGGGAAAAATGAGAGGGGATGACTTTTGTTATTTTTTTTTTTGACCAGTGGGGCTCAAAGACTAGAGTTCTGGAGATCTGTGGCATGACTGGTCTGGAACCCTGAGGGTGCTGCGGTGCTCCTGTGGAGAAGGAGGGCAGAAAGCCTGGGGGCAGGTGGCACTACCCAGGTCCCTAAAGTTTGGAGTTTTAAAACTCAGCTACCTTACCTAGGATAGAACACAGGTGAACTGTGCTACTGAGTAGGTAGACAGCCTGGACACAGTGTGAAGGCAGGTATCTGCAGTGTGCCTGGGGCACGTGAGGGGATGTTTTTCACACTTGTTGGAGGGTTTGCAAACAATGGCAGGTGTGAACTCCCCTCTCCAGGGACCAGAGAGTGCACTGGCATCATTTCTCTCCCCTGCCCCTCAGCATAAACCAAGTTCAGTAAGCAGTTCAGCACCAACAGTGATGGCCTAAGCCACTTCTTACACGAAGTCCTGCCCACCCCCCACTGCATTCTGCAGGTGCTGCTTTACTGGGGCAGAAAAGCCTGAGAGCAGTGGGCACCTCCCCAGGAAAACTAGCACAATCCCCTCTACATGCAGCACATTTACTGACCATAGGGTCTTGGAAAGCTCCAACTCTAGTGGAAATAGCATCACAAGCAGACCAGAGCACATCTAGCTAAAACTTGCCACACTCTGGCCAAGGTTCAAACACTCCCCACTGCAGGCAAGGAGAAACTGCAGACGACTGACCTGAGGGATAGGGCAGCCAAAACACAGCAGCAGAATGCACACAGCATACACCAGAGACACTTCCTGAAGCTCCAGGCCTTAGACGATATCTGACTTACTCTTTACAAAACCATTACTCAAGAGCAGGAGACATAACAGGCTTACCTAACACAAAGAAAATAGAGACCTAGACAAAATGCCCGGATGGAAGAATTCATCCCAAAAGAAAGAACAAGAAGAGGTCATAGCCAGGGATCTAATCAGGACAGAGATAAATAATATGCCTTTCCCAGATTTTAAAGCAACAATCATAGGAATACAAGCTAGACTTGAGAAAAGCATAGAAGTCACCAAGGAATCACTTACTCTAGAGATAAAAAAACAAAACAAACAAACAAACAAAAAAAACACCTAAAAGCTAGGAGAAGTAAATTAACTGAGATTTGAAACCAATTGGATGTAATGGCTACAGGATGGAAAACCAGAGTAATTGTATAAGTGATAGAGAAGATAAAATTATGGAAATTTATGAAGCTACAAAGAAGAGGGAAATAAATATATTACATCAAAAATGTAGGCTTAAGGAACTAGGTGACTCCATAAAGCGTAACATTCTTATCACAGGAGACCCAGAAGAAGAAGAGAGGGAAAAGGGAGTAAAAGGTTCATTTGAGAAAATTATAGCTGAAAACTTCCTTAATCTGAATTAAGAAACAGAGGTTCAAATCCAGGAGGCACAGAAAACTCCCATCACAATCAACGAAAGCAAACCAACACCAAGATATATGTAGTTAAATTTGAAAAATAGATTTTTTAAAAAAGCCTAAAAGCAGCAAAACAAATGAAGTCCCTAACTTACAAGGGAAGACAAATAAGATTAGCAGCAGACTTCTCCACAGAAACTTGGCAGGTTAGAAGGGAGTGGCATGATGTATTCAACATGCTAAATGGGAAAAATATGCAGCCAAGAATACTCTATCCAGCAAGGCTGTACTCAAAATAGAGAGATAAAGAGTTGCCCAGACAAACAAAAACTAAAGGAATTTATGACCACTAAATGAGCTCTGCAAGAAATATTAAAGAGGACTCTTTGAGTGGGAAAGAAAAGCAAAAATAACTGGAAAGGAACAGATAAAATCTCCAGGAACTATGACAAAACAAGTAATAAAATGGTACTAAATTCGTATCTGTCAATAATTACTCTGAATACAAATGGACTAAATGCTCTAATAAAATTCATAGGGTGTCAGAATGGATACAAAAAAAAAAAAAAAAACAAGACCTATCTATATGCTGTCTACAAGAAACTCATGTTAGACCTTTAGACACCTGCAGACTGAAAGTGAGGGGTGGAGAACCATTTATCATGATAATGGATGTCAAAAGAAAGCCAGAATAGCAATACTTCTATCACACAGACTAGATTTTAAACCAAAGAGGGGAAAGGCATTATATAATAATAAAGGGGTCTATCGAATAGGAAGAACTAATAATTGTAAATATTTGGTTGCTCCCCCAACTTGGGTTGGCTTTTAATAACAGACTGGACCAGACGGACTTGACAGATATATTCAGAACATTCTGAAGCACCAAAATACACATTCTTTAATGAGTGAACATGGAATATCCTCCAGAATAGTTCACATAGTAGGTCACAAATCAGGCCTCAGCCAGTACAAATAGATTGAGACTGTACCACACATAATTTTGAATTGAAACACTATGAAACTTGAAGCCAACCACAAGAAAAAAGTTAGAAATACCACATCCTACTAAAGAATGAATGAGTTAACCAGGAAGTTAAAGAAGAAATTTTTTAAAAACACATGGGAACAAATGATAATGAAAACAGGACTGTCCAAAACCTTTGAGGTGCAGCAAAAGTAGTCATAAGAGGGAAGTATGTAACAATACAGGTCTTTCTCAAGAAGAAAAGAAAATCTCAAATGCACAACCTAACCTTATACCTAAAAGAGCTAGTAAAAGAACAGCAAATGAAACTTAAAGCCAGCAGGAGAAGGGAAATAATAAATAATCGAGCAGAAATAAATGATATAGAAATAAACAAAACAGTAGAAAAGATCAATAGAATCAGGAACTAGTTTTCCGAAAGAATTTATAAACCTGATAACCCCCTAGCCAAACTTCTCAAAAAGAAAAAAGAAAGGACCCAAATAACTAAAATCAGAAATGAAAGGTGAGGGATCAAAACCACCACCACAGAAATAAAAGCAATTAGAATATTATGAAAAATTATATGCCAATAAGTTGGACAATCTGGTAGAAATGGATCAATTCCTAGAAGCACCTAAACTACCAAAACTGAAACAGGAAGAAATAGGAAATTTGAACAGACCTATAACCATCAAGGAAATCGAATCAGTAATAAAAAGTCTCCAAACAAACAAAAAAGTCCAGATGCAGATGGCTTCTCAAGGGAATTCTACCAAGTGTTTAAAGAGTTAATACTGATTCTTCTCAAACTGTCCCCAAAAAAAAGAAATGGAAGGAAAGTTTCTAAATTCATTCTATGAGACCAGCATAACCTTGATTCCAAAACCAGGCAAATACCCCACTAGAAAGGAGAATTACAGGACAATATCCCTGATGAACTTGGATGCAAAAATTCTCAACAAAATACTAGCAAATTGAATCCAATCCTACATTAAAAAATTCAGTTACACGATCAAGTGGGATTTACTCCTGGGCTTCAAGGTTAGTTCAATATTCACAAATGAGTCAATATGATACACCACATTAATTAAAGAAAGGATAGGGACCATATGATTCTCTCTATAGAAGCAGAAACATTTAATAAAATACAGCATCATTCTACAAAACCCTTCAACATCATAAAAGGCTTATATGAAAGACTCCCAGCTAATATCATCCTTAATGGGGAAAAACTGAGTGTGTTTCCTCTACAGTCAGGAAACAAACAAACAAACAAAACAAAACAAAACAAAACTAGGATATCCACTCTCACCACTGTATTTAACATAATACTGGAAATGCTAGCCTCAGGAATCAGACAATAAAAATAAAGGCACCCAGATAAGCAGGGAAGATATCAAAGTTTTCACTATTATAGATGATATCATACTCCATGTAGAAAACCCAAAAAGCACCATTTCAAAGTGGATGAAATACATTAATATGAGACAGGAAGCCATCAAAATCCTAGAGTAGAACACAGGCAGCAATCTCTTTGACACTGGCCCTAGCAACTTCTTAACTAGACATTTCTCCTGAGCCAAAGGAAACAAAAGCAAAGATAAACTATTGGAACTTCATCAAGATATAAAGCTTTGGCACAGTGAAAGAAACAATCAACACAACTATTCTTCTGTTTTTTTCTGAAGGCAACCTTCAGAATGGGAGGAGATATTTGCAAATGACACATCTGATACAGGTTTAGTATCCAAAATCTATAAAGAACTTATCAGACTCAACACTCAAAAAATGAATACTCCAGTGAAGAAATGGGCAGAAAACATGAAGACATTTTTTCCAAATAAGATATCCACATGAAATAGACACATCAAAAAATGCTCAACTTCACTCATCATCAGGGAAATAAAAATCAAAACTACAATGAGATACCACCTCACACCTATCATAATGGCTAAAATTAACAGCAAAGGAAACAATAGATGTTGTCAAGGATACAGAAAAAGGGGAACCCTCTTACAGTGTTGGTGGGAATGAAACTGGTGCAGTCACTCTGGAAAACCGTATGGAGGTTCCTCAAAAAGTTAAAAGTAGAACTATCCTACAATTTTACTACTAGGTATTTACCCAAAGAATACAAAGATACTAATTTGAAGGAATACAAGCACCCCAATGTTTATAGCAGCAAAATGTTTCTAGCAGAAGTAGCCAAATTATGGAAAGAGCCCAAATATCTCATCAAATGAAAAATGGATAAAAATGTGGTGTGTGTGTGTGTGTGTGTGTGTGTGTGTGTGTGTGTTACTCAGCCACCAAAAAGAATGAAATCTTGCCATTTGCAGTGATGTAGATGGAGCTAGAGAATATTATGCTAAGCTAAATTGGTCAGTCAGAGAAAGACAAGTACCATATGATTTCACTCATGTGGAATTTAAAATGGAACAGATAAACATGGGAAAAAAGAAAAAGAGAGATGAGCAAACCATGAAACAGACTTTTAATTATAGAGGACAAACTGAGGGTTGCTGGAGGGGAGGTGGGTGGGGGGAATGGGTTAAATGAGTAATGGGTATTACACAGGGCACTTGTGATATGCACTGGGTGTTATATGTAAGTGATGAATTACTAAATTCTATTTCTGAAACTAATATTCCACTTTATTTTAACTAACTGGAATTTAAATAACTTGAAACAAACAAAAAATAATTTGTACATTTAAGAAATTCAGGTATGGGGACCTTAGTGGTTCAGTTTGTTAAGTGTCTGAATATTGATTTCAGTCAGGTCATGGTCTCATCATGGTCATGAGATGGAGGGCTCTGTGCTGCTCTGCGTCAGGCTCTGTGCTGCGTGTGGGGCCTGCTTGAGATTTTCTCTCTTCTGCTCCCTCTGCCCCTCCCCTGCTTCTCTTTCTAGAAAGGAAAAGAAAAAGAAAAGAAAAAAGAATGAAAGAAATTTAGGTTATTTTTTGTTTTTACACTTTGAGAAATCTTTACATTTTTAGGTTTTACATTTAAATCATTGGTATGTTTTGAACTAATGTTTCTATATGGCACAAGCATATATCAAAGTTTTTGTTTTGTTTTTTGATATAGGTATCTAATTATTCCAACAAAATTTTTATAGGTATGTCTATTTCTGGGCCTCCTATTCTGCTTCATTGATTTGTTTGTCTTTATGCCAGTAGCACATTGCCTTGATTATATGGCATTATAGTAAGTCAACATCAGATAGTGAATCTCCTCCAACTTTATTTTTTCGAAGTTGTTTGTCTCTTCAATCCTTCACATTTTCTTATGAATTTTAGAATCGGTTTGTCAATTTCTATAAGAAATCTGTCAATATTTTGTAGAAATTGACAAACTGATTCTGCCCCCTCGACCTCTCTACTATTTTTGCCATGTGTTTTACTTCTATATATGTCATATATATATATACACACACACATATATATTACTTCTACATATGTCATATGTATATATAACAATGCATTTTATTATTTTTTCTTTAATAGTAATCATTTATTAAGATTTCAATATAGTAAGAAAAAAGTCTCAATTATAGAGATGGTTATCATTTCTGATGTTCCTCTTTTCCAGTTGGTATAACTTTTCTTCTGAAGGGTTTTCTTTAAAATATATTGGATTAAAGCTCTACTGGTGATAAAATCTTTCAGCTTTTATATATCTAGGAAAGCTTATTTCTCTTTTGTTTTTCAAGATAATGTGACTGTTAGAGAACTTCAGGTTAAAAATACTGTATAAATGGTGTTTCCCTATAATTCTTACTGGCTCTGCTTACAATGAAATTTCTCCTGCCAACTTTATTTTTATAGCTCTGTAGATTTTTTATAGCTGCTTTAAATATTTTTATGCATCACTCTTTTCAATTAATTTGATTATGATATACCACAGTGTAGGACTCTTCTGTTTCTTGTGCTGGAGATTCCTTAAGCATCTTGATTCTGTGGATTTATACCTTTCATCAGTTTTGGAAAATGTTTGGCATTTGTTTCTTCAAACATTTTTGTTTTGTTTTCTATTCATTTCTCTCTTTTAGAAACTCTAATTGCATATATATTTGACTGTATTGAGTTGCCCAAAACTCTGTCCATTATTTTCTACAGATTTTTTCTTTCTGTTTTTTATTTTGGTTGGTTTCTATTGCTAATGTTTAAGCTCAACTTTTTTCCCCCTCTGCAATGCGTTATCTATTAATTCTGTTTAATTTTTTTTTAATCTCTGGAAATTTGATTTGGGTATTTTTTAAATCTCATATGTTTCTACTTATATATCCCGTATTTCCTATGGCTTTTATAACATATACATACATCATAAAATTATAATAACTATTTTATTTTCTTTGTCTACTAATTATGTTACCTGTATCATTTCTAGGTAGGCTTCAATTAATTAATTTTTCATGTCATAATGTATTTTGTTTCAGCTTCTTTGAATGTCTCATAATTTTTTTATTAGATTACAGACTTTGTCATTTTTACTTTATTGAGTGCTGCATTTATATTTCTATAAATATTTTTGTCCTTTGTTCTGGAATACATTAAGGTAACTTGGAAGTAATTTGGTTCTTTTAGGTTTTTCTTGTAAGCTTTGTTATACAGGCCTAGAGCAGTGTTTACTTTTGGTTAGTGGTTCTCAATTACAGGTGACTTTGGCCTGCAAAGTATATATTTGGTATATCTGGAGACATTGTTTATTTTCACTACTAGGTGATGGTAGTGGAGGTAGAGTGCTTCTAGAATCTAGTTGACAGAGGCTGGTGATGCTGCTGAATAGTACAGTTCAAAGGATGGCTTCTCCTAATTCAATAAAAAAATTATACAGATCAAAATGTCAGCAGTGCTGAGATGGAAAACCCTGGCCTACAAAATGCTGAGTTTGTGCACTAAGAAGTTGGCATGATAAAGAGAAGAGAAGTCCAAGCTGAGAATCATTTCTGAATCCAAATAAACAGAATTTGAATCCCAATTACATTAATATTAAGAGAGAAGTCAGTGATGAAAAAAAGTAAATATTTATGATTCTGTTAATTTGGATCAAGAACAGTGACGAAGATTTTAAGAGAAAATTAAGAATGACTTCTAAAATTGAAAATAGAAGAAATTGTTTCCTCTTCTGATAGGTTTGATGAGTGTGGAAAAAAACTAATAGAACTTTCAATCATCACATTTATAACTTGATGATTTCAAGCTACTGTACAACTACAGAAAATATTTGTGAACATTAAGTATAAAATCTTTTAAAATAACTTTAAAAACATTATTTGATTTTTGTTTATGCATGATTTATTGGTATATCATATTTTTGACTAAAACATAATATAAGGACTTGTTGAGATCAAAGTTCATGTTCCAACATGCAAGGTTCATATATGCCTGCTCTTCCTGCATATCCCCTCCCCAATTGATGGAATGATGAGGTGGCACTGTCTTATTACTAAATTTTCTGTGCAACTTCTTTACACATTCCCATCTGTTTGTATATTACCAGCATGTGAATGTAAGAAAGTTATAGAAATAAGATATATATTTACTATAGCTAAATGTAAAGCTATCCCAATAAAATATTTAGGAGAAATTCTTTCCCAAATATAATATCATGAATTAATGTTGAACTTATTAAGTTCAAGTTTATCTAGCCTGGAAATATTCATTAATAAGAGGGAATGTAGATATTGAGTTTGGAAGAAAGGGTCAGGGTAGGGATATACCTAACACATACATGGAGGCTTGGCAATGGAAGAGAACATCCAGGGAAAGTGTGCAAAGCAAGAAATTGAATGGAAAGAAATGGAGGAAAAGAAACCTGAGGAAATTGAATGTAACACAGGAAGCTTTAAAATGTGGGAGTTCATATAATCCCTTTCTACATACTATCAAATAGTATAACCTTAAGTTTCTTATGTCTTAAATCAAGGACAAAAAAGATATTTAAATAACTTTCTGATATGTTTGTAAACATGAACATCATGTGAATGGAAACTTGGTAAAGTAGAAAAAGGCTACACATTTTTATAATGGATTATTTTACAAGGGCATGCAGGAAAATTTAGCATGATATGAAGTAATGTTTGCACAGTGATTTTAATGAACCATTTTCTTTTGGTATAGTTTTGTTCTCTATCTGCTGAGAGAAACAGAAGATATTTGGGGTTGAAATTGGCACCAAACATCAAGATGGCTTACATATCTTCATTCTTGAAATCAAGCATGAACTCTTCTAGAATTCCTTACCTCCAATATTCAGTGTGATATTTTAATAGCTGCCATGAAAAGGACAAATAATAACCACTAGTTGACTCTTGGACAGCAGGTTGTCACTGAAACTCCCAACAATTGAGGAGTCCCAAAAGCATGCTATCAATCTCCTTTCTTCCTTCAGTTTGACAGTTTCTGATCTCTTCGTTAATAAATGTTGTTTTCCCATCACGTCTAGGAGGTGTTTGTTCTCTAAAGCAGAAAACAAAGTTAAGTTTAAAGAAATAGTTATATTATGAAATAAACTAACATTTATCTTCCAAATGGCAAAAAGGCATTAAAGACGTTGAACAAAGAGAACTTCATGGCTATAGTGTTACCATCTGCCTCCTCACTTGTGTTTCTTCATTAACTAAGCCTATGAAGAAAAGTGTTATTTAGAGTGTAAAATATCATTACTGAGAAATAGTTCTGAGAAAACTGATATTTTTGTGGTTCACCCAGAATTTTCAAATATTTTAGAGTAGACTTAGTAGTAAGCTCATGTCTGGACTTCTATTAAAAATCAACTATTAAGCACAATTTGAAGAGCATTCTGTTCTTTTGTCATATTTTCAGAAATGTCTACTTAAGATAATTAACATTTGTTAGGCTTTAGAGTACACATTTTCCCAAACTAAGCGTATTTCATAAGACAAGTACTCCTTCATACACCACAAGTTATAAAGGTTCTGACATGCACTAGTAATAATGATGCAGAAACCACAAATAATGTTTTTAACGATATTCACCAAGTAAAATACATTGAAAACATGGAGAAATATATGGACTTTAGAAGATTCATTCATTCATTCATTCGTTCATTCATTCATTCATTCTTAAATTTATCCATTCAAAATATTTACTGATTATCTACTGTTTCAGCAGCTCTGAGTATAAAATGGTGAACAGGTGAGCCATTAAAGAAATCAGAAACTAGTGGAAAGGGGAAAGGACATGTAGATAATTAGCACTCCACAACAGTATTGCTTTGCCTGTTCTGTTATATAGTCTTTTAATAAAAGAGAACCAAAGTACAGTGTTTTAATTTTACCTATATCTTGATTGATCCCACTTCCAGTAACCTGTATTTGCTCGTTGTAGTTCTGCTACAATTTTCTGTAGTAAATGAATTCTTATTTTCAGAGAAACACACATTTTCCATGACATCTCTATATATTTCTTATTATTTACACAAGTTTTTGAGAAAATACAATAGGGCCTTCTTTATTATCCAGTATATTGTGATAACAAAGACACCGGGGCTGTGATCCATTTGCTCCCTTTTCCAGAAGGATGCTCCTGTGATGGTGGTGGGCGAGCATGGGAGAAAGTAGATGACTTGGCCCAGTTACCTTTTCAGCTGGACCTCTGGGTAAAACAAAAAAACACACAAACAAATGAGTGAAATTTACTAAAGAAAAAACTATTTACAGAATGGTCTTAGCAGAATGACCCTGGCTAAAAATTAGTGATGGTAACTAAACCTGAAGTTTATGAAGTTATGAAAGCATAGGTCTCTGGAAAATGTCATAGAAGCTGTACAACTCTATGGATTATAAAATGGAGATGTTTTATAACTTAAATGTTTTCTGATGAGTAAAGGAAACCTCACCTCACCTGGAGACCTCATCTATGATGCAGGGCCAAAGAGTATGCATCTTAGGTAGGAAAAAAAGAACAAAACTGGGGGACAAACAGGATGTCCTAGATCTCTCTTTATTTCACTTATGCTTCTTCTTAAGGATCTATATTCTTGGGATTATTAGGTTTTACAAGGGAGCAGAATTAGGAGATCAAAAAATGTCAGTATATAAAATATTGGTGGATACACAGTGGGCATGATGATCTGCAGGCCAGATTATTCTGTATCTTCTTTCTACTATCAGATACCCAGTTATAAGGATAGGGTCTTTATATCAGCAACAATAAAATTTTTTAAAATGTGCAAAGGATGGGAGCTCCTGCGTGGCTCAGTCTGTTAAGCATCTGATTCTTGGTTTTGGCTCAGGTTATGATCTCATAGTTTGTGAGTTTGAGCCCCACATTGGGCTCTGTGCTGGTAGCATGGAACATGCTTGGGATTCTCTCTCTCTCTCTCTCTCTCTCTCTCTATCCCTCTCTCTCTCTCTCTCTCCCTCTCACTCCCTCTCTGCCCCTCCCCTACTAATGCTGTCTCTGTCTCTCTCAAAATAAATAAATAAAAGAAAAGAAAAAGGTAAAAAAGTTGAAATGTGACAGAAAGTAGCCAAATTGAAAATGGTTTAAAGTTACATTATCGATCTTTTGGCCAAATTACTAATCAATAATTTAGACCAGAGTGTTGGGGAGCTATAGTCTATGAGTCAAATCTGGCCCACTGTCTATTTTTTTAATAAAGTTTTGTTGGCATATAGTGTTTTGTTTGCATACTGACTATGACTGCTTTCACAATACAGTGGCAGAGCTGTGGTAAGTGCAACAGAGACCATAATGTGGTCCACAAAACCCACAAAACCGATAATATTTACTGTCTGGCTTAACCCTGATTAAGTCTCCATTTTATATTACAGTGGATTATAGTAAAAACAATAATTCCTTCATGTTTATAGAGACCTTTACAATTTGTTAAAAATTTTGCCATAATTTACGTATTTTAAGGTAGTTAAGGATGATTTTATGATTCTTCCAATTTAATAATATGGTAACTTCACTTACATTGGTATATTCACATTCTTTGAACTGATGATTATATTTGGGAGTGTATGTCTTTAAAACAAAAATATAGAAAAAGCATTAGTATGCAATATTAAATATAATGCAATTTTCAGTGGTTAAAAATGGAAGGAAATTGTTGATTATGACATAAGAACTGGACTGAATGTTATACAGTCATTCGCTATTTTAATTAGGAAAAGTATTCAGTAATGGAAAAAATCTATTATAGAATGTTACACAAAACAAGTAGATATCAACGTGGTGTACATTGTGAGTATAATTAGCTACAGAGGCACATTTAAAAGGACAATGAAATACACAAAACTATAAAATTATGTTAGAGTAATAGTATGATAATCTTTGAAGGTGTTTGATGTGCCTAGGCTATAGTCCCTAGGTAACTGTGAAGGCATTTTGTGGGTGTTATTAAAATCCACAATCAGTTGACTTTAAGTAAGAAAGATTATCCTAGACAACCTGGGCAGAATCGATTCAATCTTTTGAGAAGCCTTAAAAATAGAACTCAAGGTTCCATGACGAAAAGGAAAGTCCACCTACGGACAGCATTTTCAGCCTTAAAAGAGTTCCAGCCTACCTTTCCTTAAGTCCTGTACTTTGGATTTTAGACTTACCTAGCAGCCCTTACCATCTTGTAAGTCAGTTACGTGCAATATATACTTCAATATATATATCTTGCTCATTCTGCTTCTCTGATTGAACCTTGACTGATATAGATCTTGGTAACTGGAAGTAGACCATTGCTGTGACAAAGCCGTCAATATATGGAAGTGAGTTTGGAATTGCATAATAGGTAGAGACTGAGGAATTTTGAGAAGTATGATTGAAAATGCCCACATTGGGCAGGCACCTGGATGGCTAAATCAGTTAAGCCTCTTCCTCTTGATTTTGGCTCAGGTCAAGATCTCACAACTCATGAGATCAAGCCCTGTGTCAGGCTCTGAGCATGGAGTCTGTTTGGAATTATCTTTCTCCCTCTCTTTCTACCCCTCCACCACTCACACTCTCTTTCTCTCTCAAAATAAATAAGCTTAAAAAAAAAAAAAGAAAGAAAAAGCCTACATTGCCTTGAATAGACTGTTAGTGGATGTTACCAGCTCTCTTAGAATGAAGCAAGGGGCATAGTAAAATAAACATGCCATCTTAGAGAATACCTAAATCAACATAAACAAAATATTTGTAGAAATATGGGCATGGAGGGGCGCCTGGGTGGCTTAGTCGGTTAAGCGTCTGAATTTCGCTTAGGTCATGATCTCGCAGTTCGTGGGTTTGAACCCCGCGTCGGGCTCTGTGCTGACTGCCAGCTCAGAGCCTGGAGCCTGTTTCAGCCTGTGACTCCCTCTCTCTCTGACCCTCCCCTGCTCACGCTGTCTCTCTCTCTCTCTCTCTCCTAAAAATAAATAAAACATTAAAAAAAAATTAAAAAAACAAAAAAGAAATATGGGCATGGAAGGAGCTCTAATAATGGCTAAGGTGAAAAAGAGAAACTCTTTATTGGAAACTACAGAAAACGAAATCCTTGCTGAATAGTGGCAGAGAGCTAAGCTGAATTGTGTTCTTTAGTTATGTGGAAAGCAGAACTTGTAAATAATGAGCTTGGATACTTTACTGAGGAGATTTTCAAGCAAAATGTGAATAGTGCAGCCTTGTTTCTTCTTGCTGCTTATAGTAAAATCAAGAGGAAAAAGGTGGTGGACTGTTAACTGTTAAGCAAAAAAGAACTAGGTAGGACTTGGTGATTTTGGAAATCCTTGTCTTTCTAGATTGTAAAAGATGTGAAAACCAGGAGATTTGTTGTCAGGAAAGTATGCTCTTAAGAAAAAGCCAAGGGTGTGGGTGGAAAACTTTTATTTAGTGGATGAGAAGGATAAAAAGGTCAGAGTATTCAATTACATAGAAGGCTCTTTGAGAGATTAGGCATGTGATTCATAGGTCTTCTTGGCCATATCAGCAGAAGCCAGGAATAGAGATATGATTATCCAAGAGAAACATGGAGAACTCTGGTCTGGAAAGAACTCTCATAACATACATGGGAGATCTACAATGTTCTTGACAATGTTATACCAGCAGAAAACACTGCCACCTTGGTTCAAAAGGTATATACCCAACAGGTTAATAAAACAATTTAACTGAAAACATGTTCTACTTTTGAAGAGCAAGAAAGAATGACATCTAGGACAGAATCAGGAGCCCAGAACATGGAATCGCAAGGCACAGAGGATTATTTCTAAGACTTGAAATCAAATGGAGCTCTCCCAGATGACATAAACATTGATACCAAATTGGGACCAGTAACAGTTTTTAAAAAAAAAATTGTCTTCCCTTTTACATAAGAATGTTTATAAAATTTATCTCATATCTGCCCACCGTTTTATTATGTATGCAAATAACTTGTTTCTTGAATTTCACTGGATCACAGCTGGAGATGAATTGTGACTGAGGATGAATTCGATGCAGAGCCTCAACAATATCTGATTTAGATAATGAGATTGGAACTTTGAACTTATGATATTTAGATAACATATTGAACTTTGAGTTGATGCTATAATTGTTTGAGGCTTTGGAGGATATTAAAATGGACTTAATATATTTTGAATGTGAGATAGATGTGACTATTTTAGGGCCAGAGGGTAGGTTGTGAGGGGCAGAATAATGTTCTCACCTGAAAGATGTGCATATTCTAATACTGAGAACCTGTGAATAAGTAGTAAAGGGGAATTAAAGTGGCAGATACAACTAAGGTTTCTAGTCAGCAGGAACATTAAGATAAAGAGATTATTCTAGATTATCTAAAATAATCCAATAATGTAATTCCAACAGAACTTTAAATGAAGAAGGTGGCAGAAGAGATAGTGTCAGAGTGATGCAGTGAGAAAGATTCAGCTGACCACTCTTGGCTTGGAAGATGGAAGGGGGTAACTTTAGAAGTTGGAAAAGGCAACAAACAAACAAAAAATCTAAAGTCATTCTTCCTTAGAGCTTCCAGAAACTAATGTGATCCTTCTGACACTTCGATTTTAGTTCAGTGAGATCCATTTCAGATTATGACCTGTGACCAAAAGGTGATAAATTCGTGTTGTGTTAAGCCACTAAATTTATGATAAATTTTATAGCAGTAATAGGAATGAAAAACACAGATTTAGAGGTAAAATTTTTCTTACCTTTTCCCCCAAATTCTCTGCACTGTCTATATTATATTTGCAACTGAAAATACTATTTTTTCTCAATTTCAGAAAAAAATGGACTGTTTCCAATATTCCCAAGCGATTAGATGGAAGAGCAAGAATTTAAACCTATGGCTTCTAAATCATATATGCTATCTACTCTACCACCCAACTGACCTAAATATGAATAAACAGTGAAAAAAATAAAGGGGCTATCTCCTGGATGTCATTGTGTAGATGTATACATTGAGCCAGTAATGATTGTGCTTCTTCTAGGGTCTGGCTTTATAGAAAACATTGAACATGCAAATCTAATAAGAGGGTACCTGCTCTAGAGAAGCTAAATGTTTAAAAATATGTGAAAATTTAAAAGTCTAAAGTTGCTGTGCTGTGAAAGTCATCTTTTTGTCATGACAAAAAGACTTATTAGGTAAGGATGCATGTGGGAGTCAAGGGAAATAAGTTTTTTTTTTTTTAAATGTTTTATTTATTTCTAGAGGAGAGAGGAGACAGCGTGAGCAGGGGAGGGCCAGAGAGAGGGGGAGTCACAGAGTGAAACAGGCTCCAGGCTCTGAGCTGGCAGTCAGCACAGAGCCCGACGCAGGGCTCGAACCCACAAACCGCGAGATCATGACCTAAGCGAAAGTCGGATGCTTAACAGACTAAGCCACCCAGGCGCCCCAAGGGAAATAAGTTTTGAGATGATAGATGGGATCTGAGAGTCTACATATCAGAGACTTTACATTGACTTGGTATAAAAAATCACTAGAGATGTATTAAATCATGAAATCATTTAAACGAGATTGCTCTAGTGTCTTTATAGAAAGAGATTAAAAAATGGAAACAGAGTAGCCAATTACAAAAATCTTGTAGTAATTCAGATGCAGGGCCATGAGAGATTAACTCAAGAGGTAGTGGTAAAAACAGGAAAAGGAATGAATGTGATAAATTTTTAAAGAAGTATTTATAATTTATATGTTTTCATAACTCCTTGACCTTGAAGAAATAATTATTGTGACTCTATATTTACAATCTATGAAGTATGGAATCACATCACACCCAGCAATGGATCTAGTCTGTGTGTCAGTGTCTAAAGCAGAAAAGGTCAATCCAGTAGGGTTCTCTGAGATTAAATGCAAGCCTTTAAAGAGAAAAAAACAATAGTTTGGGGGAAACTATAGGTCAGAAACTGGCATCTACTCTGTGGTAGGTAACATTTGCAAGAAATGGAGTAAGCAACAGTCTGTGAAAAGGAAAATAAGATGCATCCCTAGGAGTTTGGGTAAGACAGACTATGGGCACACATACCCAATGCCTGAAAGACAAAATGGACCTGAGATTTAGTCAATAGAATCTTAAAAGAATTTTCCAACAAACAACAGACAGATGAGGAATAATAGTTTTAAGCAGGTAAGCTTTACCTCTGATAGACCATAAGGCTGTCACCTGGCCTTGAAATCCTAGAGAATATAATTTGACTCTTACCATCACCTCATTACATGTCAGCAAAATTACACCTATGCAGTTGCATTATGTACCCTTGTAAAGAACCTAATGTTGTTTTTAATGTAAATCTTTGACTTTCATAATGAAAAATCATATATGTTCCTAAAATATGACAGTCAGTATTAGGATTCAAAGACAAATAGGGGCGCCTGGGTGGCTTAGTCGGTTAAGCGTCCAACTTTCACTTAGGTCATGATCTCGCGGTTCGGTTCGTGGGTTCGATCCCTGCGTCGGGCTCTGTGCTGACTGCCAGCTCAGAGCCTGGAGCCTGTTTCAGTCTGTGACTCCCTCTCTCTCTGACCCTCCCCTGCTCGTGCTGTCTCTCTCTATCTCTCCTAGAAATAAAACATTAAAAAAAAAAAAAAAGGATTCAAAGACAAATAAAGTGTGATTCCTACTTTTGAAAAACTTAAAATCTAATTTTACTTCTACTCATGGATTCTGAATGAATATAGCATTGCTATATTTAAAAATCTGGTCTTGGGGGAAAAATTCTTAAGTTTTGAAAATTGGCTGAAAAGTGAATTTTAAGTAAATGCATTAATTTTTAATTAGGTCAATATTTGTATTTCAATGATAATGATTTAAGTACAAATGAGGCTCCATTTTTATGCCCTATAGACAAAATCTAACTACTTTCCTCTACAGTCTCAAGTCTGATTTCAAAGCAAAATGTGGCAGATATTGTGTGCCCTCTAGTGGCTACAAGGTATATCTTTACATCTAGCCGGAAGTTAGTTTTAGTGGTTTTGTCAAGAGCATTCTTTCACATGCCAAACATACTAATTTTACTAACATCACATTTTAAATATTTCATTAATTCTTACTTTATCTTAATTGCAGAAGTTCAAAATCCAATTCTAACCTGTTAGTATATAGTAAAACGTATGCTAAATGTTTCCTAAGGAAAATTTTGTAAAAGTAACACAATACGGGCCACATCCAATAAATGCAAAACAGAAACTATGCAAACTAAATTATCCCCCAAGTAAGTATATAGTTCATATCGCCCACTGTGCTAATATGGACCAGAAGAAGAACTGAGAACATCTGGTTACTAAGCTGCTGTACTAGTCAGGGTTCTGTAGAACCAATGGGATCTATGAGAGATGTATTTTTAGGGAACTGGTTCACCTGATTGTGGAGGCTGGTGAGCAGGCTGGAAATTTATAAGAGTTAATGATGCAGTCTAGAATTCAAGTCTACGGGGTAGGACAGAAGACTGAAAACAGGCAGGATTTTTATGCTGTAGCCTTAAAATAGAACTCCTTTTCTTGTTTTTAAAGCCTTTAACTGTTTGGATGCAGCACGCTTACATTATAGAGGTCAATCTGCTTTATGTAAAGTCCAGGGATAGTAAATATTAATCACATTTGCAAATACCTTCACAACAACATCTAGACTAATATTTGATCAAACAGTTAAGCATTATAGTCTAGTCGATACATAACAAAAACCACTACCATTACCAAGCACAGTTTTAAGTGTTTTAAATGTATTAAACCATTTTTGGTTTTCGTTGTAATTCAATGAGGCAGATTCTCTTAGTAACTCATTCAAAGTAAACTCAGGCACATATTGGTATAGTAACTTGCCTAAGGGTCATAGTCAGTAAATGGGGGATTTGGGATTGAAGAGTCCTTATTTTAAATACTAAATACTGATATTTCATTACATCTACATTATATTTTTTTCATGAAATATTTCAAGAATACACAAAAACAAGGGAGAATATTGAATACCCTTGTACTTCCTAGTCAAGTTTGTCAGATTTTACCTTCAAAGTGAGATTTGGCTTCATTTTTTTGAAGTTTTTAAAGTAAATAAATCATTCAAGATGCAGTCGAGGTCAGTTGCATAGTGAATTTTGCATAGTAATTCACTCATGCTTTCAGAAGCACCCACTGTTCTGAATTTGGTGTTTATCCTTTCTATGAATGTTTTCTAGAAATTTTAAACACAGATTTATATTAATAAATATATTACATTATATCCTTTTTCTTGTTTTTAGATTTAACTAAATGGTACAATATGATTTATGAATTACAGTTTGTTGAGTTAAAAAACACATTTTGGGGATTTATGTATGCTGATACTTGAGGCTCTGATTCATTTATTTTGACCAGTTTAGTATTTATTGTTTGGATATACCACAACTTATTTCATTCTTTTGCTAGTGGGCACTTGGGTGATTTCAAGATGTTCACAGTTGCAAATAATACAGCAATTAGTATTTCCTACAAGTGTTTATGTGTCTCCTATGAGATTTTTCTCAGAGTTTACTGAGAAGTTCGATGACTAGTGAGGAGGCAGGTCCTAAGGTGAACTTCAGAGATTTTCCTTTTTCCGGTGTCCACACATCTGTGTAACCCACTCTCTTGACTGAGCAACCCCCGAGGTTTGCTTCTAACCAATAGGATATGGCAAAGGTAGTGAGATATCACTTCCATGATTAAGTTATGTAATGACTGTATCATAGCAGACAGGAGCCAGACATTCTCCCTACAGGTGTGATGAAGTCAGCAGTCATGTTGGAGAAGCCCACATGGCAGGAAACAGCAGATGGCCTCTAGGGCCTCAGGACTCCCTTTAGCCAATAGCAAGCAAAAATTGGGATCTTTAATTGTATAGCCGCAATGAAATTGTTTTGGCAAATAACTTGAACTTGGAAGCTATAGAAGGTAAAATAATGCCCCTAAAGATGTTCACACCCTAATCCTTTCACCTTGTGAATGTATCACTTTACATGGCAAAAGGGACTTTGCAGATGTCATAAAGGTTAAAGACCGTGTATTGGCAAGAGCTTCCAGGATTATGCAGGTGGACTCAGTCTGATGATAAGAGATTTTAAGAGCAGATAACTTTTCCTAACTTCTTTTTTTTTTTTTTTTAGTAGGTACAGAAAAAGGGGAAGAAGGATCAGAGAGATGTAACGTTGCTGGCTTGGAAGATGGAGAAAAGATCACAAGGGAGACAGGCAGCCTCCAGAAACTGACAAGGTAAACTAAAGTCCCTAGTTGATATAGCAGTCTGGCAAACTTCCCTTTTATTAACTGTAGCAAATATCTTTATCCTGTGGTATCTCTATTTATGGTAATAATAAACTACTTGTTATAATACACCTAGTGTGTCTTTTCCCATCCATCCTTTTTTTTTTTCTTTTAAAAGGGCTACTTCTTAAAACAATCTTAGGTTCACAGAAAAGTGAGTGAAGATTGTGTAAAGTTTCTATATATCCTCGGTCCTCCCCTCCCCAACCTCCCTTACCCTTAACATCCCCCACCAGATAGTACATTTGCTATAGCTGATGAACCTACATCAAAATGTCATTATCCCCAAAGTCCAAAGTTTATATTAGGGTTCACTCTCAATGTTGTACATTCTGTGGGTTTTGACAAATGTATAATGATAGGTGTCTACTGATAGAGGATAACGTATGTATACAATATATATTATTTACATAAAAATACATATAAGTATAAATTATTACAACATAATTACATACACACACAATATAGTATAGTATCATTTCACTGCCACACACACACACACACATACACACACACACACACACACGGATAGTATTATTTCACTGCCCCTCCCCCCAAATCATCTGGGATCTATTCATTTCTTTTTTTTTCCTTAAGTAGTTTATTGTCAAGTTGGTTTCCATATAACACCCAGTGGTCATCCCCACAAGTGCCCTCCTCCATGCCCATCTCCCCCCTTCCCCTCCCCCCACCCCCATCAGCCCTCAGTTTGTTCTCAGCATTCAAGAGTCTCTCATGGTTTGCCTCTCCCCCTCTACCCCACTATTTCCTCCCTTCTTCTCCCCCGTGGTCCTCTGTTAAGTTCCTCCTAATCCTCCTATACGTGCACACATATGATATTTGTCCTTCTCTGCCTGACTTATTTCACTCAGCATAACACCCTCAAGGTCCATCCATGTTGCTACACGTGGCCAGATTTCATTCTTTCTCATTGCCATGTAGTATTCCATGGTATAGATAAACCACATCTTCTTGATCCATTCATCTGTTGATGGACACTTAGGCTCTTTCCATGTTTTAGCTATTGTGGAGAGTGCTGCTCTGAACATTGGGGTCCATGTGCTCCTATGCCTCAGCATTTCTGTATCCCTTGGGTCAATTCCTAGCAGTGCTATTTCTGGGTCCTAGGGGAGTTCTATTGTTCATTTTTTTAGGAACCTTCACACTGTTTTCCAGAGGGGCTGCACCAGTTTGCATTCCCACCAGCAGTGTAGGAGGGTGCCTGGGCTCTGTTCATTTCTACCTCCCCGTTAATCCTGACAACCATGGATCTTTTACTGTCTCTGTGGTTTCCCCTTTTCCAGAATGTCATGTGGTTGGAATCACATGTGGTTGGTAGATATGTATGATTGGCTATGATTAGATAAAATAAGCCTTTCAAATTGTCTTGGTTTATGTAGTTATTTGAATTTAAGTTTCCTCCATATTTTTTAGCTTAATAGCTCATTTTTAAATGTTTATTTTCAGTTTTAACATTTCTGTTTTTAAAATGCATGAGGAATACACTTTTCATAACAAAGTATTTCATATTTGTCTTTTTAAAAAATTTTTTTAATGTTTTATTTATTTTTAGGAGAGAGAGAGAGAGAGAGAGACAGCACGAGCAGGGGAGGGTCAGAGAGAGAGGGAGTCACAGACTCTGAAACAGGCTCCAGGCTCTGAGCTGGCAGTCAGCACAGAGCCCGACGCGGGGCTCGAACTCACAGACTGTGAGATCATGACCCAAGTGAAAGTCGAACGCTTAACCGACTAAGCCACCCAGGCGCCCCATTTCATATTTGTCTTTAACTTTTGAATATGTTCTCTGTCACCTAAATGGCTTAGCAAATAATGAGATTTTTGGGCTTACCAGGCAGTCACCAAAAGGTTTCTAGTAGGATCTAGTCAATCAAATAAATTGTTTTAAAACAATAGCAAGTATGTATATTTTTAAGTAGTATGCCTATGGTATACTGGATTTAATATGGATTTCTAAGCATTACATTATTCAAAGCCAAGACTTTATGGTTTTCCATGTTTTAATGTATTAACAATAGAAACCTTTTGACATGCAACTTTTGAAAGTTGTTGAAAAAGTTAAAAGCTAGATTGCAGTATCTCTATTCTTATGTCCAGGTGCACCATGATACTGACACTGGACCAAAGTAGGGACTAAACACATTAACTAGTAATGTATAATGTGTTATTTGAAGCCCAGGGATGCCTGGGTGGCTCAGTCTGTTAAGCATCCAACTTCAGCTCGGGTCATGATCTCCTAGTGTGTAAGTTCATGCCCTGTGTCCGGCTCTGTGCTGACATCCCAGAACCTGGAGTCTGCTTCAGATTCTGTATCTCCCCATCTCTCTATCCCTGTCCCCAACTCGTGCTCTATCTCTATCTCTCTCTCAAAACTAAATATTAAAAAATAATTCCAAAGCTTCCTTAGAGGTACTCTATACCAGTGTGTGTACTTTTTTTAATTGAAAGTATATAGATTAATGGTTTGTATCTATTTCACCTGTTTAAAGCCAGTCTGCTTTCGATCCCTGACCAATGAAATATAAAAGACCCATCCAGTGAACTTTCACCTTGGTTCTATTGAATCATGATTTTCTACACTTACTTTGGTGGTCATGATCCAAAAATGAAGTATGTCCTGCATCTGAGAAAATAGTTTGCAAATTGTGCCTAGAAATCTCCATTCTCTCTAAAGGTTGTCTATGCCTTATCCTCTGATGTGTCATATCTTTTACCCTTAGTAAAGCTTTATATGAATGTATGTTGGTTTATAACCTCCTCAGGAGCTCCTGGGTGAAATCTAAAACTGGCCCCCGTACTTGGAAGGCAAGAAGAGACTGAAGAAAGAGGTAGGCCACTCCAGGTTGGTAGGTGGCAGTTTCAGTGAGCAAAGGGACCTTACATACAGGGCTTGCCTTGGGCAGCAGCTCGGTGAATAGATCTTTACATCTGCCCACCAAATCTCAAAAGATTATATAGAGGCCTTGACTGGGTTTAACACAGTGGACTGTATACTTGCCAGATGGTCTCAGTGCCACATCACTGCCTCGAGGCTAGTATATCGTAAGGGAAGCTTCTGAGAGTGGGGAAGGCAAGAAGAACCCATATTTCATGGATGGGGGTGTTAAGGAGCCTCTGATTGCTGGGGTGCACCTCATAGGTCCACTGGCAGTCATCTCTTCTTGATGACTTTCCCCAGCAGTATACTCTGTGGCTACATGAGTTCTTTCAGTTACCTGACGCTGTGCAATTTGCTGTAGTTGGTGTTCCAGGCAGAACACATGAAGTGGCCTTTGGCTCTATAATTAAATGATGGATAAGGCTTAGTTTGGAGGAAAGAAAGATGAAATGGGATATGGAGGACCTTTGATGCCAGGCTAGCTCCCCCAGGCTAACCTTTAATTCAGTGGTATTGTGACCATTGACAGCAGGATAAACATGTCAGCTTGGAAGTGGGTAGATCTGGAACTGAGGGAAATTCCTAAATGGATGAAAAAAGAAATTCAGACAGAAGGGAAGTCAGTCAAGAATTCTGTCCCTTGGCTGCTGTTAACTGCTTTGGCAAAATGAGAGTAACTAAGAAAAAACATGAGGCTTTTGGACTGCCAAATTACCACCATTGATTCTGTCTATAACAGGAAGGGACATGATGAAATTAGGAAGTAATGTAAATTCTTCTTTTGATCAGAATGTTACCCGGCCTAACTCATAATCACTAAAAAGTTATACAGTCTTTGACGGAGGTGAGAGTAAAGGTGGGGATCAAGAGATACCCCAAACCTGGATCATTGAAGGGGCTCAGGCCATCTAGATAAATGGGGATATCCTAACCTGTTGAGCTCGGTGAGCCCAGAAGGCAGGGTTATGGGAAAATACCTTGAGAGGGGTAATAGTCCAACTGCATTTGTATACTAAGCCGAGTAATCCTGAAGGCACTGAAATGTTGAAAGTACAAGCACCTTCAGATTGACCGTATAATGATGAAGTATATTCTAAATTTAGGCTTTTCACCCAAGAAATGATTTATGTGTAAATGGGGCTCACATGCTTAGGATTCTTGTGTGATTCTCCTGTTGGGAATGTAAAAGTATGTGAGAGAAGCTGTCACAGATGTACTGGCTCAACTCCTAAAGGGTTATGTAATAGGAAAAATAATATTCAGGGGTAAAAAAGGAACTTTAAGTTTATAAAGGATGAAGAAACCTTAGGACAATTGAACAAAGTAGGATAGTTCATTAAAAACATCACGGAAGAGGAATACATTGCTAGAAATATTATGTGACCCATCAGCACCACCAACTCCAAAAGTTATAAAAAAAGATTTGTTCACTTTATCCTAGCCATAGTGAATTTTTAAAAATGTTATGATAGTAGAAAAAAAAATCGGGATCCCTATAAACTTCATTCATTAAAACCATGTGAGTTAAAGAAGATGGGTCAGGTTCGTCCCAGAGTGGAAAGCCAGGTGCCATCAGCAGTCAGGTATCCAAGACCTTTTGCATTGGTGTGAGTGAAATGTCATGGATGTGATGGAGACATTTTATTGGAATTGTTCAAAATGGCTTATAGTTTACTGTCATACCTAAACCTGCTAGTAAAAAGCAAAAAGGCAACCTAATTAAGTTACGGGGACTGGTAAATTTTATGGTTTGAAGTAGAAATTTATGAATGAAGATTATTTATGATTGTGGATCAACTTTACCAGGATGTCATATTGGAATGTATGCTATATCTTGAATGGGAGGGAAGAGCTTCTCTTCCCTTACTGAAGAAATTAGATAAAGGGATATTGTAAAAATCTGGTCTAGATACTCCCTTAATTGGGTGCACTAAATGGAAATCCTTAGAAAGATCTTATGTATTCAAATGGTTACTTTAAAACAATATAGTATACCTGGGGGCCATCAATAAAGTCTTGATTTGGTTAAGGATATGTTAGACACAAGTATAATATCACCCACAAAATGCTCTTTACTGATTCAGTATGGCTTGTAAGAAAAGATGAGGAATCCTGGAAGTTAATTGTAGACTATGGAAGACTGAAAAAAAAGGTTCCTCCAACAGCATCAGCCACGCATAATAGTGTAACACCTCACATTTGCAACAAGCTAAGGAGGATGGGTATTCTGTGATTGATTTATCTAATGGTTTCTTTTTAAATTTCAGTTATGGAAGAAAGTCAAAATCATTGTGTATTCCTTTTGGCAGGAATGTAAAATTGCAGGCACTGTGGAAAACAGTATGGATGTTTTTTAAAAAATAAAAATAGAAATACCCTATGATCCACTAATTACACTACTAGGTACTTACCCAGAGAAAATGAAAACACTAATTTGAACAGATATATCCACCTGTAGGGTTATTGCAGCATTACTTATAATAGCTAAGGTATGGAAGCAATCCAAGTGTCCATCAATATATGAATGGATAAAGAAGATAGATAGATAGATAGATAGATAGATAGATAGATAGATAGATGTGATATATATATATATATTTATATATATATAGATGTGATATATATACACACACATATATACATACATATGGTATACATATACATATATATATCATATGTATGATATATGAGAGACCAGATAAAGCCAGCTAAAAATGCAGGTTCAAGAATACATGGTAACTTGTATGTGGCCCAGATACATATACATATATATGTCATATGTATATGTATATATATGATGGAATATTACTCAGCCTTAAAAATATGAGATCTTTCCATTTGCAACAACACGAGTGGACCTAGAGGCTATTATAAGTGAAACATGAGGAAAACAAATGCTATATGATTTCACTTACGTGTGGAATCTAAAAGAAACCCAAAATGAATAAACAAACAGCAACAGACCCATAAATATAGAAAACAAGCTATTGGTGCCATAGGGAAAGGAGATTGGAGGTAGCGATGGACAAAAAGAGCAACGGGGAATGGAAGGTACAGGCTTCTAGTTATGGAATCAGTAAGTCATGAGATAAAAGGTATTGACCGTAGGTAATACAGACAATGATATTATAATAGCATTTTATGGTGACATATGGTAGCTATATTTGTGGAAAGTATAACATAGTCATTGAAGCATTATGTTCTATACCTCAAACTAATGTAACATTGTGTGTCAATTATGCTTCAATTAAAAACAAATCTTTGTCTATTCATGTTGGACAGAATCCAACACAGGTTTACTGAGTTTCCCTTAGGGATAATTGAATTCTGCTTAGTGTCATAACTAGTTCAATTTGATTCAATTGAAATGTGCTATTACAAATTTTATTGATGATATAATGCTGATCTCCATCGAAGATCAAGTTAAGATGATTAAAAGTGCTGATTAATCATATCACTACCAGAGACCAGATAAAGCCAGCTAAAAATGCAGGTTCAAGAATACATGGTAACTTGTATGTGGCCCAGAGACATCTGCAACATTCCGCAAACAACGGAAAATAAGCTACTGTTTCTACTAGCTCAAAAATTAAAACAAAGACTAACTGGTTTGTTTTGTCTCGTAAAATTAGTACCCACTCATAAAGTTACCAGAAAAAAAGAAAAGTTGAATGTGAATGGGACTCTGAACAACAGTAGCCTACCATGGAGTGTGTCAAAAAGCCATTACCCGGGGCGCCTGGGTGGCTTAGTCGGTTAAGCGTCCGACTTTCGCTTAGGTCATGATCTCGCGGTTCGTGGGTTCGAGCCCCGCGTCGGGCTCTGTGCTGACTGCCAGCTCAGAGCCTGGAGCCTGTTTCAAAGGTGAAATAAACAAAATGATAGGAGGGTGATCAAATGATAAGGTGCCAGCAACTCCAACCATACTTGCTAAGGCCTTGACCAAAACCTTGTTACTGCCTTCCAGTAGTAATCACTGAGAATTTTTACTTGAAATTTTCCTAACGCAATTCCTAGCTCTAGTCTCTGACAATTGTTCACCTGTTATTGTGCTTTGGTTAAACCTGCTTCTATTACAGAAAGATGTAAAATTATTTTGAAATCCGAGGCATGCATCATTTAAAATCGGCATTCTAACAGGGAAGAAAATCCAACAGATACTTATCAAATGGAAATGGACCACTGGAATACATAAAATTGTGGCTTCCATGCTTTGGGCCCTTCGTTACATCCCCGCCCCAAAGAGTTATCTAACTCAATAGCTAAATGAACCTCATGCCCTATGGTAATTTCTCAAGGATGTCAAACAAGCAACATGGTTTACAGATAGTAGTTTTAAGCCGGAAGGATAACATTCAGTCTGGAAGGCATTGTGACAGGTAATTGGTTATACTTTGTTTTTTTGTTTTTAATTTTTAATGTTTATTTAATTTTGAGAGAGAGACACAGACAGAACATGAGCAGAGGAGAGGAAGACGCAGAATCCAAAGCAGGCTCCAGGCTCCGAGCTCCAAGGTGTCAGCACAGAGCCTGACGCGGGGCTCAAACGCATGAATTGTGAGATCATGACCTGAGCCAAAGTCAGACGCTTAACTGACTGAGCCACTCATGCGCCACAGTTATACTTTGAATAAAGAAAATAAAGATAAATCTGTTCAATGAATGAAATTAAGAATTATGTTCCTTGTGTCACCAGAGGAACTAGATCATAAAAATGAGGATATGATATAGATGTTTATAGACTTTTGGATAAAAGCCAATGATCTGAAAGTATGAAAGGACAGGAACATAAGAGGTATTTTAGTGTAGAGTGCTACAGTATAGAAAAATCTTATGAAGGAGGAAAGTCCAAGTTGAAGCCCATCAAAAACCAAAAAAAAAAAAACCAAACAAACAAAAAAACCCCCAAGAAATGTATAAACAAACAAACACAACACAACTGCAACCAGAAATTGCATACACACCTTTGGTGTTTGGATGGCTCTTTGTTATAATAGATGAGCAGCCATGGAAGAATTTGAGCAATGCAATAATGGGCAGTAAAGAAATGTATCCTATTATATACCCTGTCTGATGGAAAAGGATCCTGGGAACTGCCCTGGGATATCTCAGACCTCTTTAATGTTTGCCAGTACTTTGTTTTTGCTGCTGTATCATATTATTTAGCTCGATTTAAAGCTTAACATGTATAATCTCTGAAGTCTTGAGATCCTATCATCTGGATTTGTATAATTAATGTAATCACATAAATCAAATTTTAAAACACAGTCAAACAATATTTCTATTTTTTTCAGGATCATGATTATCTAATCTTGTTATGGTTGAGTCTTCTAAATGTTATGTATGATAGACTTTCCTTCATATGTTTCTTTATTATTGACTTTCAAGTGTGTGCTACTCTTTAGTGGGGCTTTATGTTGAGTAACCTTGTAGAGCTAAGGTGGAAGGTACACGGAATGAAACTCTAGAATACTTTTGTATTTTCTTTCATAAGGTACCCCATTAACTCCACCTCCAGATGTTGACTTTTTTTTAGGGTTTACTTATTTTTGAAAGAGAGAGAGAGACAGAGTGTGAGTGGGGGAGGGGCAGAGAGAGAGGGAGACAGAATCTGAAGCAGGCTTCAGGCTCTAAGCTGTCGGCACAGAGCCCAATGTGGGTCTCAAACCCACGGACCTTGAGACCATGACCTGAGCCAAATTTGGACACTTAACCGACTGAGCCCCCAGGCGCCCCCAGAGGTTGACTTTTTATATTAATTTTAGCAATTTCTAGATGTTTTGAATTTTACAAATCTATTTTTGTATGTACTGGGTATTGCTTTATTTTTTTCTTAAGTTTTTATTTAAAGCCAGTTAGTTAATATGTAGTGTAATATTTGCTTCAGGTGCACATGATTCATCTTTTACATATAATACCTGGTGCTCACAAGTGCATTCCTTAATCCCTATCACCTATTTAACCCATTTCCCCTCTGGGAACCATCAGTTTGTTCTCTATAGTTAAGAATATGTTTCTTGACCTTTGAAAATTTAAATATGAAATGCTTCACATGATTGAATATAAAACATAGCAGGAGTGAAGTCAGCATAAATTCAATAGCATGAACTCCAAGGGGCCTGTTCCTGACCAGAAACACTGAGAAACTGGCAGCTCTGTCAGACCCAACCTTATAAGGAATTCTGGAAGATAGTCAAAGGTTTAAAGCAAACAAGTGAATATTTAACCGGGAGAAAAGCCACCGAAAAGTGGTAGGAGAGGTTTTGGGTATTTTAACATACCTTGGTTCTACCCTACTCTCCAGGATGTTAGCAGTCTTGAAAACTGCAGCCTGTTTCGTGGGGGTGGGTACTTGGTTCCAGAAGGAGCAGAATGGACCTTGTTCCCAAGTAATCGTGTTTGTCTGCTTTGACCTGTCTGTGGGTTCCCTGGAGGACTGATGCAAAGGTCTAACCTTTATTTCATCTAACTTGGAACTAAGTGCAGAGAAGTGCCTATATGGAGTATGTTCATCAAAAACACAAGTGAAAGGCAAATGAACAACTTGTTCTGCCTGGAGAATAAAATAGCAGCGTGAAAAACAATAGACTTGCTGAAAGCCTGGGTGGAAAAGCTGGAGAAGGTGGTATTTTGGAGCACTGAGATTTTAAAAGTTTCTGCATACTCTAGGTAATCTAGAAAGCCATGTGGAGGCACAGGGCAGTGTGCATGCTCAGTAAATACCTGAGAAGAGCATATGCATTCACTTCTGGCTGATCTTTACGGTCCATGCAAACAAGAAGTAAAGGATCAAATGGAGAATTAAGAGCATTCTGCCATCTTTTCCATAGGAGCATTGATTTTGCAGTCATCTGTGTTTGAGAGTGCCTTTGTGAAAGTCCAGCAGTCAGTGGAGAACTTCTGGCATACTATTAGAGGGGGAAAAAATCCCAAATTAAATGCAATGAAGAGGGGCATCTGGGTGGCTCAGTCTGTTAAGTGTCCAACTTTGGCTCAAGTCATGATCTCATAGCTCTTGAGTGTGAGCCCTGCATCGGGCTCAGTGCGGACAGCTTAGAGCCTGGAGCCTGCATCAGATTCTGTCTCTCCCACTCTCTCTGCCCCACCCCTGCTTGCGTTCTGTCTCTGTCTCTCAAAAATGAGTAATCATTACAAAATTAAAAATAGAAGAAATAAATAGATAAACAAATGTGATGAAGATGCTAAGAGGAACAGTTTCGCTTTCCCTGCATCATCTCTTCCTTTGATGATACAGCCAGTGCCAAGAGAAACTCCTTCAGGCCCATGGCTTCTCTCACATAGAAAAATGAGAGCATGTGAGTGAGCAGTTGGCCTCCCAGCTGTGTGGGACACTAGGATGAGACCCATTTCCATTCAGAATGCTGAGGTGTGCTGATGACTGGAAGGTAGGAGCCATTGAAATCATACCAACTAACTTTGCTGAGCACAGTGGTATGAAATAGTAATAGCAGGAAGAAAACAAGAAAATTCACAAGATGTGGAAATTAAACAACATACTACTAGTGAGTCAAGGAAGAAATAAAATAAAATAAAATTTAAAAAGCATCTTGAAGCAAATAAAACTGGAAACAGCATACCAAAACTTAGGGGATGCATCAAAAGCAGTTTTAACAGGGTACTTTTGAGTGATAAGCACCTACATTAAGAAAAAAGATCTCATAAGGAAAACCTTATGCCCAAAGGAACCACTCAAAGAAGAAATGAAGCCCTGAGTTAGCAGAAGGAAGAAATAATAAAAGACAGAGCAGAAGTAAAAGAAATAGAGAACAGATAAACAATGGAATATAAGAATGAAAATAAAAGATAAAACTGACAAACCTTCAGCTAGACTGACAAACAATGAAGACTCAAAATCAGAAATGAAAGAAGAGACATCACTACTGATACCACAGAAATGCAAAGGATCATAACAGAATACTGCAAACAGTCATACACCAAAATAAATAACATAGCATAGAAGAAATGGATAAATCCCTAGAAAGATACAATCTGACAGGACTTGATGAAGAAATAGAAAATCTAAACAGTACGAGTATGGTGATTTAATTGTAATTCAAAACCTTCCAATAAAGAAAGGTTAGGAAAAGATGGTTTTACTGGTAAATTCTACCAAACATTTATAAAGAGAAATTAGTACCTATCCTTCTTAGAGTCTCCCAAAAATTTAAAGAGGAGGAAGTATTCCAAACTCATTTTGTAAGGACAGCATTACCATGATGCCAAAACCAGATAAGAACACTACAAGAAAATAAAACTGTAAGCCTATATCCTTGATGAATGCATATACAAAAATTCTCAACAAAATACTAGCAAACTAGGAAGGAAAAATAAGATAAAAACAGAGAAGAGGCAAATCATAACAGACTCATAAAGAGAGAGAATGAACTGAGGGTTGCTGGAGGGATGGTGAGTGGGTGGATGGACTAAATCGGTAATGGGCATTAAGGAGGGCACTTGGGATGAGCACTGGGTGTTAAATGTAAGTGATGAATTACTGGGTTCAACTCCTGAAACCAATACTACACTGTATGTTAACTATGTATGTTAACTTGAATATACATACATACATACATACATACGTATGTACATACATAAAATACTAGCAAACCCAATTCAACAGCACATTTAAAAGGATCATACACTGGGGTGCTTGGGTAGCTCAGCCAGTTAAGCATCTGACTCTTGATCTCAGCTCAGGTCATTATCTCAGTTTGCGAGTTTAGGCCCTGCATCAGGCTTTGCACTGAAAGCACAGAGCCTGCTTGGGATTCTGTCTCTCCCTCTCTGCTCTTCCCCCACTCACTCACTGTCTCTCTCTCAACATAAAGTTAAAAAGAAAAAAGAGGATCATACACCAGGATCAAGTAGAATATATATTTAGAATGCAAGGATGGTGAGTATATGCAAATCAATAAATGTAATCACATTAATAAGATAAAATATGAAAATCATATAAACATCTCAATAGATGTAGAAAAAGCATCTAACAAATTTCAGCATCCTTTCATGATAAAAACTCTCAACAAATCAAGTATAGAAGGAACATAACTCACCATAATTTGACCATATGACATGCCCAGAGCTAACATCATTAATCTCTCTATCTCTCAAAAATAAAGATTTTTTAAAAAAACTTTTAAAAGGTAACCACTAATAATATCATTTTTAAATATTCAGAGAAATAACTGAGAAGGGAGTCAAAATGGAATGTGACAAGAGAAAATAAACTGGGGTGCCTGCGTGGCTCAGTTGGTTAAGGGTCCAACTCTTGATTTCAGCTCAGGTCATGATCTTGGGGTTCTTGAGTTCAAGACCACATTGGGCTCTATACTGAGGACTTGGAGCCTGCTTAGGATTCTCTCTCTCTGTGTGCCTCTCCTGCTTGCTTGCTTGCTATCTCTCAAAATAAATTTTTAAAATAAAATTTAATTAATTAAAATAAGTCATTAATAGAAGAGTTCAGAACAACAAAAAAAGATATAACATATAGAAAATAAATAGCAAAAAGCAGAAGTTCTTGCTTATATGTTACTAACTTAAAATGTAAATGGATAAAGTTTTCAGTTAAAAGACAGAAATTAGAAGAATGGATAATAAATAGGTCCCATCTATATGATATCTATAAGAGACTTACTTAAGAGTCAAAGAATCTAATAGGTTGAAAGAAAGAGATGGGCCAATGTATTCCCTGCAAACCATAACAAAAAGAGCTAGTTTGTTATACTAATATTAAACCAAATAGACTTTAAGTAAAATATTGTTTTAAGAGGCAATAAAGGACATTATATATTGATAAAAAGGACCAATCTTTTAAAAATACCTAATTATATACATATATGTACTTAGGGCCATATGAAGCAAAATTTGACAAAATTAAAAGAATAGACAGTTCTTGAATAACAGTTGAAGATTTCAATACCCCACTTTCAGTAATGAATAGAAAAATTAGATAGGTCAGTAAAGAAACAGAGGACACCAAAAACTAATTTCATCTAACAGTCATGTCCAGTACACTCTACCCAACAACAGCAAATACACATACTCTTCAGTGCACATGGAACAGTCTTAGGATAGACTGTATGCTAAACCACAAAACAAGTCTTAATATACTTAAAAATACTGAAATCACACAAAGTGTCTTCCTCAAACATAATTGAACTAAACTAGAAGTCAATCGCAGTAAAGACAAACAAACAAACAAAAAAAAAAACCATGTACTCTGTGTTTATTGTAGCATTATCAACAATAGCCAAACTATGGAGAGAGCCCAGATGTCCATGACTGATGAATGGATAAAGATGTGGTGTATATATATACAACAAATATTAATCAGCCATCGAAAATAATGGAATTTCCATTTGCAACAACGTGAATTGAGCCAGAATGTATTATGTTAAGTGGAATAAGTTGCTCAGAGAAAGACAAGTATATTACTTTACTCATATGTAGAATTTAAGAAACAAAACAGGTGAACAAATGCGAAGGAAGGAAGAGAACAGGAAACAAATCTCTAGAGACTCTTAACAATAGAGAACAAACTGAGGGTTGCTGAAGGGAGGTGGGTGGGACATGGGCTAGATGGATGATGGGTATTAAGAAGAGCACTTGTGGCATGGCAATGAGAAACAATGAAATCTGGCCATGTGTAGCAACATGGATGGACCTTGAGGGTGTTATGCTGAGCGAAATAAGTCAGGTAGAGAAGGACAAATATCATATGTTTGCACGTATAGGAGGATTAGGAGGAACTTGATGGAGGACCAAGGGGGAGAAGAAGGGCGGAAATGGTGGGGGAAAGGGAGAGAGGCAAACCATGAGAGACTCTTGAATGCTGACAAAAACTGAGGACTGATGGATGTGGGGGGGAGGAGGGATGGGCATGGAGGAGGGCACTTGTGGGGATGAGCACTGAGTGTTATGTGGAAACTAATTTGACAATAAACTATTTGTAAAAAAAATAAAATAAAAATAAAATAAAAAAATAAAAAAACATGTGCTAAAAAAAAAAAAGAAGAGCACTTGTGATGAGCACTGGGTGTTGTATGTAAGTGATGAATCAACGAATTTTACTCCTGAAGCCAATTGTACACTGTATATTAGTTAACTAAAATCTAAATAAAAATAATAAATAAATAAAAATAAAGTCTCAGTATTAGAAATAAAAAAAAGATTGCCCTAAGGTTATTTTATAGCTATATCTATGTTTTTATAATGTTTATTTATTTTGGGGGAGAGAGAGAGAAGAAGGGAGGGAAAGAGAGGGAGGGGGAGAGAAAACACACACAAGCAGGAGAGGGTCAGAGAAAAAAGGAATCCCAAGCAGACTCCCATGCGGGGCTCGATTTCACCAACTGTGAAATCATAACCTGGGCCAAAATCAAGAGCCTGACACTTAACCAAGTGAGCCACCCAGGCATCCTTATCCCTGTTTCTGTTAAAAGGAATGGTCCCAAATCAAAAACTCAAGTTATATTGTAAATAACAAGAAAAACGAGAGTAAACTAAAGTCAAAGCTAGCAGATAGAAATAATACAAATTAGAGATAAAAGAAGTAGAATATAGAAAAACAATGGAACAAAAACTGGTTCCTTGAAAACAATAAAGAAAATTGACGAATTTTTAGCTAGACCAGAGATAGAGAAAAAGAGAGAACTAACATCAGAAATGAAAGTGAATGCATTATTAATACAAAAAAAAAAAGAAATCACAAAGTTCCACATATTGCATTATTTAACTTATATAAAAAGTCCAGAATAGGCAAATCTATAGACAGAAAATAGATTAACAATTGCCTAGGACTGGGGGCAAGAGGGGTTAAGAGTAGTGGATAATAGGTATCACATTTCTTTTTGAAGTGATGAAAATCTTCTAAAAATAGAGTGTGGTAAAGGACATATATATCTGAATATTCTAAAAGCCACTGAGCCATACACTTCAAATGTATGGTATGTGAATTATATCTCAATAAAACTGTTAAATATTTCTGAACTAAGATATGTTAAAAAGGGTTTGACACTTTACATTGGGATTTGGGAATGAAATGGTGACTAGAACTGAGCAAATGAAGAATTCAAAAAGAGATATTTATTACTTCCAGGGACAACAAATTACAAGAAAGGACATGATATAGGGTAAATATTATTTAGCTATGAATTGTGATTCACAAGGAATTATAATGAGGGGGAAAATGAAGGATGTGGTGTAGTGGAAGACAGAATGGGAGAGGGTAAAATCCTTTTCTGGGATTATAGGAATTTAATTAATAATGTCTAATATAGAAAAAAATCAAGATGTAAAAGTATATGTACATTAGGTCTATAAATGTAAATGCCATCAGTCTGGAAAAGTTAAATACCTCTCAGAGAGGGAATTGGAGAACACAGGTAGGGATTTTTGTTTTTCTAATGTATTTTTAACTATGTGCACATTTAATTTTGACTAAGAATTTAAATTTAAGGAATGCAATAATGTGTACACTTAATATATACCTAACCAAAAATGTCTTAATGAATAGCAATAGACACACACACATACACACACTTATATATCACCCATAGCTAAGAAAGTAGTTTCCTCTGTCTTCTCTATCATTTCTATTATTTTTTGGTTGTAAATAGACCGGATCTATCTCTAAGTAAAAGAAAATTAGGCCCCTGCCTAATTTGATTCTGCCTCCTGCCATTAGAGCTCACGCTGTAAAATATAAAAGAGGCCAAGAAAGGATAAGAAATTAACAAGGAGACTATTGTTGATGGTAATTAATCAAGAACACAAAAATAGAATCCTAATGACTTTATACTAATTTAGGAAATGGCATAGTGGGGCTAATTGCAAGTAGACTGCCCTGTGGTGCCACCTGATGTTCACAGAGAACTGTAAGAAAAGTCTGAGTGTGGACCTGGGCAGAAAGTCAAGTTAGGTAATCCAGCTGTGTGGATGCTCTTATTCAGAAGTTCCTTAAAAAAATAAAAAATGAAAAAATGAGTCACATACTCAGCTAATACACATAAGCCATAGCAATTTAACACTAAGAGTGGCACTGGTTTGTATGGATAAGTCTGTTTTTAAAAGTAACCTTTCCACAAGTCAGTAATACCAAGTATGGGAAAACGTCAAAATTAATCATTCAGCTTAGTTTCATTGAGTGCACAATCAACAATTGGTACAGTAGAGATGAGTATGAGAATTAAAATGCTTTACAGATAAATTTAGGTTTAGATATGGATATATGTTCCTTAAAATATATCAACAGGTCATTTCCACAAGGAATGGGAAAAGACACACAACCTTCTAAGTTGTCCCTGAGACAGTGCTAAAAAGCAATACCAGGGGCATTAAGCTTGCATTCAAACATTTGTCCCTGTAAAAAGCTTTTGCACATATTGTCTTTTGTTCAATGTATAATCTAGTGAAAACTTATTTATGGCGAGTGGTGAGGTTTTATTTTTTTTTTTAATTCTCTGCTAATAGAAAAAGAGTGACATTTATCACCATATAAACTGCTGATTAAGGTTAACATATGACTAGGCGTTCAAGGAGATAAAAAGGAAACACAAACCCCCTGACTTCAGATACTTAGATGTCTCAGCTTTTGATTAGCACATCAGATACAGTGCTGCTGGTCTCTTACTAAAAAGACATTGCCATCAGTCTTTCTCCCATTTCCATGACAATAACATTAGAAAAAAATGAAAAATGTTCAAATACCACTTCTGTTCAGTCTGTGTTTCAACATCTACCTCAATTTTTCCAGTGATGTTGCAAATACTACCCCCTGTGGTAGACTCTGCTGGAATTTAATCAAATAGAGCTGGAAAAAATGTTGAATATTCAGATGGGATTAGGAATATATTATATTTTCCCTGTAAGTAAAGAATTAAAGGGAGAACTCATTACATTGTATTTCTCTTCAGGGGTCTTCTAAAATACAGTTAATGGTAATAGATCATCATTGCAATGTTAAAGGATTTTGTTGTTTCTCATGAGCAACTCTGTAGATCAGGAAACATTACCACTTTTATAAACTTGCACCCTATAAAAAGAGATATTGTGTGTTAGTTAAAGGCTTGTATTTGAGTAGAATTACCTAAAATGTATCGATTCCTAAAAGCTTTAGACATATTTAATATTCGGGGCAAGTGATTCTCTACTATTAATGCTACTATTTGAAAAGGCAGGGATGTTTAAGAGTGTGAAACTTGGCTTTTAAATATACAGTTCTTCAAAGAAGAAATATTTTGGAAATAAAGACAGTTTGTATTTTCAGCAGCGACTTACAGGGTGTTGTTTTTTCCTCTTTAACTGAGAACAGCAAGGGTGACTGAATGCTGTAGGAAAAACCTAATAAAACCCTGTCTCATAACCAAACTTTTTCTTAGTTTTCAGATCTTACTTTGCCTAGTTCAATATTTCTCTATCCATCAAAGAATAGCTTTAAATAACTTGATTTATGAGCATTATGGAAGATTATTCTTTTCCTTTCCCCCTTTTTAATTTACACTAAGAATAGTAAAGGAAATCACTGTTTAATTCCTTTGAAAAGAAATGTCATTATTTCTTTTCAATATATTTTATACAGTTTATGACTCAACCATAAATCATCATGCCCAAAGAACTGAGGAGCATTATTATGGATAATAAAGAATAGTTGCAGATCCAAAAGTTACAAAAAGTATGTATAAAGTCTGTGTTACAGCAATCTTAGATAAGAAGGTATCATTGATTTTCATTTCTTCCTCAACATCTGAAAAAATCCTACTCTAACCCCACTCAAGGAACATATTATTTGAGAAGCTGACCTTATTCTTGCAGTTAATTGTTCCCTGTTCAATGATTATTTCATATTACTTTGTAGATTACTTTGTACTATTTATGTTTGATTTATTTTTACTCCTGTCTAGACTGTAAGCTCCTTCAGATTACTGTTCATATTTTACTCTTGTGTGTATTCTTAACAGTCATTAATTGGTTCTTTCATTAAACATCATTTGTTGGGTATTCATTATGTATCAAGCACTGTGTTAGGCACCAAGGTGAAAGTAGTGTTGAAAATATAATTGTTACCTTCTTTTCAAAGCTTCAGTCTAGTGGAAAAGACAAACATAACATTTATTTGTTTGATTCTTTTTTTTTATGTTTTTTTTAATTAAATTTATTTCTGAGAGAGAGACAGCATGAGCAGTGGAGGGTCAGAGAGAGAGGGAGACACAGAATCTGAAGCAGGCTCCAGGCTCTGAGGTAGCTGTCAGCACAGAGCCTGAAGTGGGGCTCGAACCCACCAACCGTGAGATCATGACCTGAGCTGAAGTCAGATGCTTAACTGACTGACCCACCCAGGCGTCCCTATTTGTTTGATTCTTAATAACAACTGAAAAGTGTTAAGATGAAAATATCCATGATGCAATGGTAGTTATAAACAGAGATATATAAAGGTAGCAAAAGGGTTAAAACCTCAGCTGTCATCTACAATATGAGAGTATGTTAACTAATCAAAACAATGGCAGGGGTGAGATGGGGAACTATTTTAGGAATTGAGAAAGTGCAGGGAAATTCTACGTGGTGAGAGAGAACATGGCCAGCACAAAGGGCAGTTCCCAGAGTAATTAGAACAAAAACAGGGGTTTGGGGATGAGGAGAAGCAGAAGAGAAGGTAGAGCCAAGCTAATTAAGGGTCTTGCTGGCCATATTAATGGTCTTGTACTTTACCCTCAGAACAACAATAAATTAATGAAGTGACTAAATGAGGTAATGTTTTAATAAGATCTGCCTTCATTCTAGATTTTACATATATAAATAGTTGCAGAGTAGAAACCAGACTGGAGCACAATAAGAATGGATGGTGAGAGCCAATGAATATAGGTATTAGCCCAGAGCTTACATAATCAATGGATTGTTACCTCATGCCCAAATACATCTGAGTGGTATACCCTCAAAATTTTTTATAATCCAATAAGAAAAATCTCATAAACAGAAAGGATTGCATTTAGGATTCTTTTTAAAAATTCCATCCTAAAAGTGATTCACCAAGATTCTGGAAGTCTAGAGAACTTGAAGAAGTGATAATGGTTTTTAAAAGAGATTATTTAAAAACTACTTCTAAATCTAATTTCATTAATAGATGTGTAGATATGCACTGTTTTTCCATCTTTTAAACACTGTCTGTCCATTTGGTTTATATATAATGAGACAGAAAATACAAATGAACAACAGTAAAATGCTATACAATATAGAATTCTGACCCACAGCCTAGAGCAACCAGCAGAGGAAAACATTCCATTATCTACAGTAACCAGCCCTTCAGAAACCCAGCCTGCTATCTGTACGTCAAACTTGTAAGAAGTCAGACTGCAATACGTTGTAACATTCCAAGAGCCAAATAGTAACATTTAAACCAAAAAGACCAGATTTGATTAATAACTGAAAGTTTCCGTATTTTTTTCTGACTTACTACCAATCAGAGAATGCAAATATGTGCCCACAAGTAATCACATAAAATCTCCCACTTCTTGTTAGTTCATCTAAAGCTTTCTTCCTGCTAATGGCTTACACTCAGGGTGGAATCCTTTCCTTTTTTCTACTCCTCTGCCTGCCTTTGACTTTGCCAGACTTTGACTCTGCCAAACCCATGAGTGATGATGGCTGACTTCCTTGCTAAAACTCTGAATAAGTAATTTTTGCTTCTGCTCATTTGGTTGGTCTTTATTTATTTCCACAGTAGACTCTCTGCAGTAGAGAGTTCTGTTGTGGAGGTAAGCATCCATTTGCTACTTCTAGCCATACATCCATTTAATAAGGATCTGAGATATTAAATGGAAGAGCTACTATGTTTTCGTGTTAATATGTATGTGAGTATACATGTATAAGAGAGAGAGAGAAAGAAACAGAGTAATAAAGAAACCGAGAATGAGCAGGATATTTAGGAGTGGAAGGTTGTTATATTCATTCATTCAGCTCATTTATATTGAGTGTCCACAATGTGTCAGGCACCATTTAAAGCCTTTTTGATACATAGAGGACAATCCAAAGATCCTTGTCCTCATGGAGCTTATTTTGTAGAAAAGAAAAAGACAATAAGCAATGAATATAATAAAATAGTAAATTTTATAGCATTTTGTAAAATGGTAAGTTCTGTTTAAAAAACAAAGGCAAGGTAAAGAGGCTGTCAGGAGTGCAGGTGGAGGGTGAATTTAATAAGTGGTCAGACAAGGCCACATTGAGGCTGATAGTTGAACAGAAAGTTAAGGAGGAGGATGAAGAGTGAAATAATTACATTTACCTGGGGCAAAACATTTTTAGGCTGAGAAGAGCTACACAGGGCCTAAAGATGGAAAGATGCCGGGTATGTTCAAATAATAGCAGAGGGTGAGTGTGGCTAGGATGAGTCAGAAAAGGAGAAAAAGGAGATGAGGCAAGAGGCGGTAGGGTTCATACGGTGAGGAGGGAGAGAAAGCTGAGAGGCCATGGTGACAATAGTTACTTTTTATCTGAGTGAAGTGAGGAATGGTTGCAGAGTTCTGGGCAGAAAGATGGCATGACAAATTTTAAACAGACCCTGTGCAGCTGTACTGAGAATAGACTAGAGAGGACATGAGTGGCTCTATAATGCACATATAGATTTAAATATTTACATTTAAATATTAGTGTGTTTAATAATATAAATATTCACAAAGCAACTAAAAATACAACTAGACATTTCTGGAAACACCAATTCTAGAGGTATTAAGGACCTGGAATTCTTTCAGTTTTCCCTTCCTCTTCCCCTTCTCCCTGTTTCTTCCAAATACTGTAGACTATTCTAGAAATTTTGTAAGCCTGGAAGAGGACATATGGACTTGAATAAAGTTATATTAAGACAAAATGCTCCAGGGGCACCTTGGTGGCTCAGTTGGCTAAGGGTCTGACTTCAACTCAGGTCATGATCTTGCAGTTCATGGGTTTGAGCCCCACATCAGGCTCCGTGTTGACAGCGCGGAGCCTGCTTGGGATTCTCTTTCCTTCTCGGCCCCTCCTCCACTTGTGCTCATACTCTCTCTATTTTTCTTTCTCTCAAAATAAACTTTAAAAAGAAAAAGACAAAACATTACAATAACATCCCCTAAATTCAAGCCCAGTTTACAGATCACATGAGGCCTGCGTCAACTGTGTAATTTTCAGTTTCAGTGACAGTTATATCCAATATCATTCCACCCTAAGTAATTGATCAAGATGCATTGGGAAAGAGTATGAATCATTAGAGGAAGTTAAAATATATACATTCTTGGGCAATTGTGATAACTGCTAATTTTTAAGAGGGTAAAACTAGAACTGAAATAAATTTTAAGAGGATAAAACTAGAACTGAAGTAAATGAAATACAAATCTTCACATTAAATATTATTAAAGCTCCAAGAAACTTGCCTTCTCAGAATCTTGCCCATGTCCCATGTCAGAAAATCCCTGTATTTTGTTGTTAAAGTGCTGCTGAAAAATAAGATATTGGACTGACACCAGAAGAAAAACACATGTAGAGAAAGCTGTCATATCCCATCGACAAAACAAAACAACAACAACAAACAAAAATGTGTAGTTCAAAGGAATTTATTACCTGAATATTCAATCTGTTTTCTAACTAATCATGTGAAGACAAATTTGAGATGGAGGAATGTAAAATGTCTTACAGTTTGGCATCAAGATGCAATTCTGCCTTTTTTCTACTTTTATTGAAGAGAAAAATGTAGGACTCCAGGAAGAATGCATGTCCAGTCAAACTGGTTATGGACCACTATCTAGGTATTCATTTCCAACCATAAATATTTTCTGATGGTTAAGGGATATTCCAAGAGTAGAGCTTATTTATATATTCAAATTAAATGACCAAAGAGCTATCTTCACTACTTTTTCTGAAGCCAGTTATCAATACAATTGCAGAATATAAAATTGCCAGTTATCATTTTTTTACATCTACACATTTAGCAACATTAAAATTATGTACTTAAATTTCAAATAATCATGAATTTCAACTAAAAACTGTATAAAAGTTAAAATAGGTGTGCCTCGGGGCGCCTGGGTGGCGTAGTCGGTTAAGCGTCCGACTTTCGCTTAGGTCATGATCTCACGGTTCGTGGGTTCCAGCCCCGCGTCGGGCTCTGTGCTGACTGCCAGCTCAGAGCTGGAGCCTGTTTCAGTCTGTGACTCCCTCTCTCTGACCCTCCCCTGCTCACGCTGTCTCTCTCTCTCTCCTAGAAATAAATAAAAAATATAAAAAAAAAATAGGTGTGCCTCTACTCATTAAACTCATGTAGTATACAAGTGAAAGTATATGAAAGTAAACTCCAAGGGACTAAAAATAGCCTTGTTGAAATTATTGTTTAAAATAATTTAATTTGGGGGCGCCTGGGTGGCTTAGTCGGTTAAGCGTCCGACTTTCTCTTAGGTCATGATCTCGCAGTTCGTGGGTTCGAGCCCCGCGTCGGGATCTGTGCTGACTGCCAACTCAGAGCCTGGAGCCTGTTTCAGCCTGTGACTCCCTCTCTCTCTGACCCTCCCCTGCTCACGCTGTCTCTCTCTCTCCTAAAAATAAATAAATAAATAAATAAATAAATAAATAAATAAATAAAATAATTTAATTTGAAAATATAACTTGCAAATCTTTTTTTCTTTTCCATCTTTTTTTAAGACCTTTTTTTTTTTGGAAATTGTATTAAATACACAAATGGGGACTCTTAAGGCACCATTCAAAGAATCAAAAATTATTTCCCATTATATGGCAAAGAATGCCATAACCTCATCTTAAGTCTTTTTCATTAACCTGTTATTGACTGTGGCACATGTGCCCCAGAGTGAAAGCTGTATTCCTAAACCTGGTTTACAGTCAGGTGTGTCCATGAGCCAAGTTTTTGCCAGTGTTTGAAACTACTATTTTGGGTGTTTCTGTCTCCTAGCAGAAATTATGTTACCACTAATACACATCTTGTGTATGATGTGTATGAACACATCTTGTGTAACTAAGAGTATAGATATAAAGCTTAATAAGTATGGTATAGTGGAAGGCAAATGAAACATGACATCAGCGTATCTAAGTTCAAGTCCCACTTTGGTCGATTCCAATAGCTCCTTCCTTTTGGCAAATCAGTTAACTTTCAGAGCTTTGGTTTTCTGAAACCATTACTATCATCACTTTACCAAAATTAATAGCCTTTTTGGGGTTTGATTTTATGCATTATTAATTGATTAGCAAAAGATAGGTAATAAAGATGAGAAAAACTAGTGTGATTTTCCTTTTTGCATTTAGCCAACAGATAACTGGAAACATAGGCATGTACTCAGACTTTTATAATATAAATGTGAGGCAGTGGGAGAAACTCTGTTGTGTTAAGTACGTGGTGAGATTCTTTTGTGCTGTTTCATTTATTGTTGTAAGCAACCTACCTACAATTGTTGAACCGTACACTCAGTTTGATGTGTACAACATTTCTGTAGAATATCAGATTCAGTTAAAACTCATTTAGCCAAGAGAACTGACTTTTTTTATTTTTATTTTTTTAATTTTATTTATTTCTAGGAGAGAGAGAGAGAGATAGCGTGAGCAGGGGAGGGTCAGAGAGAGAGGGAGATACAGACTCTGAAATAGGCTCCAGGCTCTGAGCTGGCAGTCAGCACAGAGCCCGACGCGGGGCTCGAACCCACGAACGGCGAGATCATGACCTAAGCGAAAGTCGGACGCTTAACCGACTAAGCCACCCAGGCGCCCCAAAGAAAACAGAATTTAATTAAAATCAAGAGAGTTCCTTTAGTTCCTTTAGTTCTTAATGGGAGCACTCCATTGCTGGTCACTGTCTCATGATCCTAAGGTCTAACCACACCCAACAAGCACTTGCCACTGTATTTTGCTTGCATACTATGGGCTTATTCTACTTTCGTGAAAAATTACAATAATTGAGTGCTTCTGTTTAGGAAAATATTTATTCTGAGTTCTTTTAGGTTTTGAAACAGGCACAGCATCAAAAAATCTCGTCATTACTGGGTGGAAAGGGGAATAAGAATCAGTGTCCAACTGGGGCGCCTGGGTGGCTTAGTCGGTTAAGCGTCCAACTTTCGCTTGGGTCATGATCTCGCGGTTCGTGGGTTCGAGCCCCGCGTCGGGCTCTGTGCTGACGGAGCCTGTTACAGTCTGTGACTCCCTCTCTCTCTCTGACCCTCCCCTGCTCGCGCTGTCTCTCTCTCTCTTTCCTAGAAATAAGTACAACATTAAAAAAAAAAAAAAAAAAAAAAAGAATCAGTGTCCAAGTAATCCTGAATAGCATGTCCTCTTCCAGATTCCTAGCCTATTTTCCCCCGTATGTATGCATATTCTTACATGCGTTGGTTGTGCAAACATTTGTTTGTATAAATCTCTTTATATATTACCTTAATTTTGTCAAATATATCACTATTGGCTATGATCTTTAATGAAAAAATTATCACCTAATCTCATTTCCTTCCCATATACACACATAACATATTTTGATGGATCCTAGCAGTTGAGTTGAATTTTAGTAAAAAGCATAATTTAGTAGATTAGACCAGAAATACAAATGAATTCCTAGCTCATTCCTCAGTTGTCTGCAAAAATGGAGGCAGATCATGATATGAAAGTATAAAAATAATTTCTCTGTGAGTTTGGAAGCCATTTATTTTTTACTTAATGTGCAAATATACATGTTTTTAAAGACTCAGATATCATAGTACTTTATTTCAAACTTCTTAACAAAAAGTAACTATGAAGATCTAACTCAGAGAAGACTTAGGATGGAGAATAAGTGCCACACTCTGACATTGGACATGGACTAAGTCCTCTGACGGTATATAGCATCTCATTGTGGAGAGAAAGGCAGCAGAGTACACATATTAAATCAGTGCAATCTCAGCCCTCACCACCCTGAGCTCATGAGTGAGGAGATGTGGTATTCCTATGATTTTGACCTCTTTACAGAGAGAAATTATTCAAGATCCTTGGATTAGTCAACAAAGAAATCTTCCCCAAACAAGCTTAGCTGCTGATCCAAGCAAGTAGGCTAGAAAAATGCATGTAGATTAAGAGGTGAAAATAGAAAATATATATTCATTATCAATCTTCATAAAGATATTTAAAAGATATATAAAAGATAAAAAAAGATTCCTCTGAAAATTTACAATGTTTGGAGTTCCAGCCTTACCAGATTGGATGATGGAATGTCCATAAAGCTAATTAAACATTTCCATAAGCCACAGAAGTAAAAGGACCTGGAGGAATCATCTGTTGACATTTAAATACCTACTATGCAAAGTGGAAAGCAAGATTTGCATCCAACAATGCCACCTGGTTAATCCAGAAGATTTTATAACCTGTCAAATTGTTTTCATGCAATAGTGGATTTTTATGAAATTAGCTGGATATTGTCAGTGTTGTAATCAACATTTTTTTTTCATCTCTCTTGCATTGGAGTAACTCCATTGTAACAGATGTTTCTCTCTTTAGTGCTGAGGTAAAACTGCATGTATCTTGACATAGGCAGGCAGCTCTTGGCTTTGGAACATTAAGTATTCCATCAGGTTATTCCTTCAGTTTCAGTCATTGGCTTAAATAGGACTGTTTTGTCCAAGCTCAACAACATGGTATCCAAACACTATTTCTCCATTAGTCACCTGGTTCCACACTCCAAAATGCAATTCAGACTTGGAAACAAATGTGTATCCATGACCTTTTAGGTCTAACATGGTCTGGTGAAAGCATATTGGAAGAGTGTTAGTCTCACCAACTCATTGGTGACCTTTGACAAATTACTTGACCCCAATGTGCTTCATTTTCCTTTCTACACAGGGAACAGGAGGCGATAATATATAGCTTCCTTCCTTATCTTTCAGGATTTTAAGGGTAAAATGATATAAATGTTATTTACACTTTGTTTTCACATGTTGATGCTGAACTGTCCTTGTCTGTGCTGGTAGAAACACGTCACCACATTTATAAGAAAAATGTTGAAAAAGAATTTAGTAGAAACACAATTTACTCCATTTTTACTCGCTAGACCACATTTATTCCAATAAATGATGATGCCTGGTATGTTTTAAAATGGTAAAAGCACAGGATTCAGAATTCAAAACTCGACTGAAATTCTGACACAGCTACTTTTAAGGTCTCTGCTTCATTTCCAGAGACTTTGCCAATGCCTAGCTCCATACATTTGGGCTAATTAATGCCGTTCCACCTCATACTTAGCCCAATCAAATTTAAGAGAAAATCTTGGCGGAGATGTGGAGCATTCTAACAGCAAATTCTTACTCCCCAAATCCAGTGACTCATAAACATCAGCTGGGTTCCCACACTTTAGTTTGTCTAGCTTTTCACAAATAAGGTCCAGGAAACAGGTTACTACTTAGGATATCCAGGGCAGATGTGCTTCAAGTCACAACTCTACCAAACTTGAAACCCTTCTGTATATGTAGTACAGTTTCCATTCAGGTCTAGAGTTCTAATGAAAACTCAACTCTGGCATATTTTCTGGAACACAGAATCATTTGTGAATGATAATGAGGCTCTGTATCCTGCTTTTTTTTTTTTTTTTCTATCCTCCTCCCTAAGACTGACTGCTTTCCCTCATAAATTATGGTCTGACAACTATTCATTCATCTGATGACCATTTCTGAATTCTCTAAAGTTGTACTCCAAATTCCAAATGGAAATCTTTGTATCAGACCATTTCCAGAGTCCTAATTTTGACTTTTAGGTCATCTGGACATGGATGGCCTGATCGCTGGAAACTCTGAGGTAAAAACTTAAACCTAGAACAATTCTCTTGTTTCTATTCCATTGTGATTTATGAATATCCTAGAAAGCAAAAACTTCTCCCAGACATTCCACAACATGCATTGATTATCTACTATGTGTCAAGCATAGTGTCTGGATGGAGTTATAATGAATTAACATTTATTTAATATGTGCTATGTATTAGGATTATTCTCAGTATTTTATTTTCATCATCACAACAACCTCATGAGTAGGTATTTTTCCAATTTCTATTTTCCAGATAAGAGGCACAATGAGGTTAAATTACTTGGTTGTGATCACATGCCTAGTTAGTGGCAAAGCTAGGATCTGAATGTGGACAGGCTGATTTCAGAGCCCATGTTCCTAAGTGCTGTGCTATCCTGAGTCCAGGGAAGTGATTAAATATTGTTTCCTGAGGAAGAGTTACGATGGCAGAGCAGTAGGGGGACCCTGGGCTTTCCTCTCCCTCAATACAGCTGTATTGAGGTCAGGTCACCTGGAACACCCAGGAAGTCAGTGTGCAGAGTGGCAGAAGGACAACCACAGTTGGAGGGAGACAGCTTGGCAGATGTGATGGCATTGGAAGTGAATGGGGGAAAGAAAAATGGCAATGCTGTGGAGGGGAGGAAACCCTTTCTGTGGTGAGACAAAAGGGAGACAAAGAGGGAGGGGCTGAGAGAGTGCAGCATTGAGTTTGCACTCTGGACCACAGACTGGGGAGTGAGAAGTACTGAGTGTCCCAGGTTTTTTGCTCTGTTTGTTTGTTTTTGTGTTTGCAAACAGTGTTTGCAGCTCAAACTTTGAGGTTTTAGAAGCGTGCAACTTTCTTTAGCATGGAACTGTAGCGTGCACTCCTGGGGAGGAGGAAGCTGACCCTGGAGTGTATTGTGTGCTGTAGAGATCTGCAGGGTGCACTGAGAGAGAACATTCCCCTTCCTGGAGTCTTTTGGAAGAGGATTTATTGCCTCCCCAAGGACAAAAGACTCTGCAAGTGTCAGTAAAAAGCCTTTCATCAGCAGGGGACAGAGGCGCACCCAGAGGAAATATAACCTTTGCTGCAGAAGAGGTGCTACACCATAGATTCTGTGCAATGTACAGGTGTGCGCTTGTGTTACAGGGACAGAGTTTTAAAGACACACCAAGGAAAGGCTCTACTCTGGAGCAGGGGAGCATATCTGCATGGTCCTTGGTCTTTTAAGACTTTGGATTTTGAATCCCAGCTGCACACCAAAGGAAAAATGCAGGAGAGTTGTGTCACAGGGCATGCTGGCTGCCCTCACTATTCTGTGAGAACTGCCTGAACAGCAGGGGGTGTGAGGTCTCCTGTCTGGGGACGACTTACTAGGGTGGCACCATTTTCCATCCAACACCAACATGGAGGTACTTCAGAGAGCAACACAGTGGCCCCCAGTGGAGGCAACACTCCTTTACACCAAATCCTGCCCTCCACACCCATGCCTGGCAGCTGCTTATTTACTGGAGAAAGACTGACTCTGAGCCAATGCAGCAAACTTCTCCAGAAGACTAACACAGCCAACACCCCCCATGCACCAAGTGTACTGAAAATTGAGTGCTTCAAAATGACACCTACAGTTCTTTTTACTTTTTTTATGTCTAATTTTTTTTTCTTTTGGAATCAGGCTCATAGTTTCTTGTTTGTTTTTTTCCATTTCCTTTTCTCTTTTTTGAATTAGGCTTTTTAAGATTTCTCTTTTTACTTAAAATTTTTTTTCATTTCTTTTTCTTTGGAATAAGCCTTATAAGTTTTTGATTCTCTGTTTCTTACTGTTGTTGTTGTTGTTTCCTTTCCTTTTCTCTTTTTCTGGGATCAGGCTTTTTCCCACCCTTTTTTCTGGGCTTACTCCAACAAATAAAAGCATAGCTAGTTAAAGAAGCAAACCACTCTGAAAACAAGGAGGAGCTCTGTGAGGACTGACCAGTGGGAAAGAGCAGCCAAAACACAAAAGCAGAATGCATACAGTATACAGCAGAAACACTTCCTGAAGCTCTTGACCCCTTTTAAATATAGCAGTACTCCCAAGTTTAGGAAACATAACAAGCTTTTAAAACACACAAAAGATAGAAACTTAGCCAAGATAACAATATAGAGGAATTCTCCTCAAAAGAAAGGTCAGGATGAAATCATATCTAGTGACTTGCTCAAACCAGATACAAGCAATATATCTGAATAAGATTTTAGAACAGCAGTTATAAGACTATTAGCTGGGCTTGAAAAAAACCATAGAAGACATGAGAGAAACCCTTGTTGCAGAGATTAAAGACCTAAGAAACAGTCAGGATGAAATAAAAAATGTTATAACTGAGATGCAAAACAAACTGGATACAGTGACAATGAGGATTGAAGAAGCAGAGGAGAGAATAGGTGATATAGAGGATAAAATTATGGAAAATAGTGAAGATTAAAAAAAGAGGAAAAAGAAATTATTAGATCATGAAGGGAGACTTAGAGAACTGATTCTATAAAATGGAAAAGTATCTATATCATAGGAATCCCAGAAGAAGAAGAGTGGGGAAAAGAGCAGAAGGTTTATTTGAATAAATTATAGTTGAGAACTTCTTCAATCTGGGGAAAGAAACAGACCTTCAGGTCCAATAGGCACACAGAATTGCCCTCAAAATCAACAGATCAGGTTAACACCATGACATATCATAGTGAAACTTGCAAAATAAAAACATAAAGAGAGAATTCTGAAAGCAGCTAGAGAAAGAAGGTCCTTAACTCAGAAGGGTAGACAGATAAGGTTAACAGCAGACATATCCACTGAAACTTGGCAGGCCAGAGGGACTGGCAGGCAATATTCAACGTGTTGAATAGGAAAAATATGCTGCCTGCCAAGAATTCTTTATCAGCAAGGTTGTCATTCAGATGGAAGGAGAGACAGAGTTACACCAAAAAACAAAAAGTAAAGGAGTTCATGACTATTAAGCCAGCCCTGCAAGAGATTTTGAAGGAAAGTCTCACAGTGGAGAAAAAAAGAAGACCAAAGCAACATACAAAGGACCAGAAAACATCACCAGAAACACCAACTTTACAGGTAACACAATAGCACTAAATTCATATCTTTAATAATCGCTCTGAATGTAAATGGACTAAATGCTCTAATCAAAAGACATAAGGTATCATGATGTATATTAAAAAGACTTGAGATCTATCTATATGCTGCCTATAAGAGACTCACTTTAGACCTAAAGACTATTGAAATTGAGGAGATGGAGAACCATCTATCATGATAATGGAGGCCAAGAGTAACCATACATAGATCAGAAAAATTATATTTTATTTTATTTTTTAAATGTTTTATTTATTTCCTAGAGAGAGAGAGAGAGAAAGAAAGAGAGCATGAGCAGGGAGAGTCAGAGAGAGAGGGAGACACAGAATCTGAAACAGGCTCCAGGCTCTAAGCTAGCTGTCAGCACAGAGCCCGACACGGGGCTCGAACCCACGAACTGTGAGATCATGACCTGAGCCGAAGTCAGATGCTTAACCGACTGAGCCACCCAGGTGCCACAGAGAAATTATATTTTAAAACAAAGACTGTAACAAGGATGAAGAAGGGCATCATATAAATAAGGGGTATATCCATCAATTGTGAATATATATACCTGCAACTTGGAAGCACCCTAATATACAAATAATTAATTGGAAACATAAAGGAACTAATTGATAATAATACCATAATAAAAGGAGACTTTAATACCCCACTTACAGCAATGGATGGATCATCTGAGCAGAAAATCAACAAGGAAACAATGGCTTTGAATGACACACTAGACCGTATGAACTTAACAGATATATTCAGAAAATTTCATTCTAAAGCAGCAGAATACACATTCTTCTCGAGTGCACATGAAACATTGTCCAGAACAGATCATATACTGGGTCACAAATTAGCCCTCAAAAGGTATAAAAAAATCAAGATCATACCATGCATATTGAGATCACAATACAATGAAATTTGAAAGTAGCCACAAGAAAATTTTTGAAAGTCCTCAAACACATGGAGGTTAAAGAATATCCAACTAAAGAATAAGTGGGCTAACCAGAAATTTAAGGAAGAAATTAAAAAATACATGAAAGCAAATGAAAATGAAAACATGATAGTTCAAACCCATGAGATGTAGCAAGTTCAGTCTTAAGAGGAAAGTACATTGCAATTCAGGCCTATCTAAAGAAGCAAGGAAGGTCCCAAATGCACAACCTAACCTTAAAGGTAAAGGAGCTAGAAAAGTAGCAGCAAATAAAGCCTAAAGCCAGCAGAAGAAGGGAATTTATAAAGCTTAGATCAGAAATAAATGATATAGAAACAAAAAACACAGTAGAACAAATCAGTGAAACTAAATGCTGGTTTTTTGAGAGAATAAACAAAATTGATAAATCCCTAGACAGATTCATCAAAAAGAAAAGAGAAAGGACCCAAAGAGACAAAATCACAAATGAAAGAGGAGAGATCACAACAAATACCGCAGAAATACAAACAACTATAAGAGTAAACTATGAAACATTACATGCCAAAAAACTGGGCAATCTGGAAAAAATGGACGGATTTCTAGAAACTCACACACTACCAAAACTGAAACAGGAAGAAATAGAAAATTTGAACAGGCCAATAGCCAGCAAAGAAATTGAATCAGTTATCAAAATTCTCCCAACAAACAAGAGTTCTGGTTTAGATGGCTTTCCAGCATAATTCTACCAGATATTTAAAGAGTTAATCCTCTTCTTCTCAAACTGTTCCAAAAAATAGAAATGGAAGGAAAGCTTCCAAGATCATACCATGCATATTTCCATGCATATTTTCATTCTTTGAAGCCAGCAAAACCTTGATTCCAAAATCAGACAAATACTCCACTGAAAAGGAGAATTAGAGGCCAGTATCCCTGATCTGGATGCAAAAATTCTCAACAAGATCTTAGCAAATTGAACTCAACAGTACATTAAAAATCACTCACCATGATCTAGTGGGCTTTATTCATGGGCTGCAGGGCCATTTCAATATCAGCAAAACAATCAACATTATACATCACATCAATAAAGGACAAGAACCACATAGGCCTCTCAATAGATACAGAAAAAGCATTTGATAAAATACAGCATCCGTTCTTGATAAAAAAAAAAAAAAAAAGACAACCTTTAAGACAGTATGGATGGAAGGAACTATCTTAACATCATAAAGGCCATGTATGAAAGAACCATAGCTAGTATCATCCTCAATGGGAAATACTGAAAGCTTTCCCTGTAAGTTCAGGAGAACAACAGAGATGTCCAGTCTCACCACTGTTGTTCAACATAGTACTGGAAGTCCTAGCCTCAGCAATCAAATAAAAAAAATTTTAAAAAGGCATACTAATTGGCAAAGAAGAAGTCAAACTTTCACTCTTTATAGATGACATGATACTCTACATGGAAAACTCAAAAGAACCCACTAAAAAATCCCACTAGAACTGATATGTGAATTCAGCAAATTCACAGGATATAAAATCAAAATACCGGAATCAGTTGCATTTCTATAAACAAATAATGAAGCAGCAGAAAGAGAAATCAAGGAATCAATTCCATTTATATTTGTACCAAAAACCATAAGATATCTAGGAATAAACCTAACAAAGAGGTTTATTTTCATTTTATTTTTCATCTGCATGCTGAAAAATACAGGAAGCTTATGACAGAAGTTGAAGAAGACACAAAGAAATGGAAAACCATTTCCATTCTCATGGATTGGAAGAACAAATATTGTTCAAAGTGTTGATACTACCCAAAGCAATGTACACATTCAATACATTCCCTAGCAAAATAATGTCTGCTTCTTTACCGAGCTGGAACAAACAATTTTAAAATTTGTATGGAACCACAAAACCCAAAGTAATGTTGAAAAAGAAAACCAAAGCTGGAGGCATCACAATTCCATACCTCAAGCTATGTTAGAAAGCTGTAATCATCAAGACAGTATGGTACTGGCACAGAAACAGACTCATAGAGCAAAGGAATAGAATAGAGAACCCATAAATGGACCCACACATGTATGGCTAACTTATCTTTGAGAAAGCTGGAAAGAGTATCCAATGGGGGAGGGTGGTCTTTTCAGCAAATGGTGCTGGGAAAACTGGACAGCGACATCCAGAAGAATGACAGCGGACCACTTTCTTATGCCATACATACACAAAAATATTCAAAATGGATGAAAGACCTAAATATGAGACAGGAAATAATCAAAATCCTAGAGGGGAACACAGGCAGAAACCTCTCTGACCTTGGCCACAGTACTTCTTACTAGATAAGTCTCTGGAGACAAGAAAAATAAAAGCAGAAATGAACTATTGAGTCCTCATCAAGATGAAAAGCTTCTGTACAGGAAGGAAACAATCAACAAAACTAAAAGACAACTGATGGAATGGGAGACGATATTTGCAAATGACATATTGTTAGTATCCAAAATCTTTAAAGAATATAACAAATTCAACATCCAAAAATGAATAATCCAGCGAAGAAATGGGCAGAAGACATACATAGACACTTTTGCAAAGAAGACATACAGATGGCTAAGAGACACATGAAAAGATGCTCAATGTCACTCATCATCAGAGAAATACAAATCAAAACCACAATGAGATACCACCTCACACCTGTCACAATGGCTAAAGTTAACTTGGGAAACAAGTGTTGGTGAGGATGTGGAGAAAGAGGAATGCAGTTGGACTCCTGATAGGAATGTAAACTGGTGCAGCCACTCTGGAAAACAGTAAGGAGGTTCCTCAAAATTTAAAAATAGAACTACCCTATGATACGTCAATTGTACAACTTGGAATTTATCCAAAGGAAAATATGCTAATTCAAAAGGGCACATGCACCCCAATGTTTATAGCAGTGCTATTAATAAACAGAGAAACTATGGAAAGAGCCCAAATGTCTATCAACTGATAAGTAGATAAAGAAGATGTATACACACACACACACACACACACACACACACACTAGAATATTACTTAGCAATCAAAAAGAATGAAATCTTGCCATTTGCAACAATGTGAATGGAATTAGAGTGTATTCATGCTAAGTGAAAGAAGTCAGAGAAAGACAAATACCTCATGATTTCACTCATGTGGAATTTAAGAAACACAACAGATGAACATGGGGAAGGGAAGGAAAAATAAGATAAAAACAAAGAGGGGCAAACCATTAGAGACTCTTTAGTACAGAGAGCAAACTGAGAGTTGCTAAATGAGGGGTGGGAAGAGGGATGGGCTAAATGGATGATGGACATTAGGGAGGGCACTTGTTTGGGTGAGCACTCGGTGTTATATGTAAGTGACGAATCGCTGGGTTCTACTCTTGAAACTAATACTACACTGTATGTTAACTAATTTGAATTTACATGCATAAATTAAATTAAAAACATATATATTATTTCCTGGGAAGAAGTAATGTTTGCTGAAGGATTTCAGGAGTAAGTAGAAGTGGCCCAGGCAATACACTGGGGAAAGAGTATTGCTGAAAGACAAGACCGTATGCAGAGTATGTGAGTGTGAGAGTACCTACATGGTTTGGGAAGTATGAGAAATTTAGCACAGTGCAAAGGTATGGATTGAAAGAGCAATGGCATATAACTCTGGAAAGATGAAAAGGAACAAGAAGAGTCCTGCCTAACATCCTACCTGTTTGAGATTTATCATGATGTTAATGAGGAAAAATCATACAATTCCAGCCCAGGAGTGACATTGATAGTACCACCCTCAGACACAGGCGAGATGGAGCCCTGTGACTGGAATTTAGGAGAGAGATCTGAGCACTGCATTCACAATTCCGTGTCATTAAAATTAGTAGGGATCAATTTCACAAAGAAGAATGTGTATACCATATACTATAATATGTGAGAAATCATAGAAATCATGAAAAGGTTTTAAAGGAGAAGGAGAGTTAACCTATGTCAAATGCTGTGATATGTCAGAACAAAACCTAAGAATTGAAAATTGCCAGTGAAGAGCATTGAGAGCAGAAAGCAAACTGGCAGTAGCTGAGGCATAAATAGAAGATAAGTAATTAGAAACTGTGAGATTAAACTGCTTTTCCCACAAGTTTGGTAGTGGGAGTAAAAGGTTTTCTGCTGAGTGTCATTCTGACAATATGGCAGTTTGAGAGAAGCAAGAGTTCAGAAAAGATAATGTCATTTTCAAGGTTAGAGTGGTGAAGGATGTTTATATTCCGAGTGCAAAGAGATAGAAGGTAAGGCTGAAGACATAGGGGAGAGAGTGTTGATGACTAATGGCGTCAAGAGAAGAGTGGGTCCAGAGCACATATAGACGGACTCACTTATGTTAGAAGAAAAACCGTTGCATGAAATTGGAGAGAAAGAAAATGAATGGATGTGAATACTCGCCTAATAGAAATTTTTTTGGTTGCAACTAAGTACAACCCGTTCAAACTAGTTTAAACAAAGGGGAGGTGGGAGTAATATAAGCTTCAGAGGTATCTGCTAGGATCTCAAAGGAGGAGACCCACCTTACTAGGGACTGGAAAGAGAAGCCAAGGTCTTATCAAGATCCAAAATCACTCTCTTCAGGGCTGTAGTTTCTTCATCTCTGCTTCCTCGGGTACCCCTGCTTCAATACCACGGTCTCTGCCTTTCCATGTGCACATGGCTCCTAAGCATACATATGACAGTTCAAAGCATCATCCAAGACTGCCTATGATCCCTGAAACCAAATTTCAAAATAATAGAAAAGATAATCAAATTGGCCCAACTTGAGTTATGGGCTGGCACAGTCATCTGTAGTCAGGGAAACAATTAGAGTTGTGTTATTGAACAAAAAAGAACCCTTCCGCAACAAAGAATCCATCTCTGCAAATTCTGAGCCTGCATCTAAAACCCCCATCCCTGACTCAAATTATTTATTATTTACCATGTAGGTAAGTTTGTTAGTGAGGGAGGAATAAGAATTGAAAACAATTCCTGTCATATAGCTTTTATTTAATTATTGAGTTAAGGCAGTTTCCTACTTAGTGTGATTATGGCAATGTTATACAAAATAATTTTAATGAGGGTAAAAAAAGTTAAAAGTGGCACTTTTGGGAAATGGAGCTGGATTTCTATTGCAGCCTATGAAATTTCAGTAAGACAGCATTGGGTTTCCAGCTAAGAGTAAACACCATGAATCTATCCTGGTGCCAATTCAAATTATTGTCTGTATAGAAATTCTTAGCAGACAGGGTGTAAGAAGGGGCTGAATTGAATGAATGGACTAATCCTGGGTTAGGAAGTTTTGGGGGGTATTGTAGAATTTTAATTTTATTTAGAAGAAATAATAGATAAGGCAGTGAGATATTAGTGATCTAGTGGTATAAGTAATGAGGGTTTAGGGGACTGAGAGTCAGAAAGAGTGGGAGAGAGAGAGAGAAGAAAGAAGAAAAAAGGAATAAAAAAGGAAATCATGAACTTAGGAAATGATGTGTAAGCATAACAGTGTGAAACAGCTTGGTGGAAGTTGTGGTAGAGTTTATATTTGGAATGTTGGGTAATTCTTAGCAATGACTGGTTCCAAGTTATGACCATGGGTATAGTTGGCTGCAGTAAGTTGACGTGCAGGTGATTGACAGTAAGAAAGGCAGTAAATTGTGATACAAGGCTACTGGATACATGAGCATAGATGTTGAAACTGTCTTGAATGGTAGTGTAATTTAGGGGTGAAAAAAGACTTGAGCCAGGTGCAACAAATAGTGTCTGACCAGGAAGCCTTAGATACCAGCACTGAGGTAGAAGGTAGAATAGCATAACACCATAAACCTAAAGAAGAAATTTTTATATTAGTGGGGTGGAATACTGTCTTTGTAGAGGAGAGGTACAATCCTAACACTCTTTCCTTCTAGCCTGTGAAGTGTAGAATTTTGGATAATGAGCAATCCCCATTTAAAGATATAACAGGGGAAGCAGAAATTTTCACATGATCAGATTTTGACTTTAACAAAAATCAGTAGGTTAGAATAGTTGGTTTCTTTATTATGAAATTGAATTGTATTTGGCTTATGTAGAATGGGATCGAATCAGGAAATTGTTAGGAAGTGGAAAGAGTATCAATAATAATGAAAATTAATATTTCAGATACTTCCTATAACCCAGACACTTCCAAGAATCTTAAATGTAATGTTATCTCATTTTTAATCATCACAAGAACCCATGCAATATAGACTATTTTTCCTGTTTTACAGATAAGAGAACAGAGACATCAAAGGGTTAAGCAACTGGCCCAAACGTGTGAAGATAGTAAGAGGCAAAAACCACATGATTCAAGCCAGAAAGTCTGGTACCCGAGCATCCTCTTAACTGCTATGCTATAATGATGGAAAGAGGCAGATTAGAAGAGAGAAGACCAAATGTAGGAACTCAATTATGGAAGTGAAGTGAAGACTGGAGGGACTTGCATTTTGGCCAGTAGTACAAGATTACAGCAGTTCCAGGCATAGACTATTTATTTGGTTATCACGTTCCCTGAGAATGTAAGTGCCTTGTAACAGATGCACCGATTATACCTCAAAACCTGTAGGCTGTAGAGTTTTCTCAGGGTTTCACAGAAATCCTTGCTGAGAAAAACTCACATACATCAAGAGGGGTATTACATACCTCAGAGGGAAAGGGGTAGGGAACCCTAATTCTAGTGCAAGTGTGTACAATTAATTGTTTAAGGAAATGTTACCCTCAAGAGAGGCTCTAATCCCTTCTCCAAATATGAGTTCAAATATTGAAACACCTTTGAAAGAATTCCAGTCTAGTTGTGCATCTAACTAAATCACTGGACTTACCTTTCCTCCTCTTCCTTTCCTTAAATGGCTGTCAGAGGTTTTTACATCTCATGAAATGACTCTAGGTTGGTTAAAACACATAATCTCTGTGAACATTAGTGCCCTCACAAAATACACACACACAAAAATAATAATACAAATATCAGAGTCATAAGGGAAAGTATCAAAACATACATATGAAAATTATTGGAAAACTCAAAGAGACTAAGTGAATAGATGTTGCTCCTGTTAATAAATAATAAATATCTTTCACATTTGGATCACTTGTGATATATCCAGAATTTTATTGTTATTTATACTTATAATCTCATTAAACCCTTATCACAATTATTAAACATGAGTTTTACAGTATATCTACTTTAAGCATGGCAAAATTATGCTTAAATGCCAACATTAAATCATGGAGTGGGATCCACTTTGACATCAAAGCAATGTTCTTAATATATACTGTTCTCTTAATATTAGTGAATATTTTAGGTGACTATCAGTGCTGTATGACAGTAAGCATAATTATTATGCCCTTTGGTATAGCCATATTTCAAAATATGGAGCCCTAGATATGTGGCTTAAATATAAACCATTTAGTGAGAGAAAGGGAAAAATATTGTAAAGCCCAGAATAATCATTATTTCCAATATTATCTTTTATTTCGGCCCCAACTGTGTAAGCCTTCGTGCAAGTTGTATTGTATTTGGAGTTGTATTTTGTGTGACTATAGTTGTCAGCCCAAGACAGATTTGATTTGTGCTATTACCTTTTACTCCCAAAAGCTTCCTGATTTGGACAACCAGCGATCTGAACACCCTACTTTAATGTTTCTCACTAAACCTAGTGGGCTAGACCCTATCATTGCTGCTACCACGACCAGACTCTGCTTGTACTCATACACACGACACAGTCTCAGAGTCAGTAGAATATCCATCCTCTGAGTATGATGCAACATTTACAAAATGCGTCCTGTATTCTACAGCTCTTCTAGTAGGCACTTAGATTAATTTACACTGGAAAAAGTCAGAAACCATAAAGTATAAAGAACACTAATTCACATCCTTGCATTCTTATATAAATGTGATTTAGGGGCGCCTGGGTGGCTTAGTCGGTTAAGCGTCCGACTTCCGCTTAGGTCATGATCTCGCAGTTAGTGGGTTCGAGCCCCGCGTCGTGCTCTGTGCTGACAGCCAGCTCAGAGCCTGGAGCCTGTTTCAGTCTGTGACTCCCTCTCTCTCTGACCCTCCCCTGCTCACGCTGTCTCTCTCTCTGTCTCCTTGAAATAAATAAAAATATTTTTTAAAGGAGTAAATGTGATTTAAATATTTTTTCTATCAAATGTTAATTTCAGTTAATTTTGTACTACATTGTTAATATGGAGTAACCTATCTCTAGTGATACATTTTCTTTTTTTTAATGTTTATTTTCCAGAGAAAGAGAGAGAGAGAGAGAGGGAAAATGAGTGGGGGAGGGGCAAAGAGAGAAGGAGACGAGGATCCAAAGTGGGCACTGTGCTGAGAGCAGTGAACAAACGCTGGGCTCAAACTCATGAACCATGAGATCATGACCTGAGCAGAAGTTGGTCGCTTAACTGGCTGAGCCACCTAGGCGCCCCTTTGGTGATACATTTTCTAAAATAAAATGTCATATTTAAAAATTTTTGTTCACACTCACAAAATTACTCTTTGACTTCATGCTGAATTTTGAACTTTTCCTTGTACAGTCTTTGCATGGTTAAAACTGTAATCTCTATCACCTAACTCAGTACAGTTCACATCTTACAACACTTAGTTTCATCGTGTCACCTTAAAGATACTGTTATCTTTTCTTATTCTATAATTATCATATACTTTAAATATACTGATAACAAGGCTTTTAAAAGCAGAACTCAGGGTAATTAACAAAAACAATGAAACCCAGTTTGAATTTTAATTGCTCTTTGAAGGCTTCACAGTCAGAAAGAGTTTACTCAATTCTTCAAGTTAGAAAGATTAAATTCGAATGATGGTTCCTGTCAACATAAAAGAATATAGATTGAGCGCCTTCAACAACACTGTTTTCTCCAAACAGAAAAAAAAATACCAAGAAAGTTAAGAGCAACTCTTTAGACAAAGTACCTTTGAACTGTTGAAATACAGATAAGCTCCTAAGAAGAAGTTAAATAATATTTAGCAATACAATAATTAACACTTGGATAGATTTTGAAAAACACAATTCTGTTTTTTCTGAGTTTGATACACAGAGCTTTCCAGTAGAGGGCTCCACAAGACTGAAGGATGTTCTATTCCACAGAAATGAGGAGGTTCCTCTTATGAAGCCATTTTATGATTATACCCAACATAGTAAACTGTATTTTGAAACTCCACCCTTAGCATTTTCCACAACCCCCTACAGTAGACTGAGACTTTTAAAATGGTAATCCAGTACTGATTACAGTGGGATCATTAGTTTGATTTTAACACTCTAAGGCATATGTGAACTAGCTGGCTTCTCTGGACTCTTGTCTGGTGATACAAAGCCATCTACTGTCTGAACTGCAGGACGCTTGTGGACAAAAGGAGCTGTTTCCTTGGAAACGACTATGTGAAAGCTCTTGGAACATCTCCTCCCCAGGAGTTAATTTGTTTCAGATGGAGAAAGGTGATTACTTAGGAGTCAGAGAAAGAGAGAGAGAGAGAAGCTTCTAGGGATTTTTTCCCCTATCATCACTCTTAATTTTTCAAAAATGTAGAGTAGATAGCAACAGCAAGAGCAAATATCAATGACCTTGTCGCGATGTAAAATTATTCCTCTACAGCAGGTTTTACCAATCCGTAGAAGAGACAGAGTAAGAATAGAAAAGGAAAATTTCCTAATTGAACAGAAGTAATCCAAAGTGTGCTGCCCACCCTTTCCAGTTTCCCAACTTGCTGGACGCTGTCCAATGCTCTGCTTGTAAACTTAATGTTGATCATTCTAAAGCTCAGATGTTTACCACTTGGGTAGAATTACCTATAAAATATAACGACCTCATTTAACAAAGATGGAATTTCTGACTTAGTGTTCCAGTCCACAGCTGACGCTTTTATCTATTTGTCACAAAGAAGGACCTAAAATATCAATAATTGTCTTGCAAAGATACTTCCTTTTCAAAAATGCCATGTAGCAAGTAGCTTAGTTCAGTTACTTAGGTCCATTTGTAATTGGTTTGTTTTGGAAAGTACAATAAAAATTAACTATATAGCACACATGGAAGGTCCATATTAAAATATACAGATTATATGGCGGGTTTTCTGAAATTTCTTTTTGAATGTCTATGAAGTAAGTTTGACTACACAGTTTTTGGCCTAAAACACTGGGTTTTGATCTCCTATCTGTATAAGAACTTATCTGTATCTATATTGATACCAACCACTTTCTTCAACTAATGCCCTGTTTTCTCTGGCTCTTTTGTACTTTTTCATTCATGTTTAAATGTGGGCCTTTCCCAAAGTTCTTTTGAGATTCTGACTTTGATAATTTCAAACATTTTTCAGTATAACTCATATACAAATTTCATCCTAAAATAATCACCAGTAGCTTTGATTTGTCACCATGTCGTTTTGTTGATACCTTGCCTTGAAAACTCCAAAAAACAATACTTGTCTTTTTATGCTTCCCCTTTTGAATTTAATATTTCTAATGTTGTTTCACTATTTTTCCAGTATCCCAAGGTTGAATCCTTGCAAGTGTCTTATCTCTCTCAAGATGCCCACATAAAGTCAGTTGATTTAAAAGAAAAAAATTCTGTCACTTCTTCTTTACCTTATTCTCCCACATCTTTGTTCTATCACCTTTGCTCATTCTTTTCCTCCTGTACTTTTACATGGTCTTGAAGTAGTACATTTTATGCCTTTCTCTATTCATTCATCTTATATATTACTCTCAGCAGAACTTCCTAAAGTACTGCTTGGTTCCCTTCATGTACCTGATTTGACTAAATAAAATATAAATCTTAACTTGACTTTGCAGGCCATTTATGATGTTGAGAACCTCAATAAACTGTTCCAAATTCTAACCTTCACATCATCTTCATGCACAGTGTGCTTCAGAAAATTTACATAAGTAAATTTCCTTTTCCTCAAAATCACCATGAAATTCCCTACCTCTCTGCGTTTCTTATTCTATTCCTTCCATTAAGAATACGTTTTAATTTCCTTTCATCTACTTGGGTCTATTTATTTGAAATCTCTCCTTTTTCAGGGCCCTTGTTGTTGTAGTTAATTATGATTGTTTGACAACTTACTCCAAGATTATCAGCTGAAAAAAAACTAACAATTACTATCTCGTAAGTTCTTTGCCTCAGGAACTCTGGGCATAATGTGTGGATGTCTGTGTCTTCAGTGTCTCCCTCTAAGCTGTAATCGAGGTGTCAAGCAGGGCTGCAGTTATCTCAAGGCTTGATTGAGGGCTCATCCTAGCAAGTGCCCTCCTCAATGCCCATCACCCACTTTCCCCTCTCTCCCACCCTGCCCATCAACCCTCAGTTTGTTCTCGGTATTTGAGTCTCTTATGGTTTGCCTCCCTCCCTCTCTGTTTGTGACTATTTTTACCCTTCCCTTCCCCCATGGTCTTCTGTTAAGTTTCTAAAGTTCCATATAGGAGTGAAAACATATATCTGCCTTTCTCTGACTGACTTATTTCACTTAGCATAATACCCTCTAGTTCCATCCACATTGCTGCAAGTGGCAGGATTTCATTCTTTCTCATTTCCAAGTAGTATTCCATTCCATACAAACCACATCTTCTTTATCCATTCATCAGTTGATGGACATTTAGGTTCTTTCTATAATTTGGCTATTGTTGAAAGCACTGCTATAAGCATTGGGGTACATGTGCTCTTATGAATCATCACTCCTGTATCCTTTGGATAAATTCCTAGTAGTGCTATTGCTGGGCTGTAGGGTAGTTCTATTTTTAATTTTTTTGAGAAACCTCCACACTGTTTTCCAGGGTGGCTGCCCCAGTTTGCATTCCCACCAACAGTGCAAGAGGTTCCCATTTCTCCACATCCTCCCCAGCATCTGTTGTTTCCTGAGTTGTTAATTTTAGCCACTCTGACCAGTGTGAGGTGGTATTGCAGTGTGGTTTCGATTTGTGTTTTTCTGATGATGAGTGACGTTGAGCATCTTTTCATCTGTCTGTTGGCCATCTGGCTGTCTTCTTTAGAAAAGTGTCTGTCTTCTGTATGGAGGCTGCCCTCAGTTCTTTGCCTCTGCATAGGGCCCCTCCCATGATGGCAGCTTGCTTCATGAGAGAAATCAAGTGAGAGACTAGAGAGACTGAGCAAGGCAGAAGCCAGTGTCATTTTGCGATGTAATCTCAGAAATGACATCCAGTCACCTTTGTGGTATTCTGTCCATTAGCCAAAAGTCACTCAAGGGGAGGAGATTACAGAAGGATGTTCATTAGATGCTATTTACCAGTTTGCTCTCCTTAATTGTCACCCTTTTCTTGTTTCTCTCAGAAAATACAAACTTACTTTGTTGGTATTTGAATTCTAATATTAGTCAATTGGTTCTCCTCTTGTGTCACTAAACACTCTTCTCTTTTTATTAGAGTACCTTCCTACATACTAGCTATTGACTATAATATACCTAATGCTCAATTTATTTCTACCACTCTGTTTTTTATTATTTATTTATTATGAATTTATGTATTTATTTTTACAGTTTATTTATTTTGAGACAGTGAGAGCGTGCACGTGAGCAGGGAGGGGCAGAGGGGGAGAGAGAGAGACTCAAGCACAAGCTCTGGGCTTTCAGGGCAGAGTCCAACTTGGAGCTCCATCTCACAAACTGTGAGCCCAGATTAAGAGTTGGAAGCTCAACTGACTGAGCCACCCCTGCACTCCAATCTACCACTATATACTGTGTTTAATATTTTTGACTTAATATTGCTGAATGGTTCCTATCTCTGTCATAATCTCACTTAACAGGAGTACTTTCTGAGTCAAACTCTTAACTTCAAATACCATGAACACTCTAACCAGAAAAAGCAACATAAACTTCCAAAACACCCAGTGGAAGAAAACTGGTAAAATGATCCAAATTTTATTTTTTGTTACTGGACTCTTGGTATGCCATTGTGGTTTTTAAACAGTGGAATGTTTTTAAACAAAGTTCTACTACAACAAAATATTCTTGAAGTCAAGAAATGGTTCTACTGGCATTTCATCTGTATTTGCATTCCTTTCCACAAAAAGCACTTAGAAATTGATGATTAGCACATGGTCCTGAGATAAGCTCACCACAGGGTTCCTGTCTTCTGCCACATAGATGCAAATCTTGTGCCCTGGAAAGTGACCTAAAATTCATAGTAACGAAGATTGGTTTATTAGGTAATACCCATTCTTACTTACTGAAACCTAGATCCAGACAATAATTTCATAAAACATAGTCTAACAGTGACTGGATGTAACATCGTCACCTCACAAAATGGGGAAAGGGGCTAGTAATTACTTACCACACATTTTATTAGTCAACACTCTACATTATTTCTATAAATTAGGCTGTACAATTCTTCATGCTTTTTAAAATATTTTACAAATACATTGTCTACATTAGATTATACTCTCTTACCTGAAGTGCTTTGCTTGCTTCAAGAGTGTCCAATACTGGCCATTACAAATGAATGTATATTATAAACAAGTGCCAAATGACAGTGATTTATTCTCTGCTTTGAACATAAATAATAAGTATGCATGCAAATTATGAATATATCATTATTCCAGTAATTTTTACTATCAAAACATAGTATCATCATGCTTGATTTTAATCATTGATAATTTTTTCTTCAAAGACATGTTGTTTGGCAGGCCAGAGAAGTTGTTGATGATGCTACGAGACATTCAAAGAACAGCATTGCCGCACATGATACACAGAAGTGTCATAAAGTAAAGACACCGTCTTCTGCTGTTTAAATAATCTAGCAACTTAAAGGCCCCACAAAACACACACAGACTTCAGAAAATATTATATGTTTTTTTCTACAAAGGTAAGAGCTGTAAAATTTGATTCCAGGGATGGGGGGTAAAAGAAGGAAACCATAAAATCTTTGAATTCCCTCTGAGATTAAGTTAGAATCCAGATCTTCCTGAATTCAATTCCTTTTAACATTTTGCATCAGATCTTTAGTTGATCTGGTTTCCCAAAAGATATAAGTTTCGCTTTCATAATTCATTCCCAGCTTGGCCTGGAATAAGATAGCTTACCTCCACATTCTTGGCAAGCGATATTTCTTTGCTGGAAGAAAAGTTCACCTCTTAACTGAATGTTTGGCTAGAGATCAGGAAAAAAATAAGATCCGATTTCTTTTACACTTGACTTCCTTTTTCATGTGACCCTTGCACAGAATTGTCTTTATTCTTCACTCTGTCAGCTGGAATATAATAAATTATGCCAGTTCCTGTTGATCTAGCATTCTTAGGAATTCTTAAACATATTCCACAAATAATGTATCTTTCAGTTCATTGAAATTTAGCAACTTGAGATTTCATTCATCCCAAACAAAGGATATGAAACGTGTCTTCTTTACTTCTTAAGAGGCCCACCGTACCAACTGCCTTTAAACTGCTATTTGATTTTCCAGGCTTCTAACTAGAGCCAATTTTCCTTCTTAACAATGTTGCTGACTCCTCCGTTTTAACCTTCTTTCTTTTCACCTTCTGGGTCTGCAAATTTTTCTCATCCAGTTTTTAAACTGCTGCTGCTTTCAGTATACACAAATTAACAATCCCCTACTAACTCTCCTTCTCTTACCTCCTCCCCTTCTCCCTGCACCACCTAGTCAGAAGTGAAGGCATGGAGGGAAGAGGTGGAGAAAGGTGTGCATTCTAAATCACATTTGCACGAGGAGAGTGGTTATAATTGAGCCAGTTTAATATTAAATTCTTGCTATTCTAGTTTATATGTGAGGGAACTGAACTATCAATGTAAAATAAGCAAAAAAATTAGATTATTTCAATCTTAAAATGAAATAAGACAAACCTATCAAGAATAATGGCATTCATTAAAATTTAGTGGGTTTGTTTGGGTTTTTTGTTTGTTTGTTTGGTTTTGGTTTTGGTTTTTTTTTTTGGTTGACAAAGTAGAATACAATATGGGAAATCTTCTGTTCTTGTTTATCTCAGATATCCATCTATATGTCTACATCTATGTATATATTGTTATATCTTTCAGTCATTCTCTCTGTCTTCTAGCAAGAGAACACCACTGCTCCATCATTGGTATTATGTATGTACCCCTTATGGTGTCTTGTATAGGTCTTAAACATTGCAGGCTCTCAGATTCTTGTTTATTCACTTTGAAGTGAGTTTTTTTCTTTTTAATGTTTATTTATTTTTGATAAAGAGAGAGACAGAGAGTGAGCAGGGGAAGGGAAGAGAGAGAGGGAGACACAGAATCTGAAACAGGCTCCAGGCTCTGAGCTGGCTGTCAGCACAGAGCCCAATGCGGGGCTCAAACCAATGAACTGTGAAATCATGACCTGAGCCGAAGTTGGATGCTTAACTGACTGAGCCACCCAGGCGCCCCTGAAGTGAGTTTTTAAGTAAAAAAAATATATGTATATAAAACAGAAGAATCTCTTGAAGTTTCAATAGGAACAAAGGTCTCTAAAGTGTTTTCAGCTGAATGTTTAGAGTGAGAAGGAAAATAAAGAAACCTACCAGTTAGAATCTAGTCAAGGAAACAGCTTTTTGCACCATCTATTTTAATGGGGAAAATTTAACAGAGGACTGGAGAACTACAGAGGCAATAAATAACAAACAAAACTGAGATAACACATAGATAATAACTTCAAGGGGCAGCCATCATCCATAGGGCTAATGGAACAAAAAAAGGAACAGTTAGTCTTAGACTCCAGAAGCTTGGAGCAGGCTTCTCAAGGGGTTGAGACCCACAACTTCTAAGGATAAGTGTTGTCCTGTTGATGCTGTCACCTCAGAAATTCTGAAGAGGAACCTCAAGGAGCTGAATTCACACCTCTGAGAATCTGAGCACCAGGGGACTGGTGCTAGTGTACCCAATATGGCTATTTAGGTTATAAAACAATCAAAGTGAAAATTTTAAGTCTATTACGACTGAACCAACTGCTGCTACCTGATGCGGATTAAGAGTCATTACTCAGGTGACACAGAGAGGCACAGCAAACAAAAAGGAGGGAGTATTTCCCTTCTTCCTCTAGCTTTCCAAAAGCTCTCTTCATTGGCAGAACCTAATAGGAAACAGCTGGTGAAGCAAAAATGTGGTTTGTTGAGTCCCAACTGCAGAATCACAAAAGTGAACATGGAAGACTATGAGAGATGATAACTTAATAACCAGCGCAAAAATGTTAGAAGGAACCCACTGAACAAGAAAGATATTCTACAGGACTAGAACACATGGTCAGAGTATGTGTGTGATGATTGTAGGATATGGTAAGAAGGCTGGAGAGGGGTGCAAAGGAAATCCAAGTGGTCAGGAAACTTTTTGCCTACAGCAGAGCCTTGGCACCTGGTTCACATTTCTTTTTCCCTATCATGGATGCTACTCTCCTTACCTCAGGCCTTTGATGACTCCTTGTTGGCTGTAGACTGAAATTCAACTGTCTTACCCTGTGCTCATATCCCTTTATGATCTGGCTCCTTCCTTCCTTTCCCATCTCATCTTCTCATCCTCACAAGGGCCCTTGCTCCAGTTGCCTAAAAACTATTTGCAGTCCCCCAAATAGGACATGTTGACACATTGCACATGCTATTCTCTCATTCCAGTATGCTCTTATTTATCATTTAGAACAAAATTGAATTCTCTTCTGTGTAGCCCTGTCTGTGTAGCCAGGACCTCTAATAATTTACCTATATCCCTCTTTTTATTTTTCATGTCATGCTTCCCTCTCCCCAGCTCACCCACTTGCCTTTATGTTCTTAGGATTTTACACTGGCTTGTGCCCTCTTTGGAGGACCCTTTACCCAGATTTCCATATTGTTGACCTCCTTATTTCTTTTAAATATTTGTTTAAATAGCACCTTCTTGATGAGGTTTACTTAACCATAGTTAGGAAAATTGTGACTGCAAACCCATTTGTCCCCCACTCTCTATTCCGTTCTTTGCTTTATTTTTCTACATAGTCCTTGTCACTTTCCAATATACTATATAACTTACTTACGTCATGACGTCTGCTCAATAAAGACAAAGTTCAGTCTGTTTTGTTTACTGTTTGTCCACAGCACCTGGACAGGGTCAGCCATATGCTAGGTCTCAGAAAATATCAAATTAATGAGTTGGGACTGAAAAAACATTGCAGAGCACCAGAATGCTGAAAAATGTTAGCTGCTGTAGAAATGTAATGAAACATGAGAACAAAAAAGAGATAGTAGATTTGATGACTGTGTGGTCACAGGTGACTAGCAAGAGGAGGTTTTAATAGGAAATAGAAAATAAATTTTAAAAGTTTGAGGAAAGAGTGTTAAGGCAATGAATTAAAATGCTTTAAAATAAGGTAATATTCCTTGAATGTACAGAAAGACATGGAAAGAAAAAAGTAAATAATTTTTAAAGTAGAGATATTGGGACTATTTTTAGGCTGAACAGTTATACAAAACAAGGATTTGATAGCTTTTAAGACACATTTTTGGAGGGAAAGGAGGCAATTGATTGTGAGCATAAGTAGCATGGTTAAGCTTAAAAATAAACACCAATTTTACTCTGAAACTAGGAAAAGCAGAAGAGTGAAGGTAATAATTTTTTCAGGAGAAAAAGGAGAGTTGCAGAAAGCCTTTGAATGAATTAGAAAGTGATACCATCTTCTCAGAATGGGAAGAGACACGTGCTCTGCAGCAGCAACAAGAAGACTTCCAAAGAGAGAGACAGAGAGAATAACAAGTGCCTAGAATATCTGTCTTGCTCTATGAGGCCATGCTGGAGTACATTCACTTGGTTCCTCAACTAGCTGTAGCTGCATTTGACAGAGCAAGAACAGGATTAGTGGAAGAAGATTGATATTTGTAAGCATTACTTCTTAAGTGAAGAAATGACAATGATCTGAGAATAACCAATAGAAGAAGGCCAGTGTTGATTTGACCTTTTCTCAACGACGTGGCAAGTAGGAAGTGGAGAGGAAGGAAAAAGAATAAGTGCCATTTGCTTAAGTTTTCGAGGAATGTAGGGTATGTTGTGAGAAAGATCCACCTTTCATTTAACATAATGAGTGAAAAGAACGTTTGCAGCAACATTAATAATATAAAAGATAGCCCTCCAGTTTAAGCCAGCTCATACCACCCAAGCACACTGTGGAAAGAGATAGATATCTGGCCTGCAAGGGGTGTTGGAAACAGGCCTGGCGAAAGAGAATGAAAATTGGACAGCACAGAGATGAAGTCAGACATCTGGGGTAGTGATTGAGGTCACAATAATGAAGAAAGCAAGTCTGTTTTGAGTAGTCTTGAAGGAATTTAGGGAAAAGATGATCTCAGAGTAATGCATTCAGATGATGTATTTGTTCAGTGTGGTGTTTCTATAAATGTCTTAGTATTCCCTACACTCATTGATCTACCTTTCAAGGAAAACTATTGACTTTAAAAACTCAAGGGACAATGCCAAGACACCAGTCTGTTAAAACTACTTGTTTTTGAGAGTAAGATTTCCAATACTTAAAGCATATGATTTCTATGATCATATGCTGATTGGCTGTTTTCAAACTAAAGCTTAAAATTATTTACAGAGGCACCTGAGTGGCTCAGTTGGCTGAGCATCCAACTTTGGCTCAGGTCACGATCTCAAGGTTCACAGGTTCGAGCCCTGCATTGGGCTCTGTGCTGACAGCTCAGAGCCTGGTGCCTGCTTCAGATACTGTGTCTCCCTCTCTCCCTGCCCTCTGCCATTCACACTCTGTCTCTCTCAAAAATAGACATTTTAAAAAATAAAATAAATTATTTACAAACATCATTAAAGCACTTGAACTCCTGAGGTCTGGGATAGATACTTATAATGCAAGTAGATCAATGTAATATTGGGTATGCCAAAAAACGAGTACAATTTTAGTTTGCATCGTATTAACCCTTGAGTTTTTCATTTAATCCTAAATTCTCAGTGTTTGAGACCATTAAATTCTGAAATCTGCTACTAATATATTTAATTTTCTCATTTATGTCATTTCAACTTATTCAAAATAAAGTTTAGCAAATAAAAGGAAATTTGTTCTTTTACAGATTGAGAGTATACAATTTTTAAGAGGGATAAAATTAAGAACTGTTGATAGGAAGCAGTATTAAGTACATCTACAGATTTTTAAAAATATTATAAAGCCTTTAAATATTTTGAAATCACTGTATTCTCACATATTAGGTTATTATGGGCTCAACCATTTCTAAAATTGTATATTTGGCCTATTAATCCATTGGCCACATTTTTCTATCAACAGAATTTTATACAGTGAAAAGGAAAACCATGCTAGTCAAAAATGTATTCAACTTTAAACCAGCCTTACAATGCTATTAAAAGTACTTTCTTTATCAGTGGAGGAATCTAAACAGCATACCAAAGTACCCATTGCCGGTGCAGATATGCAAGATTTCACTTGTTTGGTTATAATTTTTAAATTTGTCTAATTATCTACTTATCTGGTATATGACCTAGAATGTCACCTAATATTTTCTTACTGTATTCTGAAGTTTAGAAATACATTCTACCAGGATATAATATTGTCTCTGGGGTAAGCAATGACTTGCTCGTTAAACTCCCCTGCAGTATAACTACAAGGCATTTTTTGAAAACTTAGTAGTTAATGTAATTAGATTATAAAGAAACTCAGTGTCACAAGGAAAATTTTTATAAATGTTGAAAGTATATATGACTACAAAAAGAATGAAATATATGTAAAAGTATTGAATTTATAATGTGTTTTTAGGTAAAACCTATAATATACTGGGGATGGCCATAGTTACTTGGATTTAAATCAAGAACATCAATCCCTTCTGAAAATTCTTTGAGTCTCTCGTCAGGCATATAAATGCTATATCCATCCATGTATTTAACCAAAAACTCTCTCCCCAGAGGACACGGTCTATGAGGGTAGATACTGACTTTTTCTAAATTTTGTGGTAATCTCATCCGTTGTATCCCAAGACTTAGTACAGTAGTTGGGCCCATATTAGGGGCTCAATATATATTTTAATAAATTAATAGAATAAGTCTTATGAATCACCAAACATTTTAACACCCACACAGCATACTTTATTATATTCTAGAATATATTGATCAAAATTAGTTAAATATCTGAAGACTGTTGAAAGAGAAAATCTGGGGAAATTTACTTTATTTTATTATTATTGTTTTTCTGTTTTTAAATATTCAATTACCCTGAACATCCATCCTCAGGGAAATGTTTTCAAGCCTCTGGGTACATGACCACAGATGTATTGGATCAGTGTTGAAAAACTAATTGAATAACTCAGCAGATCTGTTTTGCTAAGGGCTGTTTAATATATCATGAGTTTCAGGGCGGGTACTTCTTGTTTCCTACTGCTGAATGCAGGGATATAGATGAGTCATTATTCACTATGCCAAGGCAGTTTTCAGATTTTTCTCATTCTTAGTTTTAGCACTCAAACTATGATACACGATATTCATGAGCATCTCACACAAAGTGACAGAAGTTACACTCAGAGATCTATGCAAGACCCTTGAACAATTACGGGATGAAAGAAAGTAGAGGAGCATTAGCGGTCAACAGAAGTGGTGTTCCGGGTGTATTTTCTGACTTTAGACTTAGTTACTCATGTTCAATAGCTTTAGGTATGACCTAGCATCTTTAAACAAATTTGTTGTCTTCTAGGAAAATTAGTTAAAATCTAAATTTAATGGATATTTAGTCTGACCATAATGCAAGAGATTCATAAAGAAGATTTGAATGTCATGTCATAGTATAACCTACATAAAGCCAGACTGATTTGTTTATGCCTAAAAGTGAGCCTCAGGACAGAGTTTTATTAAAATAACTAAGAGTCTGGCAATAGTAACAGATTAATTGAAAATAAACTGCCTAATTGTCCTAGATAGAATTCCAGAACAGATAAAGCCCATTAGGAAGAAACTAATGAATTTTGAATTAAGTCTGTAGATTAGTTAAGAATAATGTATCAATATTGATTAATTAGGTGCGACAAATGTACTATAGTACTATAAGATGTCAATAAGAGGGACAACTGGGTATGGGCCATGTAGCAACTCTCTGGACTATTATTATAACTATTTTGTAAATCTAAACTTGGATTAAAGATTTGAATGTAAAACCTGAAACCATAAAACTTCTAGAAGGAAACCTAGGAAGTAAGTTCCTTGACATACATGTTACCAATGATTTTTTAAATCTGACACCAAAAGTTAAGAGCAACAAAGCAAAACTAAACAAGTGAGACTACACCAAACTGAAAGCATCTTCACAGCAAAGGAAACCATCCAAAAGCAATGTACTGAATGGGAGAAAATATTTGGACTTCATATATCTGATAAGGAGTTAATAATATCCAAACTATATGGAGAACTCACAGAACTCAGTAGCCAAACAAACGAACAAACAAAACAACACAAGAAACAAAGAACAACAACAAAAAGATCCTATTAAAAGGGACAATAGATCTGAATTTTTTTCAAAGACATACAAATAGCTAACACACACATGAAAGGATACTCAACATTATTAATTATCAGAGGAATGCAAATCAAAACCACAGTTTGATACCACCTCATACCTATAAGAATGACTAATATCAAAAGCAAAAGAAATAGCAAATGTTAGCAAGGATGTGAAGAAATGGGAATTCTTGCACATTGTTGGTGGGAATGTAAATTGGTACAGTCACTCTTAAAAACAGTATGGAGGTTCCTCAAAAAACTAAAAATAGACGTACCATCGGGTCTGTCAGTCAGTCAGTAGAGCATCTGGCTCTTGATTTTGAATCAGGTCATAGTCACAGTCGTGGAATTTAGCCCTGTGTCAGGCTTTGTGCTGACAGTGCAGAACTTGTTTGGGATTCTCTCTCTCTCCCTCTCTCTCTCTTTTTTCCTTCTCTATCCATTCATCAGTCAATGGACAGTTGGGCTTTTTCCATAGTTGGGCTATTATTGATAATGCTTCTATAAACATTTGGGTGTATGTGCCCCTTCAAATCAGCATTTTTGTATCTTTTGGATAAATACTTTGTCATGCAATTAATAGGATATAGGTTGTCCTATTTTTAATGTTTTGAGGAATCTCCATACTGTTTTCCAGAATAGCTGAACAAGTTTGCATTCCCACCAACAGTGCTAAAGGGGGAAACCTTTTTCATTATTTAGCCATATGCTCGGTCATACTTTTCTGAAATCATTATGCAAGACAAATTTTCATATGTTTGTGAGAAAATGGCTGTACATGTATTCATATTTTAGAAGGTTAGAGATTATAGCATAAGAAGCTTTCAGCAAAACAATTTTTATAAAATAATTCAAATGAGGTTTATTAATGACTGAGAAAAAATATTTCTTTTATTTTTCTTTTAATGTTTATTTGTTGATTTTGAGAGAAAGAGAGACAGAAAGAATCTCAAGCAGGGACCATGCTGTCAGTGCAGAGCCAAATGTGGGACTCAATCTCATGAATCATGAGATTATGACCTGAGCTGAAATCAAGAGTCAGACGCCCAACCAACTGAGCCACCCAGTCACCCCAACAATGCTTTCTTTAAATAATCTAGCTGTCTGCCTTGATATTGAAATTAAAGCTGGATATCATCATGTTTCCATTCTCTACAAATTAATTTATGCCATCATAGAAACTCTAAAGCTATTCCTTCAAAATATTATGGAGCTTAACAACTAATTATAAAATTTGTATAGAATGGCATTGGTTCAGAAGTAGCCTAGGTAGTTCAGAAATGAGAATAAAGATAAAGAGCAGTCTTTGTAAGGTAGAGTTATCTCCATCTGCTATGCCTATATTTTGTTATTTTTCTCTTTTTTCTACAAACAAAATATATTTCCTGATAGAATATTGTCTCCCCACCCCATTATTGTATCCCTTGTTTCTTTAACAATGCCTAGCACATGATACCACTTTATTTATATTTGTGGAAAAACTAATTATACTCATATTATCTTTAAGTCTGTGTAGTAATTGTGGAGAGTAACCAAATAACAAAAGACCAGTAAACAAACACAATTATACCTGGGATCTTAGTATATATTAAAGAAATTATTAAAAGTCAGTTAGACTCAAAGGAATCAGGGCTTCTTGGTTAATTTTATAGCTGGAACAAGAAAAGAAAAAAAAAATAACATGAGCCTGAAACATCTTTTATGCAAAAATAAGAACAAATAAACATGTTAGGAAGTAAGTAAAAGAAGGACCCAAAGAATGTTGGGGACATGTGTATAAGTCATAGAAGTCATCTTGAAGTGACTTCTGGCCAGTCATACCACTGGCCAAATTTGGGATAACTTACGCATCAAAATAAATATGATATTGGGAAATTATAATATATTGAACAAATTAAGAATCTATGATGCAACATATATTAATGAATGAATGCTGAGTGAATAAAGGAATGAATGAATAGGGGATTTTCTTCCTTGCAGTGGAATGCCAACTCATAAATGTAGAAGGAATGATAGAAGTGTAAAATTACCATTTGCCAGCCCTCATAAGGAATTAGATATAAGAACGTAAATATAAGGTGAAATTAAATAAACATTGGCTATATAAAATAACATAAATAAAATAATATAATATAAAATAATAATATAGTCTAAATTGTTGGATTAAAATTTAATAAGACAGAACTAAAATACTGAACAAGAGCATAATATAATTTTGGACAGGTTGATGAGAGTTAAACCATAATACACTCTGTATCAATAAGAAGGAGTAAAAATAAGGATTAGTTTTAGACCTTTTAAGTTAAATATGTTTTGCAAAAATCTGCAAGCAATTACAAGGTTTGTCACAAACTGTTACAAACAAAATGTTGGCTGGAGTTGGGATAATCCAGACTGGTGAAGCTGAAGAACTACTTGCATATCTCACTCTTAGGTCTGGGAAGTTAATGCTGATTGTTGACAGGAGACCTCCTTGCCTTGCCTCATGAACCACTCTATAGGACTCCTTGGGTGTCCTTCCAAAGCAGCATCTGACTTCCTCAAGAATAAATTATCTAACAGAGAGAGAGAGATGGAGAGAGAGAGAGAGAAAGAGAGAGAGGGAGAGAGAAACTCCAATGTTGTTATGCCCTAGCCTTGGAAACCATATTCTGGTTTTTTCCATAATATTTTATTGGTTACATATGACAGCTTTATTACATACGGAAGGAACTTCAAAAGGGTAGTGAATATAGGGGCGCCTGGGTGGCTTAGTCGGTTAAGCGTCCGACTTTCGCTTAGGTCATGATCTCACGGTTCATGGGTTCGAGCCCCGCGTCGGGCTCTGTGCTGACTGCCAGCTCAGAGCCTGAAGCCTATTTGAGAGTCTGTATCTCCCTCTCTCTCTGACCCTCCCCTGCTGTCTCTCTCTCCTAGAAATAAATAAAAATATTTTTAAAAAATTTTTAAAAAAGGGCAGTGAATATCAAGAGGTAAGGATAATTGGTGGACATTTTGTAAGTTGACTTTTAAAAAATATGTATTCCACAGTTGCTGGATATGGTATTATAAATACATATTAGCCCAAGCTTTTTATTTGTATTAATTACATTTTTCTATATTCTTATTTTTTAATTAAAAATAATGTATAACATTATAAGACATACATATCTTGAAATTTGACAGATGTGTACATCTATGTAACTAACACACATATCAAGAAGTAGGACAATACTAACACCCAGAAATCTACTCCAGGTCCCCTCTAAGTAACTATTTCCCCAGAGGAGACTGACTTTTAACACCGTAAGTTAGTTTGTCAGGCCTCTTTAAAAAAGCGATGTAAATAAAATCATACAGTATACATTCTTTTGTGCCTAGCTTCGTTTCCTCAGTTTTATGAATTTCAACCATGTGGTTTCATATAGCAGTGGTTCATTTGCCTTCAATGCTATATGGAGTTAGATTATACGATTACATGAAAACATTTATATTCTAGCTGTTAATGCTCATTTAGGTTATTTCCAGCTTGCTGCTTTTACCAAGAATAAAACTATAAAAATTTTATACTTACATTTGGTATACAGATGCTTATAGTTCTATAAATGTATATAACTACAGTGCAACCGTGGAGTCAGGGTCCCAAGTGGTTTTACCAAGTTATGTTCCTTCCATAAGCATATGAAAGTTTCAGTTGCTTCACATGCTCACCAGTCCTTGATATAAACTTCTTTGTATTTTAAAATTCTAGTCCTTCTAATGGACTTGTTATAACTTTAATTTGCATCTCCTTGACACTTAATAAAAAAGTTTGTGTATAATAAATATACAGATGCATTAAATAGAAACCTTATAAATATACAGGATATGTTCTGCATAATTTACAAATAAAAATTAAATAGTTATTGCAAATTCTATATAGGCAGTTGATTTTTATACAATGTTTTGGTGATTTGTATGGAACTCTTGTTTCTGTAGCTAATATGTGGTTGCATTTTTTTCTTTTCCTTTTTGAAGTTTATTAATTTATTTTTGAGAGAGACCACGGGAGGGACAAAGAGAGAGGGAGAGAGAGAATCCCAAGCAGGCCCTGCATTGTCAGCACAGAGCTGATTGTGGGGCTGGATCTCATGAACTGTGAGATCATGACCTGAACCAAAATCATGCAGACCCAGGAGTGCCTGAGTGGCTCAGTCAGTTAGGCATCTGTCTTTGACTCAGGTCATGATCTTGTGGTTTGTGACTTCGAGCCCGTGTTGGCCTATCTGCTGACAGCTCAGAGCCTGGAGCCTGCTTTGGATTCAGTGTCTCCCTCTGTCTCTGCTCCTACCTCATTCACACTCTGTCTCTGTCTCTCAAAATTAAAAACAAAATTAAACAAAAATAATTTATTTTAAAGGAGCAAATATTTAACTGACTGAGCTACCAAGGTGCTCCAGTGGCGGCACTTTAACTACAGTTCGAAAAATGACGTCATGCTCAATCCATTAAAAGTTTTCCCAATAAATCTATTGGCATTAAATCAGATATGTTATATACTCTTAAAATATTTCTCTGTCTCATAGAAATTATATTTCTTAAACTGAAACCTCCTTCAGTTTAAAGACTACCATTACAGATACACACCACTAGCTTTAATAGAAGACAGTTAGTTTCTCATATCTGCCTCTGCATTCTATCTGTTGAGATATCACATGTCATATGTGAGGTCTCTGAGGAAGACAAATGCCATATGATTTCACTCAGATGTGGAATTTAAGAAACAGAAAAAAAACCATGCATAGAGAAAAAGAGAGATGCAAACCAAGAAGCAGACTGTTAACTATAGAGTATGTTACAGTTTTAAATTAGAAATCGAAAGCTTCACCACAAAGGAGACGCTAGGAATGTAAGGTGATCTGAATCATTGGAGGCTGTGATCATTTTTTTCAGTCCTTCCTCTAAGGCCTTGTAAAGGTCTAATTTCTTTATTACTGAATGGCAGCTGATGAGGAAGCCATTCTATTTAATTGTTGTTTTGTTTTTTTTTTTTTTAATTTCTAGGAGAGAGAGAGAGACAGCGTGAGCAGGGGAGGGTCAGAGAGAGAGGGAGACACAGACTCCGAAATAGGCTCCAGGCTCTGCGCTGGCAGTCAGCACAGAGCCTGATGCGGGGCTCGAACCCACGAACCGTGAGATCATGACCTAAGCAAAAGTCGGACGCTTAACCGACTAAGCCACCCAGGCGCCCCGAAACCATTCTTTTTTTTTTTTTTTTTTAATATTTTTATTTATTTCTAGGAGAGAGAGAGTGACAGCGTGAGCAGGGGAGGGTCAGAGAGAGAGGGAGTCACAGACTGAAACAGGCTCCAGGCTCTGAGCTGGCAGTCAGCACAGAGCCCGACGCGGGGCTCGAACCCACGAACCGCGAGATCATGACCTAAGCAAAAGTCGGACTTTTAACCGACTAAGCCACCCAGGCGCCCCGCCGAAACCATTCTTTTTAAACGCATTCATTCATACAGCCTGTTGTTTTCAACCCAATAATTGTTTTTCCAGATAACTCACCACAGACATCATGTCAAATTTCTCTTACAGAAGGACAAGGAAGATATGTTTGAATATAGTGCAGGAAAACTCCAGATACATACTTATTTCTTGTGTACAGAGGAATTTATGTTAATATATTAGGGTGGGAAGATTAGGGAGATTTGGTTAAAGAGTAAACATTGGTGACTAGTAGATAAATTAGTTCTGACAATCTAATCACAGCATAGTGATTATAGTCAACAACATATATTGTAAACTTCAGAGATGCTAAGAGACTACATCTAATGTTTTCACTGCAAAAAAAGAAAAAAATATAATAATGTGACAAGCTAGAAGTGGCAGCTAATGGTATGGTGGTAACCATATTGCAATATATAGATATATCACATCAACAAGTTGTGAACTTTAATCTTACCCAATGTTATGCCAATTATATCTCAATAAAAATAAATAAAATTTAAAAAATTGAAATAAACTGTTAGCTGTTATATCAATTAAGAATAAGAAAGGGGCGCCTGGGTGGCTCAGTTGGTAAAGCGTCCGACTTCAGCTCAGGTCATGATCTCGTGGGTCTGAGTCCCACATCGGGCTCTGTGCTGACAGTTAGCCTAGAGCCTGGAGCCTGCTTCAGATTCTGTATCTCCCTCTCTCTCTGACCCTCCCCGACTCAAGCTGTGTGTGTCTCTCTCAGAAATAAATAAAATTTATTTATTTATAAATAAATAAAATAAAATTTAAAAAAAGAATAAGAAAAATAAAAATCTTTATTTTACCTTCACTAACTCCCTTTTCTAATCCTCTTCCTTTTTTTATGTACATCTGAGTTTCTCACCTATATTATTTTCTCTCTTTCTGATGAATGTCTTTTAATATTAAAGGTAGGTAGGTCTACTAGTAACAAATTCCTTTAATTTTGTTTGCCTGAAAAGACTTTTTCTTCTTTCTCTCCACTTTTGAAGGATAATTTTGTAAGAGACAGATTCTAGGTTTTTTTTTCTTTTTCTGAGCACTTTAAATATTTCACTCCACTCCCTTCTTTCTTGCATGGTTTCTGAGAAGCTGGTTGTAATTCTTATCCTTGTTCCTCAATGGGTAAGGTGTTTTTCTCCTTTGGCTTCTTTCAGGATATTTTCCTTATTTTTGATTTACTATAGTTTGAAAATGATATGCCTAGATATAGTCTTCTTGGCATGTATTGTGTTGGAATTCTCTAAGCTTCCTGAATCTGTGGTTTGATGTCTGACATTAATTTGGGGGCATTCTGTCTTTATTGCTTCAAATATTTTGTATTTCATTTCTTTCTTCTCTTTCTGTTATTCAATTTTTCATATGTTATACCTTTTATAGTTGTCCTGCAGTTCTTTTGTACTCTTGTCTTGTTTTTCAGTTTTTGTTCTCTTTGCTTTTCAGTTTTGAGGTTTTCTATTGAGACACGCTCATACTCAGAAATTCCTTCTTCAACCATGTCCAGCTTTGATGACCCTATTAAAAAAAAATCTTCATTTTTGTTACAGTGACAATGTTTTTTATCTCTAGTATTTGTGGTTTTTTTAATTTGTTCTTAGAATTTCCATATCTCTGCTTATATTGCCCAACCATTCTTGCATGCTGTCCACTTCATCCATTAGAGTTCTCATCATATTAAACATTGTTGGTTAATATTGCTGGTCTCATAATTCCAAATCCTTGCCATATCTAAATCTAGTTCTGGTGCACATCTCAGTCTCTTAATGAACTTCTCTCCCTTAACTGTGAACTTTCCTCCTCATCCTCCCCCATTATATATGGGACATAATGGCTACGATGTGCTGGAGCTGTGTATTTCATTCCCCACGTTAGATTAAGCTGTGATGAAATCCCAGTAGTTTAGACCATGATGAAATAGTTTCTCCTGAGTATAAGCCTTCTTACGAATCTGGAAGATACACCAAGGGAAATAAACAAGACACAAAAAGGCAAATTGCATGATCTCACTTATATGTGAAATGGTAGAAAGTTGAACCCAGCTATAGAATGACAATTACTGAGGGTTGAAGATAAAGGAAATGGGGATATATCGGTCAAAGGGTAGAGACTTTCAGTTTTAGGATGAATAAGTTCTGGAAACCTATGTACAGCATCATGATTATATGAAAAATATTATATGCTATACTACATACAGTGTACTATATTAAATAATAACAATGTGCATTTGAAATTTGCTAAGAGTAAATCTCAAGGGTTCTCAGCACATGCAAGAAAATACAATATATATTATACACAATATACTTTATACAATAATAATAGTAATAAACTATATGATACACTTGAAAATTGATAAGATAATAAATCTCAGTTTTTCTCATCATAAAACAAAATGTGATTATATGAGGTAATGAATATGTTAATTAGCTGGTTGTAGTAATCATTTCACAAAGTACACATCTATCAAAGTTTCTTGTTGTTTACCTTAAATATACACAATTTTATTTGTAGTTATACCTTGATAAATGTGAGGAAAACCCAGAATGAACATGCATGGTCCTTGCTCAGTCAGGATGCAGATGTGATGGCGGGAGTTGAGGTAGCCGCTTTGGTGGTAAACACAGAAGCCAAGGGTGATAGTCATAGAGCTGCCTTGTCAGCCCTGGGCCACTGACATGGGGCTCTTGTAAATAAGAAACAAACTTCTCTCTTATTTTTTTCAAGAACAGAATGCTACAGCATATAACCAAATGGTTCCTTTTTCCCTCCTTCTGCTAAAAGCAGAAGGAGATTCTCCAATGATATTCACTCCTTTTAAATTCCTGAAGGTCAGACCCACATAAGTATGGAGCACCTTGTGACCTCTCACCACTTGAGTTGTTGACTCTCTGACTTGTCCACGCTGAGCCTCCAGCAATTTGTGAAATCACGGTTCAGTTTCCTACCCCGACCCTGGTTCCTGTGGAGGTTCTTGCCCAGAGAGTTTCTGTTCTGGCAAGTTGTGCTTCTCTGTGTTAACCTGTAGTGAGGCAGGCTAATGCTGAGGGTAGCAATTTGTCCTGTGACCTCACTTCTCTGACAGATCTAAGAAGCGTTGTTGGTTTTTCAGGTTTTTCAGTTTTTACTTGGTGTTAGGACATAGTGATGACTTCTAAGCTACTGCAGTGCTAGACCAGAATCTGGAAATCCCACTGATTGTGCTTTTAACTTCACTTTATCTGTCTGTACTTCTCCTCTAGACACACTAACCAAAATTTGGTTTTACTAATGTTCGAATATGGTTACCTCAAAAGTGAGAAAACTCTTTCAAGAAAATTAGCTTTTCATGTGGTTTATCTATATGATGGAGTACTACATGGCAATGAGAAAGAATGAAATCTGGCCATGTGTAGCCACATGGATGGACCTTGAGGGTGTTATGCTGAGCGAAATAAGTCAGGCAGAGAAGGACAAATATCATATGTTTGCACATATAGGAGGATTGGGAGGAACTTAACGGAGGACCATGGGGGAGAAGAAGGGAAGAAATGGTGGGGGAAAGGGAGAGAGGCAAACCATGAGAGACTCTTGAATGCTGACAAAAACTGAGGACTGATGGATGTGGGGGGAGGGGGGGATGGGCATGGAGGAGGACACTTGTGGGGATGAGCACCAGGTGTTATGTGGAAACTAATTTGACAATAAACTATTTGTAAAAAAAAAAAAAAAGAAAGAAAGAAAAGAAAAGAAATAAATAAAACATTTTAAAAAAAGAAAATTAGCTTTTCATGGAAAAGAGAGTTATAGTTAGTGGAGGGACGACAGTGAGACTAGGGTCATGGTTTGATGAACTGGTTAAAAGGGATAAAGCAAAAAGCAAATTTGAAGTCATCAGGCAAAGAGAACGTAAGTGATGGAGCAAGACATAGAAACAAAAATGAATTTGACACAGCTCTCTTCCAAGGAGGGCAGACATTTAAATATCTCACTCTGAGGCGGAAGTTACTATTTATGATTACCAAGAAAGAAGCCATAGGCTTAGAGAGTTTAAGTGACTCACCCACTCAAAGTTACAGTGGCCAATTAGTGTAAGAAGATCCTGACAGTCCAAACACACCAGTGACTATCATAATTTGTTTTTAAATATTTTACCACCTCACAGAAATATGATGCCAAAAAATTTCACTTAGCATGAGTTCTGTACCATAGAACCATTGCTCTTTTTTTCCACAAGTGAAGTTAATTTTGCAGGGTTGTTGTTAACAAAATTGACTCTGTCAGAAATATTTTTAAGAAAGCCATTAAGCCATCACATGTGTAGTGCTGTGGTTTCAGCTTGTATCTTCATTCTACAAAACCATTTCTTCTGATTGTTAAAGGACTTTTATACTAAGCGCCATTTCTCCTTGATTACTTTGGACATGATATAAACATACATTTAGATGCAGGAAAATAAGGGATGGCATTTTATTTCAAAATTATCATGGTATAAAATGAAATAGATATGAATTACAAGACAACTGCATTCTAATACTAAAGGAGTAGCTGAAACCATAGCCCTTACTCAGTAGATTAGCTTTTTCAGTATAATGATAAAATTGTACAGGCACACGATGCAGCACATTAAATAATATATCAACTAAGTACTATTAAATCACAATTTAAATAGACCCTCCTTGATTGCTAAAGTTCAGAGTATACACTAGGGAAATCAAGTTGTTTTGAACTAGTTATTTGGTCCTTAAATAAGTTATGCTTTGCTAATGCATTTGCTTTTGTACAGAATTTTGTTCTGGACAGAAGAAGATTCAAATACAAATATCTAATATAAAATAAGATTACCAAAATATGCTTTTATCACAATGGGAACTGTAATCATTCTCCAGGTCAGAAATATGATCTTGTTAGTACTCATAATGAAAGTGGCATTGTTTTAGAATAAAAAGGACATTAGATTTTTGTGAAGAGAAGTGCATTATACAACAGTCTTTGTTATTAAGTCGTCATACAGTTTTGGGATGGTCATCCAGCTTTGCTAGATTTCAGTTTCCTAACTGGAAAATGAGAGAGTTACCTATAATAACTGTAAGATTTAGGGTTCTAATATTAAGTACCATTTGGAAAGAGCTTACCATGTGTTAAACAATTTATAAACCTTTTAATTTTGTGTATAACAATCTATAAGAGAAATATTACTATTATTTACAGATGAAAAGCCAGAAGTTCAGAGAGATTAAGTATTCATAGCTAAATAGTTAATTAGTTGTAGAACCAGATTTTGAATCTCCTTTTTCAGTTCCAAAAACCCAATTTATTCCCTTTCTATCAGGATAACTATTATTTTGGGACTAATACTATTTGCTACCCATTTTTGAAATGACTTTTTATTAATCTTTGTAAAAATAAAAGAAGCGAACACATTAATTCCTCTTGTCTTTTCTGAGGAAAAACCAAAAAATTTCTACTACACACGAAAGGAGGAAATCATCACTGAAGGGCTTCTAACTGGGAGGCAAAGGTATATGTTTCTCAGTCTCAGAAGGATGTAACAATTTGGCTGCAAAGATACAAAACCTGCAAACCAGAGAGTGACTTCCTATACTGTTGGCACACTCAGCCAAGTCTGCTCACAGTCGGACCTGCCCACGGTTATCTTCATCTGGAGATGATTGATTTCTCCTGTTAATAATGGAGGAAAGGGGGAATTGAATTTGCAATAACTGAGCACTCTGTGTAGGGAATTTGGAGCTGATGTGAAACAATCCCATGAGGAAGGCAATAGTGAAAGGGAAAGAAGGTGTGTACCTTCCTTGCCCTTCAGATGAAAGCTGTTCTGACAAGTTAAACGGATAGCTTTGAATCTCTCTTGAATTCTGCATCCAGTTTAAAATCAGAGAAAATGGGGCACCAGGTTGTCTTAGTCAGTTAAGTGATGAACTCTTGATTTGGTTCAGGTCATGATCTCAGGTTTGTGGTTTCAAGCCTCACATAGGGCTCTGTGCTGACAGTGTGGAGGGATTCTCTCTCTCCCCTCCCCCCCCACCCCGCTCCTATCCTATCACACACACTCTCTCAAAAAAAAAAAAACTTAATTTTTTTTTTAAATTAGAGAAAAGTTTTATGAATAGAATACTCCTCCTAATTAATTGAGTAATTCTTCTGAATCATATGCATATTTTAAAAGATAGTCTTGGGCCTCCTTGGGATCAATCCTTTTTTGCTATTGAGGGGCTGGACCCTTTGTTCTCCAGAGTTACCTATCACCCAGTCAGCCAGCCCTTGTTAACACTTCTGGACTGGAAGGAAACATTACACCACTACAGGTCATTTGATCTGGATTTCAAGGAGCCTCCAATACCTCATCCCGTAGTGAAGTAAGAGTGTTAACTCCTCATGGGTTGAACTTTGACCAGTGGGAAATCAAGAGTTAATGGAGCCATGGAGGTAAATTCCCCCTTTATCCTACCTACCATGAATTACTCTGAGAGTATGTCTCTGTAGCCCATCCAGAAAAGTCCTGCATGCTGAGTGACACTGTGACTCTTCACAGCCTATCCTGAGAGAGTAGCGAGCACAGTAATGTGCTTCACGCGGCTTCACGCCTTTCCTTGCCTCACTCCCCTTGATACTCACTGTTGCTCTCCTGGTTTTGTACTCTCCCCCAGTAAAGCGTCACTACTGGCATCCTTGCTTCTGATTGTGTTCACTAGGAAATGGTCCATGACAATAGATCTGCTGAACTATGGAAATGATAGAGTAATTTGTGAGAACCATAAAGAGTAACCTGGGTTCTCTCAGTTGACAAAGAAGTCAAAGTAAAAGTAGTCTTTATAGATATTCAAGGTATGTGGGACACAATGCCTCATTTTATCATATTATTCTCATTATAAAGGTGAGGAAACAAAAACTTGGCGAGGTCTGGTAACTTGTCCAAGCCACAGCATTTATTGAAGAGTGCCAGGATTCAGAATTAGGGGTCTTTTTGACCCCTAAACTGTAAACTGTCTATAAGTAATAAATGGAGGAGGTGAAAAAAGACACTTCTTTGTATGCAAACATCCTAATTAAAATTTCAGGGTGATAATCTACACATAAACAACTAAATTAGAAGCTCTTCCTTAGACACAATAGGAGCTAAAATAAAATAAAATATTATAACCATCCTGCCATTGTGTTCCTTCTTCCTTCTAAGTTGTGTCAAGTAAAGTAGTTTCATTTAGGAAACATTTTGAAAAGAGTACAAACTCTTAAAAAATAGAACTAGTGTAGGAAAAGAAATCACTCCAATAAAAAAGAAAGAAAAATCCAAAGGTTCATTGTGCTGCTGGCGTATTGTTGGCAGGTATTTTAAAATCCAAACTCCAGAACTGAATGTTCAAGCTACTTAAGGGAAATGCCTGGGGGGCAGTTGGTCTGGGCCTGGACCACCACTCAGACCCATACACTGGCAGCGAGTAGTCAGTGGCAAACTTCTCAGCACAGTTGAAGGCATTTACGGGAAAGCCAAGATTGAAGGTGAAGGGAAATGAGACGGAGGAAATGAAACAGCTGTATTATTCAAACGTACTGCAGACAAATCTTCAGCTCTGGAAAAATGCATTCTGTATTCCAGGTAAATGTATTAGTTTAACTGGTTCCAGGTGTTTTAAAGGATAATTGATTCATTCAAAAAAACATTTTTTAAGTACCTACTGTGTGAAAAGCAGTGCTATTAAAGAGAATGTGTGAACAGCTTTCAGTCATTTCTGGAATTCTTCCCAAGTCCAAATCATCGGTCTTTATTTTCACACGTTTACAAAATCGGAAGTTTCTCCAGTATAATTATTGGTTAAGGATCTGGGAGGTTAATATGCAGCCATTCTATTTACAATCTATACTTTACCTCAAAAGTTTTTTTTCCCTCTCCCCCAACAACCTAAGCTACATTTACTCTGGTATTTTTTTGTGAAAATTTCCAGATGTTTAAAATGCTTTGACTCTATTTATTTCTACAGAGAATTTTCCACCCTGCTTCTTGGCTATAAGTTCCAATTTACCTGTGCAGTATTTAGAGTTGAGCCTAAACTCTCTCCTCCATTGCAAAATTACATTGTAGTAGTCCCTATACCTATCACAGTGGTACCCCATCCCTTTAAATAAAGCCTTTGTTAATGTGCTTAAGAAGTATCATTAAGCATTTTTTGACATTTCTTAATTCATATTTAAAAAATAATAATACTGTGATAAATATCCTGGAGGGCAAAACCTTAGGCACATCATTTATTGTTCATTTTCCTTTTGGTACTCTGACTAGTTGAATTCTATTGCTGTGTCTCTGAGTTGACTGAACCTTTCTTTTGTTTCATCTACTCTTATGTTGGACCTCTCTACAGTTCAATTTTCATTTTCAGTTCAATTACCATTTTCTTCAGCTCTATGACCTTTATTTGGTACTGTCTTTTATTAAGAAGTTCTCATCATGTTCATCCATTTTTCTCTCTAATTTAGTGAGCCTCTTTATGACCATAATTTTGAACTCTTTTTTTAAATTTTATTTTTTATTTTATTTTTTACAAATAGTTTATTGTCAAGTTGGTTTCCATATAAGACCCAGTGCTCATCGCCACAAGTGCCCTTCTCCATGCCCATCTCCCACTCCCACTCCCCCCCACACCCATCAGTCCTCAGTTAGTTCTCATCATCAAAAGTCTCTCATGGTTTGCCTCTCTCCCTCTCCCCCACCATTTCCCCCCTTCTTCTCCTCCATGGTCCTCCATTAAGTTCCTCCTAATCCTCCTAATCCTCCTATACGTGCAAACATATGATATTTGTCTTTTTCTGCCTGACTTATTTCGCTCAGCATAACACCCTCAAGGTCCATCCATGTTGCTACACATGGCCAGATTGCATTCTTTCTCATTGCCATGTAGTATTCCATCATATAGATAAACCACATGTTCTTGATCCATTCGTCTGTTGATGGACTCTTAGGCTCTTTCCATGTTTTGGCTATTGTTGAGAGTGCTGCTATGAACATTGGGGTATATGTGCCCCTATGCATCAGCACTCCTATATCCCTTGGGTAAATTCCTAGCAGTGCTATTGCTGGGTCATAGGGGAGTTCTATTGTTAATTTTCTGAGGAACCTCCACACTGTTTTCCAGAGGGGCTGTACCAGTTTACATTCCCACCAACAGTGTAGGAGGGTGCCCGTTTCTCCACATCCTCGCCAGCATCTAGAGTTCTCTTATTTGCTCATTTTAGCCACTCTGACTGGCATGAGGTGGTATCTCAGTGTGGTTTTGATTTGTATTTTCCTGATGAGGAGGGATGCTGAGCATTGTTTCATGTGTCTGTTGGCCATCTGGATGTCCTCTTTGGAGAAGTGTCTGTTCATGTCTTCTGCCCATTTCTTCACTGGGTTGTTTGTTTTTCTGGTGTGGAGTTTGGTGAGTTCCTTATAGATTTTGGATATTAACCCTTTGTCTGATATGTCATTTGCAACTATCTTTTCCCATTCTGTTGTTCGCTTATTAGTTTTGTAGATTTTTTCCTTTGCCATGCAGAAGCTTTTAATCTTGATGAGGTCCCAATAGTTCAGTTTTACTCTTGATTCCCTTGCTTTTGGGGATGTGTCAAGTAAGAAGTTGTTGCAGTAGAGGTCAAGGAGGTTGTTTCCTGCTTTCTCCTCTAAGATTTTGATTGTTTCCTGTCTCACGTTCAGGTCCTTTATCCATTTTGAGTTTATTTTTGCATATGGTGTGAGGGATTGATCTAGTTTCATTCTTCTGCATGTTGCTGTCCAGTTCTCCCAACACCATCTGTTAAAGAGGCTGTCTGTTTTCCATTGTATACTCTTTCCTGCTTTGTCAAAGATTAGTTGGCTGTATACCTTTGGGTCCAGCTCTGAGTTCTCAATTCTATTCCATTGGTCTATGTGTCTGTTTTTGTCCCAATACCATACTGTCTTGATGATGACAGCTTTGTAGTAGAGGCTCAAGCCTGGGATGGTGATACTTCCCGTTTTGGTTTTCTTCTTCAGTATTACTTTGGCTATTCAGGGTCTTTTGTCGTTCCATGCAAATTTTAGGATAGTTTGTTCTAGCTTTGAGAAGTATGCTGGTGCAATTTTGATTGGGATTGCATTGAATGTGTAGATTGCTTTGGGTAGTAATGACATTTTAACTATATTTCTTCTTCCAATCCATGAGCATGGAATGTTTTTCCATTTCTTTGTGTCTCTTTCAACTTCCTTCATAAGTTTTTTACAGTTTTCATCATACAGATCTCTTGTATCCTGGGCTAGGTTTATTCCTAGGTATTTTATGGTTATTTGTGGAATTGTGAATGGGATCAGTTTCTTGATTTCTCTTTCTGTTGCTTCATTATTGGTGTATAAAAATGCAACTGATTTCTGTATGTTGATTTTGTACCCTGCAACTTTGCTAAATTCTTGGATCAGTTCTAGTGGGCTTCTGGTGGAGTCTGTCAGATTTTCTATGTAGAGTATTATGTCATATATGAAAAGTGAAAGTTTGACTTCCTCTTTGCCAATTCTGATGCCTTTGATTTCCTTTTGTTGTCTGATGGCTGATGCTAGGACTTCCAGCACTAAATTAAACAACAGTGGTGAGAGTGGACATCCCTGTCGTGTTCCTGATCTCAGGAGGAAAGCTCTCAGTCATTCCCAATTGAGAATGATGCTAGCTGAGGGCTTCTCAGAGATGGCTTTTATGATGTTTAAGTAGGTTCCTTCTATCCTGACTTTCTCTAGAGTCTTTATTAAGAAGGGATGTTGTATTTTGAGAAATGCTTTTTCTGGATCTATTGACAAGATCGTATGGTTTTTATCTTTTCTTTTGTTGATGTGATGTATCATATTGATTGATTTGCGAATGTTGAACCAGCCCTGTAACCCAGGAATGAATCCCACTTGAACTTGGTGGATGATTCTTTTTTTTTTTTTTTAATTTATTTCTAGGAGAGAGAGAGAGAGAGAGCGTGAGCAGGGGAGGGTCAGAGAGAGAGGGAGTCGCAGACTGAAACAGGCTCCAGGCTCCGAGCTGGCAGTCAGCACAGAGCCCGACGTGGGGCTCGAACCCACGAACCGCGAGATCATGACCTAAGCGAAAGTCGGACGCTTAACCGACTAAGCCACCCAGGCGCCCCTGTGGATGATTCTTTTTATGTGCTGCTGGATTCGATTTGCAAGGATCTTGTTGAGGATTTTTGCATCCGTATTCATCAAGGATATTGGCCTGTAGTTCTCTTTTTTTGCTGGATCTCAGTCTGGCTTGGGAGTCAGAGTGATGCTGGCTTCATAAAATGAGTCTGGGAGTTTCCTTCGATTTCTATTTTCTGGAATAGCTTGAGAAGAATTGGTATTAATTCTGTTTTAAACATCTGGTAGAATTCCCCAGGGAAGCCATCAGGTCCAGGGCTCTTATTTGTTGGGAGATTTTTGATAACTGATTCGATTTCTTCACTAGTTATGGGTCTGTTCAGATTCCCTATCTCTTCCCGTGTGAATTTTGGTAGTGAGTATGTGTTTAGGAATTTGTCCATTTCTTTTAAGTTGTCCAATTTGTTGGCATATGATTTTTCATAGTATTCCCTGATAATTGCTTGTATTTCTGAGGGGTTGGTTGTAATAAGTCCATTTTCATTCCTGATTTTGTCTATTTGGGTGCTCTCTCTTTTCTTTTTGAGAAGCCTGGCTAGAGGCTTGTCAATTTTTTTTTTTTTTTCAGAAAACCAACTCTTGGTTTCATGGATCTGTTCAATTGTTTCTTTGGTCTCTATGTTGTTTATTTCTGCTCTAATTTTTTTCTGTTCTAATTTATTTCTCTTCTTCTACTGGGCTTAGGATGTTCTTGTTGCTCTGCCTCTAGTTCCTTTAGGGGAACTGTTAGATTTTGGACTTGCGCTTTTTCTAATCTCTTGAAATAGGCCTGGAGAGCAATGTATTTTCCTCTTAGGACTGCCTTTGCTGCATCCCAGAATTTGGATTTTTGTGTTTTCATTTTCATTTTTTTCCATATATATTTTTAATTTCTTCTCTAATTGCCTGATTGGCCCATTCATTCTTTAGTAGAGTGTTCTTTAACCTCCATGTTTTTGGAGGTTTTCCAGACTTCTTCCTGTGATTGATTTCAAGTTTCAAAGCATTATGATCTGAGAGTGTGCACGGTATGATTTCAATTCTTTTATATTTATTGAGGGCTGCTTTATGTCCCAGTATGTGATCTATCTTGGAGAGTGTGCCATGCGCACTTGAGAAGAAAGTGAATTCCCTGGCCTCAGGATGTAAAGTTCTAAATATATCCATCAGATCCATCTGGTCCAATGTGTCTTTCAAGTCCATTATTTCTTTAGTGATTTTCTGTCTGGTTGACCTATCCGACTTTGAACTCTTTATCTTCATTTTATTCAGGTTTTTTTTTTCCCCTGAAGTTTTATCCTGCTCTTTCATTTAAAATGTATTTCTCTGTTTCTTCATTTCACTTAACTCTCTGTGTTGTATTCTTTACAGTAGATGAAATAACTGGTCTGTCTCTTACTTTTGAAGGAGTGCCCTCATGGAGGAGATGAAATTTGTTCTTCAACCCTGCTTCAGTTCCTGGTTGTCTCACAAACTTCTGTGATTATTCAAGCAGTATTTATATTTTTAATAACTCCCTGTAGTTGAGGATGTGCCGAGACTCATCAGTGTCCCATGGAGGAGGACGTAGCACCTAGATCTCGCTGACTGGAAGCAGCCTCAGCTTTTACAAGTGTACAAGTACATGCAGTCCTATGGGACTCCAAGCAGAAGCCCTACTTACCCCCCAGTGCCTAGTGATCTAGAAGTGTCCCCTGAGCAGCAGTTACAGAAATTGGCACTTCAGACTAGTATATAAACTTATTTTTAGTGATACCAGTGAACATGGAGCAAGGCACTGGGGGTGGGGGCACCAAGATGACATCCATAGTCTATGTTCCTTGAGAGCAACTCTGTAGGCCACTAAATGCGTGCCAAACCCAAGTCTTGCCTGTCCGGCCAAAGTTCCAGGACAAACAAAGTGGCTTCCTTCACAGAAAAACTGGGGAGTATGCCTCAGCCCGCTGTCTGTGCAGTGCCTTGGGGTGGTAGCCTGCCAAGAACTCTCTAATTTCCATAACCCCATGGGACCCAAGAATGCAAGCCCTCATGAGTGGACAATCAAGGGGTGTCCCCTGGGCAACAGCTGCAAAAACCACAGGAGCCAGACACAAACACCAGAGCACCAGACATGTGTAAAACACCCCTCCCAGAGACACTAGTGCACTGGAACACAGCAGAGGGTAAATGCTAAGACTAAGCATATAAAATGTAGTTAGTAAAAGGTTTAACTCACATAAATATTCAAATATGCAAGAAATTAATGGAATAGTTTTTATTTAGTCTTTAAACAATTGGGCTTTTTTCCTATGATTCTACTCACTTGCTAGTGCGAAGAAAATAAAAGGCCAATCTAAGTCATACTCTGATCTGATTATTAAAACAATCCCAGGAAGAGTTCATTCTCCCCCAAGAAATAAACAGCCTCTTAGTCCAAGCTACTGGAAGAAGCTTGAAATATGGCCCCTTCTTAGGGAACCAAACAAGAAGCTAGGACCACATCTCTACTCTCACTATGTCCCTTACCTTATCTAACACATGTCTTTTCTGTGTCCAAATCTCAGTATAAAGCAAGAGAAACAACCTCTTTCCTCCCCCATCTCTCTTTCTTGCCATTCCTAAAGTCAAAAATGCAGTTGGGATTTTTAAATTCTTCCTTTCTGTTGTAGCTTCTTAAATCTCATTGAACCAGCCTGGCTGTCATAGACAAAATATGCATCTTCTCCATCTTGTGGTGCAACTCTTAAAAGCTGCTTCCTTTTGTCTTCCCTAAATCATGCTAAATGGGGTGGAGGATTATGGGAACTGTGCGAAATTATGTTTCTAGGCTGTAGTCTAGCTAGAGAATTCTATTTTGCATATCAAAAAAGAACATAATTTCATGCCTTCTGTAGCAAAGTATAACTCTCGTCCATTTCTTTTTTTTTTTTAAAGTTTTTTTTTAATGTTTTATTTATTTTTAGGAGAGAGAGAGAGACAGCGTGAGCAGGGGAGGGTCAGAGAGAGAGGGAGTCACAGACTGAAACAGGCTCCAGGCTCTGAGCCGGCGGTCAGCACAGAGCCCGACGCGGGGCTCGAACCCACGAACCGCGAGATCATGACCTAAGCGAAAGTCGGCCGCTTAACCGACTAAGCCACCCAGGCGCCCATTTCTTTTTTTTTTTTTTTTTTTTTAATTATAGTTTATTTAAATTTTTGAGACAGAGAGAGACAGAGCATAAGCGGGGGAGGGGCAGAGAGAGAGGGAGACACAGAATCTGAAACAGGCTACAGGCTCTGAGCTGCCAGCACAGAACCCGATATGGGGCTCGAACCCACAAACCGCGAGATCATGACCTGAGCCTAAGCCTGATGCTTAACCGACTGAGCCACCCAGGCGCCCCTAACTCTCCTCCATTTCCACTTACCTCTAACAGATAGATGGACAAAGACATCTGTAGTTTGCCAAGATGAAAGTCACCTCAAAGGAACAAGAGAACTAGACTTAATGTTTTCCAAATGTTACTGCATGACAATGAAATTCCTTGGAATGTAATGCATTCCATTAGCATGAGAGAATGGCTTCATACTACATTATTCTTTGCATGTTTCTACCTTTAACGCCAAATAATTTTTGTTTTTTTAATTTTTATTTTTAGTTTATTTATTTTGAGAGAGAGTGAGGAAGGGAAGAGAGAGAGAACGGGGGGAAGAGAATTCCAGACTCTGCGCTGGCAGTGCAGAACTGTGGGGCTCTATTGACTGGACCGTGAGATAGTGACCTGAGCCAAGATCAAGAGTCAGACGTTTAACCTACTGAGCCATTCAGGTGCCCCATTTTTCTATGTTTGATATTTTATTATTTTTCTTTCTTTAATCGACCATTCCTGTGTAATGTCATAACGTTTTTGCAAAATTTTCATGAGTTCATTGATGCTGCTTTGGAAATATTCATTTTTCCTTGCCATTTAATTTTAGCTATGTTTGTATGTAAGTTCTGTTTCTCCTGGTTACCATTGTTTGACTTGTACTAGGTAAAAATAAAGTGGGTTGAAGAGAGAAAGGTATGTGAAGGAAAAATAGGACCTCTTTGACTTAACCAATCAAACTTACTTAGGGATGAGGACCTTTCATCTACTCCACTGGCTGCCCCTGGCTTCCTTTAACAGAGCCTTCTGCTTTTGAATGTATTTCAGTGATTCATGCCACATAATTTTCCTACTTCTGAAAGTACATTCACAACTTTTGAAAACATCAATCCAAAATTATCTCAAAACCTAGTCTAAATTTAATATATTCATAAAATGAGGTTTACAAAAATTGAGGCTTACCTTTCTTTTGGGCTTACCTAAAATATTTTATAATAGCTACAACAAAAGAAGTACAGAATACAGTACTTTTGAGCCAAGTGTTGAAATTAATATATATTAATTCTCTTAATCTTTATAACAATCCCTAAGTACTAAAATTTTCTAAAACATACAGATGAAGAAACTGAGGCATGGTGGATTTAATTAACTTATCCATAATTATACAGTTAGTACATCATCATTTTTGTAGAATTTTATAACCAGAATATATATTACATTTTGAAAGATCTCTGAACCCTATGAAATTCCATGAAAAATTTGGTTAGGTATTCAAATGTAGATTTTTCTAGGTAGAACATCTCCATCTTTGCAGTAGATTTTGAAAGTAGTCTGTGTTTCAAACAATGGTTACAAACGAGCAAAATAATTTCAAGTGTTATTCTCTAAGTTATCTAAAAGTATACTTTTTGTAATTATTTTCAGTGTACATTAGGAATGCAATATACATGGGATGATTTATTTGACAGAGCATCTGTCTTAACTGAGAAGTATCTAAATTGGTAATAAGAGAACAAGTAACTTAATTGAACAGAAATAAATGAAATAACAGTTCATTCATTACTCATCCCTACTAAATTATAATAATAAATGTAATCTAGAAATGTGTAGGTATATAGCGATAATTTTTTCAATATATTATTAAAATCACATTTCTCAAAGAACATAGCACAACAAATATATATGATATTATACCAAGTTCAATATGTTTAGTCAGTATATCATAACAATAAGTTTACTGAAATCCAAGATGATCCTTTGCCTTATTAAAACTGAAGATTTTTCTATAATTCTTGTAGAATTCTTGTAGAATATAGGTGATAGTGAATATGTATTTGTTTTGAATTACAAAATGTATTTGAGTTTGTGACGCTGGGTTGACATCCTTTTCTTTATGCTTATTTGACCTTATATTGGATTGTCAGAAAATATGATTTAGTCACTTGAGGTCATAAAAGCTATAATTATGACACAGGCACACACACACACATACACACACACACACACGTACACACACAAACATCTCTAATGTCTAATTTTCTAAGACGCATATTTAATAAAAATCTTCTCTAGAATTTACTTATTTATATTCACATCAAAATGTGGACTCAAAAAGTATACTTTTAACAAAACCACTTTAATTCTTATCAAGTTGCTTTGATTCATAAATATCTAAACCTAGCATTCTGTGTTAACATAATTTTATTCAGTAGAGTAGATAAGAATAACATACATTTATTTTAGAAATGGCTGGATCTGATAACTAGACCGGTCAAGAATATCTGGCAATATGAAATGAGTCATTTAAAACAACTGAGGTCCAGGTGTGACATCTTTGGAGGATGAGATGACAGTCTTGAAATGGCAATGAGAACAGCTTATGTTTACAATTCTTCACGATTGCAGGCTTGTCATGAAAATAAATTGCCTGTAGTCCCTGCCATTTTCTATTCTTGTCTCATCATGATAATAAGGAATCAAGTTTTTTATATTCAATATATTCTGAAATGCAATTTCATATAAAGATGTGTAGGGTACTAAAACGCTTGCTACTTATGTTTACTTGTAGATTTCACTTACATTCATATTTCTGAAGGTGCTGCTTGCTCTGACTAGTAATACATAAAAATTAAACCAAGATTCTGAAATATGGATGGAAATAAGATTGTAACCCCCAATCTCACATTCATTTCTTAGATGTGAATTTTTCTTTCTAAATTCAGAAATACCCAAAAGTTTATACTGTAACCACAGGCAATTGATGAAGTAGGAAGGAAAAAGGCAATATTATTGTCATACTGGTTTTTTTCAAAGAAATATGAATGTTTTGTATGGTTAGGTCACTTCCTATCTCATTATTGCTTCCTAAACTATCCCACACATAAGTCTATGGTTGCAAGGATCTGGTTTTGATATGTAAGATAATTTTCCAGTCAATCTGAGCAAGAGTATTGTGCATACATGCTGGAATTATCACCCTATTAAGAGAATATGGTTAGAATAGAGCATGCTAGTATTTTTTAAATAATAGGAAGCTGTTATGTTCAAAGTCTTAAGAACTATCATAAAGATCAAAACAGTGTATTTACTTTCAATATGGTAATGTGGTTATATATTTGGGGACTTGAGGAATGTCAAAAATGAATAAAGAAAATGGGAAAATAGTGAAGATTAAAAAAAAAACTCTTTAAATTCATAAATAAAGGAAAAAATAAATGTCAGGATAAAATAATCTTACAAAGTTTGAGTAAGAGCAAAATACCTTGTATTTTCTCTGTTATGAACCTTCTGAGAATGTAATCATTTAGTTAATTCTATTGTATGTTATATCATTAGCTTCATGAGGACATATATAGTGTGACTATATGTCCAATCTCTGGGGACTGTGTTCAACACATGGTAGACACTCAAAAAATGTTTGCTAAGGTAAAAAATATTTATCTTGAATGTCCAATAAAGAAAACTGAGTGCAGACTATAGAAATATTAATAGGTTTAAAAAGTAATAAGAATACCAGCAATATTGTATCAAATATTGAGGTAATTAGAGAAAAATAGGAATCTATTGGCAGTACAGAAATATAAATATAGGCGTAGCTTATAGAATTGTGACTCACTTTATTGTGCTTCACAGATAATTACATAATTGACAAAACTGAAGGTTTGTGGCAACCCCACAGAGAATAGGTCTATCACCGCCATTTCTCCAACAACATTTACTCACATTTTGGTAATGTGAGTAATTCACATTTGGTAATTCACATATTTCAAACTTTTCCATTATTATTATATCTGGCACAATGATCTGTGATCAGTGATTATGACTTACAGAAGCTTAGAACATAGCATTTAGCAATAAAGTATTTTTAGTTAAGGTATCCACATTCTTTTTGTTAGACATATTACTATTGCACAGTTTACTATAATATATACATTGTTTTTAGTGTAAGTGTAGCTTTTATATGCATGGAGAAACCAAAAAATTCATATAATTTGCTTTGGGATATTCACTTTACTGTAGCGGTACAATGAAACCCACAATATCTCTGAGGTATGCCTGGATAAAATTTTTTAATTAAAAAAATTTTTTTTCTCTTTTTTTTTAAAAAGAAAAATCTTATGTGCCAATTGGGACTCCTACATATCTTACCACATTTTTCCCAATCCCTATTTTTAAAATATAACATACTTAAATACATTATAAAAATTTCATTATTTTGAAATTCTGATATGTTTAGAATAATCCTTTATGTGTGAAGACTTTTCTGTATTCCAAAATTTGCTGTTGGTAGAACAAGTCTTTTAATAATCACAAAATTGTTCTTAGAGGAATGTTACCATTAATATACTAAATGCAAAACGAACTTTCAGATAATTACACTGAAAAAAACATACTTAAATATACTTTGTTCTTAATCCTTCTCATAATACAATTTTTAAATTTTCTTTTAGTGTTTTTATTATTTATTTTTGAGAGAGAAAGAAAGAGAGAGAGAGAGCACAAGCAAGAGAGGGATAGAGAAGGAGACACAGAATCCGAAGCAGGCTCCAGGCTCCAAGCCGTTAGCACAGAGCCCGGTGCAGGGCTCGAATTCACAAACCATGAGATCCTGACCTGGGCCAAAGTTGGATGCTTAGCCAACTGAACAACCCAGGTCCCCCCAAATTAATCCAATTTCTAAGATTGAGGTTGAAATGTCCTCTGTATGCATCATCTTTGACATCAGGCATCACCTGACAATCTCATTCTCAACCTTAAGTGTAGCTGAAGCAGCAACTTCTTCTGGAATGTTTGATATAATCACCTAGATCTTTGTCCTCAGAAGAAGGTTCAAGCCTTTCCTCTCCATATTCCCCCCAGCATATTCGAAGATCTTCCAGTTACTTCCATCAGTCTTTATCACCTATATTACATTTGTTTGTTTACATGTGTATTTACATCACAACTTGTATCTTTTTTGCAAAGCTATGCTTTTTTTTTTTTTCCTTTTCATATCCACAGGGCTTACTACTGATTAAATAATGAATATAATAAATAAATACACAGAAAATTGATTCATTTGGGCAAATCCAGATTCAAAGCTGTCACTGACACTTGAGAGCTTGGGAAAATTACTTAATTTTTCTATACCTCAGACAGTTCTTTGAGGAATGGAGATATATGAGGTATATGGTTGTGAAGGTGAAATTGGGAAATGCACAAAAATTAATGCAGGCACATAGTGTGTCAAACAAATAGTATGCTATAAATAGATAATTTGGGTTCTTTTTCTTTGTTTTGATTTTGCTGTTATTGTTATTTAAATATAATAATTACACCACTAAGTGACTACTGTAAACTAAGTATTATAAAGTACATGTAAGGTGTACTCTGGTTAACAGGCAGAGCCCAAACTCTACATTCCCCCGTCTTTCTTCTTGATCATGTATGAGGCAGAGAGATGAGGAAGCTCGTGGTGGGTGATGAAGGAGGTAGGAGGCTGGGGTAGGTTCCATGAGGTTTTGGAGTTAACTGCTTCTCATCCAGTATAGGGGAGAAAGGCTCTCTATAGAAATGAGACAGAAAGTCAAAGTCTAGAACAAGTTGACAATCAAAGGAGATAAATCATAAAAGCAAAATATGATCTGACAAACATAGTCAATTGAAAAGAAGACTAAAGAGGACAAATGAGAATTGACCCCACAGTAAAACCAGGGATATGTAGGTGGGTGGGCTATGGCTGGTGATTAATTGCTTCTTTACTGGAATACTTTGAAATGTAGAGTTTGGGTCAGATCATTTAGGGCATGACTACATGTGACCCATTCATTTAAAAGGGTTGAAGCAGAACAGTGTATTTTGGGTTATTCTCTTGATCCAGCTAGCATTTTAAAAATATTTTCAATCTACCTCTAAACGCACAGGGCCCCTAATCAATCCAGCAATCAATAGAAAGTATATATTGATTGCCAAATATGTCTCCAGCCCTTGGTGGTCTTTTAGAAGTCTAACAGACACTGTCAGGGACTATTTAGGTGATTGAGCAGATACATAAAACAGATATGAAAAATCTATTAAAATAGAATTTCAGCATTTACTATTAACTTCAATTATGTATCTTTCTTAAATGTATTGAACAATTTCCTGATTTCATAAAAGGAAGATATTTAATATATACTGATATCATCAGTATAAACATTGGCTGTTCTCTGATATAAGTATAGTACTCAGATCTTTTTTTATGTCAGAAGCAAAGTACTCATTTATATTTTTTAAGCATATACAGATATTGCCAAAATTGTTGACTTAAAAAATAAATAAATAACTGGGTGGGTCAGTTAGTGAAGCGTCTGACTTTGGCTCAGGTCATGATCTCACAGTTTGAGTTTGAGCCCCGCATCGGGCTCTGTGCTGACAACTCAGAGCCTGGAGTCTCCTTTGGATTCTGTGTCCCCCTCTCTCTCTGCTCCCCCGCCATGCTTGTGCTCTGTCTGTCTCTCCCAAAATTAAATAAACATTAACAAAATTTTTTTTAAAAAGAATAAAGAATAAATTCTCAGGGCCTCTGAGTGCCTCAGTCAGTTGGGTGTCAATTCATGGTTTTTGGCTCAGGTCATGATCTCAAGGGTTTGTGGATTCAAGCCCTGTGTCTGGCTCTGTGCTGGCAGTGCAGAGTCTGCTTGAGATTCTCTCTCTCTTTCTCTCTCTCTCTCTCTTTCTCTGCCACTCCCCCATCATGCATGCACATACTCTCAAAACTAAATAAACTTTATTTAAAAAAAGAATAAATTCTCTTACATTAAATATTCCCTACATCAAATATTTCATGTCTGAAAGTGACATGTTTACATTAAAGTGTATAATTATGTACAACACTATTTGATACAAGTTCCACAATTCACTTCATCTCAAAAAGAAAAATATCTATGAAGTCTGCATAGTGAGGGAAAGAATTCACACTGAATAGCTATGTTTCTTTTTTTTTTTCCTTACAAATAGTTTATTGTCAAGTTGGTAGCTATGTTTCTATTATATCCCCTTTACCATGTACTGGGTACTGAGGAAAGCCTGAAATATGTACTTAGCTGAAAGAAATCTGTGCAGCACTAAAGGCATTTCAGGCAGACTGAACTGCATGTACAAAGAAACAGATTGAAGGGGGAGAAAAAACCTGGTGAACTCAAGAGATGGCAAGGAATTTTGGTTTGACTTACATGAAGAAAAATCAGAGAATAGGGCAGAGATGAGGAGATAGATGTATACAAATGGTCAAGGACATGGAATATTCTGCTTGAATTATGGATGTTACTGTTCAGAGCAATGGTTCTTAAATATCAGTAAGTTTCAAAATCACAAGGTAAAATTGTTTAAAAATACAACTGTAACTAAGGAGTGGAAAGACCTGTACTTTGAAAACTATGAATCACTGATGAAAGAAACTGAAGATGACATAAACAAATAGATATCACATGTCCATGGACTGGAAAAATTGACATTGTTAAAGTGTCCATACTACCCACAACAATTCCTATAAAAATACAAAAAACATTTGTCACAGAATTAGAACAAATACTCGTGAAATTTGTGTAGAGCCACAAAAACTCCAAAGAGCCAAAGCACCTCCTTCCTCCACCTCTTTCTCTTTCTTCCTCCCTCCTCCCTCCCTCCCTCCCTCCCTCCCTCCCTCCTTCCTCTCTTCCTTCCTTCCTTCCTTCCTTCCTTCCTTCCTTCCTTCCTTCCTTCCTCTCTTCCTTCCTCCCTTCCTTCTTTCTTTTTTCTTCAGCTGCAATTTATTGAGGAGCTACTACCTACCAGTCATTTCATTAATGCAAAGATTCAATGTGAGAAATACTGGATACATTTCCTTTGAATGTCTTTTGGCATTAGAGCAATGCCTGCCTCATAGAATAAGTAAGCGAATATCTTACTATCTTCTGAAGGAAATTGTAGAGAATGGGTATGATTTCTTCCTTAAAAGTTTGGTAGATTTCACCAGTGAATATATTTGGGTTTTGTACTCTCTGTTTTTGGAAGGTTATTAATTACCGATTCAATTTCTTTAATAGGTATAGGCATTTTCAGATTATCTGTGTCTTATATAAGTTTTGGCAAATTGTGTTTTTCAAAAACTTGGCTCTTTTTATCTATAGGTTATCACATTTATGGGCATAGAGTTATTCATAATATTACTTTATTATCCTTTTAATGTCTATGTGATCTGTAATGATATTACCTCTTTAATTTCTTCTTTTTTCAATATTTATTTTTGATAGAGTGAGTGGGAGAGGGGTTCAGAGAAAGAGAGACAGAAGATCTGAACTGGGCTCCACACTGACAGCAGCAATCCCAGTGCAGGGCTCAACCTCAGGAACCACAAGATTATGACCTGAGCCAAAGTCAAACACTCAATGGACACTCAACTGACTGAGCCAGCCAGGTGCCATACCTCTTTTATTTTTTTATTTATTTATTTATTTATTTATTTATTTATTTTAATATTTTTTATTTATTTCTAGGAGAGAGAGAGAGATCGTGAGCAGGGGAGGGTCAGAGAGAGAGGGAGTCACAGACTGAAAGAGGCTCCAGGCTCTGAGCTGGCAGTCAGCACAGAGCCCGACGCGGGGCTCGAACCCACGAACCGCGAGATCATGACCTAAGCGAAAGTCGGACGCTTAACCGACTAAGCCACCCAGGCGCCCCGAATACCTCTTTAATTTCATTGTTAGTAACTTATGTTTTATCTCTTTCTTTTAACTATCAGAAAGGTTTATTACAGCTTATCAACTTTATTGTTATTTTCAAAGAACCAGTTTTTGTTTTATTTGATTATCTCTATTAAGTTTATGTTTTCAATTTCATTGATTTATGCTCTAATGCTTATTTATTTGTATTCTGCTTACTTGAGATTTAACTTGTTTTTCTTTTCTTAGTTTACAAGTTAGAGAGGTGGCTTTAGATTTTCAAAAATTTTCTAATATATGTCTTTTATTGTATGAAATTCCCTCTAAGTACCATTTACACTACAACTCACAAATTTTGATAAGGTGTATTTTCATTTTCATACAGATCAAGTTTTTAAAAAATTACTCTTCAGATTTGTTCTCCTACACATGTGTTATTTAAGAGTGCATTGATTCAACTCTGTGTATTTGGGGATTTCCAGTTATCATTCTATTATTAGTTTCTAGTTCAATTCCACTGTGGTCTTGCAATAGATATGGTATGATTGCTGTTCTTTCAAATTTGGTAAGATATATTTTATGACCCAGAATTTGGTCTGTCTTAGTAAGTAGTCCCTGTGAGCTTGAGAACAATGTGTACTGTCCTGTTGTTGGCTGAAGTAATCTGCAGGTGTCAACTGTATCCACTGACTGATGGTAGGTTATTGAGTTCAACTATACCCTTACCGATTTTCTGCCTGCTGGCTCTATCTGTTTTTTTAAAAATTTTTAAAATGTTTATTCATTTTTTTTTTTTGAGAGAGAGAGAGCGAGAGAGTGAGTGAGCCAGCCTGAGTGGTGAAGGGGCAGAGAGAGAGGGAGACACAGAATCCAAAGCAGGCTCCTGGCTCTGAGCTGTCAGCACAGAGCCCAATGGGAGACTCAAACCCAGGAACCATGATGTCATGACCTGAGCCGAAGTCGAATGCTTAATCAACTGAGCCACCCAGGTGCCCCTCTCTGTTTTAGATAGAGGAGTGTTGAAGTCTCCAACTGTGATACATGAATACTGGATTCATGTATTTCTTCCTGCTGTTTTATCAGTTTTTTCCTTGCATATTCTGATGCTCTATTGTTTTGAGCATATAAATTAAGGACTGTTATGTCTTCTTGGAAAATTGACCCTTTTATCATTATTTAATGTCCTTCTTGATCTCTAGTAACTTCCCTTGCTTTGAAGCCTGCTCTGTCTAAAATTAATATACCTACTGTAGTTTTCTTTTAATTAGTATTAGCATGGCATATTTTTCTCCATCCATTTACTTTTATTCTGTAGGCATCTTTATATTTAAAGAGGGTTTCTTATAAGCAAAATGTAATTGAGCTTTGTTTTTTTTAACATTTATTTATTTTTGAGAAACAGAGACAGAGCATGAGCAGGGGAGGAGCAGAGAGACAGGGAGATAGAGAATCTGAAACAGGCTCCAGGCTCTGGGCTGTTGGTAAGCACAGAGCCCAGCACAGGTCTCGAACTCACAGACCATGAGATCATGACCTGAGTTGAAGTCAGATGCTCAACTGACTGAGCCACCTGGGTGCCAGAGTCTTGTTATTTTTTATCCATTCTGACCATCTCTGTCTTTTAACTGGTGTATTTAGAATATTAACATTCAAACTATTAATATAGTTGGATTAATATTTATCATATTTGTTACTGTTTTTTATTTGTTGCCTGTTCTTTGTTCCTATTTTGGGCTTCCACTCTTTTTTGCCTTTTGTGATTTTAATGGAGCATTTTATATGATGCCATTTTTTCTCTTTTCTTAACATATGCTTTGTCTTTTTAAATGTTTTTATTGAATTCCTTAGAGTTTGCAATATATATTTACAACTAATGTCAATTCACTTTCAATTTTTTTAAATGTTTGTTTATTTTTGAGAGAGAGAGAGAGAAACAGCATGAATGAGGGAGGGGCAGAGAGAGAGGGAGACACAGAATCTGAAGCAGGCTCTAGGCTCTGAGCTGTCAGCATGGAGCCCAATATGGGGCTCCAACTCCCATGAGATCATGACCTGAGCCAAAAGTGGACACTTAACTGACTAAGCCACCCAGGCACCCCAAGTCCACTTTCAAATAACATAATGCCACTTCACTGGAAGTGTGAATACTTAACAGTGATAAAATAATTCCAATTCCCTCTGCCTATTTTTTGCTATCATTGCTATCATTCACTTCACTTATATATAAGGTAAACATAAATATATATACATAATATATGCAAATAAGCATATATAGTCTGTCAGATCAATTAAGAATAAGAAAAATAAAAGTTTTTATTTTATCTTCACTGTTCCTTCTCTGGTGCTCTGTCTTTTAGATCTGAGTTTATGACCTGTGCTATTCTTTTTCTCTGAAGAATTTTTTTTTTCTATTTCTTGCAAAATAGATCTATCTAGAACAAATTCAAATTTTGGTCTGAGAAACTCTTTAATTCCTCCATCTTTTTAGGATAATTTTCCACAATACACATTCTAGGTTGGTGAATTTTTTTCTCTTACAGCTTTAATTACAACACTCTGTTCTTTTTACCTGCATGGTTTCTGAGGAGAAATTGAATGTAATTTATCGTTGTTCCTTCACAGGTAAGATTTTTTTCTCCTGGCTTCTTTCAGGAGTTTTCCTTATCTTTGATTTTCTGTAGTTTGGAAATTATGTGCCTACATGTAGTTTTCTTGGTACTTACTCTGCTTAATTTTCCCTGAGCTATCTGGATCCTTAGTTTGGTGTCTGCCATTAATTTGGGGACATTTTCTGTCATTTTTGTTTCAAATATGTCTTCTGTTCCTTTCTTTCTTCTTCTGGTATCCCGTTATACATATGTTCCACCTTTTGTGGTTGTCTCACATTTCTTGGATATTCAGTTCTTTGTTTTTGTTTTTGGTTTTTTTTTTGGGAGGGGGGGGTTGTTTTTTCAGTATTTTCTTTTCTTTGCTTTTCAGTTTTGGAGGTGTCTATCAAGCAACATCAAGCTCAGAATTCTTTTTTAGCCAAGCCCAGTCTACTAATGAGCTCATCAAAGGCATCCTTTATTTTTGTTACAATGTTTTTGACCCCTAATACTTCTTTTGGATACTTAGGATTTCCATCTCTCTGTTTATATTGTTCATCTGTTCTTGCATGATGTCTACTTTATCCACTCAAGCACCTAGGATATATATCATAATTATCTTATATTCCTGGTCTGATCATTCCAGGATCCTTGTCATGTCTGGTTCTGATTCTTACTCTGTTTCTTCAAATTGTGGTTTTTGCCTTTTAGTATGACTTTTAATTTTTTCTTGGTAGACAAACATGGTGTACTGGGTAAAAGGAACTGCTGCAGATAGGCCCTTAGTACCATGGTGGTGAGGTGTGTGTGGGGAAGAAGTCAATAGTTCTGTCATTAAGTCTCAGTCTTTTAGAGTCTGTGCCTCTGGGCTGTGAATTTCACAAGAGTTTCTCAGGATTTTACTCCTTCCTTTATGTAGAACAGAATAGGCTGAAATTGCACATTTTCCTTCCTTCGGGTCAGTTAGACTGATAACGCCCCACAGGTTAGACTTAGACCAGCTAGCTTCCCCTGAGGGCAGACTCTGATAAAAACAAAGAACTATGGCATATATTACAATGATTCCTTTTCTTTTCTTCTTGCCTGAAGCATGAGATGATTTTTCTCAGATTACTGTGAGAGCCTGGTGAGGCTCCTGAAGTAAAACCTGGCAAAAGTATGGGAGCCCTTTATAACCACATCCTTCCGTATTTTTTCACTATCAGAGTTGTCCACATTGAGCCTCCAGAAACTTCAAATGGCAGTTTGGGGATTTTTGTTTGTTTGTTTTACCTTGGTATTGGTCCAAAACACAGTTTCTGCTCATGAGTATGGACTCAGGTTACGTTCACTCCCTGTGTTCACAGGTCTGTCTCTCCAGTATTGGGAGCAGCGATGAGCCCTGTGTCCTCCACTCTATTATGGATCAAGAGGAGCTGTTCATTTTTCATTTTGTTCATCTTTGTACTCATTGTTAGGGTGGAGCCTCTAAGTCTAGGTGGAGTCATCTAGGCTCTTTACAGGTGAAACAGGAACTGGAAGTCTTCTGGGTAGACATCCTCTCTTGTAATTTGCTCTTCCTAGTTACATGTCTTTTTTTTTTTTTTCTAGACATGTGGTGTTTTATTTTTATTTTATTTATTTTTTTCTTAAATAGTTTATTGTCAAGTTTGTTTCCATATAACACCCAGTGCTCATCCCAACAAATGCCTTCCCCCATGCCCATCACCCCCTTCCCCTCTCCCTGACCACCATCAGGCCTCAGTTTGTTCTCAACATTCAAGAGTCTCTCATGGTTTGTCTCCCTCCATCTCCCCAACTCTTTTTCCCCTTCTTTTCCCTCATGGTCCTCCATTAGCTTTCTCCTAATCCACCTATATGTGCAAACATATGGTATCTGTCCTTCTATGCCTGACTTATTTTGCTCAGCATAACACCCTCTATTTCCATCCATGTTGCTACACATGGCCAGATTTCATTCTTTCTCATTGCCATGTAGTACTCCGTCTTATAGATAAACCACATCTTCTTGATCCATTCATCCGTTGATGGACACTTAGGCTCTTTCCATGATTTGGTTATTGTTGAGAGTGCTGCTATGAACATTGGGGTACATGTGCCCCTAGGCATCAGCACTCCTGTGTCCCTTGGGTAAATTCCTAGCAGTACTACTGCTGGGTCCTAGGGGAGTTCTATTGTTAATTTTTTGAGGAACCTCCACACTGTTTTCCAGAGGGGCTGCACCAGTTTACATTCCCACCAACAGTGTAGGGTGCCCATTTCTCCACATCCTCGCCAGCATCTAGAGTCCTCTGATTTTCTCATGTTAGCCACTCTGATCAGCATGAGGTGGTATCTCAGTATGGTTTTGATTTGTATTTCCCTGATGAGGAGGGATGCTGAGCATCGTTTCATGTGTCTGTTGGCCATCTGGATGTCCTGTTTGGAGAAGTGTCTGTTCATGTCTTCTGCCCATTTCTTTACCGGATTATTAGTTTTTCAGGTGTTTGGTGAGTTCCTTGTAGATTTTGGATACTAGCCCTTTATCTGATATGTCATTTGCAACTATCTTTTCCCATTCAGTCAGTTGCCTATTAGTTTTATGGATTTTTTCCTTTGTGTGCAGAAGCTTTTATCTTGATGAGGTCCCAGTAGTTCATTTTTGCTCTTGATTCCCTTGTCTTTGGGGATGTGTCAAGTAAAAATTGCTGTGGTTGAGATCAAGGAGGTTGTTTCCTGCTTTCTCCTCTAGAGTTTTGATGGTTTCCTGTCTCACATTCAGGTCCTTTATCCATTTTGAGTTTAATTTTGTGTATGATGTGAGAAAATGATCTAGTTTTATTCTTCTGCATGTTGTTGTCCAATTCTCCCAGGACCATCTGTTAACGAGGCTGTCTTTTTTCCATTGGATACTTTTTCCCACTTTGTCAAAGATTAGTTGGCCATACATTTGTGGGTCCAATTCTATTCTATTCCATTGGTCTATGTGTCTGTTTTTGTGCCAATACCATACTGTCTTGATGATGACAGCTTTGTACTAGAGGCTCAAGCCTGGAATGGTGATGCCTCCCATTTTGGTTTTCTTCTTCAATATTACTTTGGCTATACGGGATCTTTTGTGGTTCCATACAAATTTTAGGATAATTTGTTGTATATTTGAGAAGAATGCTGGTGCAATTTTGATTGGGATTGTATTGAATATGTAGATTGCTTTGGGTAGTAATGACATTTTGACTATATTTATTTTTGCAATCCATGAGCGTGGAATGTTTTTCCATTTGTTTGTGTCTTCTTCATTTTCCTTCATAAGTTTTCTATAGTTTCCATCATACTGACCTCCTATGTCTTTAAGACATAGGTTTACCAATTTTGATGCCTTTTATTTCCTTTTGTTGTCTGATGGCTGATGCTAGGACTTCCAGCACTATGTTAAACAACAATGGTGAGAGTGGACATCCCTGTCGTGTTCCTGATCTCAAGGGGAAACTTCTCAGTTTCTCCCCATTGAGGATGATATTAGCTGAGGGCTTCTCAGAGATGGCTTTTATGATGTTTAAGTAAGTTCTTTCTATCCCGACTTTCTGGAGGTTCTTTATTAAGAAGGGATGCTGTGGGGCGACTGGGTGGCTTAGTCGGTTAAGCGTCCGACTTTCGCTTAGGTCATGATCTCACGGTTCGTGGGTTCGAGCCCCGCGTCAGGCTGTGTGCTGACTGCCAGCTCAGAGCCTGGAGCCTCTTTCAGTCTGTGACTCCCTCTCTCTCTGACCCTCCCCTGCTCACGCTGTCTCTCTCTCTCCTGGAAATAAATAAAACTTAAAAAAAAAAAAGAAGGGATGCTATATTTTGTCAAATGCTTTTTCTGCATCTATCGACAGGATCGTATGGTTTTTATCTTTTCTTTTGTTACTGTGAAGTATCACATTGATTCATTTGTGAACACTGAACCACCCCTGTAACCCAGGAATGAATCCCACTTGATCATGGTGGATAATTCTTTTTATGCTAGCTAGGTGTCTTTTAGAGGAGAAGACTAATGGGAGAATATTGGGAGTGGTTAAGGGCTAAGAAGAGGTGCATTAGAAACTAACCAAATCTAACCAATGTGATGTCTTGGTGGTGTAAATGTTGAGTGAGAAGACAGAAGACACATTTATAAATAAGAATATGTTTATACCAATGTAAAGAATTTTAAACCAGAAATCCTACATGTGAGTATATCCTAGTTCTCCCACCATTTAGCTACATAACCTTTTTTAAGGCATTCTGGTCTCAAGATTAACTCATCTGTAAAATGATAGTAAACATAAAAGTGGTCAAAAGCTAGCCAGCCCACAACATTAAAAGACCAAATAAGATGATAGCGTTTTATAAATTATAAAAGGCATGTTGTTATTATGTAACACGATTAAACAAAGTACCATATGAAGAACTGCTTAAGCTCTCTTAAGCTTAATCTATAAATACCCAATGGCAATGATTTGTTTGCAGTGTTTATTGTGACAAGAAGTGTAGCTATAAATTGCCCATCTTTCTGGCATTTAATTATTACAATAAAATGATCAATGGTTATATAGAGACTGCAGTTTTAGAGCTGATTTTTTGGTGAATGTTGAAATTCCTTCTATCTTTTAACTTTTCACTGGAGGATTTTTAAGAACCAGCCAGTTTGCAATTCCTATACAAACAAACCTACCTTTAATGTAGTCATAGTTCCATACATTAAATTATGGAGTTAAACTCAGGTTTCCAAAAAATTGTCCTTAACAAAAACATAAATACTCTGTCTTTCCAATTTTTATAAACTGGGTCAAAATTAATTTCAAGAGTGAGATGTTTCCTTAATGTTTCCTTAAATGAACTGTTGACAACTCTTTGGACCATTTCAGTATTAAATTTGGCTTCCCTCACAATAAGGCTTCTTCTGTACAGGTTGTTAAAATTTAGTCACCACACAACTATAGATCAAGAATTTTTCATTTTTGCTCCAAAATGTCATTGGAAGGGATTTTGTCCATACAAACTGCATAAAATTTACAGTAGTATATTTGTAAAAGCAGAATGCTGAAATAGATATGCTTTGAATCCTTGGTAAAGAGAAAAGAAGGGCAAGAAGCTTCAGCTTCTATTTACCCTGGCATTAGCTCAAGATAAGCCTTAAAATTGCTTTGTGGTGTACAAACAGTGTGGTTTCTCCATCAAAAGGTTATTTGTTATAAAAGGGCTTTATTCTGTAAGACATTGGGTACATTCACTTTTTAATTAGAGCTGCCAAACTCTAGGGCAGGGTGAGGTCAAAATCATCTTTTTATGATGCTCTTTTTCCTGATTATGAAAGTAATAAGTGCAACAGAACCAATTTCTTTCCCAGAGGATGTTCTCAAGTTAACTGCACCATGAAAAAAATTAACCACAAACTGATGCCCTAATGTTGCCCTTTTCATGTCTTGAAGACTTCTTTAAACGCTGCATTGTAGTACAGAGAAACTAGGTTTGGGCTAAACTGGGGTTGTGTTGGTATTCTTATTTTTGTGGTACTTTTTTTTAATAGTCTCTGGCACTCAATGAATGAATAAATGGATATATGAATGAATAAATTAATGAGCTTTTACAAGAGACATTCTTTTATTTTCTCATGGCCTGCCAGATGGGCAAGCAACATAATACAGTGGCAATCAAATACAAAGTTTATGCCACTTCAGTGTTTATTGCTGAGAAATGTGGAGCAACCTCAGAAGCACAGTGACTAAACATGAAATTTTTTATCGCTTAAGTCAGTAATAAAACAGTGACAGTATATTCGAGACATTCATTGGACTAATTGTGTGGGGCTTTTTTGGTGCTGAGTGTTTTAAGTTCGTTACATATATTTTATATTAACCCCTTATTGGATATATTGTTGGCAAATATCTTCTCCAGTTCAGTAAGTTGCCTGTTAGTTTTGTTGATGGTTTCTTCTGCTATACAAAAACTTTTTTATTTTGTTTTGGTCCCAATAGCTTATTTTTGCATTTGTTTCTCTTGCCTGAGGAGACATATCTAGAAGAATGTTGCTAAGGTCACAATGTCCATGAGATTAATGTCTATGTTTCCTTACTGGTATATGAAGACTAAGGTTTGATTTTGCTTTGCTCTTTTTTTCTCTCTCCTTAATCAGTAAGAAAGAGTACTTCAGAGCAAGATGAGATCAGATACAGAAAATAAATCCTACCGCATTTTAACATGTCTGAGTGGTAGTCTATAAATTCTGACCCCACTAAACTGGCATTACCCAGACTTTCCTTGAAACAGTTCAATCTCTGCTTCCATTTCTGGCTCTGGGACGGTAGCAAGGTAGTATTAACATTTCCAGCTGAACAGTTGCATTTTTGGAGAAATAGGACCACTTGTTCATTCTGAGTAAAATCTTATAATCGTGAATATGCACCGCTATGCTCTCCCACACAAAATGATAGTAAAGGCTGATTATGCTAAATCATTTCAGTATTATTGGTTACAATTTTAAATATAATTTTATAAAAATGCAAGGTATACTTAAAACCATAACCAAAACAAACTAATGAAAACGGTTTGGAAATATTTCAAAAATATATTTTTGAGAATATATATATATATTTTTGAGAAATATATTTTTGAGAAAAAATATATCAAATCAATGTCATTTTTGGAAAATAAAGACGTGCTAAACTAACGTCCTTTACATAAACTTTTCTAAGAATCGATTATGTTAAAAAATAGTACTTGACACAGTTGTGGTACTCTTGGTTTAGTTATTTTTATTTAAAAAATGTTTTTAATGTTCATTTATTTTTGAGAGGGAAAGGCAAAGTGAGAGTGGGGAAGGGCAGAGAGAGAGAGGGAGACACAGAATCCGGAGCAGCTCCAGGCTCTCAGCTGTCAGCACAGAGCATGATGTGGGGCTCTAACTCACAAACATGAGATCATGACCTGACCTGTTATGGGTAGTTGTGATATCCTTTCCCCAATCCTGCATTTAATTATCTGAATAATTTTGATCTTAAGTTCTTAACCTATAAAATCGAAAGTTTGGACTAGAAGAGAGGTAATATTTAAATATTACAAATTTTGTAATTTGGACATTTTTAAAAAATTCATATTAGTCTATGATACTTATATCGGAAGAAACACACACATATACATAATCACATTCATATCCATTATAGCATCACACTTCAGTTATTTCAAAACTCCATAAAAATTATGTAAGGAATTGCTTAAATCTTTAGTTTTGTAGGAGGAAAAAAAACAAAACACTAAATTTCAAAATCAAGAGAGGCCCCATATCGCCATCTGGTGGGTTTTTAGGGAAATACATCTGAATCTTCCCATCACTATTTGAAAATTGTCGTATTAAAGATAATAAATTATTCTTATAGTAAGTTAGTATTTGTATGATTCTAAAGATAATCTAAAAATTTTAATTACTTCTGAGTTTATGTTTGCTTCTATATTTTTCTTCAAAGCATGAAGATTTTCCTGTCCTAATGTCATTGTTCTTTGCAATTTTTTCTAAATTAGTTCATTGTAACATTGTCAAGATAATAGCTTCTCTAAAACATCATCCCCACATAGACTAAGCACTTAAAGTTATATAACTTTCTGGATTGTCTTATTATAAATACCTATATGAAATTACTTATATTTATATATAGGATCTTTTAATCAATACAATATACTATTGTATGTATATACACTATATTTATACTATTACTTATACGTGATATGTATATGTATACTATTAAGTATCAGGTTTCATAGTCATATGAAAGGCATAGCCCAAGTTTTATAAATAACAAAAAAAGTATCTGTGTAGTCATGGATAAGCCTATGCTAACATTGTTAAGCTTCATAGAGGTATAAAAGAAAGTCAGAGAGGGGCGCCTGGGTGGCTTAGTCGGTTAAACGTCAGACTTTCACTTAGGTCATGATCTCGAGGTTTGTGGGTTCGGGCCCCGCGTCGGGCTCTGTGCTGACTGCCAGCTCGGAGCCTGGAGCCTCTTTCAGAGTCTGTGACTCCCTCTCTCACTGACCCTCCCCTGCTCACGCGGTCTCTCTCTCTCTCTCTCTCTCTCTCCTAGAAATAAATAAAAAATATAAAAAAAAATAAATAAAAAGTCAGAGAAAAACCTTACGTAGCTCTACAGAAAGGTAATTGCAGAAAAAAGCCTATCTATGTATTGCTTTCATATATCATTTTCATAATTTTACAAGGATTCTGAATATGTATTTTAGAAAAAGAGACTTTCTTTTCAACATAGTTGTTTGTAAGCAGTGACATAAAAACAAGTTTGTAAAACAATATGAACATGATGAAAAGAAAAAAATTATAGACAAAATGAGTTTTTGTGGGCAGAGGAAAAACAAATGTGTAAATTTATTAAAAGAATGACCTGCCATATGGCTGTATCAAAAAAGAAAAGGAAGAAAAATAAATTTAAAAATATGAAAAATAATTTATGTAGTATACTTTCCCAAAGGCAACAATATTCTCAATGTATTAAAATGTGAGCATTGTTCAATAAAGCCAGTAGATGGGGTTATCAGTACATTTGCATGACACAGTAATTCTGTTGATAACAGTGTTTAGCTGGCTTTTATAGCATTATTCCTTGTGAAATTTAATGTAACGTTCATCTAAATATGGAGGCTCATCTACACATAAAACCGAGGTGAAAACTGCTTAGAATTGATTTTCAAGTGTGTAATATATTTATCTTGTATGATTTTATTGCCAGTTTATTGAATGATGAGTTTTTCAGTCAATAAAACTTAGAGAAGCAATATACAAAGTTTTAGTGAGGTGAGGATGCAAATTTATACAGAATCACTCTGATAACACGTCACTCTGATAACTAAGGAAAACATTAAAACAGTCATCAGCATGTATTTTTCAAATCTCACATTTCAATCTAGAAATGTTACTATGAATAATTCTCTTTAAAATTTGTGACTCAGGGTGTGCTTGGGTGGCTCAGTCTGTTAGGTATCTGACTCTTGGTTTCAGCTCAGGTCATGATCTCAGGGTTTCAAGGAGTTTGAACCCCACATGGGGCTCTGTGCTGACAGTGTGAAGTCTGCTTGGGATTCTCTGTCTCCCTGTCTCTCTGCTCTTCCCCCACTGGTGCTGTCTCGATCTCTCTCAAAATAAACTAAAAAAAGAAAGAAAGAAAAAAGGCTTCCAGGGCATCTGGATGGCTCCTTCGGTTAAGTGTCTGACTTCAGCTCAGGTCATGATCTCACGGTTTGTGGGTTTGAGCCCCGCATCAGGCTCTGTGCTGACAGCCAGCTCAGAACCTGGAGCCTGCTTAAGATTCTGTATTCTCCCTCTCTCTCTGACCCTCCCCTGCTCATGCTGTCTCTCTCTTCCTCTCTCTCTCTCAGAAATAAATAAAAAACAATTTTTAAAAAAAGCTTCCAAGCATGAATTTTTTTTAAAAAATTGATTTAAAATCATTGTAGTAAAAGTAGCACTTATTAGCTAAGATGATCAAGACTAGTTTCCTCAATGTCTGACTTCCCAGTGTGATTTGTCTTCCTCTCATCCTCAAGCCAAAAAAAATATGGGAACATTAATTTTTTTGGACTTTACTTTTTAGAGGTGTATTAGGTCACAGAAAAGTTGACAGGAAGGTCAGCAGATTTCCCATATACCCTCTGCCTTCCCCTGTTATCCACATCCTTTGCCAGAGTGGTATGTTTGCTACATCTGATGAACTTTTGTTGACACACACTGAATCATTCAAAGTCTGTAGTTTACCTATGGGTTCACTTTTGGTATGGTACATTTTGTTGTACATTTCATGGTTCTGACAAATGTATAATGACATGTATACATCATTATAATATCATATCAAGTATTTTTTTAATGTTTTTTTTTAAATTTATTTCTGAGAGAGAGAGAGAGAGACAGCGTAAGCAGGGGAGGGTCAGAGAGAGAGGGAGACACAAAATCTGAAACAGGCTCCAGGCTCTGAGCTGTCAGCACAGAGCCCGATGCGGGGCTCGAACTCATGAACTGTGAAATCATGACCTGAGCTGAAGTCGGACGCTTAACCGAGGGGCCACCCAGGCACCCCCATATCAAGTATTTTCATTGTCATAAAGTCCTCTGTGCTCCACCTGTTCATACTCCCAACCCCAACCCTCAACCACTGACAACTGCTGATCTTTTTACTGTCTCCACAATTTTTGTCCTTTCCAGAACGCCATATAAGATTCAGCTTTTTCATATTAGCTTTTTCTACGTAGTAATAATAAATATTTAAATTTCCTCTGTGTCTTTCATGGCTTGATAGTTCATTGCTTTTTATAGCTGAAATATATCCCATTGTCTGCATGTACCACAATTTAGTCCATTCGCTGTTTTTGATTTTGATCATTTGGATAGGTGTGTAGTGGAATCTTGTTTTAATTTGCATTTCCCCATTGACATATGACATGAAGTATGTTTCTCCATGCTTATACGGTATTTGTGCCTCTTCCTTGGTGATGTGTCTTTGGCTCATATTTTAACTGGACTGTTTTCTTATTGTTGAGTTTTATTTATTTATTAAATATTTATTTATTTTTGAGAGAAAGACAGAGTGTGAGCAGGGGAGGGTGAGACAGAGAGGGAGACACAGAATCAGAAGCAGGCTCCAGGCTCTGAGATGTCAGCACAGAGCTTGACATGGGGCTTGAACTCGTGAGTGGTGAGATCATGACCTGAGCTGAAATTGGGCACTCAACCGACTGAGCCACCCAGGCACCTTACTTATTGTTGAATTTTTAAAAATCATTGTATATTTTGGATAATAGTTCTATATCAAATATGTCTTTTGCAAATATTTTTACTATTTGTGGCTTATCTTCTCATTCTTTTGACATTATCTTTCACAGAACAACATTTTTAATTTCAGTGAAGTGCAACTATCAATTCTTTCTTTCATGGATTGTGCCATTGTTAATTATATCTAAAGTCATTGTTATACCTAAGGCCATCTAGGTTTTCTCTTTGGTTCTCTTCTGGAAGTTTTATAGTTTTGCATTTTATATTTAGATCTATGATCCATTTTGCATTAACCTTTGTGATGGATGTAAGATCTGTGTCTAGATTTGTTTGGTTGGTTGCTTGTTTATTTATTTATTTGCATGTGAGTTTACAGTTACCCAGCACTATTTGTCTTGATAATGTTGAATCTTCCTATCCATTAATGTGGAATATCTCTCCATTTATTCAGTTTTTGTAATCTCTTCATCAGAATTTTGTAGTTTTCCTCATATTGATCTTGTCCATGATGTTAGGTTAATGCCTAAGCATTTTTTTTTTTAGGTTCTAATGTGAATGGTACCATGTTTTTATTTTAAATTTCACTTGTCCATTGCTGGAATATATGAAAGTGATTGACTTTTGTATATGAACCTTGTCACCTGTAACTTTGCTACACTTATTAGTTCTGGAAATTTGTTGTTGTTGTTGTTGTTGATAATTCCTTTGGATTTTCTACATAAATGATCATGTTACCTGTACACAAAAATAGTTGTATGTCTTTCTTCCCAATCTGCATACATTTTATTTCGCTTTTTGTCTCATTGCATTATTTAAGACTTACATTGCAGTGTTAGAAAGAAGTAGTATGAAGGGATTTCCTTGCCTTGTTCCTGATCTTAGCAGGAAACTTTTATTTTCTCAGCATTAAGTTTGATGTTAGCTGTACAGTTTTTGTATATATTCTTCATCAAGTTAAGAAAGCTTTTTGCTCTTCTAGCTTGCTGAAGGTATTTAATATGAATGGTTATTGGTTTTTGTCAAATGTGTTTTCTGCATCTGTTGATGTAATAATGGGATTTATCTATTTTTATCCCATTGATGTGATGGATTATTTTTATTGATTTTTTTCATTATTTTTGAGAGACAGAGAGAGACAGAGTGTGGACAGGGGAGGGGAATAGAGAGAAGTAGACAGAATCCAAAGCAGGCTCCAGGCTCTGAGCTGTCAGCACAGAGCCCGACACAGGGGTGAGATCACAACCTGAGCTTACGTCAGGTGCTTAAACGACTGACTCACCCAGGTACCGCAACATTTATTGATTTTTTAATGTTGAACCAGTCTTGCATACCTTGGATAAATCCTATTTGGTTATGGTGCATAATCATTTTTTGCATTAATGGATTGAATTTACTAATATTTTGTTGAGGATTTTTGCATCTATGTTCATGAGAGAAATTGGGTCTGTAGTTTTCTCTTCATGTAATGTCTTTGTCCGGTTTTGGTTTTAGGGTAATGCTTGCCTCGGAGGATGAGTTAGGAAGTATTTCTTCTGTTTCTATCTTATGAAAGAGAATATAGAAAAATGGGATAATTTCTTCCTTAAATATGTGGTAGAATTCACCAGTGAGCACATCTGGACATGATGCTTTCTGTTTTAATTATTGATTCAATTCCTTTAATAGGATAAACCTATTCAAATTATCTGTTTCCTTTGTGAGTTTTGGCAGATTGTGTCTTTCAAGGAAATGTTTAGTTTCACCTAAGTTAACAAATTTAGAGGAATAGAGTTATTCAGAATGTTCCTTTATTATTTTTAATATCCTTAGGATCTATTGTGATGACCTCTTTTTCATTAATATTGATACTGATATCTATATCCTCTTCTTAATTTGGTTAGGGGGTTATCAATTTAATTGATGTTTTCAACAAATAACCTTTTGGTTTTACTCATTTTCTCTATTGAGTTCCCATTTTTTATTTTATTGGTTTCTACTCTAATTCTTATAACTTGTTTTCTTCTATTTGCTGTGAATTTAACATTCCCCTCTTTTTCTAGCTTCAAAGATGGAGAATTAGACTATTGACTTTAGATCTCTTATTTTCTAATGTATTCATTAAATGCTATACAGTTCCCTCTAAGCACTGCTTTTACTGCATCCTGGTAAGATGTGTTTTCACTTTTAAATAGTTCAAAATATTTTTTTTTAATTTTTTTTTTAATGCTTTATTTATTTCTAGGAGAGAGAGAGAGAGACAGCGTGAGCAGGGGAGGGTCAGAGAGAGAGGGAGTCACAGACTCTGAAAGAGGCTACAGGCTCCGAGCTGGCAGTCAGCACAGAGCCCGACGCAGGGCTCGAACCCACAAACCGCGAGATCATGACCTAAGTGAAAGTCTGACGTTTAACCGACTAAGCCACCCAGGCGCCCCAATAGTTCAAAATATTTTTAATTTCTCTTGAGATTTCTTCTATGGAAGCATTAAAGTTTGAAGATACAAAAAATAAGCAAACACGTGTGGGAAGAACTGAAATTATATATATGAAACAGATTTGTTTCCTATATCTACCTAAGATTTTTGTCCAAAATGTTGATATAAATGATCCATATCAAAAAGTTTATATCTTTATGACTATCCTCAGAACCATAGTTGTATTTATTTTTGTATGTACTATGTGACTTTTTAAAATAAATGGATAAGTGTGAAGATTCTGGAGTCAGATATTCCTAATCTAAATGCCTACCTACTCTACTGTTTAATAAATATCTGTTATTGACAACCTTCTAGTAGCAGGGTAAATTGGTAATATTTTTTTTCTGTGAAGTAGGGGATGTTTTCTTGTTTATAAGTCACATTTTTGTGCTTCTTTGTTCTTTTGTTACTTTTAATTGTTATTAGACATTGTGTATAGAACAGTGGAGATTAAGATATAATTTTTAATTTAATTTATTTATTTCTCAGAAAATTCAAGCCTTTTTCTCTGCCTGACATTTAGGGTGAAGGACTAATTATTTAGATACATCCTAAAATAGAGTTGAATGGGGGTTGGATTATACCTTTAAATTCAATTTGCTTTGCCCATGGTAAGAGTAATACCCAACCTTCCATGTTGCTACTGTTTTGATATTATTATTATTTAAAGTTTATTTGTTTATTTTGAAAGAGAGAGAAAACAAGTGGGGGAGGAGCAGAGAAAGAGAGGGAGGGAGAGAATCCCAAGCAGGCTCCACACTCAGCAGGAGGCCCTATGTGAGGCTCCATCTCACAACCACAAGATCATAACACAAACCAAAATCAAGAGTCAATCACTTAACCAACTAAGCCACCTAGGCACCACAATCATATTATTATTTGTGGCTGGATTGCAGTTTCAGATATTTTTGAACCAAGGCTTGGGTACACATGCACAACCCATGACTGAATGTACTTCTCTGTGATTTCATTTTGCTTTTTGCCAAAGCCAATTTTTTCTTTATTTTTTCTTTTTTCCTTTTTCCTTCCTGCCTTCCTGCCTTCTTTTCATTTTTTATTTGTTTTTTGTGAGGGGTGAAATTTAAGTTTACATTGGGAGGAAGCAGGGGACAATTGTTAGCACTATTTGTTTTATATTTGGCGGGGTCTTTCAGATTCTATGTCATCTCTTCAGTCCACCCTTTTTCTAAAACCTAGATGATTCCTTCTCTTCCTACTCTTTTAATAGCAGGGCCTTTCTCTGTCAATTCCTGTCTAGGATGGATGCCCCCTCCAGTAATGGAAGCTGACATCATGGCTCTCCGCTTTCATGTGGAGGGCTTCTTTTGTCTGTAATTCAATTCATTGAGCTTGTATTCGGTGTTATTTACTAGTTGTATAGGACATTGTTGTTGTTGTTTTAATTTTGTCTGTGTTTTATTGTTGTTGCTATAGAAGCAAGGGTTTCTCTCAGCTCTGCATCCTAAGAGGAATACCATTTATCTGCATTCCATATTAGGCATAACATCATGTAGATAGATCCAAGTTTCAGTGAGGTACAATAAAAATTTAGAGAATTCCATTTATTAAAATTTTTAAAAATACATATGCTTAGGGGCACCTGGGTGGCTTAGTCGGTTAAGCGTCCGACTTTTGCTTAGGTCATGATCTCACGGTTTGTGGGTTCGAGCCCTGCGTTGGGCTATTTGCTAACTGCCAGCTCAGAGCCTGGAACCTGTTTCAGCCTGTGACTCCCTCTCTCTCTGACCCTCCCCTGCTCACGCTGTCTCTCTCTCTTTCCTAGAAATAAATAAAACGTTAAAAAAAATTTTTTTAAAATACATATGCTTAAATCAATGTATAATTCCAAGTTGTATGCCTATCTTTCTATTGCTGCACAAATGTTTTCACTGTCTCAATGTAGTTTTAGGATAAGTATTGATGACTGTTAAGACAGGTTCTCCTTCCTTTTTCTTCCTCAAGACTGTCATGGTTTCTCTTGGCTTTCTGACACTTTATTAAAACACCGATTCCTTCAATTGTATTTTAAGGGAGAATTGAAATAACCACATTAATATATGCCATAGTATGGTGACTAATAACCTTCTAAAAGCCTTACTATCTCTCAAGACTTATTATTCCAAATTAGAACTGTATTAATGAATTTTCAGGTAATTTGATAAAATGAACTGATACTTCTGAGTCAAAGGTGATGTACATAGTTGAAATTTGTATGTGTATTTTAGATAGTTTTTCTGCCTCCATTTCTTTGCTTGTGTACTTACATCAGAGAAGAATTCTTTCATTTAAGAAAGAAGAATTCTCTTTTAGTTTACCATTAAAATCTTCTCTTCCATTCAAATTTCTTAACGAGTTTAGCACTTCATGATTCCTTCTTTTATGGCTCTATCCCACACATATCCCTTATTCCTATGAACTTTTATTGAATTTTAATTATAGAATTTTGTTATGTATTATTCTCTTGTTCTACAATCCTTTCACACATCTTGAATTCTGTATTAGAAACTTCTGGTTGTAAGTGACAGAAACCCAACTCAGAAAGCTTAAATGTAAAAGTAAATGCATTGGCTCTACATAATGAATCCACAGAAAGACAGAGGTAGAGCATATTTTAGTAATACAGGCTGGAGCTTGAAATTCAAAGAACATTAGCACTCTCTCTTAGTTTTCCCTCCAGCTTTCTCCACCCACAACCAGCATCACTAGTCTAGACTCTATTTATATATTTTTGACCCAGGTATTTCAAAGTAGCAGGGAACTTGTCTGGGTTTACATCCTCCCAGTTTATGATTTTAAAGAAAAGAGCCATTTTCCATCCACTGTAAAAACTCAAGGGAAGACTCTGATTGTCCCAGTTTGGATCACATCCCTTCTTGGACACTATGACCAAGAGGATATAAAACTATCATTAGTCCAGCCTGAGATATGTTCCTGTCTTTGGCTAGAGAATGGAGTAGGCTAGGGTAGAGTACTCTGACTGGCAACCCATCATAACTTATCAAAACACGCAGGGGTCTGTGAAGTAGGCCCCAATGTCTGTATGTGTATGTGGGAGTTAGGAGTGGGGATGTTCTGATATTACACAGAAAAGAGGAGGATTTCTGGGCAGATGGAAATAACAACAAACTCTTGGAAAGCAGGAACTATAGCTTATCCTGTAGTGTCTTGTTTTTCCTATTTCTCTTCTGAACAGAGAGAGTGGTTCCAGAGATTCTCTGATCATAGGAAATATCTGTGGGCTAAGTTTATTGATCAACGCTATAGTTTTAAGATACTGGTAAGAAATTTTGTTTTGTTTCTCAATTGTATTTGGACTGAACTGAAATAACCTTGTTTTTTATATGTCATTTTTTAAACATTGGTGAGCTAGATGCCTGTATTTAATTTTTTTTAATGTTTATTTTTGAGAGAGAGAGAGAGCGAGAGAGCGAGCACAAGTGGGGGAGGGGCAGAGAGAGGTAGGGAGACACAGAATGTCCAAGATGTCAGCACAGAGCCTGATGCAGGGCTTGAACCATGAACCATGAGATCATGACCTGGGCCAAAGACAGACAGTTCACCAACTGAGCCACCTAGGTGCTCCAAGATCCTTGTACTTAAAAAATTCAGAGAATGATAGAATGTTTAGAGCATGATATAAAAATGTTGATTTCAAACTGCTTGAAATTCAAATCAATCAGTTGTAGAGAATAGAAAAATATATTTATGTTAGTTGTAGAGCTGGCATAACTTTTCCTTTCTCAGTCTCCCCAAATCTTATGCATAATTCTAGGCATTACTTACATCTCTCCTTTCATAATCCTAATGATCTGTGGGATTCGAGACTTTACTAGCCTCTCTTTGACTGATTCTACTCTGTTTATTTGTTTTCGTACTGCCCCAAGGTAGAAATTTGATCATTAATTTGAAATCAGAATAGTGGGATGTTTGCCTCCGTTAGTCATTTCTAACAAATATGTCTTAGCTGTCTCAATTAGGTTCTAGGTTTTTCTAAGAAAACAGCATGCCATCTGCTTCTCTTTACATCTATATAGTACTGATCATAGTTCTGAACACACAATCTTTCAGCTAAAATTTATGAACAGTAAGGAATCAGTATAAATGTCAAGAACTTTCAGTAGGATGTGTCTTGTTACTACTTTGAAAGTAGTTTAGGAAAAAAGCATGATACCTGCAAAATATGCATCCTTATATTTACTGTTGCAGATGCCAGATCCTTACCATCCTCCTGGAGACCTGGAAAAGATTAATGTCATAACCCTGGCTCCTTAATAGACAAGTGAATTTATGCCACTAGAAGTGTATAGTCAGAGGAGAGGAAAGGATGAGAAACTCGGCTGGCTTCTGTAAATATATCTTCAATGTAAGGGGACCAGATATTTCTCTTCTTGCACCATTCAGGTTGGAACAACAATTTAGATCCTCCTGGAGTTCATCTTCAATTCTTTGGAGAAAATGACAGGATATAAATAAATGAAAATAAAAGGATTTTTTCAAAATATGACCAAAGTCTACCTTGCCTGTCTTACCAGGAATAGAACAAAGAATATATCTATTTCCTTGAAAAAGCATCTGTGTTAGCGTCCTTTTCTCAGTTAAATTTATTGCCAGAGTCCATGAAACTCTACTAACTGGAAACTTGATAACCTTCTAAAATTGCAAAACTAAATCAAGCAAATCCATTTCTCACTAACTACCATGCATCGCTCTCTTCTACACCTCATGATTTCAGACTCAGGTCACTTGGGGCACCTGGCTGGCTCAGTTGAAAGAGCATGTGACTCTTGATATTAGGGTCATAAGTTCAAGCCCCACGTTGGGTGTAGAAATTATTAAAAACAAATAAACCTTAAAAAATAAACATGGGTGCCTGGATGGCCCAGTCAGTTAAGCGTCCGACTTTGGCTTAGTTAATGATCTCATGGTTCATGAGTTCGAGCCTTGCGCTGGACTCTGTGTTAATAGCTCAGAGCCCGGAGTCTGTTTCAGAGTCTCTCTCTCTCTCTCTGTCTCTCTCTCTTCCTTCCCTCTTTCTCCTTCTCCTGTCTGTATTTTCTCTCTCTTTCTCTCTCTCTCTCACTGTTTCTCTCTCTCTTTCAAAAATAAATAAACATTAAAAAATAAAACTAAAACGGACAAATTCAGGTCACATAATTCTTCAGTCTGTAAATCACTTCTGTAAAAACTAAAACCAGTTAAGGACAAGATAATATTTTTGTTTCCAAATATAGAGGAACAAGATCGCAAAAACAATATGACAGTGATAAAAAAAAAAAAAAAAACACACAGCTGGCCTTATTCTTAAATTCCAGCACAGAAGACATTTAATGTACTAGAACTAAAGACACACAGATAGTTAGCAGCTCTTTTTACTGTAATGCAGACTAGTAAAGTATAGGCCAATTTCTGACTTAAACATATTGCTCTTCTTGAGGCTCAAGCATGGCCCCTTGTAGAGGCTCATTCCCCTTTGCACCACTTAGACCACAAATTATTTGTGTGGGGTATAGTGATTGGCCATATCTGACTCTTTTCAGGAAGATTTATAACCCAGGATTCCCCTTGGTCAGTAGAGAGTAGAAGCAGAAGGAAAATCTGTGTGTCTATGCATACGGGTCTGAGGCAGCCTAGGAGTAACACAACATGGAGTGAGGTCCAAATGGACCTTGTGCCCTGAGACAAGTGTGGAAGTAGCCAAGAGAGGAGAATCTAGAGAAAGCCTGCAGTCAGGACCCAGGAACAAGGACACAACAGCTGGTAGATCAAGGACCAAGAATCTTCCAGGACCATATGCAACTTAGGAGAAGCCAGTAAGGAGAGATGGATACTAGGGACCCTTTTCTGCTTGGTGTTTGGTTGGTGTTAAGAAAGCCACTGAGAATTTTGATGAGGTGAAGGTAGAGGATTGAGGAAGGATCCTGAATTAACTAAGAGCACCTAGAGTTTACTAAAGTTAATTTTCTGTCACAGCGATTGGGAACTTAAAAACAAATTAAAGTTGGCGTCAAAATGTAAATTTCCAGGACCACTGATTTTGTGGACAGGGACTCATATCTAATACATTTGCAAAGCAAATTTGTTTCCAGGAAACAGATAACCAATGGCGGTTACTTTAAGTTTTAAAATTTTCTTCTTCTTTTGTGAGTTTCCATTATTGTGGGAAATGATTTAGGGGCACAGAGAACTGAAGAAAAGCAGAGAGCAGCAGTGACAGAGCAAGGCCCTAAGCTCTTCAAACGTGAAAGCAGACATGCCCAGGCCTGTAAGGACAGACTGTAGGCAAAAGGGAGCAGCGAGAGGCCTGTTTGCATCAGGGGTGGAAATGCTCTGTGAGAGGAAATGGATATTAACGAAGTGGTGTTTTCTGAGAGAATTTCTCAGTTTTGAAGAAGACAAAGGACAAAGTCTCCTCAGAAAATAATGCTAAAGAAAACAGAGTCACACAAACTTGGTTAAAGGATGGCCGAGGGACAGAGGCCCAGGGAAATTTGAATAAAACTTCTGTGTGACACACAGATGGACACAAGCGGCTAAGAACAATTACTTCCTCTGGTCTTAGTGAGGGTGGGGCCATCAGTTAATTTACTTGCCCCCTGCTTTCCCTGATGGCCGCTGGAGGTTCCAGCCACTTCTTTAGTAGGACAGGAGTCACTGCAGCCAGTGGGAAACAAGGGAGCTTATAGGTTAGGCCTACGTAAAATGTGAAATAGAAGGTGAACAATCGTGTTATAAAATACGTCATAAAATAAACAGTCTTCTTTTATAATAAACACTTTTGGCAACAAGAAAGCAAAAAAACTCACAACTGTTAAAAAATTTAGTACTGAAATTTGTTCCTCCTCAGGACAATTGATAATAAATATGCAACTGGTTTAAAATATTTGCTGACCCTATCATCCACAGTGGGAGTGTAATGATACCACCAGCCACATAAAAAAAAAAAATAACCAGAAGAAACAAACCTGATGAAGCATTAACAGCTGTTTCAAAAATCAGCAGTTAAATTAACAAGATGGTGCTTGAAGACAAAGACTGAATGAGTGTGGCTGCAGAAGGCACACTTACCTATCACACTGTGATGTGTGACTTTTCATATGAATCAAAACACTGAGGGTGCTGGGGTGGATCAGTCCATTAGGCATCTGACATCGGCCCAGGTCATAATCTAACGGTTTGTGAGTTTGAGCCCCGTGTCGGGCTCTGTGCTGACAGCTCAGAGCCTGGAGCCTGTTTCAGATTCTGTGTCTCCCTCTCTCTCTGCCCCTCCCCAGCTTTCACTCTGTGTCTCTCTCACTCTCTCAAAAAATAAATAAGCGTTAAAAAAAAAAAAAAAAAAAACAACCTGCTATTCTGAATCAGTTTCACTCTTTTATATTGGAACTATGGGTGATAATTATATAAGCCAATTTTAATAAGAACCATGATTTCTAAATACAATTTATAGAATCATTGTAGAGCTTTGAAAGTTTCTCTTTTTTCTGAAGTGAAACATATGATGTTATTATGAATGCTAATGTGAATTCAATTAAGAAGATATGGTTAAAAATATTTTTTGTGGTGATAATTTAAACTACTATGTTTTAGTGAGATTTGACCTCGTGATAAAACAATGTAATTTTTCAGTCAGAAATGTACGGACCAGAACTATACTTGGAATTAGTTGTAGTGCAAATGTAATTCATAATTGCATCTATATTAGTTTTCTATTCCTACTGTAACAAATTACCACAAATTAACCGGCTTAAACAACACAAATTTACTCTCATAATTCAGTGGCTTACAAGTCCAACACAGGTCTCACTGAGTCCAAATTAAGGTTCACCAGGGCTACATTCTTCTAAGGAACCTCTTGAGGAGAATCTATTTGGTTGTGTTTTCTGGCCTCGAGAGGCTGCCTATCTTCCTGGCTTGCGGCCTTTTTCCTCATCAGCAAAGTAGCATCTCTTGGTCCCACTTCTGTCACCACAACTCTTTTTCTGATCACAGCAGAAAAAGTTATCCACTTGTAGGATCCGTGAGATTACATGGGGTCCACTCAATCCAGGATAATCTCCCCATCTCAAGGCCCTTAACTTGATCAATTTATACAACCCCTTTTGTTGTATAACATAACATGTTCACAGGCTCCACGTTAGGGCATGGAAGTCTTTGGGGGACCAGTATTTCGCCTACCGCAGCATCCAAGTAAACTGTAATATCCTGCCAACCCGAATATAAGCTTCCGTAAGGACTCTGAAGTTTAACAGTCTCACAGTTACAAATTTACAAACAATAATAAGTGCTATAAAAGAAAATCAGAAAGGCCAGGAGAACATAGAGCAGAAAAGATTTCCTTGAAGAAGTTTAAGCTGATCCCTGAAGGATGAGTAGAGGATAAATAAGCCAAGATTCTTGAGCATGTCGGCTGTGGATCATGATGGTCTCTAGAAACTGAAAGAAACCCTACATAAAGAATGTCTAATGAGTAAGGGGAAGTGCCATAATCTAATACCCACACGAGAAGCAGGGAATGGATCAGACAGGCTTTTTAGATTCTTAACTTTTTTTTTTAATCTTAAGTGCAGTGAGAAGTAATTTAAGGGTTTTAAGCAGGAGGAAAAGTGTGGTAATCAAATTTGGGATTTTATAAGATGGTTCTGGCTTTACTGTGGAAAATATGAAAGGACACAAAAGTAGATGCAAGTTACTCTGATGCATGTGCTGTGGACTCATGATCTCTCTTAGAGATCTGAAGGTCACCTTGATCAGTCTCAGGTCTTCTCACACAAATCTGGTTTTCTTTAGCATCCTCCATGTGAATATAGAACTGTCTAGTCCTGCAAGCCAGAACCTCAGAGTCATCGATGATATTTCCTCTCCCCACTTCCCAGAAGCCAAGTCCCATAAGCTTTGTTTCCTAAATAACTCTTGAATCTCATCCATCTTTCTATCCCCACGGCCAGCACCTAATAAAAACTACTTTCATCTCTTGCCTAAAATCTTGCAATAGCCTTTTAACTGATCATCTGCACAGATTCTTGTCCTATCTGTTATTTGTACTGCAATTGGTATGATTTTTCAAAGACGCATATTTTATTAAAATCCTTCTATTGTACTTTGTATTCTTCACTTCCTCCTCTTCACATTCACACAACACACACACGCGTGCACACACACACACACACACACACACAGCCCATACACACATTTAGAATTCATAGGTATACTAGGCTTTCTCTCTCTCTCTCATGATAGGGCCTTTTCATATGACAGTTACTCATTCTTTCTTTCTAGAATGTTTTTCCCTATGCCTGGATCAATCTAATTCTCCTTCATATCCAAATAACTCAGTGAAACATTTCCTAATATTTTGGAATTTTTTTCTTATATGCTCTCATTAAACAGTAATGTGGACATCTGGACCCAAATCCAGGTGAACTGGATTCCTAAGCCTTTACGTTTAATCATTAAGATAAACAACCTCCTATCCAGTATAAGTTTCCTTCTCCACTGTCCCATAGCTCAAGAAAGGCTACACTATTGAATATATGTTTTCCATTTTATCTTCAATAAGGAATGAACCTAAAGACCAAAACCTGATCAACATTGAATGAACTTTCTGTAAAAGTAATTTTTTAAGTACTCTCTGGGCCCAATATAGGGCTCAAATTCACAACCCTAAGATCAACAGTCACATGCTCTACCTACGGAGCCAGCCAGACACTCCTTTTTTTCTTTTTCTTTTTTAATGTAAAAGCAATTTAATATTTAGTAGTTTTGGTTTACACCTTGAGTAGACAATAAATGAGAATTAATGACGAGGATTTCCGAAGTCATGCTTTAAGAACAGCTTATAGCAAGTGTATTCGTTAGCGTGAGTACCTTCTGGAAGCAGAGCAAATGAGCCAGTGACCCTGGGAGGGCTCTCACAGCCATTAACCTTCATGAAAAAAAAAAAGTGAACTCAATAGGTAACTCTGCAAGTCATCTTAACAGGTAAAAAAATAAGTAAGAAGTCCTCTGTTCTTAGAGAAAAGAGGTGAGATGTACTAATGAGGCTGCTTAGAGAGGTTTGCATTTTCACTATTTGTTGTGCCGAGCTACATAAAAAGGGTTCCAGTCACCAAGGCTGTCACTCCATCACCCTTCACAACACTAAATTCTCTTAATTCTTTTTTTTTACTTTAACAGCTAAGGATGTTATCACTTACTCGGAGGTCACTGAGAGGGTAATAGTACTCTTGGTGACGCTAATGAAAAGGTACAGTGGTGTCATGAGTTAATTGCATAGTTACCACACAATTACCAATTTATGCTCTCTGGATGTTAACAGAGAATGTAAGGAGCTAACATTATGTGTACTGAATACTGCCTTATATATAAGAATGGTGCTTGGTAGCTTGTGACATTTGCATGAACAGATTTACTCACATAAATAGAGAGGACTGAGAAAACGTATGCTTTCCTGTATTATTGTTCTAGAGCTGCTTAAAAAAAAAAGACCTTATAAGAATGATCATTCTTGGGGCGCCTGGGTGGCTTAGTCGGTTAAGCGTCCGACTTTCGCTTGGGTCATGATCTCGCAGTTCGTGGGTTCGAGCCCCGTGTCGGGCTCAGTGCTGACTGCCAGCTCAGAGCCTGGAGCCTGTTTCAGTCTGTGACTCCCTCTCTCTCTCCCTCCCCTGCTCACGCTGTCTCTCTCTCTCTCTGTCTCCTAGAAATAAATAAACATTTAAAAAAAAAAAAGAATGATCATTCTTTTAACTATATCTTTCCAAATCATTCAGATTTCAAATACCTGTCTGAAATTAATATTCAGTGACAAAAGCAGTTATTTCACTCCTGAATAGAAGCTTCAATTCAACTTTGTTTTTCTGTAAGAAAAACATGATACAACACCTAGTTTCACCTGTATAATGAGTAAGATGCACAGAAGGTGGAAATAGATTAGGCTGCATGGACTCAGTTTTCATAACAGAAAACAATTCATTAAAATACCACTTTCATTAGATTAGATTTTGTTGGATTTTTCTAGTATTTGGTTTGTTCTTCACTTCCACCTAATTTCTGGGATCTTTGTATGTGTTTTCCCTTTTGAATCAACTTTATTGAGGTATAATAGGTGTATGATGGAATTAATTTATTTGAAGCATACATTCAGCAAAAACACACCAAATTTAAAGCAAGGCTTCTTTGGTGACCCCCTGAAAGTGGCTTCAATAAAAGCCAGGAACTGACTGCTTTTATCAAATGATCCATGGCATCTCTAGAGTCACCTCTTGAGAAATTTTACCTGAACACTAAGCAGAGTCCATATCTTACCTATAACCATACAGATGAAGAGTAAATATGTGTAAAATTTCTGTAAATTATGTCATGTAAAACAGGTTTCAATTATACCCAACTATAATCTACACATGTTTGCTGATAATGAGGCACAATGAGTAGGGGATAAGAGGCTGTGATAAAAGTTATGAATTCTTGGTCTTATTCAATCAAACTTATGCATGAAGTTTGAGGCACTAGTAGAAAGTAGAGGTACAGTAGTGACCAGGACAGAAACAGTGCCTGTAATTTGTTTCTTCATCCTTCTTAACATTTTTATAAGCTGTTCAATACTGTGTACTGAATCAATTCCCACTTAAACTGACTAGAGTAGATTCTGTTCTCTGAATGCTGGCCAAGACAACTGCTAAAGCTTTCTTTTATATTTGCATGGCCCCAAAGTCTTCTGTCTTTTACTGAATATGCCTTGACTGCCGACTCAGTATATTGCCCACAGTCTGTAGAGTATATATGGGATTATCTCCCATTTTCATTGATGGGAAAAACAATTTTCCAATTGTTTAGGCATTGAACAGACTCTTCATTGTGCAGAAAAGTGATCTCCATTATTATGCTTGTCCTTAAACAGCTTCATGCTCATGGTTATATATGCTGCAAAAGAATGTTAGGGTTAATCCTTGTATACATCAGGATCAGCATTGGTTAGGACAGGTTCTCAAGTATGGTCATTGGAGCAGCCACACCAGCAGCACCTGGGCACCTGTTAGAAATGCAAATTCTTGGGTACAACCCTGGATCTACTAAATCAGAAACTCAAAAGGTGAAGCCCCCAAAATCTGTGCTTTAACAAATCTTCCAGGTAATTCTGATGTACACTTAGTTGGAGAAACTCTAAGCCAAATTATGTTCAAATAATAAACTCTTTATAAGTAAAACACCCCTGGAGGTTTGGATTCAGAAATAGTTAGTGAAAAGCTTTTATGATGACCACAGCCCATAATCAAATGTTTGGCTCATTATCCTTTATGTAGTCAAAAGATACTTACCCACTAACCAAGGGAAATAAAACAAAAGTCCCATCCAACAGGGCATCAAGCTCAAAGTCCACATTCTTTGGGCAATGTTTCAGATTTTTTAAGTTAGGTGTGATGTGTGATAGTCTTTATAGCAGGCCTGGACGTAGGTCTTCCTGATCTAGACACCTGTGCGAAAAAGACAAATTACTCTCACCCCAGTACCAATAGTGGTTAGGACTCCATACCCTGTGAATGGTGTGTTTTTTCACATTCTCCAAGAAACAGATGCTGAGATGGGAATAAACATGTAATTATTTTATAAGGGAAAACACCTATGAAGGAGAACGGGGAAGGATGCAGAGAAGGGTAGGAGAGATATCAGAGTGTGATATAAACCCGACCCTGAGTGAAGGAGAAAGGAAAGGAGCATTGGGTATAAGCATCCTAGATGGCTGTGCTGTCAAAAAAAAAAAAAATGCTCAAACCAGGCTTTTAGGAGTTTCTGTGGCTAAGTCAGCTGTCAGAGTAATTCTTTATCTCTTAGAAATGGGCTACCTTTGTATCCCTAGTAACTCAGTTACCAACTGTGAAGACATGTGGGAAGAGTGATACAAAGGTAAACATGGTAACATATATCAAAGTGGAGCATTGAGTTCAATCAAGATCCCTGTAGTCAGAGGTCTATAATGCATATTCTCATGGGTACTGCAGTCTTCAACCTGCGTCATCCAGATAGATATACTTCTCACACGAGTTCAGGGGACAGCTCCTCATGGTTCCTAGGGACCCCCTTTCTTGAATGGAACTTCAGAAGAGAGGATTTAGTGAGATGACCTACATTCCTATCATTGTGTTTGCTCTTGGGGACAGTGGTACGCAACCTTTTCCTCCTCCATCCTCCATTCTAATAACCCTCACCTTTGGTTACCACCTTGGTATTTACAGGTGTAAAAACAGCCTTACCTTCTCCTGCTAATCAGGATTTGTCCAGCATGATGATTCCTTCTTTTATCTGCTGGCCCCTGGGAACAAGGAATCCCAACTGCTCTGATAGCAGCCATGACTTACAGTTCAATAGGAACCTTGCGATGTCCCCTTCAAGAGTACATCAGTTTAGGGACTAGGGCTTCCAAACCTACAGATCCCAGAGTTGTGGAAACAGGAAACACTGTATTTCTCAGTGGGTCATTGGAATGATATAGAGGCCACTTTTACTCTCACCTCCTGATTCCTGGACACAGGTATATCTCCACTTGCAGACATAAGATCATGTAGAGATCTCTGATTTAATAAACACACCTATCTTGAAGGATGGTTATCTATCCTTTCAGCTGTTTCATCTAACATGCTGCTTCAGTTGGGCCTTTGGAAGGCTGATACACAGTCCCATGAAGCTGGCTGCCTCTGGGTCATGTGGCATGTGACATGACCCATATATCTTCTGGTCATGGGTCTCATCACACACCCCAGGTTAGATAAGATAGTGTGTGTGTTTTACTGGAATTTAATTCTAGTTAACCTGGCATACAGAAAGGAAATGTGGGAAGCTTCTAAAGTGGAAGGAGAACACTTTTTCTCTTGATTGGGAGAGTTTTCTCCAGCATCTTCTACTCTTGCTAGAGAAGCCTGGGCCACTTCTCTAACCCCAAAGGGTCCAGGGGCTTTACAGAGGCACCATTCTTAAAGCCCCCCAGCAAGTTGTGCCATGTGCTCCAAGTATCATCTGTATCATGATTCAGGATTCAAGGGTTTTTCCATATAGTGTCCTGACTTTTATGTAACAGACTTGCCATGGCTGTGGAGTCCAATATATCTGATATCCTATGATTCTGCCAGTTAAGTCTTCAGCCTTTTCTCAACTGTAACTGTCCTTCAATACAGGTAATAAGGGTCTTTTTGTAAGCTCTCTGGCTTTCATGCTCAATTTCTAACTGCTGCTCAAAAGCCCTCACTCCCTCATCATTCTTCTGCATAACATGAATACAACTGATTAGAAATAAGTGACCTTGGCTGTCCTTTTAGGCATTGTTCCCTTCACACTTTTATGAATACCTATATCATGATCATCTGTTCCATAACATTCCCTTCTACCGGAAACTTTTTCCAGGTCACTTCTTGTGAAATTTTGAGCAGTTGTTCAGCCATTTTGTACCAGTGATTATCTCTACTCCATTCACCAACCAATCTGGTGTCCTCCATACCTGCCTGGTGCTAAGTCCTAGTTTTATCTTTTACTCTCGGGAGTTAAGAAATGTTTGAATTTTCCAAATTTACATGTGCCCTAAGGCTTTCTATTCTCTTTCAGTTCTGCGTATAAATCAGAAAAATCCCTTTTTTTCATCTTTTTTCTCATAATATTTGTCAAACATATTCAACAGTAACAAGCACTGTATCCAACTACTGCTTTCTGATCACATTTCCTAGCACTCAAGTTAACTAGGCATATAGTCTGACTTCCAAGTTAATACAGCCTAGTTTACCAAATGCTTCCCTCACACATTTCATGGATCCCAGTTTCTGAAACCAGTTTGCTCACTGCGTATGGATGCCCAGCCCTTTAACTACTGCCACATATCTTACAGTCTTAGTATCTCTGTAATGTAGCATCCTACTACCGGTACCAACTTGTTTCAGTTAAAATCGGCTAGATTGCCCGACATTAACAAACAAACTCAAAGATCTCAGTTTAAAAACAAGGATTTTTCTCTCACTTATACAAATCTCCCTAGTGAGCATCTGCAGATGGTATTCCGTACTGGACTCACTTTTGTGATCCACGCTGATGGAAGATCTACTCTCTGGATTGTGAATGAGGAAGAAAGCTCTTAAGGATGTCATAGCATCAATTAAAAGCTCCAGCCCACAAATGGCACTGCTTCTGCTCATAACTAGACACATGGTCCCACCTACCTAAGGACATATAGGAAGTGCAGAAGACGGAATTAGAAATATTCAGAGGATATCATCAATAACTATCACAGCACCAAAAGAATGACAGAGAAAGAAAATGTTTCTATAAGACTTCAAGAAAAATAGAAAACTCTCTGAATTAAGGTGGTAAGAACATTTCCCCCTGAATGTACACAGCTTTTATTATTAAGCCTTAAAAGAGAATTGGAATGAATATTCCAAGAGAGTGAGACAACCAGGACGAAAGGATGGATGGTTCCAAGCTTTATTTATTTATTTATTTATTTATTTATTTATTTATTTATTTTAAATAGTTTATTGTCAAGTTGGTTTCCATATAATACCCAGTGCTCATCCCCACAAGTGCCCTCCTCCATGCCCATCACCCCCTTCCGCTTCCCCCCATATTGATCAGTCCTCAGTTTGTGCTCAACATTCAAGGGTCTCTCATGGTTTGCCTCCCTCCCTCTTCCCCCCCAATTCCCCCCTCTTAAGCTTTATTTTTAAGAAGTGAAAAATATTATGAGTTTACTAAGTTCCATTTCATCGTTTTCTTTTCTTCGCACACAAGAATTGTACTTCCTTGTTATTCACGTTAGGTGGGGCCACGTAGCTATTTCTGGACAAAGGGACGTGTATCCATCTGAGGTTGAGGCAGTGAAAATCTCCTTAGTGATTTTCCAGTCTCTTCTAGTTCATGCTGTAGTAAATATGGAGGTCTCTTGCTGAAATGGAGAGCCACAGTTCTAAGTACCACTGATAATTGTCATTTGTCAGAGCACGCCTTTGCTGAAGCAGCCTTTACACAGAGAGTATACTAGTTTGTTTGTTTGTTTTGTTTTTGTGGTTTTTTTTTTTTTTGTAATTACACCATTAAGGTTTCGGTCTTTTGTGTCACTGCCACCCAGCCTACCCTAATATAATTAATATGGGGGAAAAGCTGTAGAAATAAGTTGGGACCAGACGTGGCCAGCCATGTGTGCTCCCGTTAGAAGTTTTAATAGTTCTTTTTAGACATCATTTAAAATACTGTACATACAAAGTTTAATAAAGTATATTTTGTTTTAGAAAAAAAATAAACCGACAGCATACTGGTTGGTTGGGGAAGGAAGAAACTAAAAACAAAGAAACCAGTTAATGTAGGATTCTGTTGATTTAATGGAAGAGGAAAAAACAGATACAAAAGCTTTTGTAAAGAAAAACGCCAGAAGTTTATGAGTAAATGGCCATGCAGAACAAGAAGTAGGGGAATTACTCTGAGATGTCCTGTAAACATGCTAAGGAAAAGGGTGGCAACTTTCTCAGAAATAGGAATTTTATGGGAGAGGATATTTCAGTGAGTTCATTTGAGGTGATGATAAGGTACAATCAGATGAAGAGTCCAAGCAGATAGAAATACAAAGTTGGAATTCAAGAAATGTAGGCCAAAGAGATACGGAGCACGGTTAAAGGTGAGTGAAGACACAAATAAAAATTAAATAAGTAAATAAGTAAGTAAGTAAGTAAGTAAGTAAGTAAGTAAATAAATAAATAAGTAAATAAAATCGGAGTGCCTGAATGGCTCAGTTGGTTAAGCATCTGACTCTTGATTTTGGCTCAAGTCATGATCTCAGTGTTCGTGGGTTCAAGCCCTTCGTCAGGCTCCATGCTGCCAGTGCAGAACCTCCTTGGGATTCTCTCTCCCTCTCTTTCCACCCAATTTTTAATTAACGATTATTCTCATTATTAGTAATTGAGGAGAGATAGTAATAATAGGGGTACTATTTTTAGAGAATCACAAATGCATCTGCAAAACTTGACAAGTAGCCCCACAAAAATTCACTGGTTCCTCAATTTTTTTTTTAATTTACCATGTCTGCAATGTATAAATTGGAACACTGATAACCTTAGGCATACAAGAGTTAGACAGAAATGTAGTCAAACTTAAGGGAAATCCCACTGCCCTGACTCTTGATGAGGCCTAAAATTTTACCATTCAAGGTTAATCCTTCGATTTAAAACCTTTGCCTGGTACTATGAAAATGCTGGTGGCCTTGGAAGAAATAAATCATTAAGCTATGAGTAATTATGAGCTTGTTTCTCATAGTCTATCACCGGCTAATCTATATGGACTAAGATGAAGAAATAAATTGAGAGCATGAGGTGCTTTCTTCAGTAAGGCTTTGGAAGCCAAAGGGCAAACAACATCTACTACTACCTCCAAATTTTATTGAAAGGAAATTTAAAAGGAACCTCAAATACATGTCACATAATCATGGAAGAATAAAGCATTCTGATAGGGAAAGCCAAATTTATTCACTCATAGTCACAAAGCCTTTGTCAAGGATTAAAGACATATAAAAAATTAACTTCAATGGGTGAAGAAATAAGACGTGGTATATAGAAGGAAACTGAGGTAATACAGAAAGGAGAACTGTCAGACTCTATTGGAGGGAGCTTGATAGGGGGACCACAGGGAAAGATTTGTTTACAAAAAAGCAATGTGCATAAAAATGAGTAAATGCTCATCAGATAGATAAGAAAGGAGGATATTCCAGATGGATGTGATAACAGATGTAAAAGTACAGAGGGATACTTGGTTACTGTGCTCAGGAGCAGAAGCAAATTCACTACTGTAAACTGGCTGGAGGAGAAAGAAGCTCTGAGTGGTTGTGACCATCAGTGGCACCAGGGAAGAACCAAGCCACATTAGGAAGCCACATTTGGACCCGCCAAGCAGTTTGGAGCTGATGGGAACCTATTAAAAGCTCTAAAACAGGTGCGCAAGTAAGTAAATCTTGAAAGTTATCCTGGCGTTGCTGGGGGAACAGGAATCTGTAACCCATGGTGCATGAGTGTCTTAAAGATTCCTAGGTAGCATTCTGGGTGTCCACAGTCACTCTGACATTACATATACAGCTCTGTGTATTATGCAGTTGTTTACTTCCTCTGGGGCAGAGACCATGTACCAGTCTGCTCAGGCTACTATAATGAAATACTACAGACTGGGTGGGTTAGAAAACAGATTTTTTATCTTCTTACAGTCCTGGAGGCTTGAAGCCCATGATCAAGGTGTCAGAAAATGTGATTTCTGGTGGGGCTCTCCCTCTTGCTTATAGATAGCCACCTTCTTGCCATGTCCTCACATGGCATTTATTGATGAGTGCATATGAAGAGAGAGAGCAGGCCCTCTGATGTCTCTCCTTATAAGAACATTAATCCTAGTGGATCAGGATCTTACCCTTATGACCTACTGTAACCTTATTTACTTCCTTAGAGGTCCCCTCTCCAGATATAGCCACAGTGGGGGTTATGGCCTTATTATATGAATATGGCTGTGTGGGGAGGGGACATAAAAGCCCATAATTTTTATCAGATTTTCAGTGACCCAAACCCAAGAAAATTTAACATTATGGATGTGAAAGTTAATTAAGAATCGGAGGCAGAGAGTTAGAAAGTTAAAGGGGTACATAGAATGGACAGACTTCTTAAGTATTGTTCATTAAGATAGTGACAGGTTAAACAGGGTTGAAATATGAAAGGCGAGACAGTCCCCACTGTTGTCCACCCAATACCTATTCTCTTGTACTTTCTTACTGTGATAGATTGGGAAGAGATGGCCACACGTTCCTCTCATCCCTAAAGGCATTGTGACTGTACCATCTTCCTATCAGGAAGTAGAATCTCTCGAGGCACTTGGGTGGCTCAGTTGGTTGAGTGGCAAACTTGGACTTAGGTCATGATCTCACAGTTCTTTTAATAAGTTTGAGGCCTGCATCAGGCTCGCCGTTAGCACAGAGCCCTCTTCAAATCCTCTATCTCCCTCTCTCTCTGCCTTTCCCCTGCTTGCTCTTGCTCTCTCTCTCTCTCTCTCTCTGTGATGTCTCTCTCTCTCTCAAAAATAAATTTAAAAAAATTTAAAAAGGAAATAGAATCTCTATCTGTTGAACCTTGGCTTAGCCATTGAATGGCTTTGGTTGATGGGACATTAACAAATATGGTATGAATAGACTTTTAAAAAGTACTGGTGCATTGGAGCTTGCCTTCTTTTTCATCTGGGAACTCCCAGAGTACATGGGAAGAAGGCTTAGTCTCCTGAAGGATGAGAGGTCACATGGAAGAAGAGAAGAAGACCCAGTCAACCCAGCTGAGGTCCTAGACATGGGCATGAGACCAGTGTAGATTATCTAGACTTAACTGACCCATCTCAGACTGTCCCCCCCCAAAGAATTGTATGATATAATTATTGTTACTTTAAACTATTATGTTCTAAGTCGATTATACAATAAAATCCGTTTTACTAATATATAATTAGCAAAACCCCAATTATATTTTGCTTGGTAATCTGGCTACCAAAGATACTTTCCTATAATGCATGGTTGTAAACTGTGTCTTAGAGATCCAGTTCTGGCCAATGAGGTACCAACATGAATTACTGATTAAACTGTTTAAAGAGTGAAACAGTTTAAAGGGAGACGACTTTGTTCTTTATTTTATTTTATTTTTTTTTACAAATTGTTTATTGCCAAATTACTTTCCACATAACACTCAGTGTTCATCCCCACAAGTGCCCTCCTCCATGCCCATCCCTCCTCCCCTCCCACATGCATTAGTCCTCAGTTTTTGTCAGCATTCAAGAGTCTCTCATGGTTTGCCTCTAAAGGGAGACGACTTTGATAGTAGGAATGATCCTTTGGTTCTTTGGTCTTCTTTCTCCTTACTGCCAGGAAAGTGGATAAAATGAAGGAAGCATATTGTACCCAGAAGGATGTGAGTCCCACACTAAGGACAGTAGGACAGGAAAACATGAAGAGCTTGAGCCCTGGCAACATTATTTAACTGCCCTGCTAGGTGGGAATTGCTTATCTTCAGACTTTTTGTTGTGTGACAAAAATAAAACCATTACTTTTTTTTTTTTTACAAATAGTTTATTGTCAAATTAGTTCCCACATAACACCCAGTGCTCATTCCCACAAGTGCCCTCCTCCATGCCCATCCCTCCTCCCCCCCACATCCATCAGTCCTCAGTTTTTGTCAGCATTCAAGAGTCTCTCATGGTTTGCCTCTCTCCCTTTCCCCACCATTTCCGCCCTTCTTCTCCCCCTTGTTCCTCCGTCAAGTTTCTCCTAATCCTCCTATACGTGCAAACATATGGTATTTGTCCTTCTCTGCCTGACTTATTTCGCTCAGCATAACACCCTCAAGGTCCATCCATGTTGCTACACATGGCCAGATTTCATTGTTTCTCATTGCCATGTAGTATTCCATTAAACCATTGCTTTTAATCTATTGGAACAGATGAACTGAGTACCAACCAGGCGGGGCCACTACAGCCCTTCCAAAGAGCAGAATCTGTGGAGTGGAATCAGTGCAAGCCAAGTTTTGGTGCGTGTAGAGTGAATAGAAAGTGTTGATAAACAGACCATAAATAGCCTGGGCTAGTGATTTTTATCTGCAAAGGGCAGAAAAAAAAATGGGGCAACAATAGGAGGAGCAGAGTAAAGCAAGCAGATTCTGTTTCTCCTTCTTTCTTCCTTTTTTCCCCTTCCTTTCTTCCATTTTTTTTCTGAAATTTTTAGTGTGTTGGTAAGACAAACATATTTATAACCTACAGGGAAGAAGCCACTGGAGAGAGAGAGAGTTTGAAGATATAAGAAAAAGAAGTAATTGATAGAACAAGGCCAGGCATAGCCAGGAAAGGATGGGATCAAGAACACAGGTGATGGGATTAACCTTAACCTAGAGCTGAATCTCTTCTTCCTGTGAGAATATCAGTATTTCTTCCTGGGAAGGGGAAGGTGTACTTAGATCTACATGGATACACAGGAGAAATACAAAGGGCCTGACTGCTGTTGTCTCCAGTTTTTATTTGTTGTCTGATCTCAACTGGAGGTGTGCAAGAGATCAGGAAGGCTGAACTGGTGACATCATTGTGAGCATTAAACCATGGCAGGAATCCCAAGCCAGCTGCTATCAGCTTTTGAAAACATTCACGACTTTAAAATTCATACCTAAGTAATACAGTGCTACTTAATAATTAATACTTCAGGGGCGCCTGGGTGGCTTAGTGGGTTAAGCGTCCGACTTTCGCTTAGGTCATGATCTCGCGGTTCATGGGTTCGAGCCCCGCGTCGGGCTCTGTGCTGACTGCCAGCTCGGAGCCTGGAGCCTGTTTCAGTCTGTGACTCCCTCTCTCTCTGACCCTCCCCTGTTCACACTGTCTCTCTCTCTCCTAGAAATAAATAAAAAACATTAAAAAAAATAATTAATACTTCAAACATTGTGTATTAAAACAAAACACATCAAAACAGGAAACACCTCGGATCAAAGACTAGTCATTCATCTACAGTTTCTAAGATGACCAATATACCAGCCTTGCTCTCACGATACGGCCATATGCATAGAATTTGAATACATTAATCGTGACGATTTAAGATTCTTGACTGCTGAACTAACTCGTATTTATAAAGTAGCTGCCCTGAAAAGAGGAGAGTATTTTGTGTAATTAGAAAAGAGAAAAAATATGTTTGGAATGTATATACATTTTGTGTAGGAAATGAAATTTGAAATTAGAATGAGGCAAGGAAGGAAGATAATTGAGCTGACAATGCCAGTTAAATTCAGGGATAAATCTTTGGCAATATGTTGGAGGGCTTTTCATGAACTGTTTTGCTTAGCATTGGTAACTTCATTACTTGAAATTAAGATACATGTGGACATAAACTGTAGGACAAATCTACAGAAAAGGCTTGCATATCTGTCAAAAATTACCCTGAACAGATGTGAATGAATATGTTATTTACTTACAGCAGTATGTTTTTTATAGTACTTGATGTTTATGAGTGGTAATTTTTTTTTCTTTTCCTTTGGATGTCTGATATTTTGCAGACCAGATTTTAGCATTCCAACAAATGTTTCTTTTAGATGTATTTCATACCTATTGTGTCCCATAACATGAATTTCAGTGGTCTCTTTTTGCTGCTTTTCTCTGTGGGAGGCGGTGTGACATGGAAGATGCCAGCCTTGACCCTGGAACCAGATCAGCTCGGCACTTAGCAGCGTCATAATTCTGAGCCTCAGCTTTCTCACCAATAAAATTGTGTTATTAATACAAATCTTCTAAGGTTGTTGTAAGCACTCAAGTGTTAACTGATTGAAAGCCCATAAAACTGTGCCTGGGACAATGTAAGCACACACACACACACACACCACACCACACACACGTCAGCTATTATTAAAATATGGTGATGATCTTTTAATGACTATTCTATTCAGCAAACTCTTTTTTTGATAATTTATTTTTCAAAACATTTCAATACGAAATGTTTCTTTTCAATTTTTGTAATGTGAACCTCAAGAAAATATAAGTTGCCATAACCAAATAGATTTGAACCTGTCCTGTTTTTGATTTGGTGAAGTCAGTTTTTGGAGGTGTATAATACTTATAACATGGCATCGAAAGCAAATGTATAAATATAATTAACTTTATCTTCTCTCTCTTTTTTTCTTTCCTTCCTTTCTTTATTTCTTCCTTTCTTTGTTCTTATTGTCTTGCAAAATGGAAGATGTTTATTTAAGAGTCCAAATAGGAAAGATATTAGCTTCCTTTTCAATTTTTTAACAATTTAAATATCAACTGGAACTGAAACTGATAATGAGATTAATCCAAAAGAAAACAACATAAAATCTATGTGAAGAGGATATGCACAAAAAACGAGTATAATAATAAAATGATTATCTTAGCAAAGCTAAGCAACCTTAATGATTACTAAAAACAAAAGGAAATGGACTTCAATTGAATGATTATGTTACAAAGTCCCTAATACAATTGTTTATTTCCTTTCCTTCAGCTTTAAAGTTAAATGTTCTTGTTCATTTCTTTGACTTGTTTTGCTTATAAGTAAGAAAACAGCTAGAGACAAGACTTCAGATATCTACAGTCAGCATTTTCTTTTACGCCCACTAGATGGCATGTATAGGATTCTGAATACCTTTCTGAAGCTGTGTGTCTACTATTATTATTTGCAGCACTAGATGAGAAAACCGATTTGGTTCAAAGTAGGAAATTTTAGAAATTAAGTTCTTTTTTACTTTTCCCACCCATCTTCTACACATAGCCTTAAAAAAAAAAAGAACTGTTAAAATTGGTAAAGTGATATAAAGCTTCTATCTACAGTCACAGAGTAAAAACAGCCCTCTTGCATGTTTGTTTTCTTTACTGAAAAATTATAAAACTAAAATCTAACAACAAATCTATATTTAACTAGACACGGATTTTCATGTAAAATGTTTGAGTTTTTTTTCCTCTTTTGGGCACATGCAATCTAAAATAGTGTGTTGTCTCTGTATGATCTCAATCCTTTTCTCTCAGTGGAAGGATCTGTGGATCCCTGTTTTGCAAGGGGCAGGTAGAGATTATGTTATAACTTGGTCATTGATTTTCTTATTTTTTTTCTTTCTGATAGGAGATAGTAGGGGTGTAGGGAACTTTAAAAATATTCTTTTTCTTTTTTGTCTCCACAGTTTTGATTAGAATTTTTTCCCCCTGGTTTAAAATGAAGTTGGGATAATCAAATTTTCTGGTTTGAACACGTGTGCCTTTCCACTGAGGGGTCAAGGCCTTGCAAATGTAAAGGGCCAATCTTTGTTACAGAGGGGTTCATTGCAGAGAAGGGCGTGTTCTGCAAAGACAAACACGTCCCACAGATAGTTGCCAAGGGCACCGAATACATCTTTGCATTACACCTTGAACTAGCATGCTCATATCACTTCTTTTTTATTGCATGCACCATAAATGACTGTAAAAGTTTGCAAATCTTGCAGAGACCTTGGCAATCAATACTTTAGTAGGAAATCTACAAAGAGAGGGGGTGGGGAAGAGAGATCCTGCCTGGCAGTTTGCTTTTTGGGGGCACAGGAACCCACTATTGACGCTGAGAATCATATAATGTTCAATTTTTCCGTAGTGTCTCAGCCAGATTTGTAACATAAGCAGAGCAGTTTCAATTTAGACATTAATTCTGAAATCTAGGCTTTATTTATATTAACAGGTAAGGTGGTCTGGAGACATTTCTGTGGCCTTACTTACATGGGCTTACTCCCAGGGCTCCTGATCCGTGACTTGAGCATAAAATAGACTCATTTTTATCTGGACCAGTGTGTGGCCAAGCAGAGTGCCTAGCCTTGGAGGCCATGCCTTTTCCCCGACTGTTTTTAAGCCCCTGACTCCCCTTTTTAAAAGGGCCAGGCAATGTGCTGGACGTTGCTTTTTAGGATGTACATACACGGTGCTGGGGTTGGTGCTGCTGGACAGATGCTCATCAGTCCTTCCTCCGTATTCAATCCGCCCGTTTTGCTGGTTTTTATTTATTTTACCACCTTAAATTCAAGGCATTAAAGGTGGGTGTTTGTTGAAAAGTCTGGCAAATCAGACAACAGACGAGGGCACCTAAGCCCGGATCCCGAGTCACAGAACCCTACCGCGCCAGGCCCAAGGCGCAGACCTCGCTGGAGCCTAACTGTGCGGGGTCACAGGAGATGCAACGGCTCAGCATTCCCCTTACGGGGGGGTGGGGGGGAGAGCCTGCAGCTTCATTGCTCCGGCGATCTGTGCCCTCGCTCTGGGCTGCTCTAGGGAGCAAACGACTGCTCTTTCCCTGAAATGGACGAGGCCCGCGAGGCGGAGAGCGGCCCTGCCCCCGAGGCCTGGCCGGCTTCAGGGCAGTTCCCGCCTCCACCCCCGCCCCCAACTTTGTGGGCAGAGCCCTTCCCCCGCTCCCACTTCCAGTGACCGGAATCCCGGCCTTCTCTTCTGATGCATAAAACATCCAGTGGCCTCCAGGGAGTTTTTGAAATTCTGACGCAGGCTGCTTTACCGGTGCTTTGGCCCCCAGGGTCAAACACAACTCCGACGGCTTTGCTGGGGGCGCACTGAGCGCCGCTCCAGAGTCGTTAATGTCACCTGAGTCCCAGCGGCCACATCCCGCCCGCGGTCCTCGACACTATGAGGACCTTGGATGGGAGCCTTCGGCTTTGGCCAAATCTAGAAAGGGCCAGCAGATGGAGAATGTCATGAGGTTTTGATTTCTCCTTTTCTTTCTTTTTTCCTTTTTTTTTTTTTTTTTAATTCCTGCGTGTAAGCCCCGGTGAGGGTGGCTGGTACCCCCCGCGGGTGGCGCGCGCGGTGGCCGGCGGCAGTGCGGATGCGACGGCGATCCCCGCGGGTCGGGTGCTCCACCGGGTGCGCAGAGGTGGAGCGCCCCAGCAGGAAGACGGCACGTCCCGTTTGGGTCCGGTGATGGCGTTAGGGACAGGGCCAGGGGCGTGGGGTGGCCCTCGGCCATGGGGTCTCTGCGGGCTGAAATCCTGAGGACTTCTCCGCCTAAGCTGCCCCGCACCTGCCCGCACCCACCCCCCACCTCCGAGAGCTCTGCCCGTGGCTTCTGCTTTAATTAATAGTATCAGAACCGCTCGTGGGAAAAAAACTGGGGCTCTTATCAAGATGATCAGGGGCCGCTGGGAAGAAGGGGAAAAAAAGGTGTAAAAAAGACGTGCAAAGCAGAAAGGATAAAAACAGGCTAACTGAGACATTTAACAGGAAAGCAAAGGGGCTTTGACTCTACATTTTCTGCTTAGTTTTAGGTTGAAAGAGTGGATGTGACAAACACATATGTATATAGTTTCCCTTTAAACACTAAATATTGAAACAGAACTTTGTCTTCTGAGAACCTTTCCCCTGACATTTATCCTTATCTCTTCTTTCTCGTTGTGTTCCTCCCACACCACCCGCCTCAAAGCGTCAGGGACAACTCTGTAGAACACATTTTTTCATTTTCAGCATCATACACCCATGCCATGAAAAATTATAAAAAATTAGTTTCAGGGACAATATAAGTGATGCTCTAAAGCTTTGTCAATTGGTATTGATTTATCTAGTAAAGACTGCGGACCCAACCTCCCTTCCCTTCCTTTATCTCTTAAAGTCCTTTGTTTGTTTGTTTGTTTGTTTGTTTGTTTAGTCATCTGAAGCCACCACCTTCTTGCAGTGGGCGGGGGAGGGATGGCGGTGCTATAGAAACTCTTGGGGATTTTTCTAACTTAAGCAGATGCAGTGCTTCCTTTAGATAGATAATAGCTAAATCTTAACAGAGTTTATACTTCCTTAATTGCACTGTCGTTTCTCTCACCGTTAGTCAAAATCCTTGTAGTGACAAAATTCTCTGGCAAAGGTTCTACACGTTGTGTCAAAATAATTGTGGACACAGAACACGGTGATGATCATTTCCTGGTAGATCAGTGGATATACTACACATGAATGATGAATTGATGACCCCAAACCACACCCATTCACATCTCAGACTGTTACTAGTGAAGTAAACGGAGATTGTTGAACTAAAATATGGCTTCTCTGCTGGGAAGAACAGATGTCAAGTAGCATTAAAGCTTCCGTGAGTGGGGGCAGAGAACTTGTCTTCAGACTGTTAGTGTTTTGTGGGAATTATATTTCTATGTTCACATATAATATGACAATATTCACTAAGGATCTGGGAATAATTTTAAGGAGAATGTCCACCGGTGATCTTTAAACAGCACACTTATGAAAGATCTGGGTAATAAGCATAACCCGTTAATTGTTACTTTACCGCCTCAACTGTCGCTGGACGGTTTCCTGGAGCCCACATGGACAGAGGCTGCTTTAGTGACACGGTGTGCACACTGCGTGGGCAACAAGGACCCAAAGAATGTGTTTTGCTCAAGAAGGTCGATTTAAAGAAAATAGTATATGATTTCTCTCCTTTGTTCTGATTTCTAAAACCGCCAACTACTTGTTTTTAAAAGAGCCTTTCAGCAAGAGATTCAGAAGGAGGAAACTGAGAAAGTTTAGTAAGCCCGATCTAAAAAGAAAAAGAAAAAAAATACCTAGCTCTTTGATCTCCCTGGCATTGTTATTACAGTCTTAAAATAACCGCCACCCCCCTGGTCGGAAAAGAAAAACCTTAAGGATTAAGTAACTATTTATCTCATGAGGATAATTACTTGTTTGACCTGAAGTCATTCATTCCCGAAACCACCAAGTTAAATTGTTGAGATGTTTTTTTAAAGCCACAGCTTCTGGGGTATATTGCCTGGTGAACAAAAGCCTGACCCAGATGACCACCACGTCCCGAACGGGTCTGAGCATCATTTCATGAAGTCTAAGCTTGAGAAGGCGCCTAGGGTTTGGGAGGGAGAAAGCTTTCCATCAGATACATATGTAAAGAGGTACTTAATGACTGAAGCCACAGGTGGCTGGGTAGGCAGGGGAAGGGAAACTAGTCTTCCCCTCTTCCCGTGACTCTTGCCGAGCAAGGTGGTCACAAGCATTAGGGCAAAAGTTAACCCCCGTAGCCAAGGTGCAGATTAATGAAACGGATGCGGCTTCCCCTAGCGGTGTGGCCGCAGTGCTGTCCCTAGGATCTATTCAATTCCCTTTAATAATACTTCCGGCCCATTTCTGGACCTCATTGGTTCAGAATGGTATCTGCATTCTGGGGTCAGGAGGCTTTCTCCACCAACGTGGGTCCAAACGCACGGCCTCGAGGTTGACACCGCCCTGCACTAGGCGTGACCCGGGGAGGAGGACAGTGCCCGCGACGCGGTTCGCGCGCGGAACCTGGTGGGCTCCTCCGGGTGCGGGGGGCTGGAGACGGCTGGCTCCGAGCGGCCGAGCCTCGGAGGGCCTCGCCCTGCCGATGGGAACGTAGGCATGGGGCGGTGGCAGTTACCGCCTGGCGGCCCCGGGGAGGCCCCGGAGAGCCACCACGGTCCCCGGGAGGCCGGGATTCGGGACGCGCTGGCCCGCCCGCCGGTCGCCCAGGGGCCTTGGGAACCGGGAAATGAGCGCGCCGAGGCCGTGGCGGCCTCGCTGCTTTCAGTTTTCATTGAGGCTGCTGGTTACTGTTTAACATCCCCACCCACGTTTCAGTTTGTTTAGTAAATCGATCGTTCGGTGAGAGTCAGGCCGCTGCCTTGTCGCCATTGGGCAAAACTCCTATTCTTCAGCATACGGTCAAAAGTCTTTGCTAGCGATCAAGACAAACAAACAAACAAACAAACAACAAAATCCTTCAGCCTCCTCTCCCAGCTCCCCCGGCCCCACCCCCACCTCCCACCTCCGCGCTTTCGGCCAACTTCCCAGGCTGGGAAAAGTGCGGCCCAGGACGCGGCCGCCGGGGTGGGTGGGGGGACCCGCCGCCGGGAGATGCGGCGGCCGCGGCGCCGCTGACTGCGACGCGGGAGCTCCGCCAGAGCCTGCGCGCAGGTAAGTTTCTCCGCCCGCGCCGCGCGCGCGGGGCGCTGAGCCCGAGCCCACCGCCCCGGGCCGGCGCCCCCCGGGCCGCTGGAGGAGGGGCGCCCGCCCGCAGCCCGCCCGCGCGCGGCGGAGCCTCGAGATTCCTGCTCCAGGCAGGGATGAAAGTAGAGACCTCGAGGCCTCCCGCAGCCCGCGGTGGAGGGAAGAAGAAAGGGTTCCGGGAGAGGCGGCGGGGGGCGTGCGCAAGCCGCACCCCCAGAAAAAAGTAAAATAAAAGTTGCATTTGTTGGGGAGACAAAGCTTTGGTGTCGTCGGCAGGTCACATGGGTGCCAGGTCTCTGGGGGCTTTGGTGGAATTCATTTCTTTTTATTTTTTGTTTCTTGGCCTGGGGCCAGGCCGGGGCAAACGGATACGTACGGGCCCCCTGAGGTTTGTGGGGAGGGGCTTGGTCCTCGAGCATCATCCCTGCGCCGTGCTCCAGTCCCGCTCAGTTCTCCCGTAGAGACCTGTGGGGAGTGGGCATCTTCCGGTGAGGCTGCTGGGAGATTATAGGAGAAATATACATATATAGTTGTATCCATAACTATAGATATAACTATAGATATATGGATGTCTATAGTTATAGTTGTCCATAATACATATCTATAGTTTATAGTTATAGTTAATATATCTCTATAACTGTAGATATCTATAACGATATATAAAACTATATATGTACATGAATATGAAATTCTCTTTAAACCCCATTTTTGCTTCCTTTGGGCAGAGATGTCTTGCAAGCTACTTTGAACGCTGCGCCACTTAAGTGTTTCTGTGTCTAAGGGGAATAAGCCAGCACGTGATGAGATCTTTGACTTGAATATAGTATGTGCTTCGTGCCTGATGAGCCTGTTTCTAAGGCTTGCTCGAAATAGTCACAGGACCCCCTCTCTGACCTGCAATCTCCAGTAAACTTTGATTTGACAACAGGGGCTGGAGAGTACAGAATACAGAAGCTCTAAACCTAAAGGGATGTCCTGAAAGCTAACCACCTCATACAGAGCAACATTTCCTGGCTCTGTTCCTTTTCCCACTTTTCCACTCGCTTTATATGTATATTCTCTCTTCACAAACATTTACTCATCCTTAAAATAGTCTCCCTCTCCAGCTATCCCTACTTTTACATAATAATCCTGCTGTTCCCACCTTCTCACCACACCTTTCTCCGTTGTTCCTCTTTTGTGGACCCATCATCAAGCCACCTGATCTATTTATTGTGTTTGGAGTCAGTGGTCAAGTAGAGTTGGCTCCTCCCAGGTTCCATTTGTGAGATGGGGTGGAGGAGACAGAGGTGTGAGTGGTGCAAAACGACTTGTTTTTCTCTTTTCAAAGTGAAGTAGAGGGATGCCTGGCTGTCTCAGTTAGTGGAGCATCTGACTCTTGATCTTGAGGGTCCTGAGTTGGAAGTCCTCGTTGGGTGTAAAGATTACTTAAAAAAAAAGAAAGAAAGAAAGAAAGAAAGGAATGGAAATTGAGAGCCATTGTTCTCTTTCCATTTCTCTTAAGCTCCATTTATGGGTCTACAAATATGCAATGTTTCTCAACATGTTATATGAGGGTAGTACAATGCTTTTACTATATGGGTCTATTAAGATCTCGTAAGCCTTTTATTCTGCAGTTGTGATCTAAGCATATGGGGGATTACTGAGCTTTTTTAAAATACCCACATGCAAATAATTTTGGTTTTGAGTGCCACATTTCTTTGAAATTTTTTGTTATTTCTGTAAGTTCTAAAAGTAATACTTGCATATGATGCAACGTGAATATTATAGTAAAATATAAAGTGAACTTCCTTCCCATTTCCACTTCATATGTGTAACTGCCATGGATGGTTGGGTTAGTGTCTCTTCAAACACAATTTCTGTGTGTCCACAGGAATTTTCCTTTCATAATTTCAAAAGATCAGATAATGGCTTGTATTAATATCATACCAGTGTTCTGAAGTTTATTTTTCACTTAATATTTATCAAATATTTATCTGTCAGTATATGAAGATTCTTTTTCTCTTCTTAATGTATCTACCCAATGTAACCAGCCACTATCCCCCAGAATAGTCCCTTGGTCATAGGGTTGCTCTTTGCAAGGATACTGCACATTTATTCTGGGTCTAGGGGGATGTTCACTTTAAATTCTGTAGACACTGCAAGGAAACTTCTTAAGTACCCACAGCGTATTCACCATGCTCTTGCCAACACTGGATAATATTGATGCGTTTAAAATGTTGCCAATCTGATTAAAAAATTGATTTCTCCTTGTTGGAGTTTTATAATTTGGAAATGATATAAACCAGTCTTGGAGCATCTGATGTAGAGAGCTCGAGAATTTTGTTTTAAAAATATAAAAAAGTAGAAAAGGAATTGAATGCATTTCAAAATAGCATCTCATTTTGAGCTTGTAAGCAATGCCATTGTGTTTGCTACTATCTTTCCATTTACTAAATGGCTAGAGATACTGGTACATGATAAGTGACAATTTCTGGGTCACAAACATGTGCCTCTGGTGTGCCTTGTAGTTGCTGTTGTGGTTTCCGGCTCTTGACTTACATGTTTGCCATCTTCATAAAAGAGGATTCACATTCCTGGGAATGAGAGTTCAATTTTAAATGAGATATCATAGCTTTGGATCATTACGCTACAAATGTAAACAAAATAACCAGATGTACAGTGATACCTTCAGGTAGAATCCAATCTCTTCACTCTCCACATAGGGACTGTCACCTACTAATATTAATCTGCTCATACACAGACACAAGGAATGTTTCAAGAATGGTGTACTCTTACAGCTGGACAACTTGTTTAGGAATTTCAAGAATATATATAATATATACATATCCATGTGTAATATACATATTTAGCTAATACTGAATTCTTAATATATGCTATAAACTGTTCAAAGTCATTGATATGCATTTTTTTCTTCTAGATCCTTTAAATAAATAACTGCAGTTCATATTAATATTCTCCCCATTTTCAGAAGGAAAAATGAAGCACAGAGAAATTTAAAAACTCCACCTCCACATGTCCAGGTGATAAAACTGGAGATTCAAATCCAGGCCCCATGGCTCCAGCCCATGAGTGTAAGGATGACTACTCTTCCAGGTTGCTCGCTGCACAGGGATGACCAACCGAAGGGGATGTGAGCACTGAAACCTTGATCCTACCCTACAGATCAAGCTGTTCCTTTGCTTTCATCTGAGTGTTCCCTAGGGAAGGTACTTTTCTGGGTCACAAGATGTCTGTAAGGGCTCACAGAAACCCTGTTCCTGATATTTTGAGAGCTGTATGTATACACTTTTGCTTAGGAAAGTAAGTGCCTCTGTAATGTAGCTCAATACTTTCTTGCCCATTCATTTTAGATACGCCTTCAAGAAGATCTGCTCTATTGCCTATACTTCTTAACTTATATTTAATACACAATGGCACAGTATGATCTCTGCATGGGAGAATTAGCTCATAGCCTCTGATTCTGTGTTGCCATGAAAACCATTGGTTTTATCAAGATGGTTTTCTGGAAAGTGCATAAGGAGTTCATTGTGTTTTTCTTTTTGTGATTTTTCTTAACATTTTGATGGACACGAAGGTCTTTGAGGATGACCAACTCATGGCATATAAGCCAAGAAAGAAGGCTTTGTCATCACGTAGAAATGTTTTTATTCCTGCCCAACCATTTACTAACAGGGGAGTAGAGGGGAGGGGACGTGGGCAAGTCAACCTTTTTCATTCTGAAGTGTGTGGGATTATAATACCTATCTCATAGAATTGGTATGCTGTTTATATATGTTAATATACGAAAACATTTAGAACAATGATTTGGCATATATTAAGTACCCAATATGTATTCTGTGTTGCTGTTATTGTTTTCATAGAGTGAGATAATGCATCTAAAACACTACTTGATTTATAGCAAGTCGTTAATAAGTGTCACCTGTTTTATTGACCTTCTCTCCAGAGAAATTATATTTACATACTACAAACAAATTACGTATGTCTTTAAGAGTTTATAGAGCCCTAGAGACCTGGCTAATAGGCCTCAGAGATACAATGATGAATAAGATAGACATCGTTCCTAACTTCATGGCGCTTTTACCTAAACAGGGACAAGGATTGCCCTGAGTATGTTCAATAGTTAGAGCATGGGGTTTGGATCATTAAGATCTGCATGCAACTCTCAGTCTTACTTTCTGCCAGCTTTGTATCCTTGAGTAAGTTACTTAATGTTATTTAAAAAGTTGTAACATGAGAATAGTCATTACTTTCAAAGTATATGGGTATTGGTGCTTGTATTATTTATACTAAGCATTTCATTTTTTGAATGTTTGATACTTTCTCTATACTCTATTTTTTTTTTTTTAATTTCTGAGAGAGAGAGAGAGACAGCGTGAGCAGGGGAGGGTCAGAGAGAGAGGGAGTGACAGACTCTGAAACAGGCTCCAGGATCTGAGCTGGCAGTCAGCACAGAGCCCGACGCGGGGCTCGAACTCACGAACTGTGAGATCATGACCTGAACCGAAGTCAGATGCTTAAATGACTGAGCCACCAGGTGCCCCTGTACTCTATTTCAATATAGAAGAATCACAGTTACATATGACAGCAAAAAGTCAACATAAGCATCTAGGCATTGTGTCCTCACCTCATTTAAAAGTGCTAGCTAATAACGGCATCTGGGCCCAGTAACTTAGTTTTTTTTTTTTAATATTTTGCATCTTTGAGTATTGTTCTTCTAGGCTCACATACTATGTTGTGTTTTGCTTGTGCTCTTAGCTTACTTAAGATTATGACATCTGGGGCGCCTGGGTGGCTTAGTCGGTTAAGCGACCGATTTTTGCTTAGGTCATGATCTTGCGGTCGTGGGTTTGAGCCCCGCGTCGGGCTCTGTGCTGACTGCCGGCTCAGAGACTGGAGCCTGTTTCAGTCTGTGACTCCCTCTCTCTCTGACCCTCCCCTGCTCACACTGTCTCTCTCTCTCTCTCTCCTAGAAATAAATAAAACATTAAAAAAATTTAAAAAAAAAGAAAAGATTATGACATCTGTCCCACTCTTTGTTTTGCATTTTCTTGTCTCAGATATTGTGGCTATAGGTGGCACATGAAGTTGATATATATTAATTTAGCAGGCATTAAGTTATACACACCGTACTAGGTGCCTGGAATACAAACATCAATAAAGTAGTGTCCCTGCCCTCAAACACAAATACTCTACTTGGAAGACAAATACATATAATCATCAATAATGTAAGGTGACAACTATTCCATTAGTGTAATGGGTAGAAGTACCATGGAAAATGGAAACACAAAGGATACATTTAGCCTGAGTAGCCTAGAGAGGAGTTAATGATTCTCTGGTTAGAAGTTGTCAGGGAAGAGTCAAAAAGGTGTTTGGGACAGAGAAGATTACAGTTAGGGCAGGTGGTATGGAAAGGAATGACATGAAGAAGGGGCACTGAGCCAGATTGTGACTGAGCGCCAAAGAGTTGATTGAGCTCTGTCTTCTAGGCAGAGGACACATGGAAACATCAAACGTGTGTAAGCATGTTGGGTTATGAAAGTTCGCCCTCTTTTTTTCCCTTAAGATTGACTGGCAGCATTTGAGTCAGATTGTTAGGTACTTAGAGAGAGGACTGTTCCCCTATTTTAGGCTAATTTTCAGCAAAATAATGATTCTTTCCAACCTGAATTTTTGCAGCAACCAACTCTTTTCTCTTCCTAGTGAGTTTCCCAAGTAGCAGTTAGACAGACGTAGAGAATACAGATTGGATTTTGTTTTTGTTTTATTTTGCTTTGTGTTTACCTTTTATTGATTTTTTTTAATGTTTATTAATTTTTGAGAGAGAGAGAGAGAGAGACAGTATGAGCGGAGGAGAGGCAGAGAGAGAGGGAGACGCAGAATCTGAAGCAGGCTCCAGGCTCTGAGCTGTCAGCACAGAGCCTGACACGGGGCTCAAACTCATGAACCGTGAGTGCATCACACATTGTGGTTGGATATTTGATGGTCATTCTTCTGGACCAATTGTTGGGCCTCTGAGGGCAGGAACTGTATTGCTCTTGCCCACCTATTCAGTTAGGCATTTAGCTAAAGCTTAATGAGTATGTGCTCACTGAATGAAATAACTATAAGGAAGAAGGAAGATGAAATACCAATAATAGAATTAAAATATTTGTTTAAAACTTGATTTTCAAGCACTGTATTCTCTAATGGGGATGAAGCAATGACTAGAAATGATTCTCTCCTAAGGTTTTCATGTCTGGTTGGGGATATGATTTAAAAAAACTATTATTGTGATAAGTGCAAATATGGAGTGCTGGAGAAGGATTATAGAAACCTACCAGAAGGCCCACTAACTTCCTGGAGTGGATTGTACAAGAGATGAAATATTAATCCTTTATTTTTACATTAAGAGGGATATAATTTATTGATATTGAGATATAATTACATTGAGATAATTATATTGAGATAGAACTTAACAATGAATAAAATCCATCCTCTTCAATGAGTTTTGACTGATGTATGCAGTCGTGCAATCACTACCACAATGAAGATATAGAACATTTCTGTGCCCACTTTACAACCCAGATTCCCCTATGCCTTTTAGCAGGAAGCCCCTTCCGCCTCCCTGCAGCAACCACTGATGTGGTTTCTATCTCCGGTATTGCCTTTTCTAGAATAATATATAAATAGAATAGTGTAGGGGACCTGAGTGGCTCAGTCATTTGAGTGTCTGACTCTTGATTTCCGCTCAGATGATGATCCCAGGGACCTGGGATTGAGCCCTGAGTTGGGCTCTACACTGAGGGTGGAGTGTGGTTAACATTCTCTCCCTCCCTCTCTCTCTCTCTCTCTCTCTCTCTCTCTCTCTCTCTCTCCCTCTCCCTCTCCCTCTCCCTTCCCACTAGAGCTCTCCCGCACTCTCTCTTTCTAAAAAAAATTAAAAATAAGTAGAATAGTGTAGTAGTGTATGGCCTTTTGTGTCCTGCATTTTTTCATTTAGCATAATAATTTTGAGATTCTGTCATGTTGTATCAGTAGCTTATTCCTTTAAAAAAAACAGATATATGAGGTACAATTAACATATAATAAACTGAATATATTTAAAGTGCACAATTTAAAAAGTTTTGACATATGTATATACCAATGAAGCAATCACAATAATGGTAGTGAATATAGCCAACGTCCCTAAAGGTTTTTTTTTTTTTTAATATGTATTTAGTTTTGAGAGAGAGAGACAGAGTGTGAGTGGAGGAGGGGCAGAGAGAGAGGGAGACACAGATTCCGAAGCAGGCTCCAGGCTCTGAGCTGTCAGCACAGAGCAGGATATGGGGCTCGAACCCACAGTCTTGGGATCATGACCTGAGCCGAAGTCATATGCCTAACCGACTGAGCCACTCAGGTGCCCCCCTAAACGTTTTTTCAAGGTCCTTTATAAACGCTACCTCCCTCTCCTACCTCAGATAACTACTGATCTACTTTCTGCCCCTGCAAATTAGTTTGCATTTTCTAGAATTTTACATCCATGAGATCACACGGTATTCTTTTAGGTCTGGCTTCTCTCACTCAGCATAATTATTTTAAGATTCATTGATTCTGTTGCATCTCTCAATTCTTGTTTATTTGTTTGCTGAATAGCATCGTTTATATTGACCTGTTGACCATTTGATGGTTTCATTTTTGTTTCAGTTTTGGCTTTTGCAAGTAAAGCTGTTATGAACATTCCTGTACAAAGTGTTTGTGTGAACATATCCTTTCCTTTGTTTTGTATACAGTTGACCCTTGAACACATGGATTCGAACTGCATAGACTCACTTATATGTGGTACTTTGAACATATTTTCTCTTCCTTATGATGTTCTCAATTGCATTTTCCTTTTTCTAGCTTACTTTATTCTAAGAAAACAGTATATAATACATATAACATACAAACTATGTGTTAATCGACTGTTTACGCTATTTGTAAGGCTTCCAGTCAATGGTAGGCTGTTAGTTAAGGTTTGGGGGAGTCAAAAGTCATATGTGAATTTTCAACAGCCTTTGTGTGGGGTGTCAATGCACCTAACCCTTGTGTTGTTCAAAGGTCAACTGTAATTACTTAGAAGTATAATGGCTGGGGGCGCCTGGGTGGCTCAGTGGGTTAAGCATCTGACTTTGGCTCAGGTCCTGATCTCACAGCTCGTGAGTTTGAGATTTGCCTTTGCTTCGGGCTCTGTGCTGACAGCTCAGACAGGTCCTGGAGCCTACTTCAGATTCTGTGTCTCCCTCTCTTTCTGTGCCCCTTCCCCACTCGTTCTCTCTTTCTTTCTCTCTGTCTCTTTCTCAAAAATAAACATTAGAATAAATAATAAATAAATAAAATAAATATAATGGATGAAAAACATAGAAGAGACAGCCACACTGGTTTCCTGAGCAATTGTACCACTTTATGTTCCCACCAGTAGTTCTAGATTTTTTGCATTCCTGCGAACACTTGATATGCCTGGTCTTTGAATTTTAGACATTCTAAAAGGTATGTGATGAGATCTCATTTCCCTAATGATGAATGAATCTGAGCCTCTTTTCGCGAACTTATGTACATGCATTTACTTTTTTGATGAAGTTCTGTTCAGTATATCTGCATCTCCCTCCGCCTTTTAAAATTTGAGTTATCTTCTTATTATCAAGTTGTGAGGGTTCTATCCATATTATAGCTACAAATCCTTTATCAGATATAAGCTTAAAGTATTCTCCATATGAATTTATGTTTTGTACAAGGGATACAATTTGACTGAGAGAAGAAGAAAATAAATGATAATTCAGTCATAAGAAAGAATAATGTGCAAATTAAAAAAATAAAGTTAGTTTTATGGTTTTATGAGGACCTGATGGGTGGTAAAGCAGGAAAAGGTGGTGGAAAGTGAGTTTACAAAAATAGAAAGAGGCTTGAAAATAGAGACTTTTTATATCATGCTATGGAATTTAGACTTTCTTTTTTTGTGTGAGCACTAATATTAATAAATATCAGTATAATAATGATACTAATATATGAGCTTTGCAGGTTATGGAATTCTTTTATATGCATAGTTTATAGTGTTTTCCCCTACATTATTTTTTTTAACTCCTTTGACCATCATGAGAAGACAAAGGCTTGGAGGTGTGTGTAGTCAGTATTAAATATGTTTTTGGATTTTGAGCCAATTATTTTTAGCTAGTGTGTGTGTGTGTGTGTGTGTGTGTGTGTAAGCTTAATGTCAGAGGCAAAAGGGACACTTGGGTTGGTTGCAAGGACTCAGGAGTACACTTTTCAGTAGGGCGGGGGGCAGGGTCCTGGTGAGCTCTGGGAGATCGTATAGGAGACCCCGATGAAGGTTGGAGAGTAGAGTTTTACTTTGAAAATGACAATTCACAGTGAATGTAGAATGTTTCATAAAAATTCCGGAATCTCAAAGGATTTTCTAGACTCTGTGATTTTTCTTTTAATTATCCTTTATTTGTAAACTGATTCTAGGTGAATAATGTAAAATTATATGTATTTCTCAGTTAATTTGCTAAGGAATCATACAGTATGACCCAGTTTTTATTTTTTTAAATTTACTATATTTTTAGTTTCTGTCAGGAAGTTCAAAGATCATGGGAAGTTTTTAAACATAATCTATATATTCTGGCTGAGTATATTCTGTTTCCATTGTCCTGTCCAGGGCCCTGACTCCTTTCCCAATACCACTGATATGTGTCGCTTGTCAGCTTCAGAAACAGGAAAAAAAATTACATGCTGAACAATCTCACAATTTAGGATTTCTCTCTATTTCTCCGTTCCTAACTTCTTCTTTCCTTCCTTCTTTCCTTCTTTTTTCATTCCATCCTTCTTTCCTTTCTTCCTTTTTCTTTTTTTTTCTCTCTTGGAAGTTTTGGCATTTCCCCGTTTCCTCCTTTTTTTGCAAATGGCATCCATTTCCAACTCCTGTGGGTTCTTTTTATGGTAAAGAAATAAGGGGATGGTAATCCAGAGTAACTGAAATACTCATATTCAAGTGAGGGATTTATTCATATTCAAAATACTCTCTTACCATGAAAGTAAAGTGAATTAATAATTGATTATGTTTACTATACCCATACACATTGCTGTATATTATCTGTATGTCTTTTGTGTAATCATTCCAAATTCACTTTAAGAATGCTCTTGTGCTATGTATGTCTATCCAGATTTTGCTGGGACTGGGGTTTTCTCACAGATTAACCTGGATGCTACAGTGTCTTTTAAAGGCTATTTGCTGTTCTCATCAGGTGTACACTACTCAGATAATTTGGGGCAGTGGAAAGACGATGCAGGTTTTGGATTCCAATAGACTTGATTCACACCTGTAGGCCTTTGGGTTTGTTAACTAACTGACCAGAGCCCCTCCTTCTCCATGGGCACAGTGTATTTTTAGAGTTAAATGAGGAGCTCCTGACTGGCTCAGTCGGTAGAACATGGGATTCTTGATCTCAGGGTCATGAGTTCAAGCCTCACTTTGGGTGTAGAGCCTACTTAAAAAAAAAAAAATTAAATAAGATAGCATTTAAAGAGTTCAGTATAGAGTCAGACACACAAGGTAGATAATGAGATTGGTTGCTAGTTTGCATCCTCTTTATTAATATTTCTATAAATATATAGACATTAATATTTATTTAAAAATATTTATTTGTTTAAATATAAATCTATATATCTATCTTTATTTCTGTAGGATTTTTATACATACCTATAAGTAAATAGGTATGTATAAACACATATGCATACTTATTACATCAGTAATCACTATGACTAGTTAACATTTATTAAACACTTCCTGTGTGCTGGGCACTAAGTGCCTCACATAAATCATTTAATCTTTACACTAATATCATAAGATATAAACTACTATTATCTCCATTGTGTAGATGAGGAAACTGAGGCACAGAGGGAGATACCTGGTTGAGACTGCACAGTTAAATGTGTTAAGGGTGAACCAAGGCCATTCAACTCCAGAGCTCAATTTCTTCTTCTAATAACGATGTTATTCAATTAATCTCATCTCAAATTTCACAGTAGCTTTTAAGTCTAAAAATGAAAGAAGGTAATTTTATTTTCTTTATTTTTCGGAAATATATTATTTATCTGATGCTTGTAAATGATTTCACTGGACTTATTTGAGCATCTATTAAGTTAAAGTAACTTATCTGATTCTTCATATACAAGCAAATAGCATGGCAGATTGATGTCTGAGACAGGCTAGAATAGGTTGTAAAACACTGAATTTAATAAATTAGTTACAACTAATCTAAACAACTAAAAGCTCATTTTAATTGAAACTAATTTATTAAATTCAGTGTTTTACAGCGTATTCTAGCCTGTCTCAGACATCAATCTGCCATGCTATTTGTTTATTAAATAAATAAATTTTATGCTCTTTGTTAAATAAATAAATTCCAATTTATTAATTCAAGAATAACAATTATAATAGGCACATGCTTGATGTAATAAAACAGGATGCTTATTGTTTTAACTAGTTTTGCGCAATGAATTGAACATTTTGAATATTCAGTTAATTATAATTGTGTGTATACATTATTAACCTTTCTTCAGGAGTCATGGATAAGTATTGTTTAAAAGTGTCTTTTTTAAATTTATTTTTGAAAGAGCACAATCAGGGTAAGGGCAGAGAGATAGGGCAGAGGATCTGAAGTGGGCTTTGCGCTGACAGCAGTGAGCCTGATACGGGATTTAAACTCATGAACCGCGAGATCGAGACCTGAACTAAAGTTGGATATTCAACTGACTAAGCCGCTCAGGTGTCCCTGTTAAAAAGTTTCTTAAGTCTTGATTATTTGACAATGAACCTTCTTAGGAAGCAAGGCTTATGACTTAGAAGACCTTGGAGTCCTCCTGAGTTCGAGCCCCACATCAGGTTCTGTGCTGACAGCTCAGAGCCTGGAGCCTGCTTCAGATTCTGTGTCTCCCTCTCTATCTACTCCTCTCCCACTCATGCTTTGTCTGTCTGTCTGTCTCTCTACCTCAAAAATAAATAAAACATTAAAAAATAAAAAACAGTGTTATAATTCAATTAATCAAGGGAAATTTTGAGTGAATATTATGTGCAAAACATGTAATGGCTTAAGTGATTTAAGGAATAAGTAGTATTCCTACAGTTTAAGAATTAGAAAAATAGTTGTAGAAGTAAATACAAAAATAATTATCACTCAAGTTGGATTGTGGTGAGTGTTGTAATATAGAAATCACTTATTCCTGGATACTGACATATGCATACAAATCCATTTCTATACAAATATATACACCAAAAACACTGCACAGTTCCTTTTGTTGATATAGTATATGCCAGACATAGAGAAAGTATGCAGAGGTTTTCTCAAAAATTTTTCCCCTTGAAGAAAACTAATGAATGAAATCTTTTGTTAAGGTAAATGTTTTAGTATGCTGAGCTGCCCTAACAAAATGCCACAGGCTGTGTGTTTTAAAAACAGAAATTTATTTTCTCGCAGGTTTGAGGCCCAGATGTCCAGGATCAAGGTGTTGGCAAATTTGGTTTCTTCTGAGTCCTCTCTCCTTAGCTTATAGATGGCCATCTTCTCCTTGTGTCTTGGTCTTCTTTTTGTGAATGTCTGTATCCTAATCTTCTTATAAGGATACCAGTTTTATGTTTGGGCCCATCCATATGACACCATTTAACCTTGATTACTCTTTAAAGGCCCTACCTCTAACTGCAGTTGTATTTTGAGGTGCTGGGGGTTAGGATTGGGGGTTAGGGTAGAGGGAGGGCACAATTCATCACATAGCATTAGGGCAACTGTGAAGTGAGTTAGTTTTATCACAGTCTTATACGTTCACATCTTCCTTATGGAAATGCACTCATTTGTTTTAGACTATAAATTAAATCAGCTCAGTCTAAAACCAAAACCTTTTCTGTTGATATCTAGAAGGCCTTCTTCTTTCTTAACACACCCATCCACACTTACGTCATTATTGCCTTCATGCATCTTCCTTTTTTTTTTTTTTTTTACAAATAGTTTATTGTCAAATTAGTTTCCACATAACACCCAGTGCTCATCCCCACAAGTGCCCTCCTCCATGCCCACCCCTCCTCCCCCCCACATCCACAGTCCTCAGTTTTTGTCAGCATTCAAGAGTCTCTCATGGTTTGCCTCTCTCCCTTTCCCCCACCATTTCCGCCCTTCTTCTCCCCCTTGGTCCTCTGTTAAGTTCCTCCTAATCCTCCTATACGTGCACACATATGATATTTGTCCTTCTCTGCCTGACTTATTTCGCTCAGCATAACGCCCTCAAGGTCCATCCATGTTGCTACACATGGCCAGATTTCATTGTTTCTCATTGCCATGTAGTATTCCATGGTATAGATAAACCACATCTTCTTGACCCATTCATCTGTTGATGGACACTTAGGCTCTTTCCATGTTTTAGCTATTGTGGAGAGTGCTGCTATGAACATTGGGGTACATGTGCTCCTATGCATCAGCATTTCTGTATCCCTTGGGTAAATTCCTAGCAGTGCTATTGCTGGGTCATAGGGGAGTTCTATTGTCAGTTTCCTTAGGAAACCTCCACACTGTTTTCCAGAGGGGCTGTACCAGTTTACATTCCCACCAACAGTATAGGAGGGTGCCCGTTTCTCCACATCCTCGCCAGCATCTAGAGTTCTCTGATTGGCTCATTTTAGCCACTCTGACTAGCGTGAGGTGGTTTCTCAGTGTGGTTTTGATTTGTATTTCCCTGATGAGGAGCGCATGCATCTTCCTTTTTGACCAAACTGTCTGGTTGGATCAAATGGTAAAAACTGATATGGCTTGTGGATACCATCTAGGATCACTGAATAACACATAGAAAGATGAATAACGTATAAATAGTCCACACTATAAATAATAAGTGTATTTTTAAAATATTTTTGTATGCTACATACTACTATTTCCCCATCTTGGCCTTTGAGGAAATGGTGCAATGTTTTGATTAATGGTGGAAGGAAATTCTATAGGTAGGTATGTTTGCATCCCCAAGAGTATGAGAAGTTAAAGAGCTATGCCAAATTAAGCTGAACTCCAAAATAGGGCAGGTACTGTATTTGCATTTTGGGAGGAACATTTTAAATATGTCTTTCTTTCAGATTTCACTCTCTACTGTGTCCAAGGCCTCATCTATATAAGACATGCATACCTCATCTTGATTTAGAAGTGCTGAGTTTAACTGTTACATGTACAAAGGAATATATGAAATAGGTCAAGGACTGCTAAACAGTGTTTTTCTTGACTTAATGGAGAAAGAGACGTACAGCAGAGCACCACTGATGCTGATAGCAAAAGTGCCAAAAGACCAGACCAGTTCTGAGGGATCCTGTCCATTGGCTGCGTTGTCTCTTCCCTAGTTGAGAGAGATAAACAATTCACGAGGCCTTTAAGGTACAAAGGGCAGTGTCTGTATCTGAAGTTATGCATTAAACAGATTGTTTCAGAGTTTCTCAGGTAGAATCCTCACAACTCAGCTCGCAGTAAAAGCACCACGATTCATTCTCACAAACACTTTCGTTTTACTAATGATATAATTGCAAATTACGGGTGTTTGGAGCAGTGTGCTCACTCCAGTCGGTCTGTTCTCAAATGGTGGAAGATTGGTTGCATTATGTCTTTAGCCATCTTGCAATAAATATCTTAGGAACAGTAGTTCATTGATTTAGAGAAAATGATCAGTCTTGGTATGGGGTGGTATGTGTAAAGCATTTAAGACAGAAGGAATTAGACAGTAGACTAAGCTACTGAGTGACCCTTGACAAGTTACTTAACTTGTTTGTGCTTTAGTTTGCCCATCTCTAATCTAGAGGAATACTACCTACTTTCATAGGGTTCCTGAAAATTTAAATTGGACAACATATGTAAGACACCCAGCATCATTTTCTCATACTTGGCAGTTTCTTAGTAAATGGAAATATCCTTTCTTTTCATCTCCTCGATTTTTAATTTCCTTTTATGACACTGGAAGTAGATCTTTTTAAAAAGAACCCTCTAACTTTTTTGCTTCAATCATAAGCGAGGAGTTATTCTTAATTTCTGCTTTTTCTTTACATACCAGGTCTAATTTGTTAGCAAGTCCGAGATCTGCCAATATCACCTCCGAACGAGTCTTACAATTTCCACTTACTCTCCTCTCTCCGCTGCCGTGTTGTCTAAGCCACAGTAATTGCATACGTGGGCAACTCCAGCTGTCTGTTAAATGCTCTCTCAGTTTCCATATTGTTCCCTCCAAAGGTGATCTTAAAGCATAAAAAGAACCTATCCCTCCCCCTGCCGAAACCCATCCAAGCGGTGGCCTGTTGTGCCAGGAATAAAGTCCAGATTATGTCATGGCCTCTGAGGCATTTGACATTCTGGCTTCCTATGGGCACTCTCTTACCTCTGGCCGTATCCAGCTTTTCTCAGGTCTCAGAAAAAGTCAAATTATTCTTTGCTGTTTTCATTCAATACACCTTCCAAACTCATGCCCACCTCTCACACATAAACATGACCTGGATATCTGCATCCTTCTCAGTTTCGATATCACCCCCACAGAGAGGGGTGCCAGGAGTTTCCTCTGATTTGTGCCTTCTTCCATACTTGTTGTTTGGAGATAATCACATCAGCCCAGCTGACTGGGAGTTCTCAGCAGCAGAAGGTTGAGTGGACATTGTAAAAAGGGATAAAACAAAAGACCAGGAGAAAAAGAGAAGAAAGGAAATATTAAATATTTAATAAAGTAAAAAAAATCTGACACATTCTTTAATCTACTTGAAAGTTTTAACAACTTGAAAACTGTTTCATGACATAAGATTTTATTTGGATTAAGATACAATTATAACTACGGCAGCACTCTGCAATAGAAATACAATGCAACCCTACGTGTACTTGTTTACATTTTTACATAGCCACATGACAAGAAAGTTGAAACAAGGGAAAGCAATTTTCATAATCTGTTTTATTTAACCCAATAGATCATTTCTATGTTAATCAATATAAACATAAAATTATTTATTATATAGCTTACATTGTTTTTCATAGTAAGCCTTCAACATCTAGTACATGTTTATACTTGCAGCAAATCTCAGTTCCCACTAGGCACAGTTCAAGTACTCAGGAGCCATACGTGGGTAGTGGCCACAGTGTTGGTGAATGTGGATCCAGTGGTAACTCAAGTGAGATCCAATCTGTACCATTCTTTCATCATCTGGGATGACTTTTTATTTAATTTTGTGACAGTCTAACTCTGAATTGGCTTTTAAGATTAGATATGTCAAAGACTTTAAAAAAAATGTTTATTGATTATTTTTGAGAGAGAGAGAGACTGTGTGTGCTTTTGTGCATGTGCGAAGAGCCCAATGCAGGACTCACACACACATATTGTGAGATCATGACCTGAGCTGAAGTCAGGAGTCAGAAACTCAAGCAACTGGGCCACCCAGGTGCCCATGTCAAAGACTTTTTCATCAATTTATGGAACAATATTTTCTCATGCTTATGAAAATGAAAAACCAACCTTTCTCTTCTCAATTATATTTGAAGATAGAGTTAAAAAGGGTTAATTTACACCAGAGAGTTGATGGTTCTTCTAGACTTTCTGCTACTTGTAAGATTTAATTGTGAGGCAGTTTATACAGAATGGCACTTTCAAGTGATTCTCAAACTTGAGTGGGCATCGGAATCACCTGAGAGCTCGTAACCGTGCAGATTATTGGGCCCGCCACCAGAGATTCGGGGACAGAGCTGAGAATCTGCATTTCCAGTACACGTCCAGGTGCTGCTGCTGTAGCTGTTGAGGAATGTTACTGGTGTAGATTACCCATCTGCCCCGAGGCACAGTGCCTGTCGGGAGAGTCCCGAGCTGCACCCTTCACTTCTTCCAGGTTGGTGACGGAGACCTTGGAAACCACTACTTTGTTTGTTTGTGTGTTTTGTTTGTTGGGTGGTCACAGTGATAGATGGAGGACATCACCTATCCATTCATGATGCTGCTGTATTTCATTTGGAGAGTAGAGGTGCAAAAGATCCTTAAAGGTGGTAGAAAGAGAATCAAATGCCAAATTTGAGAACAGCAAATTGTTAAAGAAATGCCACTAAGATCGGAGCGGGGGCAGTGACAATACAAGCTCCCTGGTGACTATTTTTTTGTTCTTTTTTCCCCCTAAATATTTATTTTATTTATTTTTGAGGGGGAAGGGACACAGAGAGAAGGGAACAGAGGATCTGAAGCAGACTCTACTCTGACAGCAGAGAGCAGGATACATGGCTCGAACTCACAAACCATGAGATCATGACCTGAGCCAAAATCAGATGCTTAACTAACTGAGCCACCTGGTGACTATTTCTTATGTTTTATCACTTTTGCCTAGAGGGATGGGAACAGTGTCTATATTCTCAGTCCAGATGATAGATTTTTACTGAAGCAATAATAGCTCCGTTGAACCCTCAACCAAAAGTTTAATGTGTCCCCTCTGGAGCTTATTTATCTTTCTAGCCATTTAATACCCACTAAGTTCCAAATCTTAAAATTAGCTTTGAAGCTCACGTGGAGACAAGTACCATTGTTTACATGAAAAGAGTATCATGTTGAATTTCTACAAAGCTGCAATTGTGTGAATCATGCCTCTGTGAATACTAGATAAAATTAGTATTAAATTTCTGAGTAATGAGAAGAGTCATTATCAGACTAAATATAACTTTGATAAAGCTGTGTGAAAAATTTTTAAATGCTAAATTTAGAAAAAATCAGACAAAATTAATCTTTATTTCTTCCGCAACCTTGAATTTTCCTATTGCATTGTCTAATATTTATTGAGCACTTATTATTGGTAGGCATTGCTCTGAATGCTTTACCTGTTTTAGCTCGTTTAGTCCTCAGAACAATCCAATGATTCCATTCTTATTTTATAGATGGACATTATACAACTAATTAGTAGCAGAGATAATACTCTTTTTTTTTTGTTTTAAGTGTGTCTTTATTTTTAAGAGAGAGAGAGAGAGAGAGGGAGGGAGAGAGGGAGGAGCAGAAGAGAGGGAGAGAAAATCCCAAAAGGCTTTGCGCTATCAGTGCAGAGTCTGATGCAGGGCTCAAACTCATGACCTGTGAGGTTATGATCTGAGCTGAAACCAAGAAACAGTTGCTTGACTAACTGAGCCACCCAGGTGCCCCCAGAGATAGTATTCTGAAACACTTAACTACTATATTATATTCTTTTATCTGTTATTCAGCTGCCTTAATTTGTTCTTTTTTTATTTAGAAAAAAATTAATGTTTATTTATTTTTGACAGACAGATAGACAGAGTATGAGCAGTAGAGAGGCAGAGAAAGAGGGAGACACAGAATCTGAAGCAGGCTCCAGGCTCTGAGTTGTCAGCACAGAGCCCAGTGTGCGGCTCAGTCAGATGCTTAACTGATTGAGCCACCCAAGCGTCTCATTAATTTGTTCTTTTAAGGCAGGATTCTCTCTTCCTTGGTCTCCTTCTGTTCTACAAATTTGCACCCAGCTACACATCCATTTCAATTTTTTTTTGCCCAAGATTTCTTCCCTTTTGGATAATTTAGTACTTTTGCTTTCCTGTATGTCTTCTTTATGCCACTCACCTTATCTGATATAAAATCCGTTTTCAGTTTGCTTAGATCTGCCCCTTAATAATATTTTCAATTGATTAGTTCTTGAAATGTTGAATATACTTATGCCTGTTCTTACTGTTCTCAGAACAGAATTATAACAACTTCAAGGAATTTTTTTAATGAAAATTGAATTGCCTACTATTCAGTACACACACATTTCCTTTTTTACATGGCTACCTAGTCCTTAATACATGCGTGCTTATGGGCATGCATATATTTAATATTTATTCACTATGAGCTATTTGTATTGGGATTTTGTCACTGATTATTTAATTAAAATTTTTTTGTTATTAGGGACACCTGGGTGGCTCACTCGGTTAAGAATCCAACTTCAGCTCAGGTCACCATCTCGCGGTTTGTGAGTTCAAGCCCCACATAGGGCTCTGTGCTAACAGCTCAGAGCCTGGAGCCTGCTTCAGACTCTGTGCCTCCCTCTCTTTCTGCCCTTCCCCCACTCATGCTCTATATCTCTCTCCTTCAAAAATAAATAAACATTAAAATTTTTTAAATATTTTTTCTTATTAGAGAAATTTTTAGAATTATTTTTATAAATCATATAAAATCCCATTAAATTGAAAAAAATACAGTCTACCCAACCAGTTTCCTACTGGAGTACAGGCTGATTTTAATTTTTTTCTTTTTTCTTTTCTTTTTTTTTTTTAATGTTTTATTTATTTCTAGGAGAGAGAGAGAGAGACAGCGTGAGCAGGGGAGGGTCAGAGAGAGAGGGAGACACAGACTCTGAAACAGGCTCCAGGCTCTGAGCTGGCAGTCAGCACAGAGCCCGACGGGGGACTTGAACCCACAACCGCGAGATCATGACCTGAGCTGAAGTCGGACGCTTAACCGACTGAGCCACCCAGGTGCCCCTGATTTTAATTTTTTTCTATTCATGTGCAGTGAATGTTTGTATTTGAAAAAGGCATTTAAAAATGTTGATTTATTTCCCTAGTGTTAATTTTCAGAAATTAGTAAGTCAACAAATCAGCCTTTTTTAGCTTTTGACACATACTATTGTCAAATTTTTTTGTTTTGTTTTTAAATAAAGATATTTTTTGAGTTTTAACTAATCTTAAGCATACACTCAAATTTTTAGGTATGTAAAATGTAACCATTGACACCTAGAGTATTTCCAGTTCCCTAAAGAAAATACCATTGCACTCCTACTCACACATAGGTTAAATTTACCTATTAAGTATGTTGCGGTATATATTAGTAGCTTATTCTTTTTCATTGTTCTGCAATATGCCATTGAATGAATAAATGGCAATCAATTCACTAAGTCTACTGTCAGTGGACATTTAGGTTGTTTCCAGGCTGGGCTTATTACAAATAAAGTTACCTTGAACCTATTTTACATGTCTTTTGTTGGATCTGAGCCCTCATATCTGATGAGTGTATTCCTAAGAACATAATTACTGGATCATAGAAGATACATACGTTAGCTATATTGATTATTTATGGTTTAAAATCAATTTAAAATACAAATATTTATATATTGTAAATTGGTAATAATATTATACTTGTCATACCAAAAGGAAGAGAATAAATAATTTAGGAAAGTAGTAACCAAGTTGAATCTAGAAATTCTGTCTTTCATCCATGGCAAAACTTAACAAGTTACATCTGCCTTAGGTGATTCCCTTTCTTTGTGTATGAATTTATCATAAATGTAACTATATAATTATTAGTCCACATAAATATATTCCTAAACTGTTATAGTTTCCTTATAATAATAGAAAGAGTGCTAACTAATTTTTAAATTAAGATGTAATTGGCATACAACTATTATTTCTACTTTGGCTATAAACATTCTTACTTCTACTCTTCATTGAATTTGCTCTTCTATTCTTACATTTAGTAAGAACTGAATGCACACTACCACTGACAGGTAAGTGTTTATGTTAATGAACCTCATGGAACTATACCCTTGCACTATGTTTAAGATTGAGTTCATATCATTAGGTTAAATAAGCACAGCACATACTAACACCACACACAAATCCTGAGCTTTATTGTGTATTAGTGAGTATGAGTTTGTAAGCATGCTTTGTATTTAAGGTCATGAGAATAAGAGCTTTAAAGAACTTAACTTATTCTTATAAATTTTTATCTTCTGCTCATATTATGGCAAAAATTTCTCTAAATAAATCAGATGATTCCTTTATGTCTTCTCTTATGCCTCTGAACCAGGAAGTGAGCATAAAAAATTCCTTTAACACAGGCTTTCGTGCGTAGTCATTAAGCAGCTTTTATTTGTTAGGGTGTGTTGGCAATAAATATCTTCTCTCTGGGACACCCAAATTATAGCCCAGTGTGAAGCTTAATTATATCATTGAACTGCAGACCAGACAATGTTTCCATTATTGCAATTCTTATTTATTGGAAGATTAAAGGGTGTAAAATGAAAAGAGTAGTTGGGAACTGATAATGATTGGCTAAGTACCATGGAACTCCCTGCCACTGATCGAACTATGTTAATGTTTATTTTCGTACTCAGGAGTATATAGTCACCTGTTAAAACTTCATCATGTAAAGCCATTTCCAGACCTGGGGGGTCATGGTGAGGTGGGAGAGAAATAGAATGATGTATTTTAAAGACAGAAATCAGATTTAAACATTTTAAATCTGTGTGTTCTTTCCCATATTGTTATGTAGGTAACTTTACTTTTGGGGGAAAAAAAAACAGTGTTGGAGGTAATGTTCCAACATTGGAAGTGAAGCATTAATAAGTAATTTTTTTAAAGGATAGTTTTAGCAAGAAATTACAACATACCACGTGTTGACTCTTTGTAGTTATTTTTTTACTCATGCTCTCATTCTGGTTCTTAACATCAGAATGAGCCCTACCTTCTGAAAACCAGTGAGTGGGCTATGGTGTTGAGCATCTAACAAGCATCCAGATTCTATCTGTTGGAATACGTATAAAAATTTTAAGAATATTGTGGCATCTAATATAGTACCTAACAATTAGTATCTTTAATATTTATTGGCTAAACAAGTATATTAATGAAATAGGTGAACATTTTTAAAAAGTGTGCTTTGATTTAGATAACAACAAGCATATTGAGAAAAAATATGAAAAATAAAATTTATGTAATACTTCAATAAATGCATATGTATAGCAAAAAATATAACTTATAATTTGTTATTCTAAATGACACTCTGAAGATTTGTGTAGCACTTTAGGCAGCAGCTGTTTTCCTAGCTGTTTACCCTAGCCAAGCACTTGTACATATGTATGAGGAGCCACATACAGCAATACCTAAAGTTTGTTTATTTATCTTGAGAGAGAAAGAGGGAGAGAGTATGGGGGAGGGACAGAGAATTCCAAGCAGGCTCTACACTGTCAGCACAGAGCTCGACACAAGGCTTGAACCATGAACCATGAGATCATGATCTGAGTGGAAGTCGGATGCTTAGCCGACTGAGCCACCCAGGCGCCTTAGAAAACGATGTATTGAGTCTGATTTCCTTTATATAACTTCAAAATCTAGAAAATCTAAACACTTTTTCACCTAATAAATAGTAATGTAATTAATTCTATTCTGTGAAGAGAAGAGTGGGAAAAATTATCAAAATCTCGTGTTAAGGCTTAATTATTTTGGCATATACCTGGCAGGTGGGTATAGAGTTTCAGAGAGGCACACATGAGGTTTCGAGAGGCTGTCAGTGTGCTCTTTCTGTATTTGGGTAATGTTATTCAGTGTTTCATTTATTATTAATATTTAACCTGCACAAGTGCATTATATAAATGATCCCTTTCCTGATATATTTTACAATAAAACATGAAATGAACTGCCCCTTCGGGGCTGTAGCATGTTAGATAATATCCTTGTATTCACAGAGCTTTCAGCTAGAGTAAAGGTAGACATTAATTAAATAACTTCAATTACTCTAGGCTTACTGAGTGAGAAGTATATGGTACCATTAGGCTAGGCAATAGGTGATATGATCTAATCAATGAAGTGGAGAAAGGGTTTCACTGAGAAAGTGAGAAGTGAGCTAATATCTCAGTAACGAGTGGAAACTAACTTGGAAAAGAAAAAAGAAAAGAGTATTTCTTGTAGGGAAACTCATTCATACAAAGGGCTCTGTGGGACGGGAAGGAACATTGGCTATGAAGAAAAGAAATCAGGACAATGTCGTTGGTGCAAAGAGAGAAATGAGTATTTGGAAGAATATTAGTCAAGAGGTTGGTGAGATCAAGACATGGATCTTATAAATAATATCAAGGCTTTTGTCTTTTCCCTGAGAGATGAGAAGATACAGAGATATTGTAAGTAGGGAGATTTACATTTTGAATACATCTCTCTGGCTACAGTTGGGTAGGGGCAAAGGTAGATATGGGTAGACCAGTGAAGAGGTTATGTTAGTAGCCCAGGTAACACATTCTGAAAGCTTGGATGAAGGTACTGGTAGAGGGGATGAGAAGATACAGATTGATTTCAGAAAAATTTTGAGGGCAAATTGTAGGGGCTTTGGTAGTGAAGTGGACTTGGGGAGTGAATAAGAGATCCTTCAAAAATGATTTCTAAGTTTCTAGTTTGCCTAAATGAATGGCTGGTGGTACTCTTAACTGAGAGGGAATATAGGAAGAACACCATAGGTTACAGACAAGGGACTCTGTACCTTGTCTATTCACGTTTATACATATTAAACATGTGCATGTTAGATCTCAGAGAGTAGATACTGATCTAATTTAGACAGCCTTTCAAAAATGTGTTTCTCTGCTGTGCATATTATGTCTTGCTCTGAATATTCAATATAGTCTAAGACCAGTTTTTTTCTCCTTCCTTTCTCAGACAACAGACAGACCTATGAATATAAAGAAAGTCTTTTTTGTCTCTGCCTCTCTTCCATTTCAATTTCCAATCATCACTCTTTCCTTCTAGCATAGGAATCTCTGACTCTAGATTTAACATAGTGTAGAATTATTGGTTCTTTGCTGCTTGCCATGGTTAAAATAATACCCTCTTTCAGTAATGAAGCAAGTAGTGTCCAATGTTAGGCTTGTTCCAGTATTAGTGAAGATCTTGACATTTCATAAAGGTGTAATGATTTAAAGAGTAGCTCTGTGCTGTCCCCTTTGAAGAGGAAAGGCTAATAAGGGCCTTCCTGAGTCTGAATTTAAGATAGAAGACTAGAATCGTCATCTGTCACTGCTTTCTTCCAACCGGAAATCCCAAGTTCAGTTTTCCCTTTAATTTCTGACAATATGGTAGATGTATGTCTACAGAAATCTTCCCATTAGTAAATACTAAGTAATGCCAACAGAGTATAGTTTTTGAAACATCCATTTTTTAAAGACCGTTTAATTGTATAGCTGAGCTAGTGGGAAAGTAAATGGAACTTTAAGAGCCCACGAACACCATGAAATCACAAATCAAGTGAGTCAGCAAGCACTGAAACAGACATTTTTCCTGGGATGTTTGTTCCTCATGGCAGCCAGTTTAGGATTTGAGAACATTTTTTATAAACAAAAAATACTGTTGGCTGGCAAAAATTGGTTGGATTATACTGGAAAACTCTCTGCATAAATAGGCTCTCTGGAAGAAAACTCTTACTTTGAATTCAACTGAACAAATAAAACAGATACGAAAGAGTGAGGGAGAGAGAGAGGGAGAGAGAATATGCTCTTGGAAGAGAAAGTAGGAATAATTACTTTTCTTGTTCTAGCTTCGGGGTGCAGTGTAAGCAAAGGAAAGTTTTACCTGGAAAAGAAAAAAAAAAACTCCTAACTTCACCCTCATGTAATTCAAATTCACCTCTGAAAATAGATTTCAGTTTTAAGATTGATAATTTCTCCAAGTACTTTGCAGAAGCAAGCAAAAATCCATCAAAAAGAAAAGCACTTTAAGCCAAGGTGTTAAATAATTCTTACAGAAAAAATTTCAAAGGGCGTGAGATCGTATTGAAAAATCAGCACTAAATAAGGCAGAACAAATGATAAAGTTATTTGGAAAAACAAACAGCAGAAACAAATCCAAAAAGATTGTAGATACTGGAACTTTCATTTATAAAATACAGATTAATTATATTTAATATGTTTAAAAATAACATAGGTTATCTAAAATATAGTAAAAAACAAAGGCCAAAAACAAGCATATGTTTGAAAAAGAACCAAACAGCAGTTTGAAGAGTTAAAAAAAAAATAACAAACAGTGCTTGAAATTCACTTTATGGGGTATACAACAGCTGAGACAGCTGTAATGGGAATTTTCTGAAATAAAAGATAGATCTGAAGAAATTACGTGAGAGACAGCTAGAAAATATGAAAGAGACTTAAAGAAAAAGAGAGGATAAAAAGAGAAATTGTCACATATATCTAATTAGAGAACCAGATACAGGGAAGAGAGAAAATAAGGGTGAGACAATATTGAAAGTAATGAAAGCTGAAATCGATTTTGAAGTGATGAAAGACACTGATCTTCATATTCACAAAGCAGAACAGATCTCAAGCCAGTGATACAATGTGGTATAATCAACAGAACACTTTAATATATTATAACAAAATCACCAAACATTGATCAAGATGAAGAAAGACAAAAAAAAAAAAAAAGTTAACAAAACACAGAAGGGTAGTAGATGGTAGAAACAAATCCAAATATAGTAGTGATCATTATAAACATGAATGGATCACAATTTCCAGTTAAAAGAAGTCATTAGGCAGAAGGCAAAACAAATGAAATCCTGGTTCCGTTGTTTAAAAAAAAAACCTCTTAAACTGAAGAATACAGAAAATGTGAAAAATAAAATTTGGGAAAGATATACAAAAGAATTGATAAGCAAAAAAAAAAGTTTACTTTTTATTTTTATTTTTTTAATTAAAAAACTTTTTTTATGTTTATTTTTGAGAGATCGTGAGTGGGAAAGGGCAGAGAAATGATAATGTAAGGTGGGGGAAAGGGAGGGAAGAAAGGAAAGAAAGTTATAAAGCTTTGAGAGAAAAGAAACAAATTATGATTTGTTATATAGATGACATGATTTCCCGTTTAAGAAAAAAATCCACAAATTATTAGTCATTTTTAACTCGAAAATCAAAATAATAAAATTCAAGTACAATCCCATATATTAATACTTTAGTTAATATTTTTTTAATACTTTAGTTAATATTTTAACTTGGAAAGATGTTCTACCTTAATAACGATATAAATTATAAGGTATCTTAACAATAATGAAAATAATGCAAATTTTTTTCATGGAAAATTATAAAACTGTATTGAAAAACATTAAAATGCATCCAAGTAAAGGGAGAATCACACTATAGATAAGAAGATACTATTTTTAAAGTGACACGTTTCCTCAGATGATTTAATGTGATTCCTATCAAGTCTCAACAAGACTTTTTGTGAAAACTGACAAGCTCATTTTTACATTCATATGTAAATCAAAAGGACAAGAATTGCTAATTCACTTCTGAAAAAGTAGTACATGGAAGCACCTCTTGCCATATCGGATATCAAGATATGTTTTAAACATATTGTAATTATTACAGTGTGTTAGTTCAGGAATAGACTGCAGAAACTGCTCATAAACAACCCACACATATATGGAAACTTGTTCTAGTCAGAGCTGCATATCCCTGGAGGAAGCCTAGTCCTCTGGCAAAAGGTGTTGGGAAAATTAGCAATTAATATGGAAAAGATAAAACTGGACCCCACTTCACTCATACTTAACATAAAACTCAAATCCAATTGGATTAATAAATTAAATTTGAAAAAGGACATTATAGAATATCTTTCTGATCACTTGCTAGGAAAGGATTACTTTTTAAAAGATGCACAAGCTTCTGGATAGTTTGATAAATTTCACTTCCTTTAAATTAAGGGTTTTCTCTATTGAAAGGCACTGTACGAGTAGTGAAATGACAGTTCCCAAAGGTGGAATAAAATATTTGCATTGCCCATGACCAACAGAATTTAGAATCTAGAATATACAAAAAGTTGGTATTAGTTAAAAAAGAAGACAAATAACCAATAGAAAAGTGGGGATAAGGCATAGGTAGTCATTTCATAGAAAAGAAATCAAAATAGCCAAGAAGCGTTTGTAAACATGCTGGCTTTTATCTGTAACAATGCAAAGGCACATTTAAACCACAATGGATGTTGTATCTCACATTTCCAGGAATAAATGACAATGTCAGCATTACTGAACAATCAGAACCAGCACACGCTGTAGATGACAGTGTATCACTGCACACTGCTTTAGACAACAATTTGGAATTAATGGTAAAACTCAGCATTAATGATGAACCGGCAGTTCCACTGCTAAGTGTACCCAGTGTAAGGATACAAGTCTAAACGTCTAAACCAAACTGACTCCATGACAGGCTTTAAGTTTCCCCTCTAAACTAGAAGGCCTAAGTTCCAGCTTCCCGAAACTATCAGACAGTTACACATTGCCCAAGGCAGGAGAAACCACCCTTGCAGCACCCAATCAGGAAAGGCCAGAGACCACCCTCCACATTACTGAGCTCAAGCCCGTAATAAAGCCCTTTGCCTTTGCATGCGTGACTCGGTCTCCCCAGTGGTCTCTGGTCGTTGCGGATACTGCGATCTGGGTATAACACCCAAAGTAGGGCTTCTCAAACTATTCAGGACAAAGGAATCCTAGTTTTGAAATTTTCCTCCTTCCCTCCCTTTCTTTGTTCTCTTTTCTCCCCCTTTCTTTCTTCCCTTCCTTCCTTTCTCTCCCAGTACGGTTATGATATTCATTTGAAATACAATTTAACTACATCTGTTTCACCTTTCACCTTCCTTTCAGGACTCCCACCCCTCACCCCCCACCCCTGCTTCTTGCTCTTAATTATTTAATTTTATTTTTCCAATACGTATGTTATGCTTTCAAAAGTAAAAACTATATATAAAAAGGGATTCCTTACAGAAGCCACACTCCCTCTCGTATCCCTTCTACCCTTTACCCTTCTCATGTAACCAACGGTATTGGAATTTTTTTTTTTTTTGCCATGATTAGAAGATGTATATATTTGTGCTAATTTATTTTTCTTCTTTCACAAATGGGGGTATTATATATGCTTGGTGCATTTTGATTTACTTTCACTTTATTCTTTTTTTTTCAGAGTACTCCATTGTGTCTATACATGACAATACGTTTAACCAGTGTCTTAGGTTGAATACATAGGTAGTTTCAATATTTCAGGTTTCAATTCTTTGAAATCACTTCTTCTGTCTTTATTTTGCTTACTGATATTACATATTCTTGAAAGGTATGTTTTGTCTTAACAACAACAAAAAAGTCATTTGGGGACGCCTGGGTGACTCAGCTGGTTAAGCTTCCAACTTCGCCTCAGGCATGATCTTGTGATTCTTTGGTTCAAGCTTTGCATCAGGTTCTTTTCCAACAGCTCAGAGCCTGGAGCCTGCTTCCGATTCTGTGTCTCCCTCTCTCTCTGCCCCTCCCCCAGTCTCGCTCTGTTTATCTCTCTCTCAAAAAATGAATAAACATTTAAAAAATTAAAACAAGGGGCGCCTGGGTGGCTTAGTCGGTTAAGCGTCCGACTTTCGCTTAGGTCATGATCTCGCGGTTCGTGGGTTCGAGCCCCGCGTCGGCTCTGTGCTGACTGCTGGCTCAGAGCCTGGAGCCTGTTTCAGTCTGTGACTCCCTCTCTCTCTGACCCTCCCTGCTCACGCTGTCTCTCTCTCTGTCTCTCCTAGAAATAAATAAAAATATTTAAAAAAATTAAAACAAAAACAAAAAATCAATTGAGGCTTATATTGGTGTCAATAAATTATGCACAAAAATAAGTTACACAAATTTTATGTTTCTAATTCAGGTATAGGGTTAAATGATAAAATTAAAAAACAGGATTAATTACAAATGAAAAGAATGTACAGATATTCATAAAGTATATATGAACTTATATATTATCCAACTTATATATATTTTTGGACTACAGTTGCCAGTGTAACCTTAAAAATATCACATGATTGTAACTGTACTTGACTTGCATGTTGTTGTCATAGTGTGACTCACCGCAAGAGCTCAGCACCATCAAACCGGTGAAGCCCTGGTAAATGAGATGAATTCACTGATCTGAGCGTGGGCATTACCACCAAATCCAACTACTATTAAAGTTTCTAAACACTTACCCTCCATTTCTGTACTTATCCCATCATGCACTTATAACAAACAATTCATGAACTGGCTTGTGTCTACAAACCACGTGTTTATATGTGTACCTGGAAACATTTTCCAGAATATTTATAGCAACACTGTTTGTAAAAGCAAATATTGGAAACACCCCAAATGTATATCAATAGTAGAATGCATAAATGCTTTGTGGTATGTTCACATGGTGATTTATCATAAAACAGAGAAAATAAATCACTCTTCTATCCATCAACATAAATAAATTTCATAAACACCAAGTCCAGTTAAAAGAAATCAAAGAGGAATACATTAGAGTAATATTCTCATTTATATAAAGACCCAAAGAGAAACCATAGTACATTGTTTGTAATTTATAGATGTGTGGTAAAGCTCAAAGTAATGTAAGGAATTATTAGCATAGGATAGTAGTTAACTCTAAGAATGGAGCTCAATCAAGAAATGGTATCCAGGGGCCTTCAGTCATGGTTCATGTTCTTCTTTGTAAACTCAGTACTGAGCATGTGGATATTTGTTTCATTATTATTACTAAACTGAACATATATTAGATGTTAGTGAATTAGAAATCAGTGAATCTATCTCATTTACCGGGTCTTCACCAGTTTGATGGCGCTGAGCTCTTGTGGTGAGTCACACTATGACAAGAAACAACAGGCTAGTCAAGTGCAGTTACGATCATGTGATGTTTTTAAGATTACACTGGCATAGTAATCTAAAAATGTATAGAAGTTGGATAAGATATAAGTACATATATATTTTATAAATACCTGTACATTCTTTTCAGTTGCAATTACTCCTGTTTTTAAAATTTGTCATTTAACCTTATAGCTAAATTAGATAATAATTTAATAATAAATTATGAAAATTATAAATATGCAAGACTAAAAACAGGACTTTTTGAAAGACTTGTAAAAAGATGTGAATAGAGGCCCCTGGGTGCCTCAGTGATTTTGGCTCAGGAATCTTACAGTTCCTGAGTTCGGGTCCTGGATTGGGATCCTCTGACTCCCTCTCTCTCTCTCCACCCCTCCCCCACTTGCTCTCTCTCTCTCTCTCTCTCTTGCTCTCTCAAATATAAACATTAAAAAAAAGATGTTAATAAATAGAAGACAATTCTGTGTGGAAAGACCCAGAATTCTAAAGATTCTAGTTTACATGAATACTATACATTTGGCCCAATTCCATTCAGAAGAGTAAACAAAATAAAATTCAAAAATTCCTATCTATAAATATCTTAATATCTGTGAAGGGTAGGAGGTCATTATTGCACACTGAGTTTCAATACAAGGATTTGATCATTACAACACAAAATTTTGGTTTTAAATTTAAATTAAATATTTTTATACTGAGATAAAATATTTAATAAAATGCTTACATGCATTGAGTCGGCCAGACTCATTTTAGAATTAATACTCAGATCGCTGGAACTGAAAATTATGACAAAGATCAGGGGTGCTGAATCTCAGGATCTACTATTTACTGACCTCATGTTTTTAATTAGAACACTTAACTGCATTATCCAACTTGCTACTATATAAAGAGAAAATAATAATAATATTTGTCTAGTACTATTACTTGTCTTAGCCTTACTGTAATGAAGAACTCTATGACACTAGATTATTTGCAGGTTTACTTTTGAAAATGAGAACATGTGACATGTAATGTGTGATTTTTTTTTATCTGTATCGTGAACATGTATCTGTGTCAATGTTTTTCTGTAGTTGTGACAAATAAATTAAATAAGTCATAATTTATTTTATATGTATACCTTGACAAAATAGAATTTTTAAAAAACACCCCTTTCCCCCAAAAGTTAAAGACTAAATATGAATGAATAAGAATGAGTTGACATACTAGATATTAATTGAATTATAAAACTGTAATAATTAGGGGCGCCTGGGTGGCTTAGTCGGTTAAGCGTCCGACTTTCGCTTAGGTCATGATCTTGCAGTTCGTGGGTTCGATCCCCACATCGGGCTCTGTGCTGACTGCCGGCTCAGAGCCTGGAGCCTGTTTCAGTCTGTGACTCCCTCTCTCTCTGACCCTCCCCTGCTCACGCTGTCTCTCTCTCTCTCTCCTAGAAATAAATAAAACATTAAAAAAAACTGTAATAATTAAAGCTTTATGATACTACTTGAAGAAAAGAGGAATAGAATGATGGATAACATAAAACTTAAGTCCTAATGTTTATAAATTTATAATATATGATTATATAAAATACATCTGAATAAATGTTATAATGTATAAGTAATTATAACACATCTATGGGGAAACTATTCAATAAGTACTACTGGATGCTATTTGGAATGAAAAAAGTAAGTGAAATATAAAGATAATAAAAAAACACAAAAGTGACAAGTATCTACCCAGCCTTGGAAAAAGGAAAACTATAATTATAAAACAATATGAGAAACCATAAGAGGAAGTAATGTTAAATTGACTGAAGAAATACTTTAAAAATTGTATCAAGACATCGTTAACTTAAAAGTCAAACAATCTATGGATATTATTTTCCATAAATAGCTCGACATAGGTTTAAATCTCTAACATATGAAAACTTCATAAATTAAGAAGAAAAATTCTCAGATTTCAATAAAAATGGCATACATAGCATAACTTCATAAAAACTCAGCTTTCCTGGTGTATTAGGATGAAAATTATGCTGCTAGAAGTAAATGGCCCAAAAGGGTTGCTTAGATATATAGAAGTTTATTTCCCTGCCACTTAAATTCTCTGGTCTAGGTTGAATGATTACTGGTGTTTCACGTGGTCTTCTGAGGACTCTGATTGTTTCTTGTTGCTTTGCTCTCTCCTAGGGCAGGGCTTGAGAGTTTTTTTCTGTAAAGGGCCAGATAGCAAATATTGTAAGATTTGGGGGCCATATGGTGTCTGTTGCAATTACTCAACTCTGCAGTTGTAGAGTGAAAGTGGCCACAGACAATGCATAAACAAATGGGCATGGCTGTGTTCCAATAAACTCTTATTTACAAAACAGGTAGGTCTGTAGTTTTATGACCCTTGCCCCAAGGCATAGTTCTGCTCTGCCTAAGTCACAGACACATCTGTATGTCAGCTTCAGGAAGGAGGGAGCATGGAGGATTTCATGTACAGTGTCTTAAAGCCTAGCCCCGTAAGTAACAAGCATCACTTATAATCACATCCCATTGTTGAAAACTTAGATAGTTAGCTACACTCCGCTGCCAGGGTGGCTGAGAGACGTGACCTCCAATTCCAAAGTGCCCAATTACTTACTATTTCTTGCTATGGAAGGAGGAACATATCTAAGGGAACTGCTACTTGCCTCTGCCAAACTGTAATCAAATAAGTTCAAAGTTACTTTTAATTCTACAGTAAATACTATAAGTAATTATATCAAAGAACAAAAAAGATACTATCCAGTGTTGGCACTATGCCATTACCAATGGGGGCAGTAATAATCTTTGCAGCTTTAATATGTGTCCAGCATCCTTTGGTCCTAACACAACCTCAAAGCATTTATTATCACCACTTTCCAAATGAGTATCTGAGTTTTAAAGAGTTTAAAGACTAAAATATGTGATTAGTGACTGTTTGAGCCATGTTTCCACTGTGGGCACTTCTGTCCCAAAGTCTAAGCTCTTCACTTATGGATGATGAAAGCAAGACCACTTTTGTGAAGAGTGCGTTGACACTGTGGGTCAACATCTATAAAAATATTCACACCATCTGACAATTATTGCACTTCTAGGATTTCTTTCTCTTTTAAAATGATTAGTGATATAGTCAGTGAATACAGTTTATTTATATCCAGCCATTAAGGTAATATTTTCAAATAATAATGATATAGGACAATGCTCTGGGCATAGTACTGTGTAAAAATAAAAGGTTGAAAAAACTCCAAATAGAGAATAACCTATATAGAGAGTATAATGTATATTGTACATTTGCTGTATGTGGAAGCCTACAGAGGTATCTGTGTAACACGTATATGTATGCATGTGTGTGTAATGTACATACACTTACATACATTTTTAAATATCTAATGTATGAATATATTAAAAGTGGTACTTTGGATGATAAAATTATAGTTTTGAATAGTTTTGTATATTTTATAAAATTTTCAGTAATAGGGATGTATTTTGCTTATAATCAAATATCAAATTTAACAATTAAAAACTAGACTTTCCAACTATTAAACCTCAGATATTCTAGTGACTTTTTTAAGGTTTACTTATCATTTGAGAGGAAAGTTGTGAGCAGGGGAGGGGCAGAGACAGAGGGGGAGAGGGAAAGACAGAGAAAGCAGTCTCCACTGGCAGCATGGAGCCCAATGAGGGGCTCCAACTCATGAACCATGAGATCATGACCTGAACTGAAACCAAGAGTCAGACACTTAACCACTGAGCGCCCCAGACGCCCCAAGTTTTCTAGTGGTACTGATAATGCCTGATAAGATTAATCAAACAAGAACTAACAGTTTAAGAAAAAACTGATTAAACCAAGTAAATTACAATTAGACTTTATTCTGTATATGGACATGTTTCTTATATTGTGAGTGTATTTTCCTAACATATGCATGTCTTTATTTTTATTAGCTTTTTAGCCCTATATACATACCATTGGTAAGCCACTTTACATTCTTCTTGGTTTTAATTCCTGCCATGAAGGATATATTTCTGAAGTCCTTTCTGTTTTAGTGTGTACCACAATACCAGGAAGACTTCAGCTTAATTGAGCATTCAGTTTTAGTTGACAATAGAGTGGGTCAGTGGCACAAAAAGCATTTGAAACGGCTCCTTAAATGTTATTTCAAAAGAAGGAAATTCTTTTTTTCTCTTTCCTCTCTGATATTAATTTTGGTTATTATTTATCACACAATTTGTATTTTAATGTAAGCGCTACACCCTGTGTGGGGCTTGAGCTCACAACCCTGAGATCAAGAGTCAAGATGAAAGAGTCTCATGCTCTACAGTCTGAGCCAGCCAGGCGCCCCATCACACTATTGTAAGGCTCCAGAAAGGTGATAGTTTTCCCAAACTTACCTTCCAAATCTGGAAGCATTTGAGAGTAGCAGGGGATGCTGTTATTAATCATACATGGGCAACAATCAGACCATCCGTCTCCCGAGCAAATTTGGGCTACTGGTCACTGTAAAAAGGGTTAACTATGACCAATTTGACTTTTAATGCTTGAATGGAACATTTCTTATTCAGAAATTATGAAGTAATCATAAGCCCTTTTTAACATAGCATTTCTGTTACAACATATTTGATTTCCCTCTTTTAGAATGGTAATGACATTGTTTCCATCTTCCATCTTTATGATAAATTATTTCATTTCGAGGAGGGTGGAGACTGTAGGAATTGACTTCTCTTGTTTCCCTGGGAAACATTGGTAAGTTTGTGTATGTCGTAGATCCAACCTAAAATTCAGCATATTATTTTTGAATTTATAAACATTTTTAGTTTTCTGACTCAGAATTATTCATTTGAGTTCTGCATGTTTTCTCTGTTTTACTGACACTGGTAGAGAAGTAGGATTTTAATTCTTCAAGAGGGATGGCATGTACGTTACAGAGAAAGCTACTTCAAGAATGAAGTGTTAAGTTCAGCTTATGTCACCCTCCAGTTCAATGACCTGTTCCTACATTTAGTCTTATCTAGAGTTTCATTATGTGAACTTCAGCACTTAACTTATCACTGGGCAGGCTCCTTTCTTATTCTTGGGCTTAACCCTCAGTAGCTAAACTTGCAGACGTGAATTATCCAGATAGTTGTTACTGAAGACACATCACTAGTTATTTCCTTTCAAATTATACTGTAAAAAACCTGACTTAATTTTTGTAATGTTAAAGGAAGGAAAGTAGAATAGGCATGAGTTTCCCTATGCACATGTTTCATTGTAGAGTAATAGGCAATGCTTTTATGCCTAGGTTAAATTATTTCCATCCAATATTGTTGTTATCAATGAAGAAATGCATGACCTGTGAAGATTTATGAGTATATGACTTATTATTAGAGAAATAATTTAGAATTACAGGGATTGTTAAAGAAAGGAGAGAGGAACCCAGTATAGCCTCAAGTTTGCCAAAAAAATTTTTAGACTTTATGATGGGAATATATGCAAAATTTTCTCACAAGATGCACAGACTATTAATCAATGATTGACAGAATAAAATATTAGAGGTGAGGAGGGCCTAGTGTGATCATGCATCTTCATTCCCGAATTTTCCTGGCTTTCTATTTTTATAACACATTTTCTACTTATTTATTGGACTTACATTGTCTTGAATGATATGTGTATAGATTTGCTTTCCACTTGAATATGGGATCTATGAATATGAATATTGAATATGAATAACATTCAATTATTATTGATTATAATTCTTGATCGTATTGCCTACTCTATATTAGGCCTTTTGCCTACTCTGTATTAGGCCTTTAATAGATAATGTTTAGAGTCAATTAATGAAGACATGGATGATTGTATAGGGATTTTAATGCTCACGTAGAACATTTAGGGATTAAATGATTGCTCACAACCGTCCAGCAGAGCATCAGTGATGTCGGGACTCCCGAATTTAAGCTTTCTGTTCCCTACACCACCAGTCTGTTCTAGTACGTGCAGCCAGGCTCATTGTTCCAGAACTTTAGGCTGTGTCTGCAATGTTCCTCCTGGAATTAAGTGATTGATCTGCCTCGATCAAGTTATTCCATATTTCTGATCTTAATGTGCTGTGTTTTGTTTTGTAAAATGAGGCAAATGATGTACATCACGTGAGACGGTACTGAACATTAAGTATGCTAAGTCTTCAGTATGTTTGCTCATTGCCCTCCTGCCCTCCTGTTGCCCTGGCCTACCTGAAGTTTGAAGAATGCACAGATTGTTGGTGCTTGGGTGTTGCTGCTGCTGTGCTCTCCACAGACGCTCTTCTCTCCCTGGTCTTTTCCTAAATGTCCAGTTCTTAGAGAGCTCTTATCTAATCAGCCTATCAAAAGGTAGCCCCAGTCATGCTCTCATCTTGTTTTATCTCTCTTCCTTGTGCTTAGCAGTCCCTGACATTTCGATAGATCGATTTTATAGCACCCCTCTTGCTCACAAGAATGAGGTCTACGAAGGCAGGGGCTTTGTCCCCCTTATTCGCTGCTCTAACCCCAGTGCTGAGTAGAGAACTTGGTCTATGACATCATGAGACATCTATTTTTTGATTGAATGAAAAGAATGGTATAAGAAAATGCTGCTGTGAAGAATCAAACTACTTAGAAATGCTTATATATTTGCATATCACTATAAACATTAGCATTTTGCAGGAAATAACATAAAATCATATATGAAAAATGATATCTAGGTCTAGTCCTTCCCTATTGCTCCCACACTCATACTTTTCATGCAAATAATGTCGTCCTTAAATTCATTTTTCTATCTCATCAATACCCAAGCAAATAATTCATCTTCAAATTACATATATCAACCCTCAACACAACAAAACACTAACTATACATTTTTGGGAAATTGACTTCCTAAAAAAATGAGTATCAGATTACTATATACTGTGTGAGAACACAGAATGTAGTTTTTGAGAACATAAAATTTATGAACTTTTTAAAACCAAAGTGATATATTTCATATACCTCTCCCATCTGTCTCTATTTAGAGATATTTTATTTATTTACTTTTGCAATAACATTGCTTCTAGATGGATAGAAGTGGTTACTAATTAAAAATTACACTTCATAATATGTTGGTATCTTTAGTTACACACATATCCAACAATGACAGTTGGTGTGGTGAGTACTGTTCAAGTTGTTTATAGTCTAGAGAACAACTATCATTTGCTACAACCTGATGTTTTCTGTTTGCATGAACATGAAGACCTAGATTTTTCTGGATAGTTGATCTTAAAGTCTAGCAAAATGAAATGTGCATGTCACTAAAGAAAATATTCTACTAACTTTTATCTTGGTATATTATTTCAGTTCTACATTTGATTTTGCAGACACATCCACAATGCCACTGAATTAGTGAAATGACTGGAAAGTTCATAAAAGTGATAATTACCTTTACATTCTTAGGAAGATATTAAAAAGATTTTTAAAGATAAATATGATGCTCTGTTAATACAATTCGTCTGTAAGTTACTTCTGTTGTTTTTAAAATACTAGTAGCAATGTTTGCATATTTTTTTGTATGCAAGCTTATTTAAACTCATCTTCAAAAAACTAGAACTCAGGGGCGCCTGGGTGGCTTAGTCGGTTAAGTGTCCGACTTTCGCTTGGGTCATGATGTCGCGGTTAGTGGGTTCGGGCCCCGCGTCGGGCTCTGTGCCGGCTGCCAGCTCGGAGCCTGGAGCCTGTTTCAGTCTGTGACTCCATCTCTCTCTGGCCCTCCCCTGCTCACACTGTCTCTCTCTCTCTCTCTCTCCTAGAAATAAATAAAAACATTAAAAAAATTTCAAAAAACTAGAACTCTATGAAATTAGGTATTCTAAGGCAAAGCTGATTACAATGAGTTGTATGGACTTTTCCACCTAGTGAACATTATTGACTAAATGGTTATGGGAACCATAAAATGCACTCCTTATCTGGGACTTCTTTCTCCAGACATATGCAAAAGTTTACAAATCTGTCCAGAGCCTCATGTATCTAAAAGGTGCATTTTCTACATTTTGGAGATCTTATTTTTTTGTGTGTAAGATCTTAGTTGAATCATTCAAAATTCAACATAAACACTATGAGGAAATAGAAATGTAAAGTTAATATTGAATGCATTGAGCATCTACTAAGGATGAGATTACAGATGTTTGAGAGTGATATGATACATAACATAATTCAAGAAGGGATTTGTGGAGATAATATAAGAATTTGTTGATTCGCATACATGAGATTTTTTTAAAAAATCTTTTTTCTATTTCCTTGAAAGTATAGTCCTGTGAAAAAGGTAATTCTTTCTGTGTTTTATTGGATAACTTAGTTTTCATTTCAAGTTTTGTATTTACTGTTCTATCTTCTTTGGACCCTTTTAGGCCTAATTCCTTTAAAAAAATGATGCATAAAGAATTGACTTCAATGTTTCCTTAGAAGGTATAAGAAATACCATTTTTACCAAGATGGTAACTGAAAATCTCCTCCTGGTCTTGTGAAGGAAAAATTAACACTCTATGTAAAAGCCACATACAATAAAGAATCTGTTTTAACCAGTTAATTTTTTAAATATTGATGAAGCAATTCTCTTATATATCCAGAACAGATCCATTGATTAATTAATTAATTTAGTCATTTGCCAAGTATCTGAAGTATTCAGAGCAGATTCCAAGCCTCCATATTAATAACAATGGACTATTCTGCAGGCCGGTTGTAAAGGAATACATGTGCATCAGTTCTCATGATGAAGATCCGTATCTCTTACATGTCTGCTCATCTGAGAGTAAGAAAAGATAAGGATGTGCATTAACTCCTGCCTCTCTGCCTCTCTTTTTTTTGGCATAATAAGGCAGCCTTGATTGATCAGGTAGCTTTATAAGATCCCCTTTGTTGGCCTTAAGATAGAAGGGAAGTTGGTGTTCACCACAGTCATATATTTTATGCCTATCCCTCACTATACCTCTGAGGTTAATTTTTCTTTAAATGAGGAAACTGAAGTTGTCCAGAATGAGACAAATAACAGAACCAGGATTAAGACCTGGGTCTATGTGATTCTAAAGCCATTCCCTTAGATTTTACTATGAATTATTTGAGGAGACCGGTAATATCTTGAGAGGTTGAAATGTTCACAGAGCATCACATGCAACATTGAGTCTACTCGGTGGATCTTCTGCTGTGTGCTCTGGAGAACACGTCTGAGAAAGTATATGGAACATCTAGGGTGAAGGAGTGGTGGTGGTGGTAGATAGAGTAGGTTGGTGGCTGCTTAGATCTTGTTCAGCAAAAGAGTATTTACTCATGGGAGCATTACCATAGGGTAAAGAAGGCTCCTTTCTATAGATGAGGAGGCAGGATCTAAATCTTAAATCTGATGGAGTCAGGGCCTGAGCAGAGCATCTGTAGATAAAATTAGATTGGTGGTTACATGAGCTGAGATGTGAGCTCAAGAGATGGGCCTGAGCTCATGGGCCCTAAGCAGCCTCAAAGGGGAGCCTGGTATCAGCACAAGGCTGGATTCAAAATGGGATGGTTAATTAAGTGGGAAGAGTGACCACAGTAAGGAAGCAGTCATCATTAGGTACAATTTTTAAGAAAATAAAAACTTGCTGTCACTACTGCAGAATTAGGTTTTCCTTTCTAAGGAATTATTAAAATGAGTTTGTGACAGGTGCAGTGTATAGAATGAAAGACCTGCTATACCTTAAAAAAATACAAATATACATATACATACTTACAGATGCACGTGCACATGCCCATGTGTGTGTGTATGTATAGTAGAGGACAAATTGGAGAATGATGCTACTTTGAAGGAAAACATAGTGAGCTGTTATGTTTTAAAACTAACCTGAGCATCCATAGGTGGTTAGGATTAGAAATATACATTTGGGAGGTAATAATAATACTAGCAGCTCCTGTTGTTCATAAGGTCCCTGAATTAATGTGTACTTAGGTAAACAAGATAAAATTAAAGACCAAGTCTGGCATTAAGGATGGGAGGAGAATGTACAATCCAACAAAAGAAATGAGGAAGGAAGAAAATAAGAGAAAGAAGACCAATGTTTGTTTGTATTTAAAGGGCTAGACCTTATTTACTTATCACAGAGGAATAATTGTCAAAAGGAGAGAAACCCTGAGAACAAAGAGACCCTCTGACTAATTTTTAAAGGCTTCATTTTCCCAAAGGGAACAGGAATCAAATTTAAATTAATGATTTCCACTGGAGACCAAAGAGCAAAACAAAACAAAACAAAAGAAACAAAAACAAAGAAAGAAATTAAAAAAAAAAAAACTTGCTCTGACTTTGACAATTAAAAAATATGAATTATATAAATATTTCCACTATCCTGTAAGTTCCTTGAAGGCGAGGAATTGTGTCTTCTTTCTTTGTTTCCTAAATGCCTGGTACATGTGGTATATTTATTTAATTGAATTTACACCCTCTTAGGAAAAGCAATAACCTCCACTTACAGGTTGGCATTTGGGGGCAGAGTTCATGTTGCTTCAGCAGTGCAATTGGGTCAAAGTTAAGAATGGTTTTAGTCTTATGTATGCTTTTTAAATCAAAAGTGAAAGCTAAGGAGAATAATGCTAATTACTCTTGCTCTATTTTATTTTTTAAATGACTTTCTGACTTTTTAACTAATTAATGGATATGACATAAATGAAAAAAAGTTGATTATCTCAAAATATATATGTATTTTAAGGGACAGTAACGGTTTCTGTCTTAGGTGAGCAAGACTATGAAACAAGCTCTTATAATTATATTCAAAATACAACAATATAAAATATTAGGCATTTTTAATTTTCTCATTTATTTTTTTCACCTATAATGACTGCATCATTCAACAAATGTCTGTTTATCTATCTATCTATCTATCTATCTATCTATCTATCTATCTATCATCTATCTATCATATATCTATCTATCTTTCTCACTCTTCCAAGCAAGGTGGGATTATATAAAGAGACATTATTTCTATTCCCTAATAAGACAGAACTTCATAGTAGCTGGGCAAATAACATATAAAATTGAATAGAATGCAGGCTAAATAATAATACCAAATGTGTCTAGAGACAGTATATGGCTGTGTCCCTAGTCAGTAGGATATTCATAAAGTGTCATGATTATGAAACCTTTTGTATGTGCAGAATTTTAAACTTGTGCCTGAATTGTTCTCATTAGGTAGAAAAAATATTCTGATTTCTCTGTGCTAAGTGAATAAACTATATAATATATCAGAAAACTAATAGGAACATGAAAAAATTTAGTTGTTTTGTTGGGTGATAGGATTCTGATTTATAAAATATTTATTCTAGTCTTCATTTCAAAATGTTGCTTGTGTAGTGTTTATAAATGAATTGTGTACTTTGGCTTCATGTAAGCAAAGAGAAGTAAACTCTGCTGTGTGTCCTTGTGTAAAATCAAGTAACTAATTCATACATATGTTCATTCAGGAAATATTTGCTCATTTGTGCATTGAATCATATGCATGTTTATTCATACCCCCTGTCTTAGTCAGTTTAGACTGCTCTAACAAATCACTGGGTAGCTCCAACAACAAACACTTATTTCATACAGTTCTTGGAGGATCATGTTCCAGTTCCAGGATCGTGGTGCCAGCATGGCCGGGTTCTGGTGAAAGTCCTCTTCCAGGTTGTAGACAGCCCACTTCTTGCTGTACCCTCACAATCCTGAAAAAGAAAGAGCTCGCCCTCTGGCCTTTTCTTTTAAAGACTCTAATCCCATTCATAAAAACCCCACCTTCATGACCTAGTTACCTCCCAAAGGCCTCCCCCCTAAATACCATCTCACATTGGGATTAGGGTTTCAACATGAGGTTTCTTGGGGGAACAAGAACATTCAGTCCATAACACCTCCTATCCATTGGAATGATCCTGACACTAATGGTGTGATGTCACTACGGACAGAGACTTATCCTCAGAATGCTAGCAGTCTGGAAAAGCTCCCCATTTCTGGAATATTAACTCATATATGTGTGTATGTGTATGTATATATGTATACTGTCATATGTGCATATAAAACTCTACAAGTATTTAATGAATACCTACTAGCTTCATACAAGAGGTGGGGACCTTTTTGTTTGGTGATGTCTGATATTCATTCTCACATTCCAGAAAGGAAATACCCAAAAGAAGTTTACTTAGTCCAAAGCTAAATGACCATGTGAGATCTGCAAGATCTTCTTTTGGTTGGTATCAATAATGTTTCCTTAAAGACTGGATTTTCAGATAACATAGGTCATATCTCAAAGGATGCACAAACCAGTGAAGAACCATACACAATGGAATAGGGGAAATGATGTAGTCAATCATTTTTTACTTAGCCACATTTTCTACTTTTTAGAGTGATTATGATTTTTCAGTGAGAATTCACCTATCTGTGAGGCCTCCTGTGTAGTAATTAACTTGTACGAAATTATGGTACAGTACAGAAAGCTTAATACATTGACTCTGAGAAGAAAAATATCCTTAAGTACAGTGTGAACACAAAGAATTCCTGCAAAACGACTGGTGTCTAAGTGGTTTGAAAGAGTTAATAGAGTTCCCTCCAGGCCTAGTTAATGAAGGCAGTATCTGTCCCTATATTGAAAAGATGGACATTGTTTTCGAATATAGTCAATTTATGTGAGGAGACTGTGGTGACAGAAAATACTTATTTTCCTTAATTCAGTTTACCATTTAATCTATAAATGCAAACCATGTTAAAGGATACTTGAAAAAACTAAACTTGAAAGTCAACATTAACCTCCCAAGGATCAGCGGAAGGTGCTCAAAAGACAATAAAAGTAAAATTTCATTATACAGACTTCAAGTGGGGTTTTAAAAAACACATAGCCTTTCCAACTAAAATGATGAATGCTGTTCTGATTCTAATTGACAAGTATTATATAAAAAAGAGTTCTTGCCTTCGTTCTTATCAAAACCGTGGGGATTTCCAATGATGGGACAATATTATGTGGGTGGAAACTTCTCAGAAGAATAGAGAACTTATCAGTATTTACTTAAGTTCTATTACATTCAGAGCCATAAAAGCAACTACACTCATAAATTTATAGCCAGTCAAGGATATTGCCTCTTCCCCAAAGAGGCTAGATATTAAAGGAGTATAGTGAATAAGCTCAAATCATGAAATGGTTTCAATATTGGAAGAGTTTTCCTCCTTCATATTTCAACTTGTAGCCAGTATGTTATGAAGAATCACTGGCTAGCTAACTTTGGGGGTTTGGAAGCAAAAAATGACCTTAACCATTTTTTCTTACAAGTTTTATTTTTCTTCTATTGTTAGTACTTATTAATAGCATTTACCCATTAATGGGCTTTAGCCATAGATGAATGATCACCACACGTGCTTCTTATAATTTCAAAATGCAGATCAAGAAATAGAAGTTCATAGTGATTAAGTATCTTGCCCCACATCACAGCAGAGACAAGACTTAGCCCAGATCTTTCTGATTCTGAAACTACTTCTGAATTAGTCTCCCATGTGTCTGTGCTGTAACAAATTATCACAAATTGAGTGGCTTGAAATAACATTTATTATTACACATGTTATTATTTTACAGCAAATAAGTCCCAAAGGGGTCTCCTTGGGCTGAACTTAAGATGTCAGGAGGGCTGCCTTCCCCTGGAGACTCTGGTGGAGAATCCACTCCCTTGCCTTTCTAGCTTCTCGAGTCTTCCTCCACTCCTTGGCTCATGGCCTCCCCTTCCATCTTCCACCTTCAAAGCTGATAGTCCCATTCTGATGTCTGTTTCTGTCACCACATCTCCTCTTCTGATTCTTCTGACTCCCTGTTGCATCTTTTTTAACGGACCCTTGTGATCCCATTGGGCCCACATGGCTTACTCAGGATTCTCACCCTATTTTAAGATCCTCACTTTCATCCCATCTTCGAAATCACTTGTCTTGTGAGGTGACATATTTAGAGCTTCCAGGGACATTTTTGGAAGGCCATTATTCTCCTTACCACAGAAGCTAAGGAAGATCTAGGTAAACATAGTTATGATTGTGTGTGTATTTTAAGATTAGTATTTTGGTATTATAATTTGGTAGACTAAAATGATCATTGGTAGGATTAATGATCTCTAAAATGATTATAGTACTATAATATAATAGAAGTAGTTTTGGATCCAGAACAATCCTTGCTCCATCATTTACTAACCTCAGATAAATCTCCCTGTGCTCTTTCTTTAGAGCTGATACGGTGGTGAAATTACATGAAATTTTATTTCTTAGAACAAATAGATATACTAAGCACTTAACTGGTAGGTGTTTAACAAATGCTTGTTTCTTCTCCCTTATTTTTAGAGAGTAAAAAAGAGAATACAGGTAAATTGGTACATGCTACACTTAAATATCATGAGTACTGAATGATAATAAACATAAAAAAACTTTATTTTCTAAATATGTTTAACATTCTGTGTAGGTCTTATTTTTATTTAACAAATAATATTCTGCTACTCAAATGCCTTTCTTTTTTCCCCTTCTTATGTTCAGTGCTTTTTTGCCTTATAATGTTCAATTTGGGCATTTGAATTAATTCATTAGCCTGATGATGGTCTTTTTCATTCCACTTAGGTCCTTAGTTTTGAAGGTGAAGGTTTATGATTATTTTTTGCTATTGTAAGTGTGCAGCTAGAAGCATCATGGGCCATAAATTCTGGGTTAGTCTTTTTTTTTTTTTTTAAATTTTTTTAATGTTTTATTTATTTCTAGGGGGGGAGAGAGAGAGAGAGAAAGAGAGAGCAGGAGAGAGTCAGAGAGAGAGGGAGATACAGACTCTGAAACAGGCTCCAGGCTCTGAGCTGGCAGTCAGCACAGAGCCCGACGCGGGGCTCGAACCCACGAACCGCGAGATCATGACCTAAGCGAAAGTCGGACGCTTAACCGACTAAGCCACCCAGGCGCCCCTGGGTTAGTCTTTTAAAAATCTTTTTTTTAAATTAATCACAGTCTCACGTTACAAGATGGGTATAATAAAAGGTACTCTCTCTACCTTGTCATTCCCTCACTCTCATCGAATTCTCAGGGCAACTTATAACTGTTGTTTTTTAATTGCTTCCTGCTGCACTGCTACTCTATAATTGTTGATCATATGCTTGCCCACTTTAAAACAGTATCTTTTTTAAAAAAAATTTAATGTTTTATTTATTTCTGAGAGAGAGAGAGAGAGAGAGAGAGAGAGAGAGAGGCAGCGTGAGCAGGGAGGGTCAGAGAGAGAGGGAGACACAGAATGTGAAGCAGGCTCCAGGCTCTGAGCTGGCTGTCAGCACAGAGTCTGATGTGGGGCTCAAACCCGTGAACTGTGAGATCATGACCTGAGCCGAAGTTGAACGCTTAACCGACTGAGCCACCCAGGCGCCCCTAAAACAGTATCTTTGATTTCTGCTCTGATAGTTGAGAATCTGTCCCCCTTAACCTACCCCATCTTTCCTCACCCTTCCTTTCAATATTGCACATTTTGATTTTTCATTTTGTTCTTTTATTGATTACTTTTATAACTTGAAATAGTGTCATTAAGAACTCTTTTTTTTTTAATAAGTCTATACTTTTAATTTTTTAAGACAAGTTATTATTACTTCCATTGATTTCCTCAACTTTTCCTTTCTCCTGTGGCTTACTTTTGCTCAGGTAAACTTTTATATTGTAAAGCCTACTTATATTTATATTTTTTCTATAACCACCACCAAATCTTCCTTTGTTTTAATACATTGCCTCTAAAAGTTGGAAACGGGCGAACAAAGCTGACAGTTCAGAATCATTTGCAATGCACAGTGTGCCCTTCTGCTTGGATATAGGTTCACCCCTAGAAACCTAGGATATGCTTGGGAAAAAATTGTCTGTGTTCATATGGAGTCTCCTTCTTTTTGTTTAATATTTAGCTCAGTTGCTTGAAATTATTCCAAATCTGCATCTGCTTTATACCTGGGCTTTGATTTTTTTCTGACAGGTTTTTTTTTAACCCTGAAATTTCAAATTAAGTTTCTTTTTGTTTCCTCCTCTAAATTTGCTGTTACCTTATCCTCATTTTTTTTTCAACCTTCAAAGTCTTATGTTGTCTCAGATTTTCTCCCCTCTCAAAATTTCCCTTGTTTTTGAAAATCTCTACATGTTTTTGAAAATCTCAGGATGCAGAGTTACAAAATTTCAAAAGGATGAGTGTGGACCTTTTTTCATTCTTTGTCTTGACATCCCCATGGGCCTGTTCAATTTTGAAATCTTATATTTGGCTTTAGTTTGGAGACATTTTCTAGTGTTACTTTTTTTTTTTTTAATGATTTCTTCTTTCCCTTTCTTTGTTTTTATTTTCTTATTTTTGCTTCTATTAGTTGGACTTCCCAGATTAATTTTCTTTGTCTCCTGACTTTTATTTCATGTTTTATTCTCTTTTTGCTTTTGATTTTTACATAAGAAATATTTTTATTGTTTACTTTTTAGGCTTCGGGTGCATTTTGCATTTTGATTATTACATTTTTAATCTCTAAGATCTTTTTAGTTCTGTAATTATTTCCATTATTTGTTTTAATAATTTTTAAACATACATGCAGAAAAGCAAATTACATATTGTCTTCAAGATTGTCTTGGATATTCTTACTCTTGAATACCACACAGAGGTTTAGAATGAACTTATTAATATTCACTACAAATCGTGCATGAATTTCCATTGATACGCCACAACTTTATCGATAAATCCGCAGAGTTGAAAGCCTTGGTTTATAGAGTCATCTATAGATGCCATCTTCAACTTTGGGGTCTTTTGCACCCAAGCATTATATATACATTTTGCAAATATACTTTGCTTGTGGCTCCTGACTGGCTCAGTCAGTTAGGCCTCCGACTTACGCTCAGGTCATGATCTCATGGTTTGTGAGTTCGAGCCCCGTGTTGGGCTCTGTGCTGACAGCTGGGAATCTAGAGCCTGCTTCAGATTCTGTGTGTCTTTCTCTCTCTGCCCCTCCCTCTCACGTGCTCTGTCTCTGCCACTCAAAAAAAAAATATTAAGAAAATTTTAAAAAATAGCATGTACATTATGCTTGTATAGAAAACCATAGTCTTGGGGCACCTGGGTGGCTTAGTCGGTTAAGCGTCCAACTTTCACTTAGGTCATGATCTCACGGTTCGTGGGTTCGAGCCCCGCGTCGGGCTCTGTGCTGACTGCCAGCTCAGAGCCTGGAGCCTGTTTCAGTCTGTGACTCCCTCTCTCTCTGACCCTCCCCTGCTCATGCTGTCTCTCTCTCTCTCTAGAAATAAATAAAAAATTAAAAAAATTAAAAAAAAAAAAAAAAAGAAAACCATAGTCTTAAGGAAAATACTATACACCTCTGTTTTCTTTACTCTGAGGTAAGGGAAAACCCGTTATAGTCAGCTATTTTTACAGTAATGCTGCATAACAAGTCATAAAATGCTTAGTGGCTTACTGTTATTTTATTTATTTTTATAATCTCAAGGGTGTAACAGGGCTGAGCTAGGCAAGCCTCCTTTGGATTAGGGAGGCTTCTGACTACATTTCAGGTCTGATGTGCAGTTGAAGGAGCAGTAGATAGAGTGGCATATTCTTTTTGTGACAGATGACAGGTACACAAGAGTGCAAACCAAGCCATGCAGACAAAGTTTCTGTTACATTGTGTCCACTAACATTCTGTTAGTCAAAGCAATTTCATGGCCAACTCAACATTATTGCGATGGGCAAGTATATTCCACACACAACGCAGCCACTGTAAAATTACTTAGCGCAGGATGTGGATGTCTAGTCCTAGTGTGAGAAACTAAATGATGGGGACAATAATCCACTTTATATCACAAGGAAAGTATGTGAGTATTCTTGAAGTTTATGATTTTTTTGTTTGGCCATTATTAGAAACTTCAACCTTTTTAAAAACATTTTTATTAAAAATTGTTTCTTTAATGTTTTTTAAACTCCTGTTCATTTTTGAGAGACAGAGAGAGACAGAGCACCAACAGGGGAGAGCCAGAGAGAGAGGGAGAGATGGAATCCAAAGCAGATTCCAGGCTCCAAGCTGTCAGCACAGAACCTGATGTGGGACTCAAACCCAGGCACCGTGAGATCATGACCTGAGCCAGAGTCGGACACTTAACCGACTGAGCCACCTAGGCACCCAAGCTTTTTTTTTTTTTTTAATTAAAGAATTTCACTTATAAGATTAAAAACATGGGGTGCCTGGATGGCTCAGATGGTTAAGCATTTGACTCTTGATTTCAGTTCAGGTCATGATCTCTCGGTTTGTGAGTTCAAGCCCCACATCAGGCTCCATGATGACAGTGTGGACCTGTTTGGGATTCTCTGTCTCTCCTGCTCTGATCCTCCCCTGCTTGTTCACTCTCTCTCACTCTCTCTTTCTCTCATAAATAAATATATAGATAAATAAATGAACATTTTTAAAAAAGATTAAAAACATTACTCACTTGGTAGTGACATATAATTAGTTTACTGTAATGGTGTTGAAGAGAAGAAAGGGCCTCAGTCTTTCTAGTGGATAGAAGACCTGTGTTCAAACTGTCCAGTGAATAGTCCTTATTTTTTTTTTTAAATTTTTTTTAAAGTTTTATTTATTTCTAGGAGAGAGAGAGAGACAGCATGAGCAGGGGAGGGTCAGAGAGAGAGGGAGTCACAGACTGAAACAGGCTCCAGACTCTGGGCTGGCAGTCAGCACAGAGCCCGATGCGAGGCTCGAATCCACGAACCGCGAGATCATGACCTAAGCAAAAGTTGGACGCTTAACCGACTAAGCCACCCAGGTGCCCCAAGTGAATAGTCCTTAGTATGCACCAGCAATTTCATTAACTCTTCATTTGCCTTGATCCTGCTCTCTCTGAGTTGTCCATTGGTTTTTCTTCCTTCCCCTCCTCCCCCACTTGGACAGGCCCTGTTAGGACCTTTCAAACCCACCGACTCAAGTTTTATTCCATTAGAAGAGCTTTACCTTACAGCCTTTGGAGTCAGAAACATCTTAGAAAAGAGAAATCAGAGAGTCTCCCATGTTTAGAGGCCCCAACTGCTAGAGCCCTGGCTTCCCATCGACTATGGGATAAAATCTGGGTGCCATTAGGTCAGCATCTAAACCCCTTGACAGCTTGGTTTCAATATTTTTCTCTCCTGAGGAGCTTCAGTTTCCCACACTTCTCCCCCACCCACCACTCAAACTGTATGGAAAGCTGACTTTAAAACTTTTTCTTCTTCTAGATGATTCGCTCAGTACTGCAGCTATCATCTACTATCTTTTACACTCAGTACGTCATTCACCATCCAGAGTCAGTTCAGAAGTCACTTTTACTCCTGGGCTTTGCTTGACTCTCAGTCAGTGGTCTTCTGGGATTTTTACAGCATTCTCCACAGATATTCATTGAAGAAGTTCTTTCTTGGATTCTTTGCTTTTGATTATAAATGTACAAAAAAAATTCTTATAAAAACCAGGTGACATGTAAAGCAGAAAATAAAGTCTAGTAATTACTGTTCTCCTCTGCTTAAGAGAATGCACTTGATATTTTGGTACCATTTTGTTTTGAAGGTCAGTTAACTTTATTTAACAACATGACAGAGGCATTTTTTCAATGACATCCCATTGTAAAAATTAATTTAGCTGTTTCTCTCTCATTCTAGAATGCTCATCTTTTCTCAGTTTATGCCTTCTTTCCAGTGAACAGTGCAACGTCTGGCAAATAGGAAGCATTTAATTAATAGTTTTGTGAATGTTAAATGAAATGAGGATATGTCTTTAAGTCCAAATACCTCAGTGAACCTAAAAAAGTTTAACTATAGTCAATGACAGATTCCAACAGTGGCAGTGTTTACTAATGTTAGGATATCTTGTTATGGTAAATTTCATTTTGGGGGGAATTCTGGCACTGTGGCAAGGCGATAATTATGTTATAATTATTCGTTAATCCAGTCTCTCGGTTTTGACCTTTGGAAACGATTTGCCAGAAGGAGTTCAGCACAAAAGACTTTAAATATTGATCAAATAATGCTGCAGCTTTAATGCTGGTGAAAGATCCAAAGGGTTAAATCATTCCGGTCTTTTTAAAAGACATGTAACTCTTTTGTCTGATCTCCTTATGGTCCTTGTCACAACTGTATAGCTTTTAATCACTCATACATTCAATGAGTTACTGCACTGCTGGAACCTTAATAATGTTCTAGTTTGTTTGGCTGATCTTCCTGATAAGGTCCTGACAGTCTCTCCGTATAATGGGAAGACAATCAAAATAAAAAATGTTCTCAGAGTTCAGGTAGTAGAGCAAGCTATTATTTTTCACATGGTGCGAGGATATTAAAATACTGACTTCCATGCTTTTGATTGAGTTTGTGATGAAATTAAAAAAAAATTGAAAATTTGAATTATTCTGCTGCTGGTAGGGACTGTATATCATGAACAGAAAGCAGGCATATATAACCAACCGTTGTATCTTAATCTCAAGACTGTCAGATTGTCCTTCTTTTATAGGAGTTTCTATAGTTTATCTAAGCAATTAATTCATTATATAGCTCTTTTATATTTGCAATTAGCATGTGGAATTTTACAAAAATACAAAATGTCAGTGTCAGTGCACACCATTTGAATAATTAATAATAATGACTTATATTGATTGAATGTTTCAGATTTTTCAAGGTGCTTTCCATGATCTCATTTCCATTATCTCATTTAACTCCTTATCCTGCTTAAGTAAGCAGTGGAATTGTTAAAATTCTCCACTTGTGTTATCCATTCTGCCTCCTTCCCTCTTCCTTTTTCCCTATTTTTTCATTCATTCTTTTAAAGGAGAAAATCTGGTATATGGCAAGAGCATAGAATATGAACTCAGGCATTGAATTCCATGCTTGCTCCCACTGAATTATTTTAGCAATGGGCAGATCACTTTCAATTCTTAGAACCTTGGTTTCCTAATTGGCAAAATAAGAATAAGGCAGAACCATATTCCTCAAAGTTGTGAGAATTAAGGTGAAATATAAGAAACATAAAACAACAAAAAAATAAAAGGCATATGTAATGTCCTTGTTAGGTTCTTTTAAGTGTAGCTTAGGATAATGGAAAGAGAACATTTTGGCCTCACTGCTTCTTAATTACAGTAATTGATCAAGTTATCTAACCTTCCTGAGCTTCATTTTTCCCATGTGTAGAATGGGCCTAATAATTCCTATCTTGTGAAGTTTTCAGTAGAAAAAATAAGGTAACACATATGCTGTTCCTAGCAGTTTTTGAAACACAGTAGTGTATAAACTCTATTAAAAGTATTTTGTCTTCCTGCCTCTTTCCTACCTCATTTCTTCCTACCTTATTCTTCTTCCTCCACCTCAACTCGTATGGCAGAGAAGGTAGAGCACACGATTGCATAATCTCAAGATTTAATAATTAAAAAGTTTTTAACATCGGGACCTGTCTTTTTTTTTCAAACAAAATTGTAAGCTGCAATTGGGGAAGGAGAAGGGAATCCAAGCCCCGATGCCCCTCTTTTGAGTGCAGACCCTTCTTCTCATGCTTTGAACCCTGCACTGAATCCTGAAAACTTTGCAGTAGAATTTGAAAGCCACTGACATAGCCCAACTCCCTCATTTTACAGATGAGGAAACCGAACTTGACAGAAGTTGAGTGACTGACCCACACTTGCAAAGCTGGTAAGTGGTGTGCTATGCCAGAACTTATTGTGTTTTTCCTTTATCCTATTGTTCTTTTTACTAAATGAAGGTACAAAATACAAATATATATAATTAAGATACCTTTCTTAGGTTGCCGGGGTGGCTCAGGCTTAGGTGCTAATCTCCAGGTTGTGAGTTAAAGCCCCACATTGGGCTCATCACTGGACCTGAAACCTACTTTAAAAAAAAATGGGAAAAAAGGATTCTTCTCTTGAAGGATATTGCAGTTTATTTGTGGAGATAGGATTGAGATTGAAAAGATGAAGAAATGTAAAGTGGCGTGATAGAGCTATGAAATGGATAAAATAGGTAAATATCTTAAGAAGAGAAGAACATGGATGATCATTGTCTTTTGGGATGGACTCTGCAAACTCCATGAGGCAGGGACTTGTTTGCTTATGTCATATTATTCCCAGTGCTGACAGAAATGCCTGGCATTATTACTTGTTCTTTTGAATGAGATGAATGAATGGCATAATGAAGTATGTAATTGAATCAAACTTAGAAAAAGGTCAGGGATGTAGATAATCTACATCAGGGTGTTCAAACTGTGGGTTGCTCATTATTATTGGGTGATGAACTAAATTCAGTGGATCATGATTTGCATATAAAAGTCACAAAGTGTCATCACGTCGTGAAATTTTTTGGATTTATATGTGATACCGACATATATATGTTTAATTGTGTGTATACGTGGTCACAATTTTATGACTCGCTTTAGGTCATGGTTAAAAATGTTTGAAACATGCTGTTTTAGACAAAGGGGATACTAAAATTTGAGGCAGGCCTATTAATGTTTTGTGGAAGAATAGTGACTTTAACAGTTTTGTTAAATCATAAGTGAGAAGGATAACGAAATGAAGATAACATTTATCCAGAAGAAGAAGAATCGATTTAGTTCTTTAGCTACTGAAGAATCATTGGGAATCTTTTTTGTCTTCCACAATCTCCATACTTCACACCAAAAGGATTTAGCCAAACCATACTTTAGAAAGATTAATTCATCAGGAACAGTCAATTTGATTGGAACTGGGGAGGCCAGAGAGAGAAAACTATGTAAAAGAGGTATCACATGGTAAGGATTTGTAGCTTTGACTGGTGACAACTAGTAGAAAAAACATTTCTTAACATGATGGGGGCAGAATGAGGTTAAAAAAATAAGTGGGTGATGTTGACATGGAGCCCAAATAACAAACAATTCCTTAGGCCTGAGGGGAAAAATTTAAAGAAAAAACGTAGGACAGTAGAGTCAGAAAAGCATTTTTGTTATGATGGGAAGAACATGAGAATCACTGTGGTCAGGCAGGGAGAGTCAATAGAGAAGGTCCCTGGACATGACTAAAAATGTATTTTCTAAAATTTAGAAGACATCAAAATTCTAGCGAAAGAGAATGCATGAAAGGAGGAGAATTCCCTTGTTTTCAAATACCGGGGAGGGTGCCTATGTGGCTCAGTCTGTTGAGCCTCTGATTTTTATTTCTGCTGAGGTCACAATCTCAAGGTGCATGAGATCAAGCCCCACATGGGGCTCTGCACTGACAGTGCAGAGCCTGCTTGGGATTCTCTTCCTCTGCCCCTCCCTGCTCCTGCTCTCTCTCTCTCTCTCTCTCTCTCTCTCTTAGAATAAATAAATAAACTTAAAAAAAATAAACAAACATTGCTTTCCATTCATTGAAGGCTGACCAGGAACAACTATTTTAATCAAGGATATGGTATTACTTTTACTAATTGTGTTACTAATAAGAGACATTTCTTAAGTGTGTAAAAACATTGTATTCACCATGTAAGAAACATATGCTTTCTTCATCCTAAATTTGTCTAAGATACTACTGTCACTTGAGAGATTTCATAGTTTTGAGAATTCTCCATATTATGGGTAAGTTAGGAAGTTAGAAAGAAAGTGAGTATTGTATGAAAATTTTGGATTACTTGCCCTTAACAACTGCTTAAAATGAATTTGATAATGATAAAAAAAAGTCCAGAAAGCTAGAAATGTAATTACACAAGGCTATAGTATGTTCATATTTGTTGAACTTTTCTTTTTGGTTTGAGTTTATCCTCCACTCAGGAAATTTAGAGGTCTAAAATTATAACTAATTATAATTTAAATAAAAAGTCATTGCTTGACTGATTTATTTAGAAAAGGAAACCAAAAAATGTCCCTTTGTTGTTTACTAAAGGAAAGACATAGTGGCATTATAGATGTACCATAAACGTGTGTATGTGAGTTTACATAATTAAGAGAAAGAGCATGAGTGAATGTGTGTGTGTGTGTGTGTGTGTGTGTGTGTGTGTGTGTGTGTGTGTATATGCATGTGTGCGTGTAATGAAACTATCTCTAGGCATGGTCAGGTACAAAGGTCCATCACTTAAGTCTCAGAACTAAATAAACATGTGAGGTTATGATTATTTTATTGAGCTTTCTTATTTTATGATCCACTAATGGCCCTTGGATCAGTTATATTGATGACCACTGGCAACCTACAGCTTCAATGAGGTTTTATTTATTTATTGTTTTTATTTTAAAGTGCCAAGAAGAAAATGCCCAGTTCCCAGTATTATTTTTCATTTACAATAAACCATAGAAATAAAATTTATGCTAAATAAAAATATGCTAAAATATATGCTAAGAGTTTATAACTGGCAATTTGCTTACAACTTTCTAATTTACTTTCAATTTCCAATGCAATTAGCTGAAGTTTTGCATTTGAGTATATGTCCTATTATCAACTTCAATATCAGGCTTGCTTATGTTGCTTTTTAACACTTGTTAGGCTGAATGTCCAAGCAAAATTAACAGGGTTATGTCGCTGAGCATTTGTGGGGAAACACTGTGTAATGAAGCACAATTTTTAAAATTTGTTTTTAATTTATTTTGTTGCATCTACTGTAGTTTATTCATGTAATTTGTATATATTCATGTAATTTATTCATGTCATTTTTTTCGGAATTCCTTTCTGGGTAACCTTCTATGGGAAGTTGCAGGCAGAAACAGGGTCTAGAGAGAGCTCTAGATTTCACTTTAGTCTTTCCAAATTTGCCAACCAGGTAAGTCCCTCACCATTCTAGGGGTGGGCAAATAAATGAGTGGTGTGAAGCAAAGAGAAAGCAGCAGTTCCACAAAAAAGACTTGAAGAGTGAGGGATAAATGCCTCCCACCAATGTATTAATATTTCTAATATTCATGAGCAGATCTAGTTTGAAAACTAAGCATAAAAGTTTTACTTAATGTCATGGTTAATACTTTGGCTTACTTATCTATTTCAAAATAAAATTAAATATTTAATATTTAGCTTTAGAATTAACCTCCTCAGTCTATTTGTTTTGTCAACATCTTGTCATTTTTTATTGATTGCACCTCTGCTAGACTTCACTGGGTAAAATAGAGACTTTTGCCAGTTTAGCTTCAAGTATCTTAAATATTTTGTGTTTTGGGATTATCCTAAAATTAAAATGAAAGCCAGTCGACTTGATATGTGTATGTGTTCCCTGTGGCCAAAGCCTACCATTAAATTTTGAAAGGATTCTTAGGTTAATTTTTTGAATCATGGACTTTTAGTATTAAAGTATTTATTAAAATCATACTCTGGAGAATGAGATGTATTATTGTCAATTGAATCCTGTATATTTAGAATTAAGTCCTTCAAGTTTCTTTATATGTATAGAAGTTGAAGAATGGTTGGTTTCTGGTGACCAGATTTGGAGTGTAAGGGCAAATGATATCTAAGCAAAAATAAATCCCTATTTTTCTAAGTATATAAATATTTTAAACAGGATTTATGTCCAAGGCAAATAAAGCCACAATCTAGGGTTGTTATTCTGCGAAACCTTACATTTCTTTGTATTACTATTTGCACCATTAGAAAAGTTACTAAAACAAATTCTCATGATCATGATCTTACATAAATGCAAATGATCTTGAAATTCAAATGATTCTGAGGCCAGAGGATAAAAACCTTTTAAGGGAATTCCTGAATATGAGAGTTCTAGTAATATATCCACAGGAATTTCTAAAGTCCTAAAATTTGGATTCTAAAATCCAAGTCTTGTAAGAGTGGATTTTTTTAACAAATCTTTTTCTTTCATTGAAGATAGTAAAATTTATAGCAAGGTAAGAGCTAGACGTTGAGTATGGAAACAGAGTAGCTAATGAGCCCACTCTAAAAACGAAATAAAGTGGCTTGTTAAGGCTTTGCAGTTCCCAGATGCCACTCAGTGACCTGAAAATGCATTTGATATCAGATACATTTAGGTTAGAATCTTGTTCTTCTCAGTGGTACGTGTCTCTGCTCAAGTTCCTCTACCGTTTTGTCAGTTTTCTCATTTATAAAACTGGGACAATAACACATCTCAGTGTAGGATCTATTTAGAATTAAATGAGAAGAGGGCCTCCTAAAATGCCAGGCTCAGAATTGGCCCCTCCTATGTGTTAAGCACAGTACTGTCCTTTCAAAGGCAACTCTCTGAATTGCCCTGCCCAAACGCCAACCCTTTTTAAGAGATAGATCGGCCTCTTAGATTATTCTCCTAGTTTGCTCATGAATGAAGGCAAATGATTGTTTTAGTTACAGAAATAGAAATCATAGCCTTTAAGAGTTGCAGATATATACACCAAAAAATCTGGAGGGTGGGGGTGGTCCGTGGCGCTATATTTCCTGCAAGTTAAACTTTTTATTTCTTGCATACCTTAAGAATTTTTAAATCTACATTTTTTTAGTTTTATAATCCATTTAGAATATCCAGATTTTCTTCTACCTTTGAAAAAAGAAATACGTGAATCTTTCACTTGCTTATAGTTTAAGACTAATAATAACTCACAGTGAGTATTTTACAAATGTTACAATACTAAGCGATTCACATGTATTAACATACTTATTCCTCAGTTACATATGAGATGTTATTTCACTTTTACACATGAGGAAATTGAGGCAAAAGGAATTTAGGGCCATTTCCTTGAGGTCACTTAACTAATAAGGGTAGAGGCAGGATTTGAACTTTTCAGAGACTATCTTTAGAGCCATACATTTCTCATGGCATAGTAAATAATAAGACATAACGTCAGTCTGGAAAATAATACCAGGCTATATAATTAATGAGGTTCTGTCATTAGTTTTAATGTGTTTTTGTGTGTGTGTATATGTGTGTGTGTTGTTGTTGTTGTTGTGTAAGGAAATTGCTATGCTATGTCTGAGTACTTACTTGCTGAATGAACATTTTGTTTATTAGAAACCAGATAACAAGAGGAATATAATAAATGCTCTATATTTGTTTAACTGCAGTGGACATGGAGGTGAAGGAGCATTTAACATAAGCTGAAAGAATCTGTGAAAAATGCATTTTTTGAATCCCTAACATTTAGGTAATTTTTGGTGTTTGGGTACGAATTTTCTTATTGAAAAAAAATTCTGTGCAATTTGAAGAACAATGTAATTTTCATTAAATGTATGCTTCATTGCCTATAGCTCATATTTGATTTATTTGTGTTATATATAAGGGAATCATTTTGTTAATCAAAAAAATTTTCAAAGTTTATCAATAATTAACAACACAAAGCCCTAATAGGTAAACTAGAAAATATCGAATGTGCAGCGAATTAAATCCAAACTTGGGGAAAATAACCTTCACTTCTTTGAGCAGGACACATATTGATTGTACATGTATGTAACCATGATGAGCCATGTTGGAAGTGCCCAAAAGAGCAAAGCTGGCAGCTCTGGCAACATCCTACAATGTGACTGCGTTTTAATGTCCAGCTATAGGTCTTCTGTAGGAATTTTAGTTTTACATTACAAAAAAATTGTTCATCAGGGAAATTAAGAGTGAACAATAAAGATAAGATTTAAAATAAAACAAAATTCAGCTGAAGGTTAAGAAACGGTTCACCACTATTATTTTTCTTCACATCGAAGTATGATATCTGAATAATATTTCACCTTACTTCTTGAATCTTGCCTGAAAATAGCTGAAGTAATCCATAGTACTGCTGTAATCTTGAACCTTGCCTGAAAATAGCTGAGGTAATCCATAGTAGTGCAGAGTAAGTAAAGGACTCTTAATCTCTAATCCTAATAATGACTTTGAGCAAGTAATGTCATTTCCTTGGGTCTCATTTTCTCCTCAGGGGATAGAATTAGGTTGTTGATTTTCAAACAGCACTCTGGCAAGTCTTACAGATCTGGAGTGCTTTTGTTCCCCACACAAATCTGACTTTGTATTTTACCTCTTGGTTGCATGCTTGGTATTTGTTTAGAAGATACTTCCATAAGTAAAGATTTGAAAAGCTCCTGGACTAGATTACATCTGGAATTCCTTCCATCTTTGACATTTTATTATCCATTTTTTCTTTTCTAATTCCTGTGCTAGAATCAGACACACAAAGTACCACTGCTTTATACTCCAGCCTTTTCATGGAATACCCGTTTGCCCCATTTTTACCAGTTGAAATTCCCTTTCTCTTTTCGAGGTCAAACTCTATGGCCATCTCTGATGAACAGACTTAATAAACCAAGGAAAAACTCTCATTTCTTGGAATTTTAGTAATGGTATCTTAGTATCTTTTTTTTAATGAGGTACTCACCTGCTCTTCATTCTATCATGGTTATTATGTATTTGAAGAGTTGCCATCTCTAATTCCTGCAGGGGCTACCAGGAATATCAGAATGAATGAAAGAGAATGATGAGATGAAAGGAACATCAGTAGGGGTCTGAGCCTTAATGGGCCTCCTAGAGACTGTCCACAGGGAAGTTTAAGATCAGTATTATCAAATAGCGTTTCCATAAAAAAAAAGAAGTATGAAAGTTTTATCTTTTTAAAATTTAAATAAAAACAGCAAAAACCAAATAATGCCAGAATAACAACAAAAATTATGTGACAACCACTATGTATACCTCTGGACTGAGCATGCATGTGTGTGTCTTCATTCCTTACCATGGACACAGTTTGTTTACCTGTACCTTTGTTCAACACAATTTAGTGACTCTTATTGGAAATGTTCAGATAGCCTTTTTTATATAGGCTGGAATAAAATCATAATAGTGTAAGCTTGACGGTCAAGAGCAATATGACAATGTCCTCAGAATAATAAAATTGGAAGTAGGTCATCTTCAAAGGTAAAATCTTTTGCTCTTAACTACAGTATCCCCTACCTGATGCTTTGCAGTATAATGTAAATACTTCCAAAATGAGGACATTAAAGAGCATTTCCTAGTTTTACTGCAGTGAAGTTGAGGCAGGTGGATTGGCCAGTTGTCTGAAGAAAAATATCTGAAAATTTAGGTGGGTTTTAATGCAACCTTCTCCTGTTCATCTTAAAGGAGACAATTTCTAATTAGAGCTTATTTCTCTTTTTATTGCTCTTCTTTAAAAATTTTTTTAATGTTTTTATTTATTTCTGAGAGAGAGAGAGAGAGAGAGAGAGAGAGAGAGAGAGACAGTGTGAGCACGGGAGGGTCATAGAGAGAGAGGAAGACACAGAATCTGAAACAGGCTCCAGGCTCTGAGCTGGCTGTCAGCAGAGCCCAATGAGGGGCTCAAACCCACAAACCGTGAGATCATGACCTAAGCCTAAGTCGGACACTTAACTGACTGAGCCACCCAGGCACCCTTCTTTTTATTGCTTTTCTCGAGCACCTTTGGTACTTACTAAATACACCAGGATGCCAGAATACTGACAAGTTTATATTCTTTTAAACATTGATCTGCTGGTGATCACACTTACTCCTTCTCATCAAAAACAGTTTTAATTTGAAACTGTGCAAACAAAATTTTAAGCACTCATATTTTAATTCCATATGAAACAGTGAGAGTGTGTATCAGATTTACATTTTTGTTTTGTTATTCTTTCCTATTTGAAGTAATTCCCAATTAAGTTTTCATATTCTAATTAAAATTTTAATCTAATCCTTTATTCTGTTTATGACTAAATAACAGAATATTCAGTAGTGACTGGGTGACCTGAACTCAATGAACTTCCCACAAACAAACAAAATACAGTTTGAAATGATGTGTTTATGATAATACGATAGCGTTTCCATTACGAGGAAATCCCCATTATCATCTAACAGTTTACTAAACTAAGTATAAAATTGATTATATTTCTAAAAAAGGGAGTATTAATTTATTAAAATGTGCATTCATTTGTTTCAAATAGTTTGAATAAAATTTTTCCTAGCTTTATTTTAATAAATCTGCCAAGAGAAGTTCACATTTCTTTCCAGCACAAATGTCATTCTTTAAGTGGTTTAGATGGTTCAGAGCTCTCTGTACCACTCAGTACCTTTTCTTTTTAACAGTCCCATTAACAAAGCAGGCAGAGATGCTCTCTCATTATAAAAAAGAATCATCTACCTCTTCTGCCTGGGAAATTCCTGCCGGAGCAGAGCCCCTCCCTTCACGACTCCTGCAGGCCTGACTCCTTGACTCAGCCTTTGTTACACTGCCCCCTGTATCTCACCCAGCGGCCTCACAGTGTACATTGTTCAGCTTGCTCATCTGTTTTTTCTCCCTAAAAAGGTATACCATCAGTGCAACTTTTCATTGAAGTTCAATATCATTGATCGAAAGCTGGGCTTATTCAGTGATAAGTCTATTCTCTTTAAATCTAAGGAAAAAGATAATGTTTAAACAAAGTAGGTAATATTTTTAAAGTAAGTATGTACCAGATATTTCCCTGGAAAATGTATCATAATAACATCCATTACAAGATTAAGCAAGCTAAGGTCTTACTACATATTATTAGTTATAGTTGCTTAGAACTATTATCCTTATGTCACTACACTTGGTCGATAGTAACTAACAGCATTGGTAAAAGAATAACCAACTTAACACAATTTTCTATACAGATGATCCTTTCATAGGAAATACCTCATTATAGATATTATTGTAGATATTATATCTATAATAATAGTAGTAGTAGTAGTGTTATTATAGATATTATTAAAGATTCAGAAACTAAGTTGAAGCACCTGGGTGGCTCAGGGGGTTAAGCATCTGCCTCTGATTTTGGTTAGGTCATGATCCCTTCATGAGTTCGAGGCCCACACTGGGCTCTGCACTGACAGCACAGAGCCTGCTTGGGATTCTTTCTCTCCCTCTCTGTTCCGCATGCTCATGCATGCATGCATACTCCCTCTCTCTCAAAACCTGTAAACCTACTTTGTTGAGGGTTTTTATCATGAATGGATGTTGAACTTTGTCAAATGCTTTTCTTGCTTCTGTTGAGATGATTATATGGTTTTTTCTCTTACAGTGATGAATCACGGTGATTGCTTTGGGAGTAGTGAGCCACCCTTGCACACCAGGAATAAATCCCACTTGATCCTGGTGAATGATTCTTTTTATGTATGGGGTCTGTGTGCTAGTATTTTGTTGAGGATTTTTGCATCTGTTTTCATCAGGGATATTGGCCTATAGTTCTTTTTTTTTGTGGGGTGTTTATCTCATTTTGGTATCAGGGTAATTCTGGCCTTACTGAATAAATTTGGAAGTTTCCCTTCCTTTTCTATTTTTTTGGAATAGTTTGAGAAGAATAGGTATTAATACTTCTTTAAATGTTTGGTATGATTTGCCTGTGAAGCTATCTAGTCCTGGACTTTTGTTTGGTAGGAGTTTTTTTATTACTGATTAAATTTCTTAACTGGTTATTGGTGTGTTAAAATGTTCACTTTCTTCCTGTTACAATCTTCATTTTTTATATGTTTCTAGGAATTTATTCATTCCTTCCAGGTGTACCAATTGTTGGCATACAGTTTTTCATAATATTATAATGGTTTGTAAATCTGTGGTATTGGTTGTTATTTCTCCTCTCTCATTTGATTTTATTTGAGTCCTTTCTCTTTTTTCCTTGGTAAGTCTTGCTAAAAATTTATCAATTTTATTGATTTTTTTTAAAGAGCCAGCGCCTGGTTTAATCAATCTGTTTTATTGTTTTTTAATTTCTACATCCTTTATTTTGATTCTAATCATTATCATTTCCTTCCTTCTGCTGGTTTTAGGTTTTCGTTGTTCTCTTTCTAGCTCGTTTAGGTATAAAGGTAGGTTGTTTATTTGAGGTTTTTCTTGCTTCTTTTTTTTTTTTTTTAATTTTTTTTTTTAATGTTTTATTTATTTCTAGGAGAGAGAGAGAGACAGCGTGAGCAGGGGAGGGTCAGAGAGAGAGGGAGTCACAGACTGAAACAGGCTCCAGGCTCTGAGCTGGCAGTCAGCACAGAGCCCGACACGGGGCTCGAACCCACGAACCGCGAGATCATGACCTAAGCGAAAGTCGGACGCTTAACCGACTAAGCCACCCAGGCGCCCCAGGTTTTTCTTGCTTCTTGAAGTAGGCCTGTATTGCTATAAACTTCCCTCTTGCAACTGCTTTTGCTTCATCCCAAAGGTTTTGGACCTTGTGTTTTCATTTTCATTTGTTTATATATACTTTTTTATTGCTTTTTTGGTTTCCTGGTTGACCCATTCATTGTTTAGTAGCATGTTATTTACCTCTGTGTATTTGTGGTCTTTCCATATTTTTTCTTGTGGTTGACTTCTAGTTTCCTAGCACTGTGATCAGAAAAGATGTATGGTATGACTTCAGTCTTTTTAAATTTTTTGAGCCTTCTTTTGTGAGCTAATTTGTGACGAGTTCTGGAGAATGTTCCATATGCAGTTGAAAAGAACGTGTATTCTACCATTTTAGGATGGAATATTCCGAATGCATCTTCTGTTTCAGTGCACCATTCAAAGTCACTGTTTCCTTGATTTTCTATTTAGACAATCTGTCCTTGTTGTCAGCGGGGTGTTAAAGTCTCCTACAATTGGGGCGCCTGGGTGGGTTAGTTGGTTAAGCATACAACTTCAGCTCAGTTCACGATCTCATGGTTCATGCGTTTGAGCCCTACATTGGTCTCTGTGCTGACAGCTCAGAGCCTGGAGCCTGCTTCAATTTCTGTGTCTCCCTCTCTCTCTGCCCCTCCCCTGCTTGTGCTCTGTCTCCCTCCCTATGTCTCAAAAATAAATAAAAATTAAAAAAATTTAAAGATATAAAATCTATTGTATTATTATATTATTATTGGATAAGTTCCTTTATGTTTGTTATTAATGATTTTATGTATTTGGGTGCTCCTGTGTTGGGTGCATGAGTATTTACAATTCTTATATCAGAAAATGCTTTCAAGTAATGATAAGTGAAAAGAGCAGGATATATATATACATATTTATATAAAATGCATATTATCACAATTATGGAAACATACCTCTGAGTCTTGTGCCTGAAATGCTCCAGTGTGCAAAGCATCCACCCATCTCGGGGCTTTCTCTGGAATTCTCTTGGTCTACTTCTTTGCTTGCCTACTCCTCCTTTGGGTTCCAGATTAAATGTTACTTTCTCAGGAAAGCATTTGCTGGCCCTTAGGGTCATTTCACACTGGGTATGCTCCCTCTCCAGTTATATATATTTATAACACTTAAATTTTCCTTCATCACACTTATGATTATAGTTAATCAGCTTGTAGTATTTTTTTAATATCTGTCTTTCTCAATAAACTGTATGTTTCATTTGAGCAGTAACTGTGTCAGGCTTGTTTGCTCAAAAGCCTGGCATAGAAAATGAGACAGAATGAATTCAGTAATCACTCGTTGAATAAATGAATGAATGCAAGATACTGTGCTAAGAACTTTTCATGCAATCTTTTTGAGACCCCACAAAAAACTTAATGGAGTATGGAACATCTTTATCTCATTTTATGGATATAGTAACTAAATGGTCCAGTTATATAACAAGTTAGTGGACAGCTTAAATTTAAACCCTGATATTTTGGAATGTAGTGCCCAAGCTCTTAGACACCAATTGTGTGAGTGGTTGCACTGAAATTTTTAAAATTTCCACTTGAAATTCTGTGTAAAATCTAAGGCTGTAGAACAAGAAGCCACATTAAGTCTTTGTCATAGAAAGTCATAATTACGATGTTGAGCTGGTTAAGTATATTTCTTTATGTATATGCCTTTTGCTTTTTCTAATATTTTCTCTCACAGACACTGCTAGCAATCAAATTTGTATCATCCACTTTTAAAGATACATGTTTTATTTATTACATGCATTAGTATTTAAGATAACCTTGGCTTTCAAAAGTTAGTTTTGATTCCGAAACCTATCAAGGAAACATAATTTAAGATTTATTTCTATAATTTTCATCAGATTTTTTCTTTTGATTTCTCTTCCTATGGTTGTATCTTGATTGTCCCTGATCTTGAAGTAGGTACAAATGAGCAAGGGTTCTGAATAACAGAAAGTTCAGACTGCCCTAGTTTGTTAAATACTTTTAACAGGAAATGGTCAATTATTTGGGGATATAGCATTTGATGGACATGGAGTTAGGTCTTGCTACCTACACACAGGTCCTGATGATCATCACAGCTGTTGGCTCCATAGAGAGGTCTCCAGCAGTCTATCATTCATTAGGTATGAAGAACCAGATATGAATCCTAAGTGATTATACAGAGCCTTGTCTTACATATATCTCACCAGTCTTGAGTGAATGAATGAATGAATGAATGAGCACCTCCCACCTTACCTGGATTCTGAATTTCTAACTTTTGTTTTCTTGAAGATCACATTGGACTTCTTGGCCCTGAATTTACAAATGAACCCGATTGTTCTTCCTGTGTACATTGTTCTTAAAAACCTGCCTTTGCCAAAATATTTCCCCTTAAGCTCTCTACAAATATAATCTTCATTGTCCCTCTTGAAGGGACCCCAGCGTAACTTCTGATAGTAATTTTGATATATTTTAATAACTAGATTTGAATAACCTGATTTGGTTTTGCCTTCTTCCTTCATTGAGCATATGCATGTTGAATGTGTGTTATCTGCAAAGAAGTGAGCTCAGTCTTGAGAGAAAAGACAAAATATGCTTAAATAATTTGCTAATGTTCCATTTGCAAAATCAGTCTGTATCTTTACAGATGGAACCTGGCCAAGTTCAAGCAAATAACAAAAATTTAGAACTTTTTCTAAGCTTAAAATTTCAAAGTTCATTTTGACAATTCACTCTACACAAGTAAATTCAAAAACCGAGTAATTTAAAAATCTCACTTAACATCTCAACAATTTAAAATATGATAAAACTTAGTGACCTACTTGTCTGTTTACTCATTCTTTTCTGAATGATGTCAATGCTTTAAAACTTGTTTTCAAAATCCTTAATTTCTTTCATGATAATGTTTACCTTGGGACAGACTCCATTTGCCAACTCACAGATAGGCTCTTCCTTTGCATGTAATTATCTGTGTGGATTAGCTATTATTTTTATTTATTGTAATATATATAATAGGCTAGATATAATTATATAATAGTATAACATAATATAATATACTTATGATAATATATATATTGCAATAGTATATTATTTTATACATATATATCCTGTTCCTGGCTCCAGGACTTGCCACATTTAAGACTTCCATGATAGGTGTATATTTGATCATTATTTTGTCTGTTGATTTATATACATATTCGCTCAAAAAACCTTTAATGCCTTCCGATCATTCATGGAAACAAATCTGAAAATTTCTGCCTAGTTTTCTCTCTAAACCTCCATACTATGGCCCCACTCTGAAAGTTCAATGACATTTCTCACACGCTGTTTAAAATATCTATTACTTGCTTGGCTTTTACCACAAAATCTCTTTTTTCACCAATCAAAATGTGCTCATTCTATAAAGCCTAGCTTAGATGTAATGTCACTGATCCTTCTAGTCTCCAATTATGAATCATCCTCTGAATTTTAGAAGCAACTAGAGTTAGAATAATGCGATTGCCCAGTTATTCATGCTAATTATTCCTTTCAGTTCTTCTCTCTATGAAGAGGTTAAGACTCCTTGAGAACAGCAACTGTTTTCTATCTTTAAGTCCTCAGACCCTAGCACAGTGGTATTCTTCACTAAGGGCCGCTTGATAGGGAGTTTAGAAATTGCTTCTTTTATATATAATTTGACCACAGTGAACATCTGGACATTTTGAACCACAAGTTTAGAATCATGCAATCTTAAGCATTAGGGATCTTAAATATTAATAACCCAAATTTTTCATATTACAGATAAGACTGAGATTTAAATGGGGACACTATGGATCAGTTGTTCCTAGTAAATTTTATCTTAGTGTCTTTGATATCGTTTCTCATTCTGTATCCTCAAACTTTAAGTGTGATATATATGTTGTGATGTTTTTGATCTATTAAAATATTAAAAGACAGTGTCTCCTGCATGCTTTGGTCAGAAAATCAGAAGTCACTTTAGCAATTTGAAGAAGGAAGGGATTAAATTGAAAAAACAAAGTGCTCACAACACAATTGGAAAGCCTAGAGAAACAGAATTCAGCAAGGGAAGCTATTAGCTTTCAGGTTCATAGTTAACTTTGGAGTCAGGGAGCTGCCATTGCAGATCAAACTATCTCCAACATCAAAGGTGGCTGAGTTCCAGGAAACAGCACAAGCCATTAGAGAAATTTCTATATGGTGAAGCCCAAGCATTTATTTGCCTCCTAGTGCTGCATGAGCAACGGCTTCTGCATTTCTTCCACCTCCAAAATGTTATGCGAGTGCTTCTACGTGGCAGGAAAAGAAACATAGTCTTATATTTGCATCTTAATTTTCGATTCCAACAGTCTGGCACCTTTCCACGCACCTCGGTAGCTCACAAATGATCAGTCTGCTGTAACACTGAACAACAATGATGTTTATAATAATAAGAGTCTCATGCTTTACCGACTGAGCTAGCCAGGCGCTGATGTTTATAATAATAGAATGTTAGTGCTGAAAGGAACTAGAAGTAGGGTGAACTCATCTTTTCACTTAAAAGGTCAAAGTCATATAGCAATGGGGTTGGAGAGCCAACTGTTTAAAACCTACCTCTTTGGCTAGATATGGAGGGCTTTCTGCTACATGTGGCTCCGAACCTCCCTTTTGTTCTATGCTTATGGTCCATTTGATTTTATGCCTTCTGATTTAATGAGATAAGTACTTATCATGCCTAATTATTCAGTGCTAAGACCAAGTTTTAGTTTTATAAGACACACTTCAAAAATTGTTACTTGATCTTTAGCACGTAAATACAGACTAAAAAAGGAGTGAAGACTGCTCATTGCTGTTCCAAGATGAAATCACCCTTCTACCTGATGACTTACAAACGGGAAAGTTGACCAATAAATCTATTTAATCAGGTCTCTCAATATTGTGAATGATCCTCCTGGTAGCCAGATATTATACGTCTATCGTGGCCACTTCTCATTTTTACTTGTTGTTCTGGATGGAACTTGCCATGGCACTAGGGCTTTCTTAAGAATAAACCATTCCAAAATCACTGTTATTATAGGTTGCTTTGTCCTCAGGCTTTCTAGTATTCCTTTTGGGCTATTGGTCTTTCAACATGCAGTTAGGGGATTAAAGTAAATCATTTAATCCATGCAGCATGTCACTCAATAGTATACTTTTGGAAATTGTTTCCACAGGAGCACCAGTGAAAGCAGCCAGTCTGAGATATTGACACTATAGAAAAAACTGACAGCTTACTCCTTGTATTGATTCTACTCTTCTCTACAAATATAGACTCCGTTCCCTACCACAGCCTTGTAAGTGGTGACTGCTGAGGTTTCTAAATTGCTTTGTAAATTATTTATTATTTGACACCTTGTAAAGACCTCTTTTCTTCTTGTCTGACTTGCTTGTGATTTCTAAGGTCTCATATATATTGAAAAGTCTCAGTGTATCCTGACCATACCTTCTGTGGAATGGTTTTTCTTATTATCTTACGTTGGAAATGTGACTTTTTCTACCATATTATGATCAGACCTTTTGTCATTCTTTTTTCTGATACGTTGTCTACAAATTGTCATAAATGCTTATATACAACGGAGCCCTAGACCGGCTGGCCAATTTGGAGCCCGGAACTGGATAATTAACTAACACATTTTCAAATTTAAAAAGTTTTAAGTATTTGAAGACCATTTATTTAATAATGGAGGAAACAGCTTTTATTAACACAATTTTTTTTATCAGATCAGCTACGTAGATTTAATTCACTTACCCTGATGTAGTAGACTCAGTGTTCTGAAAAAATTCACAAATGCTTTTTAAAAACTTATTCTCTTCTTAGATTTTCTTTTGCAATTTTGTGAACCATACAGTTTTTAATGTTCACAACTTAGATCATAAAAAGCAGACTTTTGTGTTGAGTAGACTGGGAAATTTGAAGATTGTGACTGCCTACTTACAGGTTACTGAAACCACACATACACATATAAATATACTCAATAGCAAAAGGTCTGTGCTTAATCTGAGTGTCTCCCACCCCTTCCCCTTGGCTTTCTACATTGGTAGGCTCAGGACTACTATACACTTCGTGAATTAGAGCTGCAGTTCTTGTAGCACCCCTTATAGTTTGGAAATTCAAGAAGTTTCTTGTCCCATCCATTCCTTAAAATTCATATGATTATGTTTGAAGCGTATGGACTTTTCAATGTCATCTCCACCATTACGAGCTTCTGCGACTGGAGGAAAGTAATTTAGTCTTCATAAAAATAGTTTCTTCTATAAAATGAAATAATAATAATAATATTAATAGTAACTACCTAAAGGGCTACCGGGGGAATAAATATGATAATTAGAGTCTCAGCACAAGCACATGTTAGTTATCTGTAACGGTTATGATATAAAACTATAATGTAATTTTTGCTAAAAAATTAATTTTATGGTTTCTTAAAAATATAATACCAATAGATCTTCTTGAAGATAAAGAAAATATGCAGTGAATAATGGTACATTAAAACCATAACGCCTTTCTAATTATATAAATTTAAGGAACGCGAAAGCATACTTCTAAGATCACTGTAATTCTCAACAAGGCTGGGAATACGAATCTGTTAGACGACAAAGGTTTATATTCATTATGAAGATTTAAAAGCAGAGGAAGCCAGCTATTTCCAGACAGACTGCTGTGGGCAAGAGAGAGCACAGGAAGAGCAAAGCTGGAAACCAGGAGGCATCTTTTCAGAATGAGGCCGTTGTAACCAGACGCATCAAGCCTGTTTCAGTGATTTCCTTTCCAGGCAGTTTGCGGATTTTCTTGTCCACTGCTTTGTGCCAACATATATTGTTATGACCTTGTTTCGTTCTTTCCCTGCATACCAAATGCATTTGCTTTCAAAAGGAGTTGTCTATACCTATTTTCATACTCCACCCCTGGCTTGGAATACGTGCTTTTTAAAATTATTTTAATGTTTCAAGGTCTAGCTAACGTGCCACCTTCCCTACATTTCCTACTTCAAGCAAGATTGCATAGACATCAATGCCAAATAATAGAATGACCACCCTCATTATATTAATATATTTTAAAGTTGAGGCTTCTGAACACCGTCCCATTGATATATAAGTTATAATGTTTATTAAGGTTGCTAACCAAATGATTATAAACTTTGAATTCATTCATGAAAATTCACTGGGTCCATACTTTATTGAAAAAAATGTGGGAAAATCTGAGTTGTATCAAACATTGAAACTTCTGCAAAAAACAGAGTGCAATGAGGCTATGAACATGTATTCAATAAATTGACAGACAGCATGAATAAATGATATAGTAAAGTAAACAGTTTTTGCAGGGAGTGAGGAAAAAGCATTCCCTGTCCTTCCAGCACACACATGCACACACACACACACACACACACACACACACACACACACACACGGCGGACAATGTAGAAGGAGACTAAGGAAAAATCATGTGGTAGATCAGTGAAAATTTAAGTCATTTTTATTGTCTAAAATAATGAGACAAACATTAATAGGGTTTTTATTACAGTTGCATAAATTGGGCTTTAATTTGTGACCATTGAGAATACTGTTACTGACTGGAGATTGAATTTGTTTTGATTGAATGTAACAAATAAAGACTGTACATTCAGATATCATGAATCATGTGTATATAGAAACGATTTTATCAAGTGCAGGTACTGACTTATTAATCCTTGAAATGATTGTCTAGATTAGTGCCTAGCACATAAAGAATGGTCTTTAACTTTTTTTGAGTGAACAAATGAGGGTTAAGTGTAATCATTGAAAAGGCCAAGTCCGAGATAATGTCATTAACTTAGCATATGCAGAAATAAGCATGCACTCAAATACAAAATCAGAGAAAGATGTTTTAGTTTAACAATAAACATCTACCATAAGGTGACAATAGCAATTTCTATTTAAACTGGTTGTAAATTATGTCCTGCCAGGTATGCAGAAGGTAATGGTTTTGGTGGTAAGGTAGGTAAGGTACTACATACTTTAGTGAAGTTGGGTCTGCGTCAGTGAATAATTGTGATCCAGTAGTAAGCTTTTATATGTCCTCAAATAACAAAAATTGAAGACAGAATGAATTGAGTATCATAGAAGAGTGAGAAAAGGCAGTGATTGTGGAGCCAAATGAACTCGTGCTCATTTTACTCATGCTTGTGCGACTCACAGAGATTATATTTTTAAGATTTAAAGATTAAATAGTGTCCTCCTACCCCTCTCCTCTCCTTCTTCTTTGAAATCATCAACAATTGTATTTCAAATCACGCAAAGTCATACAGAAAACTAATATAATCATCATGTCTCTGAATCTCCATTTGTAATATACCCATGTTGTGGCATTTGCTATGATCACTTTGATTACAGTTGTTAAGAATAGGAAGTTATTCTTAAAGAGGACTTTGAGGCCCTTATCATTATTAGTGTAGACCTCAGAATTCTCTATGCTCAGGAGCTGGTGGGTCCCTGGGCATGCTGTCACTTTGAAATTTGTGTAAGGCAAGTACAATAACTTACATAAAGACAGAACGCTTCACGGTTTTCATAATGCTATAAATAATATATATGAATGTGTTACATATACAGTATTAAGAATAATACTAAAATAGTCTCGATTTAGCAACGTTCCTACTTAGGAGATGGAACATTATTGAGGTGCCTGGGTGGCTCAGTCAGTTAAGCATCTGACTCTTGGATTTGGCTCAGATCACGATCTCCCGGTTCATGAGTTCAAGTCCCATGTCATGCTCTGCACTGACAGCCTGGTGCCTGCTTGGGATTCTCTTTCTCCCTCTCTCAAAATAAATAAGTAAAACTTAAAACAAAACCATATCTATAAAGCTAGATATATCTATTTTTATTATTTTAAAAACCATAAAAATAGAACATTATCGGTACTTTTATATTTTCCTCTTTACCCCTCTTATTTGTCAGTTGTATTACCCCTCCTCCTCCTCAACAAAACCTTCGAATTTTGTGAACTTTTGATTGTATACTTACAAAGATGTACTTTTTAATAATTTATAATTGAAAAACATACAAAATACCCATGGGAAAAAGAACATAATATCAAAATTAACATGTGAAATCTGTTACTTCTTCAAAAATAATTTTATGTCTATATCCAATCTTAATATTATAAGTGATAAAGCAGAAAATGTGGAAGGTAAGGGAATCAATCACAAGATAATACTAAATTTACAATAAAATGTACTTCTTAAAGGTAACTATTTTTAAAAATATTATTCTAATAACTGTTAGTCTTTTGCTTTTTGTCATGAACTCTACCTGACACTTACTGGCAAGGTTCTAGAAGCTTCCTGAATATATCTTAATATTCTAATTTATTTTCAACTTTGTTGATGTTACTTTACCTTCACAGCACTTGAGGTGTCTTTATTTATGCTCCCTGCAGCCTTCAACTCTTAGCTAGTCACCAAAAAGTTTACTATTACTAGAATTTCTCTTAGCTTCCTAATTATTTTGGGCAGTCTGCACCAGAATTCTCCATCACTTAATGTTAGGAGGAAAGTTATTCTCAAAGACTCCTCCACCTGCTATTACCATTTACTTTATAGAGGGGGAACTTCCCCTGAAAGTTTCAGAAACATTTAACTGGTTGTCATGAAAGAGTTCCTATAACATTTGGCTTTTGTTTCACAAAATTCAACAGGACTTAATGTGACTGCATCAAAAAAGTGGACGAAAGATACAGGAAATATAGGAACAGTGTCATGTGGAAGTTAGATTGCAGTGGAACAGCATCAAATATATCATTGCTGCAGGTGTAAATGACATTAAAATAAGTATAGAAAAGCTTTTGCTTGTCTCAGATAATCAGCGTAATATTTTGTGGCTATGGGAAATGCAGTTTTAGAGAAAATCATAAGTAGTGTCTGCTAGATTTTGCCCTGGTGTCATATCAGTCAAGTACAAATTTTGTTGTAGAAGGTACATGTCCTCAGTTCCAATGACCCCTGATTCAAAATAGACTTGTTAAATAGAGTCCACGTGGTGTGCTTGTGTAGCTCAGTCGGTTAAGCGTCTGACTTCGGCTCAGGTCAGATTTCACAGATTGTGGGTTCGAGCCCTGTATCAGGCTCTATGCTGACAGCTCAGAGCCTGGAGCCTGTTTCAGATTCTGTGTCTCCCTCTCTCTCTGCCCCCCCCCCCCAACTCACACGCTATCTCTGTCTCAAAATAAATAAACTATTAAAATAAATAAATAAATAGAGTCTACGACCCTTTGCTTGCTCAGCACTAGATTTGACTGGGTATAAAAATGTTGTGTGGGTCTATAAATGCTGTGTAGATGAGGTGTAATAACTGAGAACCAGAGCTGTGTATTTGTATTTGACTCTACATTACCAGAGTTCCTTAGGTACATAGAAAAGCTGTTTTAAAACAAAATCAGTGCTCTCTATTGGCAGAAAGAAATGCTTTTTGTGTTTGTGTCTCATTAAAACACATTTAACTAATAAAGTTAATAAAGGCAGAGGACATCACATCTGATTCCTTAGAGAAGGAAGTCCTAACTGCTGGACATAAGAGAAAAATTAAAAGAGGTGTGAATCTCAGTAAATAATATAGCTAATACATACCACCATGACAAAGATATCATTGTTTCCTATAGCTATTAAAGAGGAACACGTCATTATAAATTCAGGGCAGAAAATCTTTATTTCATCATAGTTCCTATTATCAAATATATTTTCCTTCTGGTTGCTCACTAATCTTTCCTAGATATTTTTGTTTTCATTACAGCACTGAAAGAATCTGTCCAGATACTTCCATGTTTCTACCTTTTGTTACTCTGTTTGAATTTATCCATAAGATTCCTTAGAAATTGTCATTTTATTTTTTTAAATGTTAATGTATTTATTTTGAGAAAGAGCGAGCACAAGTGGAATAGGGAGGGAGGGATGTAGAGAGACAGAAGGAGGGAGAGAGAAAGAGAGAGAATTTTAAGCTATCAGTGCAGAGCCTGACACAGGGCTGGATTACACCAACCATGAGATCCTGACCTGAACTGAAATGAAGAGTCAGATGCTTAACAGACTGGGCCCCCTAAGCGCCCCAGATATTATTATTTTATTAAAAGGAGATTATGCTATGATATGCCAAATCAATTTAGAAACCAAACTTACTTGCATTTAATATTGGCCTGTTGTCTTTGTTTTGTCATAAAAATTTTCAAAAAGAGTACACTCTAAAATATATACTATAATATTATAAATATACATATTAACAAAGACCTCACTGAAAATTTTAAATGGAATTGAAAGTATTCATACTGGAAGCAAACACAATGACTTTTGGGAACCACATAAGATCCTTAAATTCATTACATAATTATTTATATCAGATATCAATACACAGCTGTTAGAAAATTCCTGCTTAATGCAAAAGATGCATCTATACTCTTCTTCAAACAACATTGTATGTAAATCAAATTTCTCTGAAAGAATTTTATTTTCCCAATTATGATTATTTATTTTGGAGTATACTATTCAAAAGCCATATTCATCTTTTGGATCTTCTGTGTCAAGTTAACAAATAAGAGAGAAAAAACAAGGAAACTACACTATGAACAACTGTATGCCAACAGATTTAATAATCTAGATGAAATGGATAAATCCTTAGAAAGATAGAAAGTAAAGAAACTGAGTCAAGAAGAAATAGCAGATCTAATAGACTTAAGTAAAAAAAAATCAGTAATCCTCCGTCGGGGAAATGGCGGGGGAAAGGGAGAGAGGCAAACCATGAGAGACTCTTGAATGCTGACAAAAACTGAGGACTGATAGATGTGGGGGGGAGGGGGGATGGGCATGGAGGAGGACACTTGTGGGGATGAGCACTGAGTGTTATGTGGAAACTAATTTGACAATAAACTATTTGTAAAAAAAAATCAGTAATCAAAAACTTTTTAACAAAGAAAAGCCCACAGCCAGATGGCTTTAATGATGAACTCTGACAAGGAATTTAAAGAAGAATTAACACAAATCCTTTGAAAACGCTTCCAAAACTGAAGAGGAAGGAACACTTGTAAATATATTCTATGAGTTCAGTATATTACCCTTGTTCCAAAGCTAAACAAAGACATCACAAGAAAATTACAGACCAATAGCTCTATGAATGGATACAAAAATCCTCAACAAAATACTACCAAACCAAATAGATGAATAGAGGAGATGTGGTGTATATATACAATAGAATATTACTCAGCCATATAAAAGAATGCAATCTTGCAGGGGAACCTAGAGGATATAAGGCTAAGTGAAGTCAGTCAAAGAAAGGCAAATGCCATGCAGTTTCACTCATGTTTGGAATTTACAGAACAAAACAAATGAACAATGAAAAAAGAGACAAATAAAGAAGAAAAAAAAAAGAGAACTGACTCTTAAATACAAAGAAAATCAGTGGTTGGTTGCCACAGAGGAGGTGGGTGATATTGATAAAGGGAATTAAGAGTATTATCTTGATGAGCACTGAGAAATGTATAGATTGGTGAATCATTATATTGTACACCTGAAACTAATATAGCACTAGGTTAATTATACTTGGGTTAAAAAATGTTAAAAGAAAAACAAAACAGACTGTTGATATGGGCATAAAGATAGATACATGGATCATATAAAGTAACAATTTGAGAGTCCAGATAAAAACCCATAAAATTACAGTCAATTGATTTTGACAAGGACACCAAGACCATTTAGTTTGAAAAGAATAGTCTCTTCAACAAATAGTATTGCGACATTTGGAAATTTATATGCAGAAGAATGGAGTTGAAACTCTGTTTACACTATATTTAAAAATTAACTTAAAATGATCAATGGCCTAAATATGAGAGCCAAAACTATAAAACTTTCAGAGGAGAACATAGCTTTATGTCATCATGATCTTGGATTAGGCAGTGAATTCTTAGATATGATACTAAAAGTGCCAAAAAAAAGAAAAGGAAAAGGAAATAACCACCTCCAACAAAAAATAAATTGGACTTCACCAAAATAAAAACCTCTGTGTTTCAAAGGCCACTGTTAAAAAAACTGAAAAGGCTACCCACAGAACGGGAGATAGTATTTGCAAATCATATACCTGATAACGGTTTTAGTATTCAGAATAGAAGAACTCTTATGTTGCACTATATCATAAAAAGCCGATTACAAATGGGCAAAGGATTGGAATAAGTGTTTACAATGTATATAAATAGCCAATAAGAATATGAAAAGATATTCATCATGATTCACCATTAGGGAAATCCAATTTAGAACAATAATGAGATAGACTTCATACCTACTATGATGGCCATCACGAAAGAGACAGACAATGACAAATGTTGGCAAGAATGTGGACGAATTGAAACCTCATGCATGCTACTGGATGAATGCAAAAAGTTGCAGCTGCTCTGGGATAAAGTTTGGCAGTTCTCAAAGTTAAACATATAGTTACCATTTGACGCAGCAACTCCATTCCCAAGTAATGTACCCAAGAGAATTTAAAATATATATTCATATACAAAACTTGCATATCAATGTTCATAGCAACAGCATTCTTAATAGACAAAAAGTGGAAACAATTCAAATTTTTATTAGCGGATGGATGAATAAACAAAGGTAGGGAATATCCATTAAGTAGAGTATTATTTTATTATTTCATGTATTTTAGTCTTTGAGAGAGAGAGCACAAGCAAGAGAGGCAGAGAGAGAGAGAGAGATGGAACACAAGCAGGCTCCACACTCAGCGCAGAACCTGATGCAGGGGCTCAATCTCACGACCTTGAGCTCATTAACTGAGCTGAAATCAAGTGTTCGACACTCAACCAACTGAGACATCTAGGCACCCCTACATAAAGGATTGTTAAACCATAAAAGGAATGAAGTACTGATACATGCTTCAACATGGATGTACCATGAAAACATGCTAAGTGAAAGCAGGAAGACCACTCCCCCACACACGCACACAGGTACAAATATTGTACAGTTCCATTCATGTGAAGTGTCCAGAATGGGGAGATAAAAAAGAGAAAAAAAAATTAGTTGTTTCCAGGGGCTGATGAGTATGAGTTTTTTGGGGTGTGATAATATGTTCTGGAATTCGATAGTGATGGTAGTATAATGTTTTGAATGTTATTAAAACCATTGAATTATAAATAAACTTACGTGTATAGATTATACATTTACTACATATGTATACACATCTATTTACTTATAAAATTTATGTATATGTGTGTGTGTGTATGTATGTATGTAAAATGCCTGGTCTGTACAAATAATTAAAGAAATATAAGTCTAAATAACAACATATTTCTCCTATTCAGTAGCAAAAATAAGAGTGTCTGTTACTATTTAGTATGGATGAGGCTGTGAAGAAACAGGTATTCTGTTACCATATAGTGTTGTTGTGTGTGTAAATTATTACAATCACTTTACAATCACTCTGAAGTAATTTGACTTTATCTCTTAAAAAAAAAAAAAAAGGCTATACCCCTCTCTACAAAAACACCCATTAGGAAAGTTGTTTGCAGTTGTTCATGATAACGTTATCTACATTAAGAAATCCCTGGGGACAACCTGATTGTGCACTGGACAAGTGATTGTCCCCTAGATAATGATATAGAAGCATTTCATGAATATATTCTTAAGCAAAGAAGACACTTGCAGAAATAATGTATATTATCATTTACTTGCATTTTAAAAGTCCACAAACATACACAGTTTTTATATGCATAGACTTTCTCTGCACAGACACACACTAACTCAGAAATTGCGGTGGAGCCACTAGGAGGAGAACTTTGGGATCTGGAGGGAGAGGGAGATTACTTTCCATAAAGAAAACTTCATAGGTAAATAATATAAAATACTTGAAGAATTTTCATGTGATAAATGAAAGCATTGGTTAAAAGAACGGACTTTGACATTAGATCGCCCTATGTTTGTGTCTAGTTTTGTCACTTTCTTCATTTTGGGCAATTATTTAAAGTCTCTATGCTTCAGTTTTCTCATAAAATAAAGACAAAAATGATGGTCACCTACAGAACTAATGTAAATATTAAATAAGGACGGCATGTAAACTAACACAAGCCTGGCCAAAAGAACTCATCTAATAAATGCTGCATAATATTTTTGTTAGAAGTAGCAGTAGCTCTGAATGATTAAATATACAAAGGTTTTTACTTCTAGTGAGAAATGTTGTCAAGATATCCCTGGAGTGGCAGTTGATCTAGATCAGAGCTTCCTATTCATGGTGCAATGAAAAACTGATGTATTATAATTACTGTGTTTTATAAGTAATGTGTTTCTTTTTTAAAAAAATTAATTTTATTTATTTATGTAAATTAAATTTAATTAACATACAGTGTAGTATTGGTTTCAGGAGTAGAGCCCATTCATCACTTACATACAACACCCAGTGCTCATCCCAACAAGTGCCCTTCTTAATGCATAGCACCCATTTAGCCCATCTCCCCACCAAACTCCTTTCCAGCAACCTTAGCTTGTTCTCTGTATTGAAGAGTCTCTTATGGTTAGTCCCCCTTTATGTTTTTATCTTATTTCCCCCTCCCTTCCCCTGTGTTCATCTGTGTTATTTCTTGAATTCCACATATGAGTTTGTCTTCTCATATGATATTTGTCTTCTCTGACTTACTTCGCTTATTGTAATACACTCTAGTTCCATCCATGTTGTTTCAAATAGCAAGATTTCATTCCTTCTGGTTGCTGAGTAATATTCTATTATATATGTATGTGTACACACACACACACACACACACACACACCATGTCTTCCTTATCCATTCATCAGTCAATGGACATTTGAGCTCTTTCCATAATTTAGCTATTGTTGATAACACTGCTACAAACATTGGGATGCATGTGCCCCTTCAAAATAGCATTTTTGTATCCTTTGGAAAATTCCTAGTAGTGCAATTGCTAGATCATAGGGTACTTCTAGTTTTAATTCTTAAAGAACACTCTATACTGTTTTCCAGCATGGCTGCACCAGTTTGCATTCCCATCAGCAGTGCAAAAGTGTTCCCCTTTCTTCTCATCCTTGCCAACACCTGTTATTTCATGAATTGATGATTTCAGCCATTTTGACAGGTGTGAGGTGGTATGTCACTGTGATTTTGATTTGCATTTCCCTGATGATGAGTGATGTTGAGCATCTTTTCATGTGTCAGTTGGCCATCTGGGGATCTTCTTTGGAAAAATGTCTATACATGTCTTCTGCCCATTTCTTCACTGGATTTTTTGTTTTTCAGGTGTTGAGTTTGATGAGTTCTTTAAAGATTTTGGGTACTAACCCTTTACCTGATATGTCATTTGCAAATATCTTCTCCCATTCTATCAGTTACCTTTAGTTTTGTTGATTGCTTCCTTCCTGAAGAAGCTTTTTATCTTGATGAGATCTTAATAGTTCATTTTTGCTTTTATTTTCCTTGTCTCCAGAGACATGTCTTGTAAGAAGTTGCTGTGGCCAAGGTCAGAGAGGTTGCTGCCTGTTTTCTCCTCTTAATTATTTGGTGGTTTCCTATCTCACATTTAGGTCTTTAATCCATTAAAAAATTTGTTTTGCATGTGTGGTGTAAGAAAGTGGTCTAGTTTCATTCTTCTGTGTGTCGCTTTCCAGTTCTCCCGGCACCAATTGTTGAGGAGACTGTCTTTTTTTCCTTGGATACTCATTCCTGCTTTGTTGAAAATGAAAACAGGACAGCCCAAGCTCGTTGGGACCCAGCAAAGGCAGTCCTAAGAGGGAAGTATATTGCAATTCAGGTCTGTCGCAAGAAGCAAGAAGGGTCCCAAATATACAACCTAACCTGACAAGCAAAGGAGCTGGAAAAGGATCAGCAGATAAAGCCTAAAGCCAGCCAAAGAAGGGAAATAATGATCGGAGCAGAAATAAACCATATAGAAACAAGCAAACAAACAGTAGACTAGATCAATAAAACTAAATTCTGATTCTTTGAAAGAATAAACAAAATTGATAAACTCCTAGCTAGACTTATCAGAGACAGAGAGAGAGAGAGAGAGAACTCAGATAGATAAAATCATGAATCAAAGAGGAGAGATCACAGCCAACACCACAAAAATACAAACAATTGTTAACAGAATACTATGAAAAATTATACGCCAACAAACCGGGCCATCTGGAAGAAATGGACCAATTCCTAGAAATGCATACACTGCCAAAACTGAAACAGGAATAAATAGAAAAATTGAATAGGCCTACAGCCAACAAAGAAATTAAATCAGGTATCAAATCTTCCAACAAACAAGAGTCCTGGCCCAAATGCTTTCCCAGGGAAATTTCACCTGACATTTAAAGAAGGGTTAATATCTATTCTTCTCAAGCTATTCCCAAAAGTAGAAATGGAAAGAAAGCTTCCAAACTGACTTCTATGAAGCCAGCATTACCTTGATTCCCAAATCAGACAAACACTCCACTAAAAAGAGAATTATAGGCCAATAACCCTCATGAACCTGGATGTAAAAATTCTCAAGAAGATACTAGCAAATTGAGTTCAACACTACATTAAAGGGATTATTCACCATGATCAGGTGAGATTTATTCCTGGGCTGTAGGGCTGGTTCAGTATGTGCAAATCAATCACTTGATACACCACATTAATATAAAAGAAAGGATAAGTACCCTATGATCCTGTCAATAGATGCAGAGAAAACATTAGACAAAATACAGTATCTTTTCTTGATAAAAACCCTGAAGAAAGTAGGGATACAAGGAACATACCTCAACAATATAAAGCCCATAGATGAAAGACTCACAGCTAACATCATACCCAGTGGAGAAAAACTGAGAGCTTTCCCCCTAGGGTCAGGACATGACAGGGATGTACACTCTCACCACTGTTGTTCAACATAGTACTGGAAGTCCTAGCCTTAGCAATCAGACAACTAAAAGAAATAAAAGGCATACTAATTGGTCAATAAGTCAAATTTTTACTCTTCTTAGATGACATGATCCTCTACAGGGAAAAGCTGAAAGACTCCACCAAAAAACTGCTAGAACTGATACATGAATTCAGCCAAGTCACAGGATAGAAAATCAATGTAAAGAACTCAGTTGTATTTCTATACACCAATAGTGAAGCAGCAGAAAGTGCAATCAAGGAATTAATTCCATTTACAATTGCACCAAGCACCATAAGATACATAGGAATAGACCTAACTAAAAAGGTAAAAGATTTGTACACTGAAAACTATAGAGAGCTTACGAGGGAAATTGAAGAAAGACAGACAGACAAAAGAAATAGAAAAACATTCCATGCTCATGAATTAGAAGAACAGATATTGGTAAAATGTCAATAGAATAGAGAACTCAGAATTGGACACACAAATGTATGGCCAACTAATCTTTGACAAAGCAGGAAAGAATATCCAATGGAAAAAAGAGCCTCTTTTTAACAGATGGTGCTGGGAGAACTGGACAGCAACATGCAGAAGAATGAAACTAGGTCATTTTCTCACACCATACAAAAAATAACTCAAAATGGATAAAGGACCTGCATGTGAGACAGGAAACCATCAAAATCCTAGAGGAGAAAGCCAGAAACAATCTCCTTGACCTCAACCGCAGCAATTTCTTACTTGACAAATCCCCAAAGGCAAGGAATCAAGAGCAAATTGAACTACTGGGACCTCATCAAGATAAAAACTTCTGCACGGCAAAGGAAACAATCAATAAAACTAATAGGCAACCGACGGAATGGGAAAAGATAGTTGCAAATGACATATCGGATAAAGGGCTAGTATTCAAAATCTATAAGGAATTCACCAAACTCCACATCCAAAAAACAAATAATCCAGTGAAGAAATGGGCAGAAGACATGAGCAGACACTTCTCCAAAGAGGACATCCAGATGGCCAGCAGACACATGAAACAATGCTCAGCGTCCCTCAGGGAAATACAAATCAAAAACACACTGAGATACCACCTCATGCTGTTCAGAGTGGCTAAAATGAACAAATCAGAGGACTCTAGATGCTGGCGAGGATGTGGAGAAATGGGCACCCTCTTACACTGTTGGTGGGAATGTAAACTGGTGCAGTCCCTCTGGAAAACAGTGTGGAGGTTCCTCAAAAAATAAACAATAGAACTCCCCTAGGACCCAGCAGTAGCACTGCTAGGAATTTACTCAAGGGATACAGGAGTGCTGATGCATAGGGCCACATGTGCGCCAATGTTCATAGCAGCACTCTCAACAATAGCCAAAACATGGAAAGAACCTAAGTGTCCATCAGCTGATGAATGGATCAAGATGTGGTATACTTACACAATGGAATATTACATGGCCATGAGAAAGAATGAAATCTGGCCATGTGTAGCAACATGGATGGACCTTGAGGGTGTTATGCTGAGAGAAATAAGTCAGGCAGAGGACAGATACCATATGCTTGCACGTATAAGTGGATTAGGAGAAACTTAACGGAGGACCATGGGGGAAGAGAAGGGGAAAATAGTTGGGGAGAGGCAGAGAGGCAAATCATGAGTGACTCTTGAATGCTGAGAACAAACTGAGGGCTGATGGGGGTAGGGGAGAGGGGAGGGGCCTGATGGGCACGACGGAAGGCACTTGTTGTGATAAGCACTGGGTGTTATATGGAAACCAACTTAACCATAAACTATTTAAGGAAACAAAGGTAAACTGAGAAAGAGGAAGTTGTGAGATTCAAGAAATAATAAATATAAAAGAGCAGGATAGGGAAGTTCCAATATTATAATTTTGTAAGCCTGAAATCTCTTTTAGAGCAGAAGGAAATATATATAATAAATATTCACATATATGTGTACAAAATGTCAATAATACCAAAGCAAACTATGGATTCAGTGTAATCCCTAACAAAATAACACCAGCATCTTCACAGAGCTAGAACAAGCAATCCTAAAAAAAGACCCTGAACAGCCAAAGTAATGTTGAAAAGGAAAACCAAAGCTGTGGGAATCGCAATCCTAGACCTCACACTGTGCTACAAAGCTGTAATCATCAAGACGGTATGGTACTGGCACAAAACCAGACAGACAGAGCAAGAGAACAGAATAGAGAACTCAGAAAGGGACCCACAAATCTTCCATAAAGTAATTTGTTTCTTCTAAAATTTTATCAAAGGTTGAGGGTTGTTCATGTTAGAACTGAGTTATTGCTGCGCCTACACAAAAGCTGTCTCACTCTCCCGAATGATGAGGTGAAGTTTTGAGTGGGATAGAAAGAGAGTTACTTTGGGCATAGGGCTCACAACTCTGGGTGTGCCATGGGAGTGTATGGGAGCACATGAGAAAGTCATGTCATCACAAGCTATAATCCTTTGCTAGGGAAAGGAACTAGTTTGAAGTCAGTAAACACAAAGTTCCAGGTGATCTAAGGACCTAGGAATCATTGTAGACTATTTTCAGAATACGTGAGCCTAAGCTGCCTCCATAATCCTAAAGTCTAATAAAAGTCTGGGCATGATCAGGGAAGAAAACTTTACCGTTTACATTAAACAACAGTGTTTCTGCTTTTAAAATACCAGTGCACTTATGGTTATCAAATCTCAAGACAGAGATTCTTAGAACCAGCACTACTAGGTCAAAGGTTATAAACATTTTAATAGTTTTTGATATATACATGTTCAGCAGAAGGTGACTTGCATTGTTATCAGCATCATATGAGTCATATTGGTTATCTGCGGCATATAATGTTGTCATTTACTAAATACACTAATATACTAGGCATAAAATATATTTTCAGGTGATGTCTTTTGATTATTACCAAATTTGGACATTTTCCCTTGCATTAGTTTTATATTTACATTTCCTTTTGTCTAAATTGTATATTTATGTTCTCCTGATGACTATTTAATTAGGTTCTTGATATTTTTATTACAAATTTAAATGATTTCTTCTTACTTCCAGATAAGTAACCTTGACATCTTATACAGTGAATTATGGATAGTGGAAGCTAGTTTGAGTCTCTGCTCTAGCTGACTCTATAATGTTGTTTTATTTTGAATTTTTTTTTAAATTTATTTCTAGGAGACAGAGAGAGAGACAGCATGAGCAGGGGAGGGTCAGAGAGAGAGAGGGTCACAGACTGAAACAGGCTCCAGGCTCTGAGCTGGCAGTCAGCACAGAGCCCGACGCGGGGCTCGAACCCACGAACCATGAGATCATGACCTAAGCGAAAGTCGGACACTTAACCAACTAAGCCACCCAGGCGCCCCAATGTTGTTTTATTTTGAATTATACCAATATATTTGGTGGTCCATGGGTGGAAAGGAGGGTAGATATTTCTTAATACTATTCACTCCTGAAGGTGATTATAGAAATTTTACCAGAATCTGTAATATACTCAATTCTTAACACTGAATATGATTATCATTGAGAAATTTCTTTTTCAGACAATTTTTTTATTAGTAGGTTAGTAGGGTTTAGAAAGGAGGTCTCTATTTTTGTAGGGTGACATTTTATGAAAATATGTTAGTTTTGGGGTGTGCTGATTTTACCGGCTAAATATTTGATGTAGTTACTGATTCCTAAACCTCATTCTTCTGCTAACTTATTAGTGAACCTTTGACAATTCACTTAACCTTTTTGTCTCCTCAACCACAAATGGAGCATTAGTCTGTGGTGTCACTAAACTCCATGCTAGCTGCTTCTTTCTGATTCATATGGACTGTGCATTTCTTGCTCCCAAATACACCTTTGGAATTGCCAGATGAATTTAGGATTGTCCATGGTCTACCACAAGCTGGCTTCTCTCTTTATGTAATCCAGCACAAGATAAGTAGTGCAAAGGTTTCAGAAATTTGGAACTCAAAAACTAAAATGTTTTGAAATTATATTCATTCAGTAAAATAAGGACAAAGTTAAAGCAGAATGTATAAGAACATTGTTTTATCTTGCAATCTTTTAAAAAATATTTATTAATTTGAGAGAGAGCATGCATATGCATGCACACATTCACAAGTTGGGGAGGGACAGCCAGTGGGGCAGAGGATCTGAAGCAGGCTCTGTGTGGGCAGCAGAGAACCCGATGTGGGGCTTGAACCCACAAATCATGAGATCATGACCTGAACCGAAGTTGGAGGCCTAACTGACTGAGCCACCCAGGCGCCCCTGTCTTGCAGTCTTTTTGAGTCAATTTCACTGTCCTGTCACTCATAAACAAATATAAATGTGCCTTATGCTGCAGAGTTATACTGTAATCTCCATAGTACAAGAGTTGGGAAAAATACATGATGCAAGAGTTGCAAATCTGCATATTTGAGGCTTCTTGCCACTTGTTCTCCTAGTGTAAAAATCGTCTGAAGAAGAATGTGATGAATTCATTAAACTCTGTTACATTTTAAATATTTTATAGATACACAGACTGAATAATTAACTCTGCTTACTACTCAATGATTTAAGTGGAGTGACCCTTGACAGCCTGTTTGTAAAAACTAACACAGTGCATTTTAACTAATTTTTTTTAATTGGGAAAAGACATCCCCAGAGTTTGAGATTCTTGGAGGTAAAATTGTACTTTTAAAATTAGTTAATGATATTTCTCTCTTAATGAAAATGAAAGTGTTCCGCATTTTAAACATGTGACCATGCTTTTAAAAATGATTATGTAAGTAAGTCAGTGTCAGGCACATATTATAGACTGTTTTCCCCTTTCTTGCTACCACAGCATACACATCTTCTAGTGTATCACAAGCTGTGTAGCCTAAAAGCTAAATAGATCTGAAAGTAGATTTAGTGATTTTTATATAAGAATCTGAGTTTGAAAGTTCAAACAAATACTAATTTCATAAACATAAAAGTGAAAGATAGCAAAAATAAAATCTATCATAAAATTTATAAGCACCTTTAGTAGTTATTAAATAGGTTTAGTAAGCAGGGAACTCTTATCTTCCATTTTAAGTGCCTGTTTATCGTGTACTTGAACTCTTCCCTATTTTATTCTTTTGAATAACACTGTGCTAAAGTGGATCTCTGATTAATATTTAAATGCACACGGGGATAAATAGGTAACCTAATCAGAGAAAATAATTAACAAGCCACCTCATTCTCATATCCCTTAATTCCTACAAGGCAGCATATGTCTTGATTACTAGAATATCATTTCCTTTGACCTCCTTTTTAATTCAAAGTTTAGTCGACTTCATGATTGAACTGGCTCACTAACACTTAAATATAGTTCCTAAATATTTTCTGAATATACTTCTTAGGCACTGGCTTTTCCCAAATTCTACTTTTCTCCTCCTTCAAAATACAAAGAGGTAATCTTGTAAGGACTGCCATTTTTTTAATAGGGTGTACGACCACACAAAAACTTAGGTGGGAACCACTGATATATCCTTTTGGCAAAAGTAATTTTATTCAGTGATTAAAAATGAGATAGATCCCTATGTATTAATGTGGATATTCATGTACTGATAGTTGAACATTATAACTTTTATTAGGCTGAAAATTTCTGTAACCATATGAAAAGTTTACATGTGTAGAAAATTCTACATGTATGTGTATATGTTATGTATGTAAATGACTGTTCATGAAACATTTTATTTATTTATATAAAGCTTATCTGTAGAAATGATAATTACTTATTTTTATATACAGCCCATCTGCTTGCCTTTCTACCTATTTTATTAAAATCTTTGTCTCTAATACTTCTATATCTGGGGAGTGAAATTGGGAAAGGGAAGGGTCAACTTTTAAATTTTAATTTACATACATTGTAAAATTAGCTTTATTTTTAACAGTCAGTCTTATAAGACTTTCATAATTAAAAATGCAAGGAAAGTAAGCATTTTTTACAAATATATTTTATAAATCTAATATTTATAATAAAGCTTCAAAATTGGTTCAAAAAGTGTTAACTAATTCCATTAAAATTTAATATGTTTTCAAAATAAATGGTGTTTGGAAATAATTGTGAATAAATGTCAAGTTTAAGAAAATTTGATACTTATGTGCTTTAAAAGAAAACATAAAAAGTATTAAATGGAATTACCAGGTATTGGGGTAGGAAATCTAAAAGTGTAAGGAATGCAGAAACTTTAGAATTGATCTATAGGTTTGGGTAAAACTTGTCACAAAGATTCTAAAGTTAATGTTAACATTATAAACAGAATGAAGTGATGATTTTGAAACAAGGAAAAATGAATGGAGACTAATCATATTAATATTAAACAATATTTTCATAAGGCTTCAATGATGGCACTAGTGGTAAGAATACACAGAATATTTTAACAAATTGACCAGATGAAGACTCTCTTCGATAGATTAGAAAATTCATTCTCCTGGGGCACCTGGTTGGCTCAGTTGCTTAAGTGTCCGACTTTGGCTCAGGTCATGATCTCATAGTTCACGGGTTCTGAACCCGCCTCAGGCTCAGTACTGACAGTTCGGAGCCTGGAGCCTGCTTCGGATTCTGTGTCTTCCTCTCTCTCTGCCCCTCCTCTGTCTCTCAAAAATAAATAAATGTTAAAAATTTTTTTAGAAATAAATAAAATGCCTGTTGCATATCTATTATGAAGTTATAGTTCACTCTATCTCCTGCTGATGTATGCCTCCCTTCCCAGTGCTTACTTATTAAAATTGACTTTGAGGGTGTCTGGGTGGCTCAGTTGGTTGAGCTTCCAACTTCAGCTCAGGTCATGATCTCACGGTTTGTGAGTTCGACCCCCACACTTTGCTATCAGCGCAAAACCTGCTTTGGATTCTGTCTCCCTCTCTCTCTTTCCCTCCCCCACTAGTGTGCATTTCTCACTCTCTCTCTGCCTCTCAAAAATAAATAAACACACACAAAAAAATTAATTTAACCTTGGAGGTAACAAAGTCCTTTTTCAGTGAAAAACAAGAAAAGCTATATTTTTTACACTTCTATGTAAAAGATTCTGCCCAGGAATTACAATTGTTATGCTAATATAATAATTCATTTATTAAACAAACTTTTTAATGCACTGTCTGACTAGGGAGATACTGGGATTATGATGATCTATAAATGGCTGCATCTATAAAGCTTAGAGTATACCACAATATATTTATATAAACTTTTATTTTATAATAATAAATTTAAATAAATAAGCAGTGATTAAGCAGTCCTTTATAATTTCCAGAAGGCTCAAGCATATGATCACGGTTAATTCTTGTAATTTTCAAAATGCTTAAATATATTATTCCTATTGATTCTCATTAAAAATATTTTGAATTTTGGGTTGCCTGGACAGCTCAGTTGGATAAACATCCAACTTGTGATTTTGGCTCAGATCATGATTTCATGGTTGTGAGATCGACCCCCTTGTCGGGCTCTGCACTGGGCGGGGAGCCTGCTCAAGATTCTCTCTCTCTCCCTCTTTCAGTCTCCCTACATCTCCCTCTGCCCCTCCCCTGTGCTCTCTGTCTCTCCCAAAAATTAAAATAAAATAAAATAAAATAAAATTTTGAATTTTAAATGAGGACACATAACTTATAGGTGTAGGTCCAAGTTTCCTAATCTCAGCATTATTGACATTTGACCTAGTAATTCTTTGTTCTGAGCCATCACTCTGTCACTGTAAGATGTTTGCGGCGTCTCTGTACCTAGTAGGTATCAGTATGCCCCCCCCCCAGTTATCATAACCAAAAATGTCCCCAGACATCTTCAAATTTTCTCTGCACAGGGAAAATAGCAGTACATAAGAAACTAGTAGTATATAAGAAAGTAGTGAATTATTGAAGATTTTTTTAATACATTTATTTTTGAGAGAGAGAGTGCACACACACGTGAGCAGGGTAGGGGCAGAGAGAGAGGGGACAGAGGATCTGAAGTGCGGGGCTCAAACCCACAAACTGTAAGATCGTGACCTGAGCCAAAGTAGGAGGCTTAACCAACTAAGCCACCCAGGTGCTCCTGAAGATTTTCTTACAGGAAAGAAATTCAATGGAGTTTTCAAAACCTCTCTAAAATCCATAATGCTGAATAAACCATAGAACTTAGTAAAAAGGTTACAAGACATTTCATTAACAAAATTAATGGATTTTAACTGACCAGAAAAAAAAAAACTATATATTTGCTCATCTGTGTTTTGCATGAAACTGTCAATAGCTGTTACTTTTCTAAGAATATTCCTAATGGGTTGCTGCTTGCTGTTTAATAAAAACATTAATAGAAGATACTTTATATGGGCTACCTTAAACTGCTAGAAATAGTAACAGTTCCTTAAGATACAATCTTACAGCAGATTAATTTTTATACTCTTTATTGAAGTATAATACAGATACATACGTGTATAGCTTGATAAAGTTTTGCAACTATACACTCCCATGAATTCACAGATTAGAATTTGAACATAGTGATATGAGCACCTTTTAGAGACCTATGGCATACACATATTTCACGTGGTTTGAGCTCCTATTAATATATGTATTAAATAAATATTTATGCTACATATATGCATAGTATTGTGCTAAGTACAATAAGGAATATGAATAACTAGTTAAGGTTATAACTCTGGAAAGAATTGCTGTGAATTTGGAGACAAGTAAAAGGAAAGTTCAGTCACCATTTCCAAACATTCTTAATTACATACCCAACCTCCTCTTCCTCAGCAAGGAGCAAAGACTCAAGAAATTACAAGGTCAGTCTGTCTGAATAAAATGATTATCTTGCAAAAATATTTTATCATTTAGGGTTGTATCATAAGTAGTCTTGAAGACCTACTGTATGTATTTATGTCCATGTTATATGCTTTTTAAGTTGTTGGAGTCAATACATATTTTTTATGAGAACAATAACCTAAAATATGTATTTTAGGAACAGTAGCCTGTATACAGAACAGAATACACATAATGAAATAGACGAGGAAGAGGAAGAGCAAGTGAAAATATTGTGAGGCTGTTGCAATAGCTCACAAAGGAAGTTATGCTATCTTGAATTAGGAAGATTGTGGGGATGAATAGATAAGGGTAAATGAAAAATGTGTTATTTAGGATAAATTTGACTTGGCCATTGAATCAATAAGATTAAAGTGAGCTGAATTTACTGTAATTGTTAAGTGTTTGTGTGTGTGTGTGTGTGTGTGTGTGTTTATTACCAGAAGAATAATTTTACCAAGATAAAAAATAATTTTATCAAGATAGGAAAATCAGAAAGGTAAGCTTTTTGTTTGCTGTGGGTAAAAAAGTTCCACTTTATATATAAAAGTTTATGTGTATATATATATGTATATAATTTGCAATGACCTGTTTCATAATAATGCAAGTTTGGGGGATAATGGGATAATGTTTTTTGAGAATTCTAATATTTTTGGTGTAATTCTAACCAATGACAATATCCAGAATCTTCTCCATTAATATTTCAACCTTGGTGGTCAAGCATTATTATGTCCAAACTACCTCTGAAACCTGGAAAGACTTAAGCCACCTGACATTTTACCACTAAGCCAACTAGTTCTGTAGGCTCACGTGGCTCATTTTATTAACCTCACAGTACTGGTATAAGTTTTTGGTCCCCACTTATAATGTTGTGGAAAAATTTTACTCTGTGTGACAGAAAAACATTCTAGGGTAAAAAGAATTAATTAAAAACTTAAGGGACGGGGCACCTGGGTGGCTCAGTCAGTTAAGCGTCCAACTTCGGCCCAGGTCATGATCTCATGGTTCGTGGGTTCAAGCCCCACATCAGGCTCTGTGCTGACAGCTCAGAGCCTGGAGCCTGTCTTCGGATTCTGTGACTCCCTCTCTCTCTGACCCTCCCCTGCTCACTCTGTCTCTCTCTCTCTCTCTCTTTCTCTCTCTCAAAAATAAATAAAACATTAAAAATTAAAAAAAAAAAAAAGTTAAGGGACACCTGACTGGCTCAGTCGGTAAAGCATGTGACTCTTGATCTCAAGGTCATGAGTTCAAGCACCACGTTGGGTGTAGCACTTAGAAACAATTGAGGATATAAAATCATATTTTACAATGGAGTAATCATTGCAATAAAAATTTGGAATCATGTTTCTAAATAGTGATGGTAATTTTAAATGCATGAGATTCCAAAATAAAATAGCAGCAAGCTAAAAAAAAAGATGAGTATTATAAAGAAGAGAAAAAGAAGGAATCACCTTCTTTTCAGTTTTTGTATTTGGTAAGTCAGGGTTAGATTTCAAGGGAAGCTAATGAAAGTTCAATTTCAAGGCACATCTGTTCTATAGCCCATTCTGGCACCTGTCAGGGCCTTGGTGGTGTATTTCTAGAAATTTAATTTCTCTTCGGGAGGCCCCTCAGAACTATTTAAACTGCAGCTCTGTGAAAAATATATGAGATACTGTATAGTTTTACTATATAGATATTACTACTTGATATTAATTTTTAATCATTTTAAAATATAATAATAATACCATAAATATTTAATATGCAAGTAAAGCAACTTTTTGCCTGTAGTATTCTGATACAAATATTTATTTATTTATTATTTTTAAATTTTTTAACATTTATTCATTTTCAGTAGAGACAGCAGGAGAGCCAGAGAGGGGCAGAGAGGGGCAGAGAGAGAGGGAGACACAGAATCTGAAGCAGGCTCCAGACTCTAAGCTGTCAGCACAAGCTGTGGGACTTGAACTCACAGACCGTGAGATCATGACTTGAGCCAAAGTCGAACGCTTAATTGACTGAGTCACCCAGGTTTCCCAAAAATATTTATTTAAATAGTACATATCCATGGCTTAAACTTTTCCAATGGTCTATATTTCTAACCTAAGTTGTTTATTCTTTTTCTTTTCTTTTTTAATTTTTTAGCCATAGCTAAAGAGAGAACAGTAGGAAGAACATGATTTCTGCCATCATGATGAATATTTATCACAGAAAAATTAAATTACCCCAATTAACTGACTGTAACAGTGCTTACCTGAACATTCCATTTACTATCATAACCTAGTGTCACAATGAAATTAATGGCTGATATTTTTAAATTATAAATTTAGAAATACGTTTGTCACTTTTAGGGGCTTAGAATGAAAAGTTATTGTTTGGTTTCTTATACAGAATAAAATGACTTATAGGAGGGTCTGGATAGTTCAGTCAGTTAAGCATCTAACTCTTGATTTTGGCTCATGTCATGATCCCATGATCATGAGATCAAGCCTGGTGTTGGTCTCCACGCTGGGTGTGGAGCCTGCTTAAGATTCTCTCTCTCTCCCAAAGCTCCTCCCCAGCACGCATATGTACATGATCTCTCTCTCTGTCTCAAAAACAAACAAACAAACAAACAAACAAATAAATAAAAAGACACAAATATTTAGAGGTTGGATCAACAAAAATGGACAAACATCAAAGGGAAAAGGTTTATTTATATACATATCAAAATTTTCTTTACATTTGAAACCCAAATACTAGTAACAGAAACATATTGGGGCGCTGGGGTGGCTCAGTCGGTTGGGTGTCTGACTTCGGCTCACATCATGATCTCACAGTACGTGAGTTTGAGCCCCATGTCGAGTTCTTTGCTGACAGCTCAGAGTCTGGAACCTGCTTCAGATTCTGTGTCTCCCTCTGTCTCTGTTCCTCCCTCACTTGTCTCTGTCTCTGTCTCTCTCTCAAAAATAAATAAACATATTCACAAAACTTTTTTAAAAAATTAATTTAAAGACTACAAAGGACTTTGCAAATCTCAAGAAATTTTCTTTATTTCAGTATATAATTAATATGGTACACAGCCAATGAATAGCCTTCTTTTTATTGCATATTGAAAACCTCAGTAATAATTGCATGTCCATATATGTGGTGGATCTTAATTATTTGATTAATAATTAAGCTTCCCTGCTTGCAGATATGCCTACTTGCTAAAATTTATTTCTGACCTCAAAATCAGTACTCAAGGTCCGTTCGCACTCATTTGTGGGTCTGCTGACTGGTGAAAAGTTTGAGTTGCTCCATAAGCTTGTTCCCAGTTGAGATCATACAAGGCAATGGTCTGCCTTCTTGTTTCAACTCTCATACCAAAAAGTATCCTTTTCACAATGTCTTTAATGCCATGCTTTTCTCATTTTTGTGCTCTTTGTTGGTGATTTGTCTATTTAAAATGACCCCCAAATGTACTACTGAAGTACTGTCTAGTACTCCAAATTGCAAGGCTGTGATGTGCCTTGCAAAGAAAATACATTTTAGATGAGCTTCCTTCTGGCATGAGTTACAATGCTGTTGGCTGTGAGTTCAATGTTACTGGATCAACATATATTAAATAAGCGGTCTTTGGATAGAAATTCACATAAGGGAGGTTGCACATTGATTGGTTGATAAAAATGTGATCAGAGGCTCACAGGAATTTAGCCCCGTGTTTCCCCTAGGAGCAAAGGTTCTATTTGCCAGTTCCATTTTTGCAGAATTGTTCTCTGAATATACCTGAAAATAAACAACAGTGTCAATTAAGACAGTCATTGAGGAGTCAGTGAACAAGAGGATTTATACCTCCTTCTATTTACCTGCAAACCAGTAAATTAGCCACTTCAAGGTCTAAATGTATAAGATACTAATTATATTTTTCATTCCAGCTCTGTGGATCCACTGGAAAGACTATGATTTAATTATCTACCTATGAAGATATATATACTTATTAATTTATAATAATAATAAATTATTATTACTTGATTGTAAGTTTCATGAGGGCAAGGATTTTCTCTATTTGTTGACGTAAAATTACTCAGTCACAACAAAAGTGTTTGGCATATAAAATGTACTTATATGCTCAACATGATGCTGTCTTATGTCAGAGCTAATTATTTGCATCTTTATTTTATTCGTATATTCAGTAAGTATTTGGGGAGTGTTTGCCATGGGGCAGACACTATTCTAGGCCCTGGAGATACAGTAATGAATAAAGAATATAAGGTCTTTGCCTTCAGGAACTTTTAGACTTTGTTGCACCTGGGTATCACCTGCAAATTGTTTAAAAGACATACCTGGTTCTACACCCAGCCATTCTAATTAAATTAGAATATTATGCAACTCAGGCCTTGTGGTCCTTAAAAGTTTTCCAGATGATTCTCATTTTCAGCAGAATTTGTGAATCACTGGCCTAATGTATAGGTTAAATATTAAACAATTACAAATTACTTACTTGAGAGTGATAATAACTTGTGTTAATTTAATTTTGAAACTTAACACACTGCCAAAAGCCACGACCTTGCCACTGATGTGTAGTTCAAGTTAATATTTGTTTTCTATTTAATATCATTTTAATTTTGTCCTGCATTTTTATTGTAAAAGAAATACTTCATCATGGTATTTCCAAAAAACCAATTGCTTTTTTCATAAATAAATCTATATAAAAGGAAGCAAAGTATTTAACATTTCAAATGAGTCAACCATATGCCTACCTTTATTAAGTGGAGATGCAACGTTATTTAGTTTTATCTACATCAGATATCACATTAATATGTTGCTTTTCCATGTGGATAAAAAAAAAGCTTTAAGGAGGAAGGTTGAGTTCTTGACGCTATGACTGTGTGGATAGTCTGTTACTACATCTTTTAAATAAAGAAACAGTAACTCTTGTGTGTGTGTGTGTGTGTGTGTTACGTGTAGGGGTGGATGGATGGATAGATTTGGCTCTCAGATGCGAAAGTTTACGATCACAATATATTTGTTCAAAATGTTCAAGTCTGTGCACTCAGCATAATAAACCTGCTGCTATTTTTATTTCACATTATACCTCTTCCGACCATATTTGAAATAGGTACTGGCCCAAACTGATAACTCCCTTCCCTTCATTTTGCATAATGCAGCAACTTTGGTATCAGAATGCCACCACAATCTTAAATATTCTGACCAACTTTGCTGAGTTTGCAGTGCAAAAATGATAATACCCATTGTAAAAAGGAAATGCAGAAATAGTGACTCTCGAATCCTAATGTTCCTTATATCCTGGCTTTTTTTCTTTTCCTTACCAGTATAATCTATATTCCAGTTAATAATTTAGTACTAATCAGCTCCTTATCTTTTGAAAAGGAGAGTCTGTTTTGAATCACAAGGCAACTGACCTTGAAGGTAGGTTTAATATATGCAGATTTCTCCTATCACCTTTAAGTGGTTACTCAGAGTGTTTTCTTGCTTACATTTAGGTCTCAGATGTGCAGTACCCCTTCGTCTATCCTAACAGTAACTGATTTTATTCTAGTAGTTTCCATTCTTCTTTAGTTGGGCGTTTTACATTTATTTGTATAACTACTTTTAAATCATAAGCTGATGTTTTAATGAGAAATTAGGAAAAATATGAATAGTTGAGGTAAATTGTGAATATTGTCAAGCGTAACAACATATTTTTAACCTAAATCAGCTATTTCATAAGGTACCATGTATATTTGTGCAATGTACTTAGATTTTACTATCAAATGGCATCTTTCAGTAGTGATGAAAGCTATTTTCATTGATCAGATACAAGATGGACCTAAAAATAAGGATTTACAATTGTTTCCCAAGGGCTACAGTCATGAATTTAAAAACAACAGAAATTAGGAGCTTCTGGGTGGCTCAGTTGGTTAAATGTCCAACTTCTGCTCAGGTCATGATCTCAAAGTTCATGAGTTTAAGTCCCGCAATGGGCTCTGCGCTGACAGTTCAGAGCCTGGAGCCTGCCTCTGATTCTGTCTCCCTTTCTTTATCTGCCCCTACTCTGCTCGTGCTCTGTCTCTCTCTCTCACTCTCAAAAATAAATAAAACATTAAAAAAATCAACAGAAATTGAGCAATGAGCCATGGATAATTATAATTACTTAAAATTATAAAAGTATGTAAACAAGTCTATAGAATTTCACTTTAAATTTTAAAAGTTTTCAGTAATTTTAGAATAAAAGTAGGTTTCAAAAATAATAATACAAATTATTTAATGTTGGGAATGATTTTGATTAAACAAGTCATTTGGTTCTGCTGCTCATTGCATGGCCATCGGCTAGATCTAAGACGAAAGAAAAAAAGGCAAGGTCAAAAAAAGACAAAAAGGTTTGGTTTATATAAAAGTGCTATATAATCTGGACTTTATGAAAGGCTTTGTGAAGCTCTTTGAAAATACAATCCCAGCATTGCAGTCAATTCCAAACTTCTTCCTTTGTACGTCGGTGATAACAGCTTGCTTTGAAGATTAAAATGTCTATTTTTGTTTGTTTTAATTCCTTTTTAATTTTTTAATGTTTTATTTATTTTTGAGAGAGAGATAGAGACAGCATGAACAGGGGAGGGTCAGAGAGAGAGGGAGACACAGAATCCAAACACAGGCTCCAGGCTCTGAGCTGTCAGCACAGAGCCCAACGCCGGGCTCGAACCCACAAACCCTGAGATCCTGACCTGAGCCAGAGTCGGATGCTTAAGCAACTGAGCCACCCAGGCACCCCGTGTTTTAGTTTTTTAATAGTTGAATTTCCTCGTTAAAGAGCGAGCAGAGACAAAATTTCTATATCAAAAGAGAAATGATTGTTAGGTCATGACAGTGGCAGCAAGGAAAATAAACATTTTTTTAATGAAGTAATTTTTGAGATGTGAAAGGTGGCTTTGCTCTAGCTTAATAAGTCATTTTCCTAGGCAGATCCTCCACTTAATGGTGTCCTTCCACTGAAAACCACACTTAGCTGATAGGGATGGTTATTCACATTTGTGATCGCATTTGTGTAATCTTCCTACTTGAAAAGGTGGAGTGTGAAAACTAGAGGAACTACTAATGTGCTTTGAGGATTAATATAGTGTTTTTGGGAATGAAAAGTAACCTCAAAAAAATATGATCTCAGAACAAATTTTATTAACTCTAACTTTAAAATAAAGTGTTTTAATATTGATATTAACATCCCAAATTATTTTCACGAAGACCATTTTATGGAATTTAAACTAGAAAACTGGCTAATAAAAAATCAAGATCATTTTCATGAAAATTGTTTTATGAAAATAACCTTGATTTTTTATTAGCCTGTTTTCTAGTTTATATCATGCTATGAAGTGATGATTAAATCAAATATGAAGTATAGACAATTTAACGGGCTTAATAGTGTTACAGATAAGATAGAAATGTTTCTACTATTATCTTGAGTCAATAGTGAATTGAGTTGTCTTCTTTAAACACCCTGTAGTTTTCATCTCATTATGTTGCTCTAAAGAAATTTAAATAGCATATTTCATATGTCAGTTTAGAAAACCATTGCTCAGAGAGAAACCCTTTTCAAGAACATTAGTTGTGCTTTTTAAAATCGACGTTTTAACTACAAGTAATATTGTCTTTCTGACTTGGGTATTTGACTTGACTAGGACTAAGACACATCTTTGCCTGTAAGCCATGATATCTCACTAAAAAACAGTAACATTTTAGTCAGCTTACAGAACATTACTACAAAGTGACCTCTGTTATGAGAGATTTTCAGTAGGTCACAGTGTACCATATATATATATATTTATATTTTTAGACCAAGATTAAGTTAATATGTTTCTATTTTTGAAAATACATGCTACTTACTATACATTACTGCCTTAGGAATTAGCATGAATATTTGATGTTTCCCCCAGTTAAACCTTTAAAAGTAAGCTTAAAAGTACCCATAAATTTATGCTGAATATAGGGTTTAGTAACTTAGTAAAAAGTATCCCTTTTATGTAGGATAATTGTTTCTATGTCACCTAGGCATAAAATTAATATAGCTGTTTTAATAATGACTTAAGCTTTTAATCTAATGTAGCCTTAATGAATGTTACCCATAAGAAGAGTTGGGGACGCAAGAACAAAAGACTCCCTGTGTGGTGTCCATTTGTCTTTTTCCTGAAAATAACTGAATTTTAATGTGAAAATATTAAATATTTTATGTATCTAAAGTTTATACAATTAAATTAAATAATTTTATTGTGTTCACTTATGCTATGGATGTGTTTCCAAAAATCACATTTACTAAATTATGATTTAGTGATTCAGTAGTGATTTGTACAATCACTATTGGGTGGGAAACACAAAAAATACTAAGGAATGTGATACTTGCTTAGATTATGATGCAGAATTAAAAATCTAAAAGTAACCATAACTAAAATTGTTTCTCTGTGACATTTTCTTCTTTTTTTTCCCTTTTCTTTCTCATCCAAATGATTATCCTTCCCTATTCCACTTAAAGCAAATAAAGATATTCTGAATTTAGCCTAATTAATTTTAGAAGTAGAGCAGAGGGATTGGTCATAAGGAGGAACAGAAATTAGTTAACAAGTTATGTCACGTTAAAACCAATACTAGAAAAACTCTATCTTCATTTAGCTAACTCCTTGAGTTAACTCAGGTTTTCAACTTCCTTTGTGGAACACACTAATTAGTTTCTAGGGTAGGCTAACTTTCTTAAGTGGCAGGTACTTTTTTGTATATTTTAATAGCATTAATTGTTTTATTTTACATTTTTCTGATTACTAATAAGGTTGATCTTCTTCCCATGATGCTGTTTAGATTTTTTTCATAAATTTATTTTATTTCACTAAGAACATTTAACATGAGATCTACTCTTTGTAAGCGTACAATTCAATATTATTGACAGTTGCAATGTTGTACAGCAGATTTTCTCTAGTTTATTCATCTTGCTTAGTTGAAATTTTACTCTTTTATTAGTAAATCCTCATTTCTCCCTTCTCTGGCCTCTGCCAACCACCATTCATTTCTTTGAATCTATGAGTTTGACTCCAGTTTTCTCATATTTGTGTAGTCATGTAGTATCTGCCTTCCTGTGACTGTCTTACTTATCTAGCGTAATGTTTGTAAGGTTTATCCATGGTGTAGTATGCATCAATAGTTTATTACTTTTTGAGGCAGAATCGTATTTTATTATATAGCATACCTTCTTTACCCATCCATCCACTAATCGACATTTATATTGTTTCCACCTTGGCTGCTGTGAAGAGTGTTGCAATGTTCCCTGATCATCTCACCAACTATGTATAGTTATCAAAGGTCAACTGTATTTGTTATGTAGCACGATTATGTCATTTGTTCTTATTATTTCATCATGATTTAGTTAAACATTGCATAATTTGATGAACCATGACTATTAAAAGAGATTTTTTTTACCAATAAAATCCCAGGGAAATATTTTGGAAGTGGATAAAAGCATGTTGATTAAAATATACAAAATATTTTGAAAACGTAAATTCTAGAAGGCTTCTGCATTTAGGTTTTTCATATAGCTTTGACTTTTTTCCTCATTTAAGATAAAAACTAGACATCAAAGAGAGTGTATGAGATTTATACAAACAAAAAATTAATAAAGAACCACAAGCAGTGGTTTCTTATTCAAACAAAAGCAATTTAGGGGAGCTTGGGTGGCTTAGTCAGTTAAGTGTCCCACTCTTGATTTTGACTCAGGTCATGATCTTATGACCTTATGTTATCTCCACTGACAGTCCAGAGACTGCTTAGTATTCTTTCTCTCTGTTCCTCACCTGCTCTCTCTCTCTCTCCCTCTTTCAATTTAAATAAACACTTTTAAAAAGTAAAAATGTATTGAAAAGACAGCAATTTACATATTCAAGTCAAATACACTACTAAATATGGAAACGTCATTTTCACAATTCTGTATTAATTATTTTATTTACTTAACCAGTTCAGTAAATCACCAGTCGTAGCATTGAAGAAAAGAAGGCTTCTACTGTACTTTGTAGTTTCCTTGAGAATAAAAAGAAAAATCCTAAAAAGTGTCTTCCCTTTACTAGACTGAGGCTCACTGGACTCTCTGGGTGTTTCCACATCTGAATATCATTAGAAAGACAAACGGCCCATTTGAGGAGATATGCCTGCTATTTGAATCTGCTATATCTTCTGGAAATTCTTAAGTTTTTACTCTATAAAATGAAGAAAATGATTTACAGTAACATGGATGAGAAACAGGTTTCATCTTGAAAGCTAGTTCTGATTAATTGCAAGCGACTACTTGAGGACCTGTGCTGAGATGAGTGTGTAGCTCCTTCCCCCTTTGAGGAAAATGCACTGACCCAGTAGTGATGGCACTCAAGGCACAGGAGGCAGTAGGACAATAAATTAGGATAGTATTGTTTTCCTAAGTTACAGTCACGTTTCTTTTAGTGATTTGAATCCTGTATATGAATAACTATTTCTTTTCTTCTTTTCCTTCTGTTGGTACACTTTCATGGATGACATTCCTCAGCATTGTTTAGTTACTACATAGGTGAGAAAGACGATGGGCTATGCACAATTCACTACTTCGGTTCACACAGTAACTTGTGTTACTTGGTTCACACAGTAACTTGTGTTACTTCACCACAAGTAGGAACTACTTCATGCAAATGAAAACCACAGGGTTTGCTTGCTGTCCACTTCTCCAAAAACTGAGTAACTACCAATAGACCTCACTAAAGAGAATCAGTCCTTCAAATGTAGCCCTCAGATACTGTCCTCACAATTAAGAGTGCTATAGAATGTGAAGGCAAGTGGACAATTCCAGTGATTGTTGTTTGATTTCATGAATTTAGTTGCTAACGTGACTCTGCTGTTTTCATGAACAAATTCTTCACATCGTTTTGAGTTTAAGAGGGCAGCCTTCCCAGATGAAAAAGGTAATAATTTTTAAGATGCAGTATTCACAAGGTTTATTGTATAAGAAACTGAATAAGAAATGTTACTTTGCAGGAATCTTTAACAAATGTAGGAGGTGAGATTCTGACTTTATAATGCAAATGTGGCTAGAATTCTTTCTTGGAAGATAAAATCAATAAACATATTCTCAGAAGTAAAATATAATCATTGACTACTAGCTTCTAAATGTTCCCCACATTCCAAATGCTCCTTGTCACATGTGCTTGCAAAAGGTAGTGTGCTATATGGATGGTAGATATTCGAAGGTTGATGATGGAAGTGTGTAGATGCACACGTTAGGAATAAGTTTTTTTCAGTATAAGGCTTAGAATGAAATAGGTGTCAGAAGTCAAAAGAAATGAAACTTTTTCATGTAGCTCTTAGTTACAGAATACCCACAATATACCAGCAACTTTACTGGATCTGTCCTTGGGCAGTTTACAAGCATTCAAAGGATACAGATTCCTAAGTAGACAGTTAAGGAGGATATGTTAAACCATATTAAGGTTATGCATATCATAAATCCCTGTCACTTCAAATTACAACCTAAACAAAGTTAGCTCTATTGTACAGTAAGAAAAATTGCAATTAAGAGCTTATGTGAAGTGTTAACTTACAGTGTCAACATCAAATTTATAACAGTAAAGTCCCATCTTTTAGAATCGTGGTATGTGATTTCAGCCCCTTACCAGGGATAAGTCATGTTATAAATAGTTGAAGACTGAGAGATTCTCTGTTCTATTTTTAACTACTTAATGACATCATTTATTGTCTACTGGAAATCAATTTAGGAAATCATGTTAGTTTACTAAGCACTTCAGATAAGGTGATTCCATGAAGCATTCCAAGATTATCACAAGGAATTGCTTTCGTATGCCATAAAAGAGAAAGAAATGAGCAGAATATGGCCTGCTGTGGAGTTTACAGTTTTACAGCTCCTCCCACGGCAGAGCATAAGTCACTCAGTTACAGTTAACTTTGGATTATCACTCACAGATTGAAAGCCCAACAGCCATCACGCACCCTGGCCTGCGGTGCCACTTGTATGTGTGTTCCTAAGTCAATGATGAGGGTATCGGAACCGATACTGGACATGGATATGGCAAATTACAGTGAAGTTTTGGACCCAACGTATACAACTCTGGAGTTTGAAACTATGCAGATTCTATATAATTCAAATGGTGAGTTTTCATCTGTTTGTAGATATAAAGAGAAGTAGGTATAAATATGGGAGGGTTAAAATTGAGCTTCCCAGGAGGTAGCTTCGAGTTTTCTTGCTGAAGGATTCTGAGCTTGCTTTTTAAGACCACAAATCTGAGCTTTTGCATTTCATCCCAAAATTTAAACTAAGAATGCTACGGCTATTTTATGTGGAGACTTTTAAAGAGTCGAGCAATGTGTAATAAAGTGACCTAAGATTTTGTCATGGGCCAGTCAGGGTAAAAAGAACAGTTTCAGCATTACTTTATTTACTGTAAATCACAGCAGTAGGTAATATTGGCAGATTGGCTATGAAGTACATTTTCTATGCAGTATTTAAAATGACATACAGAACGCTGGAGGCTTTCCTGGCTGCCTTCCCCTGTCATTTCAATTCTCAGTGACTGCTGATGAGAAACTGCATTTAAAATGACTATCAGGTTTTAACACCGAATACAATATGAAAGGAAATAAAGGCTTATATTATAACCTTACTACTTGACAAGCTAATGTTTAGCCTCACAGAGTTCTTGGTATTTATCTACTGTAACATTTTAACTTTAAAGAAGGCATGAATCGTTTAGAGTTCGTGTATTTATGTAATACAGTTTACAGATGCCTTTGTATTTAGACTTTAATTCACACAAAAATCTTGTCCAAAATTAGCTATAATTGTTAGAACTACTAGAATCCAGTTATTATGTATAGTTTGAAAGGTGTGTGTGTGTGTGTGTGTGTGTGTGTGTGTGTGTAGTTCAGGATTGAGAATGTATCTTGTACTCAGGATATGATAATGTTCTGCTATGTTCCTCAATTTTACAACTGCTCTTCTCATTACATTTAAATAAACAATAGCTTATTAGTGGGAAGATTTTTTTTTAAATCTTCAGAAAAGGAATTCTGAAATTTTAGCACAAAGGGAATTAATAGGAACATGTAATCTTAGGTTCAAATCTTAGGAAGTCACTATTTTTATTCCTTAGGTTTAGATTTGTTTAGAGACATTTAATAATGGATTTGTCAGATTAATCATGCTTTTTTAAAAGACTGTAGATTACTAAATAGTAAGTACAGGTTTATCCTAAATATTTAACCCAACTGACTTTTCCAAGTGTTGTCTAGTTTGGTCGTTTTGTAATAATGTTGTTAACAATATGTTAAATATAGCATAAACTCGAAGCAAGAGTTGAAGTTTTTTCCTATTTCCATAAGCTTCCTAGAACACAATCAATCCTAACACTTCTGCCATATTCCTAATACCTATTTTATTTATGTTAACAAAAGAAAGATTCCTAGATTTAAACTCTGTAACATCCCATGATTAACCCTTAAACTGATTCTCATTAAAGTTTTTCTTAACTTGATGAAATTATATGTAGTAATGTTTGCCTACTCAAAAGTATCAGTAAGTAGAAGACGTGTGTTTTCATGGAATATAATCAGGATGTGACAACCTTTAATTTTACCTTCTGTTATATTCAGAATATGATGAGCTGTTACTGTGTCTACATTATACAATTTTATATTGATTCACTTAAGAAATACTTAAAAAAAACATTTATGGGGAAGTTTTTAGGCCTCTTCCTTCAAAACTATGCATTAGATGCGCAATTTACATGAAACACAGTTCTGAGAGCTAGAAGACGGGAGTTTGTACATATGCCAGATCTACACTCTCTAACATCATGAAGAAGTTAGTAGCTAAAAGTTGTTAAACCAAGTAGTAGTATTTAACCAAGTAGTTAGAAGTTATTCTGTAGTTAAAGAGGGGTGATAAAAGAACAGACCCGTACATAATAAAGTTTTTTAAAAAATGAAGCAGTTATTTAAAAATTAAACAAGGTTGTAGATTCTACTTGAAGGGCAGATGAGAGGTAACTCCTTTAGATGTGTGTTCAGAGAATATTTCACAGAAAGTGTGAGAGTGGAGCGGCTCACAGACATCCTTGGGAAGAATGCTTCTTTGAGGCAGAAGGAACAGCAAGTGTAAAGACTGACACGGGAATGGATTTCAAGGGGGTAAAAAAGACAACATTGTTGGAGAACAGAGAACAGGATGAAAACTAGTACCAAGTAATGGGATCAGAGGCGGGAGGGGGCTTTACCATGCAAGGCTTTATAAGATGTATTGGCTTTATTCTGTTTCTGAAGGTTGGGTGCAGAAGGCTAAGAGGATGCGAATTTCTCATTCTAAGAACACTTTGGGGTAATAGACAGTAGGGGAGCAAGGACAGAAATAGAAAAATTAGATAAGAGGCTATTGCAGTAATCCAGGTGAAGGATTACAGTCGATTGGTTAAGGCTTGCCTTGGTGAAAGAGTGAAAAGTTGTGGGTTTGAAATATGTTCCAAATATGGACTTACTGTTAGATTGGATATGAACAATGAAGGAGAGAATCCAATGAAGACCACCAGGTTATTGATCGTAAGTACCAGGTGGTACCATTGACTGACCTAAGGAAGACTGAAAGAAGAACAATTTCAAGGGGAAAAATAAAAGAGTTCTCTTTTTGATACAGTAAATTGCAATTCTTATTAAGTTTCAAAGTGAAGTTGTTGAATAGGTTTGGGCATTTCAGACTGAGGATACCCATGGAAGGCATCAGAGGTAGAGATAAAATATGGGGATTTTTCATCATACACATATTTAACATCATGGGACTGGAGGAGCTTTCCTTGGGAAAGGGTATATTTGGGGGAACTGAGATCTATGGTGTGCCAAAGCTTGATCTTCAGAAGTATGAGAGGAGAAACTGGAATGGAGACTGGCAGAAGTGGCCAGTGACTAAAAAGAGAGCACTGGTGCGCTCCAAGAAGCCAAGGAATGGACTGTTTTGAGCCTGTGAATAATTAATAGGGTAATTTAAATAAAGAACTACTAGAAGGCTAGTAGTTAACTTGAAGGCTGCTCTGCTTTTTCTTCAACAGAGAGCTCTGCTCCAGAGACAACAAGTATGAATACCACAGACAATGGTGTCAACTGTCTATGTGCTATATGTGGGGACAGAGCCACAGGAAAACATTATGGAGCATCAAGCTGTGATGGGTGCAAGGGCTTCTTCAGACGCAGCATACGCAAGAGTCACGTTTATTCCTGCAGGTACTTGAGATGCTCCTTTTAAGGAAGTTATCTTTAGAGGCATTTCAAAATGATGTGCAAGAAATGAGGGGACAAGATGAGAGCTTTCATATTTCTGTAACTCTACAAATAAAGTCTGTAAGCTCTCTTAAAAGTAAGGGTATGTGGGAGCACCTTAGTGGCTCAGTTGTTAAGCTTCTACTCTTGATTTCACAGGCATGATCTCATGGTTCGTGAGTTTGAGCCCTACATTGGACTCTCTGCAGTCAGCACAGAGCCTGCTTCAGATCTTCTGTCTCCCTCTCTCTCTGCCTCTCCCCCGCTCCTAGTCTGTCTCTCTCAAAAATAAAACATTAAGAAATTTTTTTTAATTTTAATGCACATGCACACTCCCATGCTCTCTCTCTCTCAAAAATAAATAAACATTAAAAAAAAAAAAAAGGAATTCTTGGGGCTCCTGGGTGGCTCAGTCAGTTACGCATTCACCTTCAGCTCAGGTCGTGTCTTACAATTCAGGAGTTCGAGCCCTGCATTCCGCTCTGTGCTGACAGCTCAGAGCCTGGAGCCTGCTTTGGATTCTGTGTCTCCCTCTCTCTCTGCCCCTCCCCCGCTGCTAGTCTGTCTCTCTCAAAAATAAAACATTAAGAAAAAAGAGTAAGGATATGTGGATGTCTGTGCAGGATGTATTCCTACAGGGTGGTTCTTTTTTATGAAACATTTTAGACACAAAAGGTATTTTTAAAAAGTCCACATACTTACCAACCAACCTAGAGCAATACAGTTGAAGCCTGTAGCAAACCCAGCTCCCCTATCACTTTCTCTTCCTGTCTTCTCTCCTGGAGTTAGCTACTGTCTGAAATTTGGTATTTGTCTTTTCTTTGTTCCTTCATTGTTTTACCACATGTTCACATACCAATAGAGATATTTAAATCTATATTTAAATGGATTCTCAATCTGTGTATTTTTCTGCATATTGATTTTATTTTCAACATCATCATCGCTTGAGCCTTTTAAAACAAAATTATAAGGTGCAGATGATTTTGGTAGCCTGTTGATGTCTGTGAATGAAATTAAATTTTCTTTTTAAATATATTTCTCATGCCACAATTTTGCCATTGAATTTAATGTTTTGTTTAAAATGTGTGTAATTGCACTGTGTATGTCACATGTTTCTATTAGGCCTTTTAAAAAATAATATCTAGTCAGCATCATAGTACAAGTTAGGGTTAGATATTCCACCTTGAGTGTTCAGAATGACAGTTCTTTTTTTAATGTTTATTTATTAATTTGAGAGAGAAAGAGAGAGAGCACAAACTGGGGAGGTGTGGAGAGAGAAAAAAAGGAGACAGACTCTGAAGCAGGCTCCAGGCTCTGAGCTGTCAACACAGAGCCTGATGTGGGGCTCAAATGCACAAAGTGTGAGATCATGACCTGAGCTGAAGTTGGCCACAGTTAACCCACTGAGCCATCCAGACACCCCAAGAATGACAGTTCTTGATGCCGGTTAGCTCTGTTAAAGGTGGACTGTTAAAAATGGCTGAGGGTAAGAGAAAAATATCAATGGTTGCTCTGTTGATGAAAAGCTTGTATAGAATTGCTATGTTGCTTTAGGAAAAATTAGACATTTGGGAAGAAATTAAATCTCTCACAATATGGTGCAACTTGATTTCTGGGGATCTGGAAAAAGTTAATAACTTTCCAAATATCTAACTCGTGTTGTCTAGTAATTTTTCCACGAGAGCTTAAAGTTGGTATAAAAAATATAAATCACCTACTTTAAAATCTTCTTGATGAACAAAAATATTTACATATTTAGATTACTCTTGCTTTTATATATCTCAAAACTATAGAGGCGAAAAAGTAGACCAAGTAGATTTCCCTCATTAAAACATTTTATCTGATTACATTAAATGTTGAGTGCTTTTACAAAATTAACAGCTAAACTAAATACAAAATTACACGTATTGTAATCAAAATTACAATATAGTTTAAGTCATGTGCTCTGTTAAAGATGAAAGACAGGCATATGAAAATTGGTGTGATCTAAACAACTAAATCCAACAAAGACCTGTAAGAATCAAAGTATATCAGCACCTCCGGCTTCCAAGATTTTCTCTCTTCTTGTATGGGAAAAGTAAGAAAGGAGTGTTCCCATAGCAACTTTTGGAATTTAAAAAATATCCTTAGCACATGCATAGTTTAACTCCTCACACCTTCCCATCATGCATATTGCTGCCAACTTAGCCTTCTTTACATATTTTGGCATTAAGCAAATGCTATGATTTTCCATTTGGAAAATAGTTATTATAATGATGAAAGTGTAGGAGCATAAAGGTGGTTTTTTTTAATGTTTATTTTTGAGAGAGAGATAGGGGGAGAGAGAAAGAGAGAGAGAGAGAGAGCGAGAGAGAGAGAGCACGAGAGAGAGAGAGAGAGAGAGCACTAGCAAGGGAGAGGCAGAGAGAGAGGGAGACACAGAATCTGAAGCAGGCTCCAGCCTCTGAGCCATCAACACAGCTGAATGGGAGGCTCAAACTCACACACCGTGAGATCATGTCCTGAGCTAAAGTCAGATGCTTAACCAACTGAGCCACCCAGGCGCCCTGCATAAAGGTTTTTTAAGCTCGATTTTGCTGGTCTAAATTTATCCATTTCCTTAGGTGGGCAAATTTCATTTCCATTCTAACTCTTCCTCATGCTGAAGTTGGACTTTCCCTCCCAAAACACTTTATTTTTGTTTTGTTTGTAAATGTTTATTTATTTTGAGAGACAAAGACAGCAACAGAGTGTGAGTGGGGAAAGGGACAGAGAGAGAAGGAGACACAGAATCTGAGACAGGCTCCAGGCTCTGAGTTGTCAGCACAGAGCCCGACATAAGGCTTGAGGTCACTAACTACAAGATCATGACATGAGCCAAAGTCAAGTTTAACTGACTGAGCCACCCAGGTGCCCCTGTTTTTTTGTTTTGTTTTGTTTTGTTTTTGTTTTAATTAGGCTCCACATCCAGCGTGGAGCCCAATATGGTTTCGAATTTACAATCTTGAGATCAAGACTTGAGATGAAGAGTCAGATGCTTAACCAACTAAGCCATTCATGCACTCTCCTCCCAAAGCACTTTAAATTACTGTTTCAATACTTCTCACATCATGGTTATTTTTTATTTTGTTTTTGTTTTTGTTTTTTATTATGGTAGTTTTTAAGTTTGTATGTGTACTCTATTAGACCCTAATTTCCCCGAATAGAGGAGACAGGTTAATATTCCTTATAAAATCCTTACACCAGGATCTTATTCAGAGATGGTGCTTAACAATGTTTATTCAATTTTTTCATTAATGTTAATTGGGTGTGCTTTCCTCTTGTATTTATTGGTAATCTGCTTCCCTTTCTGGATGTCTCTTCAGCCATACCTTCCCAAGTATACAATTCTTTTCTTCTCACTCTGAAAATATCTCTCTTCTGATTCAATTCATTGATAGTAGGCTTTATAGTTATTCAATTTAAAGTAGCTACTCATCATTTTTAGGAGATATATCGTCTTTTATAGGTTATAAAATATGTTCTTTTATTCCCATCATCACAAATAATCAGTAATATGCCAACACATGTGGGCAATTTTATGATAGAATTTTGTAATTATTTTATTACTTTGTTATTATTATTAGAAAACGTTATTATTTTACTATATGATTGATATTTGCCCCAAAGCCTTAAAAGTACATTCTTGCAACAACGTTTTACTGGAGGTCCTTCCTATTGGATGAATGTAAATTAACTTGGAAATGTTAAATAATATCCCCAAGTTCTACCAAGGGTGAATAGTGTTGAGTCGGTGAGTGTCCATCTCTTGGTTTCGGCTCAGGTCATGATCTCATGGTTTGTGAGTTTGAGACGGTCTCCACGCTGACAGCACAGAGCCTACGTGGGATTCTGTCTCTCTCCTCTCTATCTGCTACTCTCCCTGTCTCCCTCTCCAAATCAATAAATAAACTTACCGGGGTGCCTGGGTGGCTCAGTCGTTAAACGTCCGACTTCGGCTCAGGTCATGATCTCACTGCTTGTGAGTTTGAACCCCGCGTTGAGCTCTGTGCTGATAGCTCAGAGCCTGGAGCCTGCTTCCGATTCTGTGTCTCCCTCTCTCTGCCCCTCCCCTGCTTGTGTGCTTGCTCTCTCTCTCTCCCTCTCTCTCTCTCTCTGTCTCAAATATAAAATAAAGTATAAAAAAAAAGTTAAAATAAATAAATAAATAAATAAATAAATAAATAAACTTACCAAAGAGATAGAGAGTGAGAGAGAAAGATCTGGGAATCAAGCCCACATCTAATTCCAGAGCCTGTACTTTTCTCCTTTTTGTACAGCTCAGGTTTGAGTATGTTCCCAGATTTGTGGCACCATCATTCCAACCAACTTAGAACATTATCGTCACCTTGCAAAGAGACACATACCCTTCAGCAGTCATTACAACTCATTGAAAGTTCAAATAATGCTTAGCAGTGTTTAGCAATAAAGTATTTTTTTAGGTTTATTTATTTGAGAGGAAGAGAGAGTGCAAGTGGGAGAGGAGCAGAGAGAGAGAGAGAGAGAGAGGGAATCCCAAGGAGGCTCCACACTGTCAGTGCAGAGCCTGATGTGGGGCTCGATCTCACAAATCATGAGATCATAACCGTAGCCTAAATGAAGAGTCAGTCACCTAACGAACTGAGTCACCCAGGTGCCTCAGCAGTGAAGTATTTTTAATTAAGGTATTACATTGCTTTTTTTAGACAATGCTGGGGCACACTTTATAGACTACAGTATCGTGTAAACATAACTTTTATATGCACTGGGAAACCAAGAAATTTCATTTGACTCACTTTATTATGATACTTGCTTTATTGTGGTGGTATGAAGTGGAAACAGCAGTCTCTCAGGTATGCCTGTCTGTGTACAATATGTGACCTTTTGTGTCTGACTTCTTCCTTTTAGTCCAGTGTTTTCAAGGTTCCTCCATGTCGTAACATATATCAGTGCCCCATTCCTGCTTATTGCCAAACAATAATACGAATTGTGTCTGTGCGCCACTTTTTATTGATCTCTTCATCGGCTGATGGGCATTTAGGCTATTCCTGCACTTTGGCTGTGATGAATAATGGCGGTATGGACCTTTGTGTGCAAGTTCTTGTGTGGACATACGCTTTCATTTTTTTGTGTATATACCTGAGAATGTAATTGCTGAGTCATAGACTAACTCTAATGTTTAACTATTTTTTTAAAACTGCCCAACTTTCTTCCCAAGCAGCTCCATCATTTTATATTACAGAAAGCAATGTATTTAAAAAAAAAAAGAGGGCTCCAATTTTTCCACATCTTCATCAACACTTGTTATTGTCTGTTTTATCCCCCTGATTATAGCCATTGTAGTGAATGTGAGGTAGTACCCAATTATACAGCGACTACCCTCAATGCTCTTCTCAGCTGCCTCTGGATATGTAATTGGGCAGTTAGAGTAGATTTCAACTGCATGTGAGGCACATTTAAAATTAATAGAAAAATACTGAAAGAGAGCAAAGCATGAAAGTGCAGAGGAATGAAGTTCTGATATATTCTCCATTACACTGAAATCATTTAGCAGTAAGCAATTAGAACTCGGCCACCAAGATTTTTGAACTAGATTTGGTTCTTATGACTCATGATAGAAGCAATAATGTATACTGGGGAAAAATGAGCTATCATTCAGTTTTATTTTATTATAAAGACAGCATGAGAGGTGAAGCCAGTGTTTCCACACTTTATTGATCTGTTCATCAGCCGATGGCATTTCCATGTACGTGCTGGTCATTGACTGGAAATGTCACAGGTAATTGTTCTTATACATTCTTCCTGTTGGGCCACATTTGACCATACCTATTCAAGGTTTATTTATCTGTATATTTGTACATTTTTTTAGTAAGAAATTGTCTGGAAGCTAATATTTCTTTGTTTGATGTTGTAGGTTCAGTCGGCAATGTGTTGTTGACAAGGACAAAAGGAATCAATGTAGATATTGTCGATTAAGAAAGTGTTTTAGAGCAGGAATGAAAAAAGAAGGTAATATATAGTATGAAAATTATTTAAGCAAAAGTGTAAAAAAATATACATTCTCATTTAATCACAGTAACCTTTTCACATGTGTTCTGAATTGCCTCAGTGAAGAATCTATAATTCTTTGAGAGTAAGAATTTACCCAAGAACACTGACACCTCGTCTTCGATGACTGTCTGATTCCAGACACTACTATGGCTACTACTGTCTTATACCTGGAAACAAAATTATTCTCTAAATAATATTTCAATACCATGTTCCGAAGATAAGTGTCAAAACCTATTAGTAGGTTGAAGTTACAAATGTATTTTTACACACATATTTATTGTCAAAGGCAACTGAATATCTTCATTCATTTCATCAACACTGAACGTGAGGCTTTGTTCATTTGTTTAAGAAATATTTATTGAGCACTTCTTTTTAAAAATTGTTCTGGATCTTAAGGCTGCAGAGGTGAATATAACAGATAAAAGAGTCCTTCCTCTCAGGGAGCTTACATTCTATTGAGGAACAGAGACATGGACTATATACTCTATTTTAGTGTGCATTAATTTCATTTCAAGCATAGTAATTAATCTGATTATATTACCCTACATTCTAAATATGGTTATTTATTTTTTATGTTTATTTATTTATTTTGAGAAGAGAGAGACAGCGAGGAGTGGAGGAGTGGCAAAGAGAGAGCGAGGGAGAGAGAATCCCAAGCAGGCTCCATGCTGTCAGCACAGAGCTCAACATGGGGCTGGAACTCACCAACCTTGAGATTGACCTGAGCTGAGATCAAGAGTCCAACGCTTAACTGACTGAGCCACGCAGGCACACCCCCTAAATATGGTTAATTTAGAAACAAATCTGGGGAATTTGTTGGAATGAGCCACTGTAAGATTTTATCCTTATAAGTTTTTTCACAGGCTTATGCCTATCATATACAAAGAAATATTTTTCATAACCATGTAACAAACCATAAAAAATGAAACCAAGTTAACACACTACAGAAATGTAAAATATACCAAACCTGGGGCGCCTGAGTGGCTCAGTTGGTTAAGCGTCCGACTTCAGCTCGGGTCATGATCTCGGGGTTTCTGGGTTCGAGCCCCGCATCGGGTTCTGTGCTGACAGCCAGCTTAGAGCCTGGAGCCTGTTTCAGATCCTGTGTCTCCCTCTCTCTCTGCTCCTCCCCCGCTCGTGCTTTGTCTCTCTCTGTCTCAAAAATAAATAAAACAAACAAACAAAATATAAAATATACCAAACCTATCTTGAACATAACTCATTTTTTCTGTCACAATATTTTAAAGAGACAAAAATTCCATTAGTTCAATTTAGATTGCTAGTCTCAAAAAGAAGGCAAAATAAAGTTTACAGAACAAAGGGAAAAACATTTTGTCATTACAAAATGACTTATTTCTAATGGTATATTTAGTAGTTTATGGGATTAATTATATACTTTGTCAGTCAACTTCATCTATTTTACATGAGCCATAGCATTACTCCTACAAGAGTATAAGCAAGTCACTATCCTGTATTTCCTTTAAGAGTGTACACATTCTGAAATAAAATTACTTTCAAAAACAGTTAAATCGTGTCTCCTGCTGTTCATAGAATAATGGATTTTTTTCCTAAGTAGATTAGGAAGTAACTTTTGGGTTTCAAAGTAGATATATTTCTCCTATTTACAGTAATCACATAATATGAAAGTTAGTAGGATGGGAACATATAGAAACATGGGTTTATGTCAAAAATGATAGCAGTAAGAAGATTACAAATGTTCAAAATTTCTTTTGGTATGTTTCTAAGGATTGATCATGTAAATGAAATTCATAAAAGCATATTTTACGTTTTAATTTTTTATCTCCACATATGCATTTCCACATGAGTCAGTTTGGGCTGAAAATCAATGATAATTTATGTGGGGGGGAAAAGAGTAAACTACCAGTAAATATGATTTTAAAATAAAATATTAATGATTAACTCTCACTTAAACACTACTCACTCTTAAAGGCAAAAGTCCAGTGTATCTTCTTCCAAATTAATGAACTCGTGGTGAATAGTATGTTTTGGGTAGATAGTAGATTTTGGCATAGGAACTGATGAATCTCTTTAGTATTAAAGAGAGTAATTGCATACAAGATTTTAATAGTTTAATGTCTTATCTCTCCAGCAGAACAGAATAGAGCATTGATTTAAAAGTAATTTAGGGACTGCAAGTCTTGTTTTTGTTCTTTTTAAGTAACCAAAGATACATTCATCTCCTAAGTTTTAAACTGTAATTTTGATATTTGACTTGTATTATTCTTTACATGACAAGTATGCAAGGCAATACTCCCTTGCTCACTCTTCCTTATGTTTAAAATGTAGTTTTCAATAAGACATTTGGCTCTCCCTTAGAAGCTTTTTATGTAATCCTTAAGGAGCCTTCACCTTTCCAAAATGCTGATATTCAAAACTTCATTCCTCTCAGGAGAGACCCCTGGCTACAACTTTTGCTTAATTAATGTCAGTAAACTGCCCCCAAGACATCATTTCAGAAGAGATTATAATATTGCAAGCTTAAAATCACCTTAACTAAATAAGTTTACTTTCCATTTTGGCTAGTGTTTAAGAAAAAAAAAAAGAATACGGAAGTTTCAAAATCTATGACTCATGTCTTCTAACAGTGGAGAGACTCTCTGACTTGGTCAATGTCATGGCGATACTCTTCGTCTACTTATCTTATGGTTTTATTAACTGAGAGAAAGGAAAGTCATCCTGTTATACAGCGTGGCTGCACTGGCTGACCCAACACTTTGTGACATGCATGCAACCATGAAGTTTCAAAAGGCAATATTTTATGAGCTCTATTGGCAGGCCTGGCTCTCTACTTTTTAAAAGCAGTACAGAATGAAAAGGATCTTCAGGCATACCTCCCACTCTGTCTTAACCCCTTCCTAGGTCTTTAAGAAATATCCGTTCTTACTTTTTATTACTATTTTTTTTTTTAAATCTTTAAACTGTATGTCCTGACATATACTGAAGAGAACTGACCAATGACTATTGCGATTTTTCTCCCCAGCGGTGCAAAACGAACGTGATCGAATAAGCACCAGAAGAAGCACATTTGATGGCAGCAACATCCCCTCCATTAACACACTGGCACAAGCAGAAAGTCGGTCTCGCCAGGTACCCGCCGCACACTAGTACCCCGTCCTCTTTAAAAGAATCAAATGTCTGTTTAGGCATAATTCTAAAATAATCTACATTCCTTTAAATGTGCTTACTACTTAAACACATTGCAGTTTTACTTTGAAAATATTAGGTGGACTGTTGACTTCCTGTTGACTTTCCCTGGATAACTTCCTGTTTTTAAACAGAAAAAAAAAAAGAAATGCATTTAAATGTAATATCATTAAATCAAAGTTAGTTTACAAGATTGATTTCAAATATTGAACGAGGAGCACAGTGCTCTGGAGGCACTATCTTGTTTGACTGATTAAACCTGTAAAATTGGTTACTATGACTTTTTGGGAGTTTGGTTAAGACCTATCATCGGGGCTTCCCTCCTTGAAAATGGTTTCTGGACTCAAGAACTCATTTTAGCATCTGAAACATGTATTTAAGGGAAGAGCCAGAATTCAGAAGCCAATGGAGAAAGAGTTTATTATTTTAAATTTCTAGAATGAGAATATCAATTCCAAAATTTAAAACATGTCTGTCATTAGTTATAGACATAAAAATAAATCATTTACAAATAAAATGAAGAAACCTTTGGAAGACAGGTTATTCTGGCATTGCCCCATTAGAAGAGTTCATGGTATTTTTCTATTGTAAAGCAAATTATGAAATAGCTAACTATTAATCAGGTTGTGTAATGAGTCTGTGTAACTACTTTCATTTTTGATAGCACGAGAGTGGTATGATGAGGCCAACATCACCATTATCATCAGTATTTGAAGATTACTGGATAGTCCTATAGAGCATTTATGGAATGGCTTAAAGGGAAACTGTGAGGAGATAAACATACACACAGAAAGATACGTACATCACACACATGCATATTCAAAAATTAAGTTTATAAGTACTTTTAGAAAGAGATTTTCCTTAGCAGAAAAGCATTTTGAACTCACTTATATTTTACATAGTTGGAAATTATATATAATTTGAAAACTTTTTCATCCCATGTTAAGCTTTTCAGTGTTGCCGAGTCAAAAGTTGGTTTCTTAATTTTATTTTGATTGGCTTTTACTTAATGTGGCAACATAACTAGTTCTGGCTTCTCGTCTAAATCCTTTCTTCTCAGTTTTGTAAACTGTATCCACTGGAAACATTTTGTTCAGATATTTAAAGAAGTTAAAGGTGGGCTCTCTCAGTGGAAAGGTCATTTTTTAATGAAAAATAAAATCTCAGAGTATATTTCATGTGAATACTGCATATCTTCCTGTATAGTCATTTTGAATTAGGAAACTCCCTGAAAGTTGAGTAACTTATTTTATGGGTTTGCTTGTAAAATAAGGTACCACTCCCAGAGCATGGTACTGTGCCATGGATGTTTTCCATTTAACTTGTACTGATTGGTATTTTTTCCCTCAATTTTAAAATGTTTCATATATTTCAAGATACTGGGGCAATGAGAGTGTCCATTTCAAAGGTGTTTATTCATTGGAATCATAGAAAAAAGAGAAATCACAGAGAAAGACAGATACCATATGTTTTCACTAATATGTGGATCTTGAGAAACTTACAGGATGACCAGGGGGAAGGGAAGAGGAAAAAATGTTACAAACAGGGGGAGGGAGACAAACCATAAGAGATACTTAAATACTGAGAACAAACTGAGCGTTGATGGGGGTGGGAGAGAGGGGAAAATGGATGATGGGCACTGAGGAGGGCATTTACTGGGTTGAGCACTGGGTGTTATATGGAAACCAATTTGACAATAAATTATATTAAATTTTTAAAAATAAATTAAAAAAAGAAAAAGAAAAAAGAGAAATGATACTCATTCTATTTTAAATGATAAATTAATGTAATCTTCTTAATGCCAGATCTCAGTCTCAAGCCCTGGGGCAAGCACTGACATAAATGTTAAGAAAATTGCAAGTATCAGTGATGTTTGCGAATCTATGAAGCAGCAGCTCTTAGTCTTGGTGGAATGGGCCAAATATATTCCTGCCTTCTGTGAGTTACCGCTGGATGATCAGGTATAAGTTAAAGATTTTATGAATGCTTTCAGAAATGATTGTTGAACCTTGCCAATTTTACGTGTTTTTTAAAATTAGATTTATAATAGATTTACCATAGTTGACAAGGGTTAACTTATCTTGTGAGAGAAAGATTGGCTTTCGTGTCCATTCACCTTGTTCTATTAAGAGGCACAACTGTTTACCTTCTATATTAGGGTTCTTGCAGATTTATTAATTGGGCAAAGTTGAGGAAGACACTGATCTTCCCTCTTGGAGTTTGAAAAGCTTAAGTGAAGAAGAAAAACAGATGGCAAGTAACTGCCATTGAAAGACAAATGTCTGGGGGGCAAATGGTACATTATTGTGTCTTGGTGTGTCTTGGAAGGCGCCATATAAAATTCCACTGAAACACCAGGCCACTCCTAGACCAAAACCTCATAGGCTGTGTTGGTGTCTTGGTAGAAACTTTATACGATTAACATAAAATTTTGCCTTTCATGTTGTCAATTTTATCCTAGCATTTACTGCATAAAAATGTGGGTTTGGCAAAAACATCTCTAGAATCCTGCTCTGAAATCTATGGAGAAATAGAATTCAAATACAATCATCTCTTCCTAATACATATATTTTGTATATTTTGTCATATATACATTAAGACATTTTAATGAATAGTTAAGAATTTTAATTTCTTGGTTTGTGAAAATTTGATTATTAGCTTCAGATTCATTTTTAAAGCTTCCATTTAAATGGTTTATAATATTTCGTAGATGCAAATAATTAGAAAATGTTTAATTCCCCACATTGAGTAAACCATTATATGTATTGTGCCCAGTATGTATTTTTACACCCTCTGACCAGTGCTCTTAGACACTCATACACAAAAACAAACAATCAAAGGGAAAGGTGCGTTTGTGATTGTTTAAAAATCAGAGAAGGGCAAAATATTTACACAACCAGAATGAGAAGTGATCATAGGAAGTCAGAAGTTATATTTCTAGGACAGCATTTCACCTGGCGACCAAAAAAAAAGAAAGAAAAAAAACCAAGTCCTATGATATCTGAAATCATTTTTAAAATGTTCTGTAACTGCTTTCCTGGTGTGAGTCATGGTTATTGACATATCGTAAAGATAGCTTAGCTTGGAAGGTTGTTTCAGAGTGAATAATGCTAAATTGCTAAAACATATGTGTCTGACCCCAAGCCATATAAGTAGGGTTATGTTATTTATCAGTTTTATACTTTTATTATCACTCCTCTTTAAAAGTTGCTGACTTATGTTTGAAGGCACTGATTTAAAAATTGGAGATTTAAAAATTGGAGAATTAAAATCTAGTAACCTGTCAAAAATGGTTTTTATTTGCTATACGACACTTGAATACTAACAATATAACATTACTAGCCATGGATGGGCAAATATCCAATGTGGTTAAGGCACTAGAGAGGTAGCTTTCAGTTTCATTAAATATTACATTATTTTATTTAATTCCCTCAGGAGCTCTGACATAACTGATATTATCTCCACTTAATAGTTTTTAAAACTGATCCATGATCAGTTAAATTCACTCAGAAAATTCATCAAATGAATATTTATTAGGACTACATTTCTGTTTTAGGGACTGTGACGATCTGGCAGTAAAAATACGGACTCGTCACGATTCTCATAAAGTCAGCACTCTATTTGGGAGAGACAGACAATAAAAAAAGATACAGATTATGAGTAAGTTAATTCTAGGTGGGGATAAGTTCTATAAAATGGAATGGGGTGAGTTGTAGAATGCCTGTGTTGGATTGGCAAGACCTTCTTTAAATTGGGGATTGGAAATGTTTCCTGAGACCTTGAAGGACAAGGGGCCGCCGAGCACACCAACACCTAAGGACAAGGCATTCCAGGGACAGGAGCATCATGTTCAAAGGCTCTGATGCTAGTCAAGATAATAAGCCTAGAGAAATGAGAGCAAGGGATGTCACAAGATAAGTCGGAGGAAGGTGTGCAAACCATTGTGATTTCACCTGGGAGGCCATTCATAAGGCTTTTAAGGTTTCATTGTAAAGACAATTAGAAACCAGTGAAGAGTTTCCAGGAGAGGCATAATACTAAGTGACTATTATTTCACAAATGTTATTTGGGAAGCTCTGTCAAGAAGGATTTAGGATGGAGGAACCAGAAGGGAAGCAAGAATCAACATATTAGCTCTGTGGAGCGCATTGTGGCAGGCAAGATGATGACCATGGGGCGGTAGCTATGGAGAAGCAGTCGTACCTGGATTTGCTGTACGATTAGAAAGGAATCAAAGTGGACTCTCGTTTCTGATGTAAACAAGCATTTTGGATGAGGGGTTCATTTACTAAGATGATGAAGATATTAGAGAAACATTACTTCGATGTTTTATACTTGGAATGCTTCCTAGTCTTCCTAGTAGAGGTGATGGCAAGTAGGCAGTTGAGCACATGCGGAAAGCTCAGTTAGTTGAGAGCTCAGTGCAATTAGTTTCAATCTACAAAGTGTTGGCAATGAGGCCACCCATCCTCTTCTCAGTTTGTCACAAGTCCTTGCTTTGCTTTTATTTATTCAGTTTATTATGCGTAATAGAGTGTGTTTTAAATTGGGGATTTTCTTATCTAGTCCTGATGACTACACTTTGAGGTTTTTATCACTACCTCCATTTAACAGATGAAAACTCCTGAGTCCCAAACATACTAGTTAGCATATCTAAAATTCAACAGGTAGTTGGCCAGGCCAATGTGACCAGGCCAGCATTTGAACTCTTTTTGATTCTATTTCATTCCCAATCTACTTTTTTGTTTGTTAGTTTCCATTGTATTATCTTCTAAGCTTTAGAAATTTTGACAAGTAAAACTCTATTGACATGCTGAAATAGAAAAATGGAAGGCTTAATGATGGCAAGCATCTATGAATATTATAGTTTATTAAAACCAAAGAAAAAGTCCCAGGCTTAAAGAACACTGAATTAATCAGATACATATTATACCATCTTTTAATCATTATATTTTAGAATTAATTGTTAAACTTGAAATTTTTCATTAAGGTGGCACTGTTGAGAGCTCACGCAGGGGAACATTTACTGCTTGGAGCTACAAAGAGATCCATGGTGTATAAAGATATTTTGCTTTTGGGTAAGTTTTTTTTTTTTTTTAATTTAAGAAGAAATTATGCATGCTTCATCTTTGCACCGGATCTATTCTGTATGTAGCAAGCATTCAAGACACTGTCAAATGGTATTCTCATTTCACAAATTGGATTTAATTAATTGTGTCTTCACTCAAGACCCTATCTTTCTTGACTTGATTGCAGGAAAGTTCAGAGGATGTTGAGATGTTGCGGGTGCATTAAAATTTAAAAATAAGAGTTGGAGAGGGGCACCTGGTTGGCTTAGTCAGTAAGCATCGGACTTTGGCTCAGGTCATGATTTCACAATTGACAGTTCGAGCCCCAGATCAGGCTCTGTGCAGACAGCCCAGAGCCTGGAGCCTGCTTCAGATTCTGTGTCTCCCTCTCTCTCTCTGCCCCTTCCTCGCTCACACTGTCTCTCTCTCTCTCATAAATAAATATTTAAAAATTTAAAAAAAATAAGAGTTGGAGATGGTGGTCAAAAGGTACAAACTTCCAGTTACGAGTTAAATAAATACTATGGACTCAATGTACAACATGGTGACTAGAGCTAACACTTGTTGTATATAATATATGGGGAAATTGTTGAGAATAACTTCTAAGTATTTTCATCACAAGGTTTTTTTTTTCCCCTTCTGTTTTCATTGTATTCCTGAGTAGATGGACATTAATTGAACTTACTGTGGTAATCGTCTCATAATATATGTACATCAAACCATCATACTGTCCATCTTGAACTTATACAGTGGATGTATGTCATTATTTCTCAATAAAACTAGAAGGAAAAGATTTTAGAATAAAAGAGAAACATAGCTCAATAAACATAATATTGAAATATGTTTAAATCCTATCAGGACAATGAATTGGTGATTTATGTGACCCCTTTATTGGGGCCTCAGTGTTGTTTCCCACTCCTTGAATGGCTACTTAAATACTTGTTTTATACACTTCCGAGGAACATGTTTATTTCCTATGACCTCATTGCCTATGATATGATGCAAAATCCCAAGTTAAAAAAATTATTTGCGCTGTGTCTGAAAGTCCTGATAGTTAAGTTGTATTGCTGGAAGAGGCGAAGTAGGATGGCAGGTTGAATGGGAGAAGAAGAAGCAAAGGGAAGGCTTTTGTCTTCCTTAAGTAATTGCTTCAATCCCCCCACCTTACCTTTTAAAGTTAGTTTTCCTGTTGAGAGAGTTGAGATCACTCTAATGATTATTACCTCCACTTCTCGCTGGCTGTGTGAAATGAGAACTAGATTGCTCATTCTATCTTTGTGTTAGATATTTTGACCCAAAATAGAAATAAAGTATAATATATTTATCATATATAATATGATATAGCTAATATAACAGATACAACTAATATCTATTGAGGACTTACTATGTAAGATGCACTCTCTAAGTGCTTTACATATAAATACACACTATCTCATTTAATCCTCATGATAACCCTAAGGGATAGGTACTATTATTCTGCAGGTGAAGAAATGCAAGCAGAGAAAGTTTACCTAAGCTCACAAAACTAGTAAGGTATAGAGACAGGATTCTAAACCACATAATGTGACTGCAGAGAGGATGCATTTGGATTCTATTAAACACTCTCCTGCATTTATAACACTGCTATAATACTGCTGTCATTGTAGATTTGAATACAATATACTTAAAAACCCAAATGTACTTGCTACCTGATTCTAAATTGTTTTGCCCTGAATAATTAGGTAAACTAACCTTTCATAAAAGCAAGAATACATATGGGGTGCCTGGGTGACTCAGTAGGTTAAGCGTCCAACTTCAGCTCAGGTCATGATCTCACAGTTCGTGAGTTCAAGCCCTACTTCAGACTCTGTGCTGACAGCTAGCTCAGAGCCTGGAGCCTACTTCAGATTCTGTGTCTCCCTCTCTCTCTGACCCTCCTCTGCTCATGCTGTCTCTCTCTCTCTCTCTCTCTCAGAAATAAATAAAACATTAAAAAAATATTTTTTAAAGACTACATTTTTTTGGTTCTTTTGCACAAGTTGTTACACTGAAGATTGCCTTTGCCTACAGTGAAAGAATTCAGAATACTGACTTTTGATAAAACCAGAAAATAGCAATTTAGCTGTTATCTTAGGAACTTTAATAAGCTTCTAATTATCTAATATTTTCTAAGCTGTATATTTGTCACTTATAGCCAGAGACTTTATAAATTAGAGCATCCTTAGGGATTAGTCGGGTCTCCACCCAATTTCTGAACTTTGTTGAATTCATCTACTTAGGCTTGTTAAAATTGTGTTTCACAAGTTGTGACACCAACATACATCCAGATCACTAAAGGAGTCCTATTTTTATCCAGTGTAAGCAAGAAAATTTCTTTAGGTTTTGTATTACGCTCTTTAATCATTAAGACACTAATAGATAACTGACATAATGGAAGGCTAATCATTATATTTTGCTTCTCTCCTGTCAATTATTAGCTTGTTACTAGTCTGTACTTTTGTGTTATCACTAGTGACTGAGGCTGTTAAAATGCATGTGATCATATTATCAATGTCATTGATCCTTCAGCTGTTAAGTTTTCTAGCATAACTAACCTACCACTACTGAAAGGACGTACTATTCCTATTCCTTCACAGGAAGTATCATTTAAAGTATTTATTTTGTAAAAACTTAAATCATATCCGACAGTCTTTTGTTGGAGTGTGTTGATCTTTTTTTTTTTTTTTTCCCTCTTAGGAAACAACTACGTAATTCACCGCAACAGCAATGAAATTGAGATCAGCCGCGTGGCCAACCGGGTTCTAGATGAGCTGGTACGACCATTTCAAGAAATTCAGATTGATGACAATGAATATGCTTGTTTGAAGGCAATCGTATTTTTTGATCCAGGTTTGTTTTCAGAATTCCATTAAAAAATAATTATAAGGAAAATCAAAGCATTCTTTAATATTGGAATACTTACTCTCACACGCTAGCGAGACGCGATCTCTTAGATTGCCCCTTTTCTTCCTTTCTTAGATGCAAAAGGGCTGAGTGACCCGGTAAAGATTAAGAACATGCGGTTCCAGGTCCAGCTCAGTTTGGAGGACTACATCAACGACCGGCAGTACGACTCCCGGGGCAGGTTCGGCGAGCTCCTCTTGCTGCTGCCCACGCTGCAGAGCATCACCTGGCAAATGATCGAGCAAATACAGTTCGTTAAACTGTTTGGGATGGTTAAAATTGACAACTTACTTCAGGAAATGCTACTGGGTGGTGAGTGCACTTAAGAATTTCTTTGTTTTTGGGGCGCCTGGGTGGCTCAGTCAATTAAGCCTTCGGCTCAGGTCATGATCTCAATGTTCCTGGGTTTGAGCCTCGCCTCGGGCTCTGTGCTGACAGCTCAGAGCCTGGAGCCTGCTTCGGATTCTGTGTCTCCCTCTCTCTCTGACCCTCCTCCCCTGATCACGCTGTCTCTCTCTCTCTCTCTCTCTGAGAAATAAATAAAACATTAAAAAAAAAGAATTTCTTTGTTTCTCTATTAGCATTGCACTCTGAAAATGGTTGACCTGTTTGTTTGTTTTTCTTATTCCAAGTATTTTTTTAAAGTTATTTATTTGAATTCAACTGACTCAGCATACGGTGCAATAGTGGTTTCCGGAGTAGAACCTATTTATGTTTGTCTGTGACATAGTGAGCTCATTTTTTTTTTTTTTATCTTTAGAAAGTCTGCAAAACTCATTTGATGGAGACAAAAATACTTGAACATATTGAAATCCTCATTCTTACTAGTCTCTGCCCCATATAGTTCTTTCCTCAGTTTTTATCCTTTTAAATATCGTAAATGGAAACGAATTTCCTATTTTTAAGACTCTGTGAGGTGTGTTACATTTTTCTATGCCTTGATTCCTTTAAAAGCTCAAGGATATCAATACTGCAACATAACCTAAAATTATTTGCAGTAAATACCTTAAAAATAAATATTTGCTCCCAAAATAATTAATTGACATCACACAATGAGAAGGGAAAAATGAGATTTCATTGCTGCAATAAATGTCAGGAATAAGTTAAGAAATCATTTATTTTGTGTTCGGATCTAAATTAAATTTCCTTGTAAAATCGCTTTATTTTAGTTTAGTTTAGGTTTAGTTTTCTGGTGCTTAATGTGTTCCTAATGACATCTTTCTGAAATAAAAGTTGTTTATGCTATTAGTGTGATCCCAAATACTATAAACTTGAGGTAAGTGATTCTTGGAATTGCCTTAACAACAGGCAGCAAACCTAATGATTCCAGGAAACGGCACACAAGGTCCATTATTAATATACAACATAACATGATACAACATTAATCCAGCCAATGCACAGTGAAAGCTGACATTGTCCTTAATATGGCAGCAGTTCTATTCATTTATATTTGAAATCCCAAAAAGCACCTTGCAAAAATAGCAATATTCAAGCTGTCAATCAAAGCATTCATTGCAAGGTAAACTTGCCGTCGCTGATTAAATATCACTAACTCAGGCGTCTTTTTATCTTCTCTAGGCGCACCCACTGACACCAGTCACCTCCATCATCCAGTGCACCCGCATTTGTCTCAAGATCCATTAACTGGACAAACTATACTTTTAGGTCCCATGTCAACACTGGTTCATACTGACCAGATCTGTAAGTATCTTTTCAACCATGATATTTTTTAAACCTAATTAAGAAAAGGTGGAATTTGGGGAAAGAATCTATCAGTGCCCAGAAATACCAAAAATTAGGTGCTTCTGTGGGACTCAACCGTGGGAGACTGTGCTATTCAGCTAGTCACTGCTCTCCTTAGGCATGGGTTTGCTCCCTCAAATGGGATGTGAGTACATACATGTTTCTAAAGTACCACAGAATGTCCGGCAGTCCTGGTTTGGTCTGGTAATGGAGGGCTGTAAAAAGGACTGTGCAAGCTGGAACCATGCAAAAAAATCTTATTAATCAGTAGGAAAATTATAGTGGATTGTGACCTTTAAAAATGTTTGCCGGGGCGGCTGGGCGGCTCAGTTGTTAAGCGCCAGATAGACACTTGGTTTTGGCTCAGTCATCATCTGATGGTTCGTGGGATTAAGCCCCATGTTGGATGCCGAACTGACAGCAAGGAGCCTGCTTGGGATCCTCTCTCTCTCTCGGTGTCCCTACCCTGCTCTCGTGCATGTGTGTGTGTTCATGCTTTCTCCCTTTCTCCCGCTCTCTTAAAATAAACATTTAAAAATAAGTAACAAATAGGTAAATAAACATTTTATAAAAAGCGTGCCGAAACATTAAGAACTCTCTTAACTACAGGTTATAAATCTCTAGTGAAGCTGAATAACAATAATCCTAATATCTATTTAGGATGTTGTAATGTAAGCATTAGATACAGTGAGAGTTAACATGTTTTGTTTCTATTTTAAAAAATTGTGAAGAAGGAGCACCTGGATGGCTCAGCCGTTTCAGTGTCTGACTCTTGATCTTGAGCCCCGCATCAGGCTCTGCGCTGACGGCGTGAAGCCTGCTTGGGATTCTCTTTCTTCCTCTCTCTCTGCCCGTCTCCTGTTTGTGCCCCGCCCCCAGAATAAATAAAAAACTTTTTTTAAAAATCCGTAAAAAAATTACGAAGTGTAGTTTCAACAGTGCTTCTTTCTTTCCCCTGATCTAAATTGCAAGTGGAAAGAGGATCTTTTCTATGCCTTGATGAATTTTACTGTTTTTGGAAGTTTGGATCAGCTTTCAACATTTCACCCTTTGCAATTTCCGTGTCTGAAATGTCTCTGAGAAATTATGTAATTTGAAGTTTTTTCATTAATGTCCATCAGCTTTCCTTCACAAAAATCCAGAATGCAGATTTATTTTTATTTATTGTTTTCATTTAAACTTTAGTTACCATACAGTGCAGCATGATTTCAGGAGTAGAATTCAGTGATTCATCCCTTACATACCACACCTAGTGCTCATCACGAGTGCCCTCCTTAGTACCCATCCCCGATCTAGCCCATCCCTCACCCACCTCCCTCTATCAACGCTCAGTTTGTTCTCTATCATTAAGAGTCTCCTGTGATTTGGTTCCCTCTCTTCTCCTCCCCCTACCTTCCCATATGTTCATCTGTTTGGTTTCTTACATTCCACATATGAATGAAATCATATGGTATTTGTCTTTCTGACTGACTTGTTTCACTAGGCATAATACATTCTCGCTCCATCCACATTATTGCGAATGGCAAGATTTCACAGAAGGCAGATTTAGAGACTCAAACAGCAGCAGTGTCTGCATTCTCAGGGGCAGGATTTCTTCTGCAACTCCATCCGTGTTCCATTCACTTCCTGCTTTGTCACTTTTTGCCTCTCTGTCTTTTTGCCAATTCTGTTTTAATTGCCCATTGTTTTGCAAAATGTCATGGGAATTGATCAATCGGAGATGAGGAGGCAACACAACTACCTACTTAGTTGTCAGTACGTGAGCTGAATAAAATAGGTTCAGTGACATCCCAGACAGACTTCAGGTTGTGATGTGGATGGTCACTGATCACAATACACATCTGTTACTGAGGTGATTCTTGCAGACCGAAGAGTTAGCAGTTGAGTTTGTGTTTATGCAATTACTCACAGTTAATTGTGAGTTACTATGCTAACTGCAATTTGAACCATGTTTTTGCCAGACTGGTGCTATTTGTCTAAGCCCTAATAACTGAAATTCGTGAATGTCAGATTTGGGCAAAAGAGGGAAAACACTGGAAAAACGTTTTGGAAATAAAAGAAATGCATAAATAGTAGTGGTTAGTAGCAAAGGTAATTTGATAATATTGCAGATTTAACACAAATCTTATTTTTTATAAGCTACGCCAGAAATACAAATCTGTATTTGAGAAAATACCTAGGATTGTTTCTGAATTTATACTAAGTATTCTCACATTTACCTTGGATCTATATCCTCTTAACACTAAACCAGCCAACTCACTGAGATTCCTTGAGTTACTGTGATATAATCATTATGCGTACCTGTATCGCCTACTGAATTTACAATAGCCCATAATAACTAGTTACAATGCAGTTTCGTGGAAATGTTCAAAGAAATGTAACAATTTAGTGAGTACCACCTGACTGCTACCTGGCTGGGTAGGGAAAGTAGAGGCCCCAGAAATGGGTATTATCCCAGTTATCCTTTAAGTACAACCACCGGGAAACCTATGTGTAAATTGTGTCTGAAACACGAAGTTCTCTGACTACATGATAAAGGCAGAAATAAAATCAGTAAAACATAACTCAAGTTATGGAAATAGTACTTGAAATATACTTGAAAGATATCAATTTGGGACCATCCTTCCCAAGCAGATGTTACCATTTTCCTCTCATAGTCAAAAGCAGAGAGGCCAAGTCCAATGCCATCTCTCTTAGGGAGCAGTTATTCATAAACTCAGAAAATAAAGCACATTAACAACATATTAAACATTATAGTCATCGGCTGGCAAAGAAGTTTAGCAGTTCTGCTGGTGGTTGAATCTTTTACTTTTTAAATGTTAGTTTTCTAGTATTTTTAAAAGTATATTTGCTGACCCTAATCTATTTAAAATCACATCATATTTCACATTTTTATGTTACCTCTTTCAACGTAATATTTCTGAGAATTATTTGTGAAGGAAAAATTTGTTCTCTTAAACCTCTTTGGAATAGTTTGTATTTTATGCAAAACAAAACATTAAACACATGCACAAAAAAATGTAAGTTCATGTGTATTTTCCTGGCCTCTTAGAGCAGGCTCCCAGTGGGCTTAGATTCATCCCAAATATCCAGAAATAATTTTTTAAAGCAAATATAGTTATTCTTCTGTTAATTAAACTGTATCTAAATATGTTGTTCCCAAGCAATTGCTAAACTATATTTAATAATGTAAAGTCAATACATAAAAGAAGATCAGGCAGAAACAACTGTTCTTACTTTTGTATCAATTTTTAAAAGCTATTTTGAAAAAAAGAGTCTAAAGTTCGCAGTGCTTTAGTCTGATTATCAAACTTTTCTACCCATTCTGTTAAATATATGGAATTATAATCAATGTGAATATTGAAATATTTCAAGTTTTAAAAAATTAAAAATCTAGAATAGCTCTTAGATTATTTTATAATATAGTAAAGTTTGCAATGGGGAAAATATTATTCTAGATAAAGAAGTATTCAAACTGTAACTTCTTTTTTTGTTTTCAGTTACTTGGGCTTGCTCTGTGTTGAGGAAGGGATAGGTGAGCTCAACTGTAATAGAATAATAATAGAAATGCCAGGATTTTTCAGATGCTTTTCATTTCGATAATAGGTTTCAAAGCACTTGCAGAATATCTTAACTTTTTATATCATCTCTTGTTTGAGTTAGTGGAATCCAAACCAAATATACTTTATTTTATGTGCATTTTTCATTGCAAGAATTGTACAGTCGTTTTCTAAGATTTGAAAAAAAAAAAACCCTGGCATTCTGTTAATTCTCTTCATTAACTTTTTCTCTGCTGAGTTTGTGAGAAAATCAAATACTCATAAATGCTATTAAGAAAGACAGGAAGTGATTATTGAGTGACTGTTAAGATGTGAAAGCACATTCGATATGGATGCTATCTGGGAGTGAAGAGAGCAGTGCAACTCAAGTAGCACCTCAGTGTATTAGGTAATCATACCTTATAAGGTATTAGATAATCATAATTTATATATGATCTTTTAGAAACATCTCCAAAGTGAAATAATGCGTATCGGCGTCATGCAGGGCTTGCTAGGCATGGTGTGATGGTCACCAACACGTAAAATTCTCTGATTCTTTTTTAGCAACTCCTGAGACCCCACTTCCTTCTCCACCACAAGGCTCTGGACAAGAACAGTACAAAATAGCCGCAAACCAAGCTTCAGTGATTTCTCACCAGCCTCTCTCCAAACAAAAGCAATTGTGAGAATGTTTACTCCTGAAGGGCACTGCATAAATGTGAAAACTTGTTGCTCTTAAAATAACTCAGGATAGCACTTTTGGCAAACTCTTAGCCAAGGCTTCTTCATGGTGCTGTTATAAGATGGTATCCTATTTTCTTGTTTATATACTCATTTTGTTTGTTGTTGCTATTGTTTAAAACTTTCAGATGCAAATAATGTATATCTGAGTTTCAAGATGTCTGTATAGTGTATTTTTCCAACTTCCCTTGCACTGCTCTGGAACCAGATGAATCTTATGTACTACTTTCATTTGTTGTCTTGATATTAATTTAAATCTGTAAATAATTGCTTCATTGTGATGCTGATGCAGAACTGAGTGTTCTTTTTTGACTAAGAATGGTAGATCAGCAACTCCAGATCAATGTGAAATGAACCCTGGTTTTTTTTTTTTTTTTATCAATTTTAAACTTGAAGTTAGAAAAACAAAGCAGTTGTTATAAAATAGGAAATATTTCTATGAAGACGAATCACTTGTGTATATCTACTGGCTAAGAAGCATCTTTTTGGCCTACAGTTATGTATGCCTATCTTAAGCTTAGAAAATTATAAATAGTCATTCTTATGATTGGCTACTGCTTGTAATCTGCCTATATTTGAAGATGTATTTTAATGTAGAACATGTTTTACCAATCAGGATACAGGATAAATGCTAAAAAAGGAAATCCTTCAAACAGTGGTTCGACCAAGAGAAACACTGATTTCTCTCTCCTACAACAATCTCGTAGTCATCCAGTGACGTGAATTTAGCTTATGCCCACATCTAGTTCCCAGGGAGCCTGGGAGAGGAGTCTTTAGGTGATGAGCCTTGTGCCGACTAAAACGACACCTCCCTCGGAGACTGATATCGGGAGACAAACTGGGCGTCTGTCACAAGCACATTGTCTCACTTAATCCTCACAGCAACCCTGTAAGGGAAGGGTTCTTACTATGGTTTTTAAATATATGCAATTGATGTGATGACTGAATCCTGTCCATCCTGTTATCTGTAACACATATTTACATTTAATCAATGAGTGTAAATTTGTTGCAGCATGAGTAAGAAACCACTGTTGTATCCTTAACGTCTTCCTCCTAAAAAAAACACCAAAAACAGAAAAACTAAAACAAACTAAAACAAAACAAAACAGAACTTTAAAAAAATTAAAGGGAATAAAAGATATACCAGATAGGTTATGATGAAAACACAAATTCAAATCACTGACTCAGCAGATTTTCAAAAGTCCAGTGGACTGAGGAGTATAGTTCACTGGAGCCCTAAGTATTTGATGTCATCTAAAGCCAAAGTTTATTTAAAAACAATTAATGATGAGCCACCTCAGGAAATAGTGATGTCTCTTACTCTCTTTCCCTCTAACTTACACACACACACACACACACACACACACACACACACACACACACACTTTATTTCCTGAAGCAAAGAGATATCACTGAGTAATTATGAATGATACAAAATATAGTGTCCCAAACTGTAAGAGACTAAATTACATGAGTTTTACAGAATTTCTCAAAATTTCTAAGATTTCATAACCCCCACTTATCCTACAAATAAAAAGATTCTGTTAATGTTAACTAACTTATTAAGTCAGAGTAGAAAAGTGATTAATTAGAAGGTATCATGGATTTAATAAAATCAAAATCCCTTCTATAGCTGGTACCTGAAAACTGTAAAATGTATCTTTGAGAGTGAGTGAGGGAAGAAAAAAGTTTACTTGACTCTTACTTTTTGGAAATTTACTCTAGCACTCAATTTCATGTTTAAGAATGCTTTCGATCTTTATAAATAACAAATATCTTTTGTAGGTTTCAGTTTAACTTTTTGTTCTGTTCTTTTAGTAGATATTAAAAAAACCTTTAAAATGTAAACCATAAAATTCATTTTTAGTGAACCCTTTAACTTATCTGCATATATTTACTAAACAGCTTTGTTTTAGAAATTATTGCTAACGATTTTATTTTAATAACTATGGCCAGGGAATTTTTTAATATAATATTTTTGTATACTTAACTGCCAAAAATGATGGACAAAGAGGAACTGAAGTTTTCAGCATATTTTCAAAATATTAATAATGAAACTTATTGCTTTTATATAGCACAAACTTTTTCAGGTAATAAATATGAATAATTTATTGTGACACAATGATTCGTTTTATGAATGTAAACTTATTTTTATAAATTTTACTGTTGAAAATCAAAACTTACTAATTTTTAAGTGTAAATTATAGTGAGATTAAAATATTTCTAAACTGTGATGTGTTGTTTCACTGAACTTTCTAAATAAAAATTGAGAAAAAAAAACTGAAGCAGGGTCCTTCATTATTGTTTAAAATGATTTTATAATTTTAGGGGCGCCTGGGTGGCTCAGTTGGTTAAGCGTCTGACTTCGGCTCAGGTCATGGTCTCGCGGTTTGTGTGTTCGAGCCCCGCATCGGGCTCTGTGCTGACTGCCATCTCAGAGCCTGGAGCCTGTTTCAGATTCTGTAACTCCCCCTCTCTCTGACCCTCCCCTGCTCACACTGTCTCTCTTTCTCAGAAATAAATAAAACATTAAAAATTTAAAAAAATAAAATGATTTTGTAATTTTAGAGATATGGATAATATAAGGACATTTCATTAAATTCATATATAGCTCACTAATACTGGTCTTTAGAGACCAAAGCAAAATTAATTAGCACATCTCCAAATAATCATAGAATTGGATGCTGACTGAAAGGAGAATCCTCACATTTGCACTGTATTATGTAGTTATTCGTTAAAGTTTTGTGATAGTGATTAAAATAAATGAGCTAGCCTGGCTTAAATGTTGTATCCATATGCTCTGGCAATACAGTTTTAGCCTAGATGTTTTCATTGCTGTTGTCCTCTGTTTATACTTAAAGCTTTTTTTGGAAAATTTCTTAAAATATAAAGACCAGTAAATTTTATTTTTATAAAAATTCTACTGTTTTACTTTAGTTTTACTCTTATCAGTGTAATATACCTACAAAATTTAAAAACAAATTATACTTTAGGTTTATAGAGAAAACCTGAAGTACTCCATTTGACCACCCCCTCTTCCCCACATTCTGACCCTTCAGGAAAAACACTCAAATATTGTGGCCGTCTTATCTGGTATTTTCTCCATAGTTTATCACATTTTTCAAGATTTTTTTTTCAGTTTTACACCTTATCTAAACTCAACTCCCACCATATTCTCCCAAAATTTTATGTCAATATTTTTTACTCAGTAACTACTACTTAAATGATTGCTTAACATGTTTTAAAATATGAAACATGTAATTTTTATATCTTTGTGTGTTTATACTGCTTTTATAACATTTATTTCAAGGCTTTAATTTATAGCATTTATTTCTAGGCTTTAATTATAGCTTATTGTCAGTGAGAGTAAACCCCAGGAGAGCTGGTACCAGTTGGGGACACTTTGAATTCCCAAGATGCAACAGAATTCCTAGCAATTAATAGATGATCAATAGTGCTTTCTAAATTAGACAAGATATTAGTCACAACCATGAATTCTTGTTAGTAAAGCTCAAGAAGGAAATGAAATGAAGATAAAAATAATATATTTACCTCTTATTCAATGGATTATTCTTAGATAATAGTAACTTTCTGTACGACCATGAATTTGTCATATTGATTTGTAAAAGTAAAAATAGTAAAAAAAAATCAAATTATTTTCATCAGTGAAATATTATCACTTAATTTTGTTTGTATTTTGTGATTTTTTTCTGATATGTTTTAGTACAGATTTTGCCAAATTATTTTTCGTATTTTAAAACATAAACTTTGTTAAAAAGATATTTTGCCACACAAAATGTATTGTATTTTATAGGACAAAAAACAGCATCAAAACACAAAAGTTTTTTTAAAATAATACATTGGTAGTTTGTGCTCATTTAATCCAATTGTAATTTACACAAGCCATTTCCCTGCTTATTCTAGGCATTAGGGCTACCGGCGGTTAGTAGATAGTCACAATATTGCCTATTTATTTTTTTTTAAGCTACAGAATGATGTGGACTTTACACACTGATAATTTAGGAAAAACATGTAAAGCCCATTCACTCTAACATAATGTTGGTAAAGGAGAGAAATGAAATTAGGTTATATTATTGATTATTTTATTTCTAAGTCATTGGTGCACTTGCACTGTATAATAATTCAATTTAAACATAAATGTAAAGATCTAATGAGCAGTTATATGGCAGATAAATAAGATCAGAAACACAAATCAAAACATGTAGTGGTGTGTGTTTAGAAAAACACTGATCTTAATCTAGAGTTGGATTGCTTGGTTTAAAAAAGGAAAATCTGAAATGCCATCACAAGAACACAACATGACAGTATTTCTGCACCATAATTAAAGTATTTATGCTATGGAATTGCAATAAATCTTTTCCAATATACAGAAAATATTTTTACAATGACATATATCATGATAATTCTTGAATAAAAATAAAATTAAGGGGAATTTTAACATAAGCATATATAATATCTCATAAATATTTATTTTTTACATACTGGGTTCAAGGAATGAACTAATTTACTAAGCTGAATTTAGTCAGGAAGACAAAAATGAAGGAAATAGACTTTTTTCTTAAGGGGCTTGAAATTCAGTGAGGAAGATTGATAAGTTATTAATGTTTATAACAGAGAAAGCAGTCAGTGTTAGGATTCAGTGTCCCATAGAGATGAAGAGTTTAGGCTGAGCCTAGAATCAAATGTGGGCTCTAGTGTGTAATATCTGTAAAATTATTTTCAAGTTCTTCCTGAGTATCAGTTTACTCATCTTTAAACAAAATAAAACAAAACAAACACCAACAAAGGAGTGATAGTACTATTAACATCAGGTAGACTATGATCAGGATGAGTTGAGAAAGTTTATAAAATATGCTTATCATGGGATAAGGCTTAGTAAACAGTAAAAAAATTATTAGCACTGTTATTAAAGGAATACACAAGTTCTGAGAGCACAGATTTTAAAAAGTAATGATTTCTGATTGTGAATATTATAATGATTAGTTCAAAATCATGATCTAATGCAAGTATAGATATTTTCTTAAGTATATTTTAGCATCTACATATTCCTTCCAATAGCTTCTTAGAACATGTTTTGGAGAAATTTCTCTTTAAAATATCATCTTGGAAAATAATGAAGTTATTTTTCATACTATTTATGATAAAGCATCTTAATGCTGTAATGTGAATTTCAAGAGCTTAACTGAATAAATCATTTTTTAAAAAAACATTTATTTATTTATTTATTTTGAGAAAGAGAGTGTGTGAGAGTTGGAAAGGGGCAGAGAAAGAGGAAGAGAGAGAGAATCTCAAGCAAGCTCCATTCCACCAGTGCATGACCCAGGGGATCATGACCTGAACTGAAATTACGAGAAGGGCACTTAACTGACTGAGTCACCCAGGAACTCCAGTAAATCCATTTTTTTAACCAGTTAAATAAATTCTCAGGTTAAAAGTGACCCACATAATCTGGTCTTGATTATAATTTGAATAGATACAAGGAATTCTTAAATATATTGCATATTCTTTTTTTTAAATATGGTACTCTAATAAGACAATGCTATTTTCATACCCTGGTCAAAGCATTGCAATAAGGAATTACATAAAGTAGCCAAGATTTTTTAAAAATATTATTTAATGTTTATTTTTGAGAGAGACAGAGTGTGAGAGAGGTAGGGGCAGAGAGAGAGAGAGACAGAATTTGAAGCAGGCTCCATCCAGGCTGTGAGATGTCAGCACAGAGCCCGATGCGGGGCTTGAACTCATGAACTGTGAGATCATGACCTGAGCTGAAGTCAGAGGCTTAACTGACTGAGCCACCCAGGCACTCCTAAACTAGCCAAGATTTTTATGCTATGGTTACAAAATGACCAATATTTTATAAACACTAGTGGAAAGATAATTATTCAAAAATTACTTATATATATTTTTTTACTTTATAAACAAGAATTTAAAAGGGATATACAATATCTACTGCAATACATATTTCTATTATATAAGAAGTGACTGGCTGGAAAGGAAATGATAGATATGCAAGGAAGTGGTTCATTCTCATCCAGAAATTAATGGTGCACCTGAACCAGGTAGCCATAATGACCCGAAGGACACACCTCAAGGGTGCAGATTTTATGTGGCAATCTCCAAGATCCAGACGGTCTGAGTGACATGGTCTGTGTTCCTGGTGCCCTATGTGTCGTAAATAATTACACAGGTGCAATCACAAGAGAGCTATAAATGAGAATCACCGTAAGTTAAATCCTATAGGTTGAGAATTTTCCATAATTACAGAAATCTCAGAGTGTTGGATTTTGAGATTTTGAGATCTGGCCAAGTATTCACAGCAATTCACTACGGGGCCAAGAAGGTCTGTCTCCTGACTCCCAGGTGAACTCAGAGAGGGTCAGATACAAAGTGCAGCCTCTCCCAGGAAACCATCTGAAAAGTTGCAAAATTATTTCTTCAACTTGTGCATTTGGGTAGCTAAAAAGTCATGAAATCTCAGCACCAGTAAGTATTAAAAGAAAGATCATTAGTTACAATTATATTTGTTACAGTTACATTTAATAAATGTAATTACAATTCATGCAAGTGAAGATATTTTGGTTGTTTAGCTTTAGAAATAATTGGGTTTTTTTTCTTTATTTGGCACAGAAAAACATTTTAGCAAATTATAAAATTGGATACTTGATTCAGAGCTTTGGGCCATGCAGTTTTCTTTATTCTCTTCACATGGTTAACACATTGTTAATAGTTAATGTGTCAGCTCTATGTCACCTCTTTAATTTTTTAAAATATTTATGTATGTATGTATGTATGTATGTATGTATGTATTTTGAAAGAGAGCTAGAGACAGGGAGTTGGGGAACAACGGAGAGAAAGAGAAAGACAGAATTCCAAGCAGGCTCCACACTGCCAGCACACAGCCCACCACAGGACTGGATTTCACAAACTGCGCAATCATGACCTAAGTTAAAATCAAGAGTCAGACACTTAAATGACTGAGCCACCCAGTCATCCCTGTGTCACCTCTTCAGAGAGATTCTCTTTGACTCTATCCTCTGAGTTATCTTCCCTATCATCAGAATAATGAGTGCTTCCAAAAATGTATCTCAATGAACAATTAGTTTCTTATTTGTCCATTTGCTTTCCCTGCTTTCTCCCTCTCTCCCATTTAGAATGTAAGCTATATGAGACAACAAATCATGTCTAATTTATTCATCATTTTACTCCTAGTAGAGTTACAGAGAATGGAGCTTACATGGACACCTATTTGTTGCATTAACTAATTGAAAGACAAACATTTAGTTCAGAGGAATTATACACAGCCAGTCCTCTTCATCCCTAGAACAACCACAAGAAAGTTCTATAAAGAGCTGTAAATAAAATGATAGAGATAAAAATGGAATCCTTAAAAATGCTAAGCTGACTTACAGTAAAGCAGAAATGAGAAAAAGAGGGGAAAAGAACAGAGGGAAATAAAAAAAAAAACAAATACATGACAATAAACTTAAACACAAACCCATCAATAATACTTTAACTATAAATTAACTAAACATTTAAAGTCAGAGATACTCAGACTGGATACAGAGAAGATTCAGTTAAATGTTGTTTACATTTTAAATATAAGGCCACAGATGTACTGAAAATAAAGAACAGAACCATCCTTTTCTTAAATGTTTATTTATTTTGAGAGAAAGAGAGAGAGCAGGGGAGGGGCAAAGAGGGAGACAGAGAGAGAGAGAGAGAGAGAGAGAGAGAGAGAGAGAGAGAGAGAGAGAGAGAAAGAGAAAGAGAGAATCTTAAGCAGATTCCGCGCTGTTAGTGCTGAGGCCAATGTGGGGCTCTGTCTCACAAACTGAGATCATGACCTAGCTGAAATCAGGAGTGGGATGCTCAAACAACTGAGTCACCCAAATGCTCCAAAGATAGAACTATTCTTAAAAAACTGAATAACAAAAATTATTGACTATGTTAATATAATGGACATTTTATAATATTAAAGACTCAATTCATCAAGAACACAATGATCATACATCTGCATTATGTAATATTGGAGTTAAAAACTATATGAAATAAATTGATAAACAAAGGGAAATAGACAAATTCACAGCCAAAACTAGAGAGGTTTTAGACTCATCTTGTAGTAATTGATAGAGACAAAATGAGAAATAGACAAAAATCAGTAAGGATATAGAAGATGTAAACCAAATTATTATCCAATTTTATTTAATTGAGATGTATTACACCTAATAACCAGATTAGGCATTCTTCCAAACCAGATGGACCATTGCACAGACAAAAAATATGTTGTACCATAAATATGTCTTGATAATTTTCAAATTTCTGAAATCATATAGAATATGATTTCTGACTCCAACAAAATTAAATTAGAAGCCAATAAAATTAGCATATCTAGGAAGTCACAAATATTTAAAGTTAAGCAGCATGCTTCTACAGCACTTGGGTCAAAGAAGAAGTCACAAGGAAAATAAAAAAAAACATTTGTACTGAAATTTGATAAAGCTTAACATATCCAAACTTGTACAGTGAAGCTTAACATATCCAAACTTGTGCAATGTAGCTAAAACAGTGCTTAGAAGAAAAAATATAGTTTCCAGTACTTGTTTTATAAAACAAGTGTTAAAAAACATCAAAGATGTACACTTGCTCCATAAGAAGCTAGAAAAATAAGATAAACCAAAAATTATTAGAAAACATAACCAATTTTGGAAGAAGAAAAATCAATGAAATAAGAGGAGAGGAAAAAAAAAGAGAGAGAACACCAATTATCAACATAAGGAAAGAAAAATAGTTATCAATATAAATTCTTCATACATTAAAGTGTAACCAAAAAGTCATTAACATTTTATGGGAATTTTCAAACATTTATAAGAAATGAATAACTTTCTTTTAAAAATTTCTGTAATAGATATAAGAAGAACTATAAAATTTAAGTAACTATATATTTATCAAAATGATTGAATTCTTAATGTAAAACCTTCTCCCAAGTCCAGGCAGCTTCAGTGGCAAATTCTATGAAGCATTTAAAGTAGAAATATGACTGACTTTGTACAAACCTTTAAGAAAATGAATGATAATTAAATGCTTCCCAGCTTCCTTATGAAGGCAGAATAATCTTGAGACTGAACCTTGAAAAGGACAGTCTAAGTAAAAAAAAAAAAAAAAAAAAAAAAGCTGACAGACATATAGTTTTCATGAACAAAAATCCTTAACAAAATGCTATCAAATAAAATCTGGCAATGTATCTAAGAAATAAAATATCATGATGAGGAGCAGTTCATCCTAGGAAGGAATGGTTGCTGGAACATTCAATAGTGTTATTCAGCACATTGTCAGAATAAAGGAGGGAATTCATCTGATAATCTCAAGAGATACACAGAAAACCTGGTGAAATGAATTTCAAAACTTTCAGAAAAATAAAGCAATGTGGAACTTCATCAAATCCGAAAACCATGTTTTCATCTTGAGGAGCTAGTAAATATATTCACTCTCGCCACTTGCATTCAAAATTGTACTGGAAGTTAAATCCAATGCATTAAAGTAAGAAAAAGAAATAAATGACATAAAGACTACCAAGAAAGAAGACAGCAGTTATTCTTTACAGATGTCTTGATTGCATGCACAGAAAGCACTGAAATTACTAGAAGTAATAAATACATTTCATCAGATACCAGTATAAAAATAAACAAAAATTCATTTCTGTATGATATCAGGTAACAGTTGGGAAATAAGCATTGCATTTATAAGAATACCAAATTTAATTAAGAAAAAAATTGGGGTGACTCAGTCTGTTAAGCATCCTACTTTGGCTCAGGTCATGATCCTGTGGTTTGTGGGTTCGAGCCCCGTGTCTGGCTCTGTGCTGACGGCTAGCTCAGAACCTGGAGCCTGTTTTAGATTCTATGTCTCCCTCTTGCTTTGACCCTCCCCTGCTCATGCTGTCTCTCTCTGTCTCAGAAATAAATAAAACATTTAAAACATTTTTTAAAAATAAAGTAAAAATTAAAAATTAAAAATAAATAAATAAAATTTAAAGAAATAAAAAATTAAAAGGAAAGAAAAAAGAGAAAAATTAAAAATATGCAAGAGTCATATAATGAGTACTAGACGTTTGCGGGAAAAAGTAGAAAGGAAAGATACACAAGGTGAAAATTGGAAGCCCCATGAGTGTTAACAAGACATTAATTCTTCCTATACTGCTATATATCAATGCAGTACTAATCAAAAGAGAAGAATGAAGAGGCAAAGGAAAAGAATGAAAAAGAGGGGAGAGACAATTATTTTTCAGTATATACTTGTGTTAAATGAACAAATGCCTTCTGGCTCAACGATTTAATTTCTAGGTAGATACCTTAACAGGATTTGTGCAGATGTTCTTAAAATAAGCCCTTCAGGAATGGTTATAGCAGGGCTATAACTTCGATCTAGAGATTGGCCAGTTGTGATGTGTATATGGAACAGACTAGAATACTCTACAACAATAAGATACATGCAACAACCACATGCAACAACACAGTTAAGCACAAAAACGTAATGTCGAGTAAATGCTATTAGAAGTCAAAAGAGTGGTTATAGTGGTTGAAAAGGGGCATGCAGAAGGCTTTGGGCTCTTGGTGATATTTTATTTTTAATCTGGGTGCTATATACATGGATGTTTCTTTTATTGGAATTAGTCTATGTGTTTACAATTTGTTCACTTTTTAAAAAAAATATGTGGGTTACTCAGCAATTAAAAAGTTTATAATTCAAAAAACAGATGTAGGGATTTCTGCTTCTTGTCCTGAGGAAGTATTGAGAATGGATTTGCTCTCTTAACTATAAAAAAAGTAAATAAATAAAAATAGAGAAAACTGGACTAAGCAAATGCAACTGCTGTTTGTAGATACTGAACAGATGAAAGTGCAGACCTGTGATCCTTTAGAAAGAAAAAAAAATCATGTAATTCCTACAATTATCTTCTCTCTTTGCCTGGAGAAATCAGCCAAACCCTGTAGACCATAATGTTAAGGGGAGGACTCCAAAGCCGACCCAAGTGGCCTCACTGGAATGAGGAGGCCAGAAGGCAGGCATCAGAGTTCAGGGTAGCTCAGATGGCTGAAATTAGCTCGTCTTATCTTTTTTCCCATACATCTGAGAAAAAAAACCTTGACTTGATTTTTAGATGACCTCATTCACAATACATGTTCAATGCTGAACACTCAGATTATTCTAGCTAGTCCAATATATAAAAGTTACATATAATAATCATCAATAATTTTGTCAAGTGATAAAATAATTCAATACAAAAACCCACGATCTAGCTTGGACTAGAAAAGGAATGTGCTTTTAAGGTATCTGAAACTGACATTGAATTTATTAAGGCTTTTTCTCTTTAGGTCCAGGAAGCACATAAAGCAGACAAACAATCTCTCTCTGCCCCCTGCCATTACTATAGCCCCCCACATACAATGGGCCTTAGAAAGCAGTGACTTCTCTTAATCTGAAGGGATCATTGTCACCTGTAACACATGAGTTAGTTGAGCCTCTGAGAGACCCCATATTGACCTCAGTCATTTTGTTCAGCAATTCTTCAAAAGCAGGCCAGGAGCTCACTGGTGAACATGCTTGCCATACTGATGTTTGTGCTGTGGAGAATTTTAGGAAGGGAATTGTATTTCCCGGAGCAAGTTCCCAAGCACTAAACTCTCAAATAATAAAAGAGGTTAGAGACTAACTTAAGGAACAGATTCAGTTTTTCAATGTGGCATTAATAGGGGCAAAGCAAAGAGACCAATTGCATTGACAAGGAAACAAAAATGGATAATGGATTTAATGGGTTGAGCTCCAATGGAAGAAATAACATTGTCCATGAGATTGTCATATTTTTTAAAAAATGTGGCTACCGTTAATAGTTCATACATGGATCCCAAAAATGAACCTTTATGGTAATATATAAATCATTAAAAAGTTCTCAGCAAAATTAAGTAAATATTTCAGTTTCCTTCTCTTTATTGTCTTCATTATTCATATTCTCAGTAATTTCTTAAGAACACAGTATCATTGATAGCAATACAGACTGCATACCAACTTGTGGTTTTCAACTTTTTAAAGCAGAAATATCAATAAGAGGAAACAGACCTAATTTGTATGCTAGAATAATAATTTGTTGGGGTTTGTTTTTTTTTTTTTGGTAATTGTGTACGATGAAAATTACTAGATTCAGTATATGATCAGATGACTAATAAAGGGCCATTTCAGTTCACAAATTGTTGGTTGTCCCTGCCCGTTATATAAGATATTGATAAAAGATCAACCAACCAGAAATTTTTAAAACCCATGAAAGTGATGGGCCCGTACTATATGACCACAACCCTAAATTTTGTACATAATTTAGGTGATGAAAGGAAATTTAGAAATTGCAGATAAAAATCTTTGATTTATACTGTTGAGTAACAATTATCTAGAGGTAATTATAACAATGTGTTAAAATGTAGACTTAAAGTTTTATTTCCAACAATATGCAGAGAAAATATCTTAAGTATGACAATTGATCCTAGCACAAAAAAAGACTTGAGGGCTCAAATGGACATAATATAATAACAAGTAAATATTTAAGTGAATTCAGTTCTGTCAATGTATAAATGTTAATTGTGATTATTTTATGAGAGACAGAGATAGAGAAGACTTGGCAAAAAAAGAGAAGTATGAAATTAATGTTAAAATGCACAAGAAAAGACAGTGGAAAATTACAAATGAAAAAATTATTTTCAATTTTACTTCATACAATATTTGTTCTGATAGTTGAGGAGATATGCATTCACACTATGGAATGTTCTGTCAGCTGAGTTCAGTAACTTTGCCACAGTGTTATTTTTCCTTCAAAAGCAGTTAGATACATTAATGACCACATCAATGGAAACAACTAAGAGTGACAACAATTCAAACCTAAGAAATAGAGAAAAACATCTCAGGTGTTAGCTCAAGTCTCGAGTGAGTGTTACTCTGTCTAATTTGAATTTTCCATTGTAAGGATTTCTTTTTTTTTTTTAAGTTTTATTTTTTCATTATTTATTTATTTTATTATTTTTTTTAATGTTTTATTTATTTCTGAGAGAGACAGAGACAGTGTGAGTAGGGTAGGGTCAGAGAGAGAGGGAAACAAAATCTGAAACAGGCTCCAGGCTCTGAGCTATCAGCACAGAGCCTGAAGTGGGGCTCGAATCCACTAACCATGAGATCATGACCTGAGCCAAAGTCAGATGCTTTACCGACGGAGCCACCCAGGCGCCCCCATTGTAAGGATTTCTTTCTGTTTATGATCATTAGGACTTTAATTAGACATCCCTTGAAGAGCTACCATGGGAAGCACTAACCAAAGAAATGTTATGTAAATAGTTAGAACTTTAAAATATTCTTTGGGAAACAAGAGCATTATTCATAAAAGTGACTCTTAGATCCTAACATACCATGTTCTTCAGAGTTAGATATATTTTTAATGGAGATTTGAATTCACTTAGATGTATTAGCTTAACAGGCGACTGTATCCCTATATATATCTCATAGATGTTTCCAAACTTTACCAAAAATAAAATTAAAGCAAACAAAATTTTTCTTTTAGTAGTTGCATTTCTATAGAGTAGTACATGTATGAAGATTATTAACTTACTGAGAACTTAACTAAAACTTGTGGGTGGAAGCAGAAAACCAAGAAGAAGAAATGCTAAGCTAATTCGGAAGTTAGAATAATTGTTATTTTGTTGGTATGGTGTATATGGCGAAATGTTTAGATTCCATGTGTCATCAGTTGACTAATCAAAAGATATTTCAGTAGATAATAATTTTAATTTTAGTTTAATGTAATCCTACTTGTTTATTTTTTTATTTCGTTGCCTGTGTTTTGATGTCATTTCTAAAAAATCATTGCCAAGACCAAAGTCAAGAAGCTTCTTCCCTGTGTTTTCTTCTAGGGTTTTTATGGTTTCAGGTGTTTCAGTTAAGTCTTTAACTTATTTTAAGTTAATTTTTGTGAGTGGTGTAAGATAGGGATCGAGTTTCCTTTTGCATGTGGATATCCAGTTTTTCTAACACTGCTTATTGATGAGATTACCCTTTCCCTATTCTGTTCTTAGCAACCTTGTCAAAAATTTTTGCACTGTAAATATCTGAACTCTGACTCTGTTCTATTAATCTGTATGTTTTCATGCCAGTACCATTTTACTTTGATTATTACAGCTTTGTAATATTGTTTGTGTCCTGCAAGATACACAAGATAATGTCATATGCAAACACAGACAATTTTACTTCTTGCTTTCCAACTGGGATGCCTTTCCTTCCTTCTTACCTCCCTCCCTCCTTTCCTTCCTTCCTTCTTTCCTTCCTTCCCTGCCTTCCATTCTTTCTCTCTCTCTTTCTTTCTCTCTTTCTTTCTTTCTTTCTTTCTTTCTTTCTTTCTTTCTTTCTCTTTCTTTCTCTCTCTCTCACTCTCTCTCTCTCCTTCCTTCCTTCCTTCCTTCCTTCCTTCCTTCCTTCCTTCCTTCCCTCCCTCCCTCCCTCCTCCCTCCCTCCTTCCTTCCTTCCTTCCTTCCTTTCTTCCTTCCTTCTCTCACTCTCTCTTTCTCTCTCTTTCTCTCTCTCTCTCTCTCTCTTTTGGAAGTCTAAATAGACTTCAAGTACTATGTTGAACAGAAGTGACAAGAGTGAGCATCCTTGTCTTATTTCTGATCTTAGCATGGCATGAGCTATGGGCTTGTTATAAATGACCTTTATTACACTGAGAACATACATTATTATAGTCCTTTTATACCTAATGTATTGAGAATTTGTAACATGAAAAAATGTTGAATATTGTCAAATGCATTTTCTGCATCTATTGACGTGATCATGTGATTTTTATTCTTCATCCTATTGACGTGTTGTCTCCCATTCATTGATGTCTATATGTTGAACTGTCCTTGGATCCTGGGGATAAACCCTACTTGCTAAGTAGGTGCATGATCATTTTACTATGCTCTTGAGTTCCGTTTGCTAGTATTTTGTTGAAATATTTTTGCATCTGTACTCATTAGAGATATTTGCTTGTACTTTCTTTCTTGTGGTTCCTTATCTGGCTTTTGTATAAGGGTAGTGCTGACCTCATAAAATGAATTTTTCTGATCTCTATGCTATTTGTTTCTGTTCTGATCATGGTTATTTCCATTTGGGCTTAATTTGCCTTTTATTTTTTATGTTACATATGAGAAATTTATCATGTTCTAATATTAGACTATTCTAAAGTTATATATTACATCATGCTAAGATCTAGAACAAGACAAGGAAGGGCACATGGGTGGTTCAGTGGGTTGAACATTCGACTCTTGATTTCAGCTCAGGTCATGATCTCAGAGTCATAGGATAGAGCCCTCCTACACTGGGCCCGGCCCTGATGGTCTCTCCTCTCTGCCCCTCCCCTGCTTGTGTGTGCTTGCTCTCTCTCTCTCAAAATAGGTAAACTTGAGAAAAAGGAAAAAAAAATTAAAATCAAGATTCTTTCACCCTCCCTCCGCCCCCTTCTCCACTCACTCTCTCTGTCTCTAAAAATTAAAAGAAGAAAATAATCAAATAAGTGAAATTAAATTAAAAATTTAAAATAACTAGACAAGGATGCCCATACAGGTGATGAAGACTAAATGATTAAGTGATTTGAGGGCTTAAAAATGTGAAAAGCTTTTGTTCCCACTCAGTATACGAGGAACCATTCCAGCCAGCTGCCGCACCCTCAGCTACCCTGACCCAACCCACATAGAAGAAACTGTTCATAATTCCACAAACTCCCATGACAAACGTAGCTTTGCACAAACTCTTTTAGGCTGACAGCTTTTTGTTTGTTACCGCTCACGCTCACAATCCTGCCTGGTAGCCATCGTCCTGCTTCTTCTAGACTTGGCTCTTGCCTTGCTTGTCAATCATCCCCTCAAGCTCAGTTCCTTAGTGTTGGGAATTCACCGTTAATTGTCTTGTAGCCCCGGCTACTGCCTGAACGGAACACCTGTCGGTGCAAAAGAATCCAGCTACATCCCAGCTATGTTCCTCTAAGGACATAACACTTGCCTGCACCATATTGGAGGCTCCTCTGAGCCTCCTGCCTACCTCACATCATCAAGAGACTCTGCAGAGAATTTTCCAAATTTTGCCTTTGCTTTTCACTTTTCAACCCAGATCAGCTCCTGCTTGTGTTGGCTTAATGTTTTGCACGGCTTCAAAATGTATTTTGTCTTTTCAAATGAAATAAATCGGAACTGCTGCAGGCACCCATGCAGCGGAGCAGATTTCCGGCTCTGTCATTACCTAGTCAGGAAAGCAGAGCAAAGCAATGTCTTGCTAAAATTAATAACAAAAGAATAATAGAGAAAATTGCATCCTTCTTCACACAGTCGTTTGCAAAAGCGAAGTTTCTCTCCAAAGAATAGGAGTTTACATCATTAAAAGTTACAGACTCTGCCAAAAAAGCTACCATGAAAAGTAAAGTTTACTTTTTAAAACAGTGCATGTGCTGCTGACCTAAAGAAAGAGAGGGAGGGGCCTCTGGGAAGCTCAGTCGGACTTCTGCCCAGGTCATTTCTCACAGCTTGTGAGTTCGAGCCCCAAGTGGGTTCTGTGCCGACAGCTCAGCCTGGAACCTGCTTCAGATTCTGTGTCTCCCTTTCTCTCTGACCCTCCCCCACTAGTATTGTGCTCTGCTCTCTCTTTCCTTCTCAGAAATAAACATTTAAAAAATTTTAGAAATAAATAGAAGGAGACAGAGAAAGTGAGAAAGAGAGGTACTATAAAGGAGAAAGCATATTTTACAGGGTGTATTAGTGGAGTTTGAGTTGCTTGGTATTTTGGATATTTATGTAGTAAACAAAACTAAATTATTTAATAGTGTCATGTCATCTTTTAATAATCTGATGGCAAGATCATGACAAATGAGGGGAACATGAGAAAAACTGATTTTCTTATAAGTTTAAAATGTGCATGACACCACGATACTGCTGTGTTTTATTGCTATCTTTTAAGACAAAGACAAATTAAAAACAATTAGTTTTACTTCCCAATTTCTGGAATTAGGATATATACACTATAGGTCATATTTCTATATGTATCTAGCAGACAGGAAATGGTGAACTATAGAGTCCGTAAATTGCAAATTAGTCTGCTGGCTGACCACAGAATGAAATATCAAACAAATACTCTTCCCCTGCTCTGTCTTGTCTCTTCCATCCCTTCCCAGACAGAATGGCCGAAACTAGTCCAAGTGGTGCTGGAAGATTTTATACAAGGGCTGCTGCTGTAACTATTCTAGCCAAATCATCACAACAGAGCAAAAGCTTTTATTTTTTTTTAATACAAATAATAAAACACATGTTACCAAATGGTATAAAAGAAAATCATCTCCTTCAGTTGGCATTTAAAATTACTGTATGTTCCATACTGTTTATTTGGACAGACCCATTTTAATCAGAGTAGTCAGATTATCATTGAATCTCAAGCAAGCTGCACACTATGTCATTCATGCACTTGAATAAATATGACAGGACGTATTAATATGATATCCACACAGCACTTCACATAATTGGTTTTTCCTATTACTGCCTTTTACTGTCAGGGAACATAGTGTGAAGTGGTGGGTTTTTGGAGACACATCTAAATACTTGAGGAGAAGAGTAAATTATGGGTATTGAACTCATGGTCTTTAAAAAGAAACCAACTTTGAAGTCAAGAGTTAACAACAACAATAACAACACAAATACTATGAGAAATGAGTTACATGTAGAAAAAAGATGAAACCCACTATGATTAATTTTACTCTCTTTATTTTCTTTGTATATTTTTGTAGACACGCCTTTGTAGACATATGCAAATATATGAAAATAGTAATGCTGTGAAGCTGCTATTTGAGACAAAGGCAAAGAATTTATGTCCACCAAAATCCAACTTCCCATTCATAAAGTACCAAATATTTGCCTTTTTGGTTTTATCTTTCCCACCTCATTTATCACCAAATTTAATTAAAGGAAAAAAATATACTGGAGCATTAATTTGTTTCTCTGTAAAGTTTCCATCTCAGAGAGAACCAAGTTTCAGATTGTAGACCTGTCTTAAACTGTCTTTATTATTTTTTTAATGTTTATTTATTTATTTTGAGAGAGAGAGAGAAGGAGAGAGAGCGTGCAAGCAGGGGAATGACAGAAAGAGAGGGAGAGAGAGAGAATCCTAAGCAGGTTCCACACTGTCAGCACAGAGCTCTACACAGGGCTCAACCCACAAGCCATGAGATCATGAGCTGAGCTGAAATCAGGAGTCTGACACCATTCAGGCCCCCCTTAAATTGCCTTTCTATCTTTTGCAAGAAGTTTCACAATAAAAGCAAAGTCTTGGAAAAGTCGTGTTGGGTGAATTGTTATTAGAACTCATTTCGGTTATCATCATTGTCATATTTATTGGTGCGGGTGAACGAAGTTGGAATGAATAAATGACTATACATTGGTGGCAGGAGTTCATGCCAAACAATTCAGAACTAGAGATCAGACAGCTTCCACTGTGACGCTACGGATAGGACTATGGGTAAGTTCCTTCCCTTCTTTGGTGCAATTTCCTCATAGGTGTAAAATGAGAAGATTATGCTATGTATTTTCAAAAATGAACATCTAAAAATCTACCTGATTACTTGTTTTCTTTAAAAAAAAAACTGACTCAGTTTTAAGCAAATATTTAGCTACATACACGGAAGCTTGCCTTGCTTGCTTTTATTTGTAGCTAGACTATTCATAATCTATAAATTACTTGAATAATTAGTGCCATTAATAATTGGTATTTCTGTAATGCTTCTATTTTGTAAAGAATGTAAGAAAACTATAAATAATGCTGCAAAAATGAAATATGTCAAGAATGTGTAAAGCAAAGTTGCTACTGTCACTTATTTGTTTGTTTGTTTGTGTTTATTTATTTTTGAGAGAGAGAAACAGCATGAGCAGGGTAAGGACAGAGTGGGAGAAAGACACAGAATCAGAAGTAGGCTCCAAACAGTCAGCACAGAGTCTGAGGCGCGGCTCAAACTCTGAGTATGAGATCATGACCTCAGCTGAAGTCCGACGGCTAACTAATGAAGCCACCCAGGAGCCCCATTCATTTATTTTTGGAGGGGAGAAAATGTATTCCCACAGGTTCCTTTGTTTAGAAAAGACTACATTCTATTCATATACTGTGTAAACCCATTTTGCAAAATACATACTAATTTGAAACAAAATATTTAAATTTGGCATAAAATTAAACCGCAGCCCTCTTTTATCCGTCTTCATTGTACCAAGAACTCTCTAGAAATTGATCACTCTGATCCAAGTTGACAATCATGTTCAAATATGACATATAGTTTCTATGAGAGGTAAAAATTAGTGAATTGACATAATTCTAGTTCTGCCATGTTTACACTGCCATTCTACAAATGAGCTTTTCTTTCTAATAGAACAGCTTGACAATTCTCAGACACCCAGACTACTTGAGTGAAAATTCAATAAGTAAGTTAAGAATACCAAATGGTAACCAGGCCTTGGGGAAGCTATAGAATTGAAACACAACTTTTTTTCTGACAGTTTGTAGTGTAGCTCTGGTGCTCTGTTTCAAAATCTGTCAAAAAGATGATAACTGGACTTAGGAGTTTAGTTTGATTTTTAAACCAAATAATCGAACAGCCTGTCTGGCATTACTGCCTTTGGCCATTTAGAAAAAAAAAAATCTGAGTTCTGAAAGAGCAAAAACATTAAAATCATCAAATTGTTGCTGTGTACTGGCAGAAGCATTTTCTAAGTTTTACTACAGGAACATCCAGTCAGGGCAACCCGATAATGAAGGCATCCTCACTGATGTCAATAGCACTCGACAGCAAACACATCCCCAAAGAAATAATCTTTAACAATGGTGTCATCTACAGTGATGGGGGAATCATCAACCTCCATTTGTTTCAATGGTGATTTTAGTTTCACTTTCTCAACATCAATAAACAGGTATCCCCACATTTATTTCATTGGCTACTCAAGTAAAACTAAGAAAATTGACGCTAGAATCTCATTGCTTTTGAGTTTCATCAGGTTGCTGTTAGACATCTACGAAGAACAAAGGAAAACTAAAAAAATACATTAGTAATATTGTACTCAGAGTTGTATTTGACTGGACACTTATTCAAAAGGGCAATTCATAGTTGTATGAATCATAGAGTCATTATACCCTAGGGTCTGAAGAGACTTTAAAGATTATGTCATTTTAAACTCTGCCCTTTCTGTATTCTGTAACATTTGAATACAGAATATATTAAATTAAACCATTAAAACAACAAGATCCCTGATTATTTTCATGAGGACTTGAGATAAGTAACAATCGTAGAGAATATTTATTATAAGCCTTTTATTTCTCAGTGGTTGAGTTAATACTTTATGTAACTTGTTTTCATTTTTCTCTCAAACCCTTCTGTGATATCCATTTTACAGTGAGGATACTAAGCTTAGAGAGGCTTCACGACTTCCCCGGAGCACAGAGTCTGTAAACGGTATTCATAGGTGATATTTAATTATAGTCTATACACCTTTATATAGAGATATTTGACAGGTGTTTGATCTCAATTCTTAGAATAATTACCTGAAGAAGTATTTGTAAATATTCTACTTGATGTACTTAAGGGATTTAAAATCATCTACCATTTAGAAGAAAACCTCACTGTGAATCTGGTTGAAAATTTATGTCAATTAATTCAGTAGTATAGACAAATCATTAAGGAATTTACCTGCATCCCGTTGTGTCATAATTCATCAGATCCATAACTATTATTCCAAAGGTATGTGGCACCAAAAGGTAAGTTGCAAAAAAGTAGGTAAGGCAGGGACAAATCTTACTAAAAGGATTAATATGAAACAATGAGACCAAGGAACAAAGTTCTGACATCAGGCTTTGTGTAAGGGAAAAAAAAAAAAAGAGGAGAATTCTGAAGGAGAGATAAGATACAGACAGAGTGAGAGAGGAAGAGATAAGAGACAAAACTTCCTCTGCGAGCTACATGGGTAAAAAGTTTGTCATCTATTCACAGTGAACTAAATATCTGGAAAGGAGACTAACTGTTATTCAGTTCATATACAACTGCCTCTCTTTCTTTCTGGATAGTTGTGGGGGAGAAAACTGTATTTATATATGCGCTGTGCACTGTAAAGATTAGTTGAATTTGCATATTCACTGGCATACTTACCTACAAAACAACGCCCTATGTAATATTTGGACTATTTTATAGCATCATAGCCATAAGGAGGAATGTCAGAGATGCTAGGTAAAATATAACTACAGGATTTCCACATTTGGAGAAAAGGTTTCTCCAAAACAGCACCAGTAGCAGAAGCTGTTTCCCAACTGCCAAGTGGCATGGAGGACTAGGGAATTCTGTCACCGCAGCAACACCGAGGGGAAAACTGGTCACCTGCTTGCTACGTGTATGCTGGTCACGTGGAACATCTGAGCCAGTACAGTAGTAAGTAGAAACAGAGATGGCCAGACCTTGGGAAATACTGTTTATGACAAATGTCTTACTTTTTGAAATTACTTTTGAACATTTATAAACTTTGAAAAGAATCCTCTGCAAATTTATCTTACCAGTATTGCCACAGAGGAGGCAGACAGAAATCAGTGAGTTAGGTGACTGAAAGCTGGAATAACAGAATTTGAGGACCTCGCATGGAAGCAGAACAGAGACATTCTCCGGAGCCACAACTGACTGATGATTTTATCAATTTTCGTGAGAAAGATTCAGCAGAAAACACTAGAATACCAGATCAGTTCCATAGTTTATATATATCTGTAGATGTGTTTTGTGTATCTAAACAAATTGCTTTCTATATTTATTCTCAAGCTGACTTATATTTTAAGAGCATTGTGTGTTACCATGAACTTTTCAACTAAAGATGTGAATTGAAGAAAAAAAGAAAAAAAATACCTTTCAAAGAAACTAATGGGATATTTACCAATTTAAGCAATTATTTAAAATATGTTTAGAAACACAGCAAAATGTTTTTCAATATAATATAAAATGAAAAATAATTGGACAGCAAATTATATGTGGTAAAGTAGAAATTGTAAAATGTTCTAAAATATGAGAAGGTATTGTGGTACTGCTCATTCTAAAATAAGTGTTTTTTTTTTTTCTTAAAAGCTTTAAAAAGTTTATTTATTCTTGAAAGAGAGGCAGAGAAAGCAAGTGTGGGAAGGCCGGAGATAGAGGGAAAGAGAGAATCCTAAGCAGGTTCTGCACTGTCATCACAGAGCCCTATGGGGGGCTTGAACCTACAAACCATGAGATCATGACCTGAACTGAAACCAAGAGTTAGTCGCTTAATTGACTGAGCCACCAAGGCACCCCTTGAAATGATGTTCTGATTAATTTCTTTCAATTATGTTTTCCAGTTTTTAGATGACTATGCATTATTAAAAACTTTTAAAAATTTTTCTATTTCTTTGAGGAACCTGTTTAGATATTAAGTTATAAAGACTGAGTAGATTAAAGGATTACCTGCCCCCATTCCAGTGACTCGTATCACCTAGGAAGCCAGGTACACAGCACTCTCTGCAGAATGGTGACAAATGGGATCTCTGATTTTGGGCAACCTAGTCCCTGACTTAAAACTGACAACAACAATAATAGATGTTATCAGGTTCAGTTATGCTTTAATACAACGATATACTTTTGTTCTTCTTGTTACAGAAAATCAAGGTGCTGATAGTGATTGCTTGCTAAATGATAACATTCTTTTTATTCTGTCCTTCTACATCCTGCTCCATGTGCGCCTGCTTTGACGTCTCAATGGCATGCAAATTTGGACCTGCCAAATTATACTTGTAAATTTGTACTTGCTAAACAGAGAGACAACAATTGATTTAAGTCAGATATTGTGTTTATAAAAAACAATAAGGTGTTATTATGTTAGTTCCAGGGCACTGTCACAAATAAAAAGCACTGACTTTAAATAACTAGGTGGGTATTCTCGGATTGTTGAAAATAAAATCTTAAAATTGAAGTGCTTTTAAGATTACTTGCACTCATATACCAACATTACACCATTGTTAGTAATCTTCGGGAAAATACCTTATTCTATTCTATTCAACTCCAACCAGATTTTATTAAATTAAACAAAGCAATTTTTCTAAGAAAAGTGTACTGCCTACACTAACTTTCTGGCCTTTATATTTCTTAACCTCACTTTTTCTCACTATCCACACTTGCACATGCATGCACATGCACACTTACCACCCACAAGCATATACATATACACAGTCACATACACATTCACCTTCAGTGAAATTCCTTTCATTCATTTAGCCATATTGATGCCCCATTGGGTAACTAACTTATTAATTTAAAAAATCTATTTCCTACTTCTCTTAATTCTATTCTGCGAGATCATGTCCTTGGCAAAATCAACCTTTCACCAATTGCTCAGGACCGTTTTTCCCTTCTACCCTGTGGATTCTCTAACATACTGTTGTCAATTTCTTCTGACCCCTCTGAAATGATATAATTGTTTCTGCCATCTTTTTGTCTCTTCTTGTTAACTTGTAGTTCTCTATTAATTCCCTCTGATGCCGCAGCCTCTGTGTCTTCAGTACCTGCTGAAGTGGGAACACCCTGTCCTTCACACTCTCATTTTTGGAACTTCGGCTGCACCACATCTCAGCAACTCCACTCTGTTGACGTGTTTGCCGTCTGTTTAACACATACCCTCAGACCCACTGACTCTTAGTCCCTGGGACGCTCTCTCGATTTATTACTAAATAAATTATTTATTAATTATAATTACAATTATTAATTAATTATAATTAATATAATTATAATAATAATTATTATTATAATAAAAATTATTATTATGAGCTTTTTGAAAAACAGACCAGCTACTTATTTTTGCTTTATTGTACACAGTGACTGTTACCAAGTAGGAGCTCAATAAATATTATTTAAATGAGTTTATTCTGAAAGTTTAGAACAAGACTTGTCTTATTTCTTCCACTCTAAGCCCTTTCAATAACCTCTGTGATTTTAATATCTATGTTAATGCCTCTATTATTAATGCTTTCCCCTATATTCCAAAATCCTTATATTCTCTCAACTACTTCAATCATCTATCAGGATACCTATAACTGAGACCTCATTGTCATTCAGAAGGGGTCAACCCCACATCTTCTGTTAAGTACCTTTCCTGTACCGTACCGTCATTTCCCTATAAATAAATAAAAAGTAAAATCTTTTGATCATTGGTTTCTTGGTCCCAATAAAAAAAGTTTATAAACTTGTAAGTACATTCTCACATTTCCTCTTAAACTGATAGTTAAATTGCAGTTTCTTTCAAAATCATATATGTTGGTAGAATGAAAGTTACTCACTTGAGTTACATTGTCTTATGCCTTTCAATGTTCATTTCTACGTTTCGCTTCTTTAGCACGTCACCATATGTTCTTCTGGTTGGATACCTTCCATTGATTTGTTGCAAAGTTACTATTTGCTCTATCATCCCTATTCTGCTATTATGCCCATGCAGTGAATGGTGAAATTATATATATATATATAATTATATATATGTTACATATATATAACAATTTAAAATTTCCATTTGATGATTGTTTTCATTTCCTCGGGCAGCTGCAAATCAATTACCACAGACTGGGTAATTTCAAACAACAGACGTTGATTCTGTCCCAGCTCAAGAAGTCTGAAGTCAAGATGTTAATAGAACCGCGGTCCATCAGTATTGTTTGCGGTTTTCAGTGTTCTTCCCTTGTGTAGCCTCACATGAATTTCTGTGTGCCTCTTCGAGGGGCATTCTCACCTCAGCCTCTTCTGTGTTTGAGTCTTTTCTTATGAAGACACTAGTGATTGGATTCAGAGCTCACACTAATCCCTTATGACCACATCTTAACTAATTACATCTGCAAAAACCCTACTTCCAAATGAAGTCACATTCAAAGGTACCAGCGGTTGGGACTCCAATATATTTTTGGTAGGGCACAGTTCAGTCGTAATTCTTTTTTATACTCCCTATTTGTGGCTGAAAGTTTACTCTCTTTTCTTCAATTACAAAAAGATTGTCCTTCATCTCATTGAGCAGAATTATATTGACTGCTTTAAAATCCTTATCTCATATCAACATCTGTACCATCTCACAGTCTTGCTGTTGATTATCTTGTCTTTTATTTTATTTTTTTTGTAATATATTTATTTATTTCTAGGAGAGAGAGAGAGACAGCGTGAGCAGGGGAGGGTCAGAGAGAGAGGGAGATACAAACTCTGAAACAGGCTCCAGGCTCTGAGCTGGCAGTCAGCACAGAGCCCGACGCGGGGCTCGAACTCACGAACCACGAGATCATGACCTAAGCGAAAGTCGGACGCTTAACCGACTAAGCCACCCAGGCACCCCAGATTATCTTGTCTTTTAAACAAACCACAGCTCTTGAGTTCTTTGTGTGTTGAGCAATTTGCAACCGCATTATTTACGTTTTGAATATTAAGTTGTGAAATCTTTGGATTCTGTTAGCTTCCACTAAAAAATATGACCCTTTTGTTTATCTAATTAATGTAGTTAGACTCAAGCAGCAAAATCTGGTCCAACTGCTATGGGCAGCTCAGTTTGAGTCTTCATTAGCTGGGAGGTTTAGAGACTTCTTACATACTGGGTCCAGTGTCCAGGACTGGGATGGATTTTATCGATGGAACTGGGCTCCCTTTTTCTGGATTTCTTTTTTGCAAATTCTTCCCTTGCTATCTGACATCTCTTGTTGTCTTGTCTTCCTTTTCCAGAGGCCAGAAAGACGGCAGATTTTCGCTAGGAGCTGTGCCCTGCTGCAATCTCAGCCTGCCCTCAGGCCAAAGCCACAAGGACAGGAAAGCACCCCTTGAATTTCCATTTCCAATTCTCTGGTCTCATGCAAAGCAGGCTTGCTTCTGTTCACTCTTTAAATGAGAAGGTAGTTGTCTTATGGTATTTTGCCCAGAATTTATAACAATAAATAGCTGTTGGAAGGTTAGTCTACTGAAAACTTACTTCACCATATCAAAAGTTAAACTTACAACATCTGTTAGATATTTCTAGTATCTTTACATTCTACCCTTGATATTTCAAAGTCGTGTTCATATTTTTTTGTTTTCATCTCTCTGTAGTGCATTCTGGGTAAATTTATTGAATTTATCTTCTCATTTATTATCTCTTCAGTTTGCAAGGAATCTTGTGTCCACTTTTCATTTATGTTAACTAGTAGTGCTTAAGCAAGAAATTGATGAAAAATAATAACTAAAAATTAATGAAGATGTTAATAATCCCTTTAAGGAGAATAATAATGGATTCACCTACATTTTGTTTTATTTCATTTATTATTTCCCCTTTGGGGAATATTCTTTTTTTTTTCTTGAGAAGATTTACTTTTGCTTTTTTTTGTACTCTATTCTTGATTTCCTATATCCATATCCCAAACAGTCCAAGATAGCATAATTTATCTTTGTAAATTGCTTTCAAAAATCATTATCATCTTACTAATTATATTGTCTGAAAAATTTGCATTGACTCTAGTCACATTTACCACAGATAAAACTCCATTTCCTGGATGCCTGACCAAATACCAGCTTCAGCCAACGTTGTCTGCATCTGCCCATATAAATCATTTCATAAATGAGAGTCTGCATTCCTCGCAGAAAATGGATTCGTTTTTGAATCCACACAAAATAAATCATAAAGAAGAGTCATGAAGTTAGGATTGCAGCCTAATTTTCATTAAGTTCCTTCATTAACATAGCTTAAAGCTTCAATTCATAATCAAAATATTGTAAAATTATACCCATCCTCATTGTTATTTTTGCTTCTTCTCATCTCATCTAAATATACCGGTCACTTAGAAGGTTTTCTTCCTTTTGTTTTCAGGGTCTCTGGGCATTCATCAGCTGCTCAATCTCACTTATGATTTTCAGGTTCCTTTATAGTATCCTGCAGAAAGTTAACACGCATTTCTGATATTTTAATGTGAAAGGGAATGGAGTTTGGATTCGGTTACAGAATCCACATTTCAACTATCACCGTCCTGATTCATTCTTTTAATAGTAATTAATTCATTTAATGCTCGTTGAGTGCTTACCATGAGTGAAGTATTTGATGGTGATAAATGTTATGTTTTCTGCTCTTAATCTCACAGTCAAATGGTGGAGACAAATACGGATACACTGGAGATACGCACTATAAACGAAACATATGCACAGAAAGAACATCTTCCCTGGCCATTGCCAGCTGAATGTCTGATGCAAACCTAAATCAGATGGAGGACTGTCTAGAATCATTGCTCATTTTACTGGAGTTTTCACTTGCATAGCCACTCCATCGTTGTTTCTTTATTGGCTAGAATTATGTAAATTGTTTACTCTGTATACTTAAAAGGTAAGGAGGATTGTTTTCTATAAAAATTTTTAAACTTGTCCAAGCATTTTAAACAGTGTAAAGGGTGAGAAGTGGGAATGTCACATGTCATAGTGTATCAGACTAATGAGTTGTCTAAAAGAGACTCACAGGCAGATAGCCTGAAAAACTCTTCTTCACATTCATGTTCTTGATAATTTTTTTTTTTGGTTTATACTATAGCAAAAGCAAAGAAAACTATTTCTTTCAGTAGAATCATGGGTCATCTCAAGGTAAGCCATTATTCTATAAAAACATTGTTCAGAAATAACCTAATTAGGTCTTATAACCACATTTCTAAGGGCTACTGTTCCGTTATTATGTGTAAAATATAGGAACACTTCCCAATAAAGTGAAAATGAGGAAAACTGATAACAATATCTGCAGAAGTAAGCTAACAATTTCCTAGACTACAGAGTTATATATTTTGCATTATTGTACTCGAGACCTATAGGCTTTGATTACTTGGAACTGCTTTTTTTTTTTTTCCTGCCCTTCCTAACAGAGCTGCAGATTTAATTTTATCGGTATGAGAAATATGAAGCTAGGGAATTTAATAATTGTTTCACTATGTAAGGGATGAAGTAAATTCCATTGCCTTTCGTTTGATTACAATCTTCCCTGCTGGTTTAATTAAAAATATCCATGTGAGGAAGAAGAAACATGGTAGAAGATCTAATTGTTTTATTGTATTGGATGTAGAGTAGGAATAATGAAATTGAAAGTTTATAGTTGTAAAACTTAAATGTTTCATGTAAATCTAAAATGCAGACACAGGTCAGCTATAGACAAATGTCAGCAGAGTAGATTCAAAATGCACTGCAGGCAGAAAAGATGACATTTATCAGTCATCCATACATCAGTAACTAAAACAATTTTAGGGTTGTCTAGACAGGCATTTATTATTTCTTAAATTTAAATCTTTAGTAGAAGGACGACAGCAGGCATAGTATCTATATTTAGTTTCTCAAGAAATGAGAAGAATGCCTAGGAAAAATTTCAAAAACACTTGCAGGGATATATAGAAAAAAGTTTCATTGCTATTACTACATATTGGAAGCAACTATGGGACTAAATTTGCTTTCCCTCCTACCGTGACATAGGCCTGAAAAACTGTACTAAATACTGATATACATAATGCAGTTTTCTGATCTTTGGATAATTTGCCTATTACAATGTTTAAATTTAAAAGAGGAATCTTTAGTAACATTTTCAAGCCTCAAAAAATTGTTATTAAACTAGAACATTGTTTTTAATGCCAATTTTGAAAATAGTAAAATTAAGTAGCAGGAAATTAAATGTGCTAACATTATGAAAATGTCATCCAAAACCTTTTCCAAATAAAAAGCTAGTAAAGGATTGTGAGAAATAATAAAAATAAATAAACAGGATGGTGGGTCGCAGGGTTATAAATTAGCTTTCAATCAAAGGGAAAGCAAAATTGGACAGGAAATTTTATTTAAATTATATTTGAAACTATCAATTGAAACTGTGGTTTAGACAACCTGATCTGTAAAATAACAACTAATGTGTCACAGAATTTCTAAATGGAAGGAATGGAATAAGTCATATGTAAGAAGTATGGGAAATTAAAAACAAACAAAGAAGAAATATAAAGTACCAAAAACAATAAAAGCACAAATAAAATAAATCTCAACTTATCAGTTGCTGGAATATTCTGGAATTTTATTTATTTTTCTGCTGCTATTTTGTTTTACTTTTCACTTATAATTACAGCTTTTAATGGTATATTTCTTATTATTACATATTTTTTGCTAATATTAATATACCTTTCTATATGTGTAGATATCTAACCTATCAATTATTTGTCTTCATCCTTATTTACTATGGAGAATCTATAGCTTCCAATACTTTTCACTGTTCAATGCTAAAGAATTATTTCTTTTGTTTTATTCTCTCTCCATATTTTTCAAACAAAATTTTGATGTTTTAAGTATTCCTTAGTTTGGTCCCAACAATTTTTTACAAACTACCAATGAACTTGGTTTTCTAGCAATAATTTATTTGAGGTGTACATTTTTTGTGTTTGGAAATCATCGTATTTTAATGCTATCTATTCTTTGGCTTTCCAGGAAGTGCATTTTTACCCTCCCCTCCAACACAGACCCCAGATATCTGTCTTTGTGATGAACATTATTGTGCTAAATATATTACATGGTGCAGATTACCTCAGTCCACTACTTCTAGATCTTATAGCCGTAAATCACAGCTTTTAAATATTTATAACATTCCCTTGAACGCTTAAAGGAGAAAGCAAAAATAAAATTTTTCATTTGCTCTTAGAGTAAAAATGCTTTGGTTGGTTAAAAAATATTAGTTTTTTCTTTCTTTTTTTTCTTCCTCTTCTTCTTCTTCCACTTCTTTTTAATAAATTAAGTTACAGCAAATAACCGCTACTTAAAATCTTTGGTCCTGAATGAGTATGCCTGAGTGTTCAGCTTTGCCTTCATTAGCATCAAAATAATGACAAATAGGCAGATTCTTAACACAATCTAAGGTCTTCTTTTTATCTTTTATTTTTTATTTTACCTGGAATTCTCTTCAGCTTTCAATGTTAACATCAACCTCCCTGTTTTCTTTAGACAAAAAATTTGAGGCAATACCCACCCGAATATCCACCAAATCAAATAAAACAACCCCAATTCCATTTAGGGTTCATGTTTTCCTATAGAAGACCAGCTGCAATACATGGTTCAAATGTACAAATATAAAGTTGGTTTAATGTTCAGCAAAAACATCTTGCCCATAAAGAGGGGCAGGGACCATTTTCTAATATCTAGAGAGAAAATAATCTGGTCCTAGATTAAAAAAAATAAAACACATGAGTATCCTAGAATTCCTTAGATTTTCTCAGGACATCATAAACCAATTTGGAGTTCATTTCCAAGATTTTTATAGCAAACCTGCTTTGCTATTAAATGGTAGGAATTCCTCAGATTTTACTTCTTATACTTGCTTTACCATCAGCATCCACTAGGTGGAGATAAAATTATATATTTTTTTTAGGTTTAGGACAACTTGAACATTTATGATGCTCTATGAAAAAAAAATGTTCATCTTCACAATTTGAACATGCATCCCCTAACTGGTGTTTCATAATACTCTTATGTCAATCTATATTTTCCTGAATATTCCTTTTATTATCAGTCCACATTTCTTTGTGTGTGTGTGTGTGTGTGTGTGTGTTTTATTATAGATTTTAAAACACAGCCTATTGATTGAATTGATTTGATTTTGTAATTTCCTTCTACCTATGAGGAAAAACAAGTGAATGAGCATTCTCAGTTCCAGAGTGGAATTAAATGTAATCCCTAGCATTATTACAGATGCTCTGAGACTAAGCACAGGTTGTTGGTAGGGATTTAACTGGAGAGTTAGACAAGAGGTAGGAGATTTTCCTTTTTTTCTGAATCAGGTAAGAATGTGCCACTTAGCTCTAAGACTACTAGGAAGCCAAGGATATGAAAGCAAATTAAGTGGTTACCAGATCCTACAAGATCCCCAAGTCATAAAGATCTGTCTCTTTTCTCCACTTTTTTCTTCTTTCTGCTTTCTTCTCTCTTTCTTTCTTTTTTTTTTCTCTCTCTTTCTTTATATCTACATCTACTATATGGATACCCATACCCATCTATATGGACATAAATAGATATATGTGTTCAGACATATACATATACTTAACTTTATACTAGAATTTTATACAATGCAATTTACGCCATATATGCAGGCCCAATAAACATACATAGTTAAGAATTTTTTTTAAAGGAAGAAATGAAAAAACTATCCACTTTTAAGAGGACTCCTTTTCTTGCTCTCTTACATGTGGATGCTTGTTTTATGGGGAACTATTTGCTAATTACCTATTAGAAATCTAATAATTTTATTTCCTCCTTCCTCCTTTTGCTAGAGAACAGAATGTTTCCTGTGAATCTTGTTCAAGTGCTTTCCAGGAAACTGGGACTTCAAACTCTTCAGGCAGAAAGCAGAAGGCTGCTCTTCCTTAAGAACAAGCTAGATTTAAAACAAAGGACTTATAACTGCCTTAAATCTAGGGATGGCAAGATTTCAAGAGCCAGTTTAATGTGAAGCTCTGAGTTTCCAAGCACAGTAACTAACACTGGAAGACAGGATCTCTTATTCTTTTCCCAAGAAATGGCATCCTAAAGTGCAAGGATCTCTGTGACAATAGCACTCCTCATCTTTTGTGACATACGCATACAAAGGTTCATTTGTAAATGACAGCCCCTCTACCAAAGTCCTCCTGTAAGAGCAAACACACAGGAGCAAAGGAAACGTGATTACTTTGCTTTTGGTAAATTGTTTAAGCCCATTCAGTACATTTGATCGTATGTAAATGAACTCGGTGTCTTTGAGGTTTGAAGAAATAGTTTTCTCTCATTCTCTGTGGTGATCTGTGTGGATGGTCCTTTAAATCTAGATTACCATGCTCACAGTAATGTTAGCCAGCCACATGTCAAGTAACCTGTCATTTTTTAAAATAAAATAGAATTTTGTGATATGAAAAGTAAATAAATCACGCTCAGTGAAACACAACCTTTACCAATTTGAGTCTTTGACCAATCCATGTTGTTAAAATCAATGATATAATTGCCCTTAGATTCTAGAAGCTTTTTAAGCCTAAAGCATTTAAGGCAAGTTAGTTTCTCAAAATTTCAAATTGCTTCCAGTTGGTAGCATTAGGGCAATAATAATGTCTGATGGATTTAGGCTTTTCATTTAATTCTTAATTGGAAAAGAGACAAATGTTACTGATTATGAAAATGTTACATCCTATAACCAAATAAAATAAATCATCAAAACGACAAATGGTGTCAATCTTCACACTTGTATAAAGAAATAAAAAGTAATAAGTAATAACCTACTATTACTGTTTCAGAGTAGGCACACAGGCTTAGTAATGAGCATTTTTCACCATTCCAACCTCCCTCTCATATTTATTAGCACTCTTTTTAAGACATGCAAATAATCAAAGGAAAGAAAACAAAGAAAGTAACTGGCTAATGCATACTATTTACATGTTTGATGCTTAGAAATATCTTTTATGCACTAATGCTCTGTACTAATACTGTTTTGGTCCTGAAACCACTATTGTGGTTATTGCTCATGGCCCCCAAACTACAATTGACATCAGTATTAATCCTCCTCAGAAATGATAAATTCAAAAGAGTGGTTGGAGTAGCAAAAAAGTTTTAATACTGAATTTTATTTCTGTGAGCCTGGAGTAATTCTTACTATTGAGTTATGTTTTTGTTAATCAACAAATCAAGGGCTAGATAATTTGCATTCATAATCTCAGATTGCGAACTGGACTACGTGAACTAAAATGAAAACATTACTAAACAATATTACTAAACTGACAACATTCCTAACATGACAACATTACCACTAATGTGACTTTGACCAAATAAACTATTCCTCATAATTTCGCCTGTAAAATTAAAATGACACATACCTGACGTTAATATTAAAATGGACTCAATTTAATATTGAGTTAATGCATGCAAAATTATTAGAAAACGGTCTGGAACTCAAATGTAAAATGTTACCGATGATGACGATGATGATGATGATGGCAACAACTATATGGAATCTTGGATATGGATATGGAAATGTTTTACCATTTTTTGGCATTAGTTGGCTTATTTTCAAATTTTCCTGCATGGTATTTGGCATTTTTATATTATCATTCTTTTCTCTATTTTTTTGTCTGTTTGTTTCCTGGAAGTATTGAAAGCTTGTAGGTAAAATATGACATCTCCAAAGTTTTAAGCCCTGTACATAAAATAGAGCTGAGGTTATGGTAAACAATCATCATCGAAAAGACTCATCATGCTTATTCACCACACAGGCTTCCTAAGAAACAACAGAGCCCTAAGAATGAGAATGGTCTTTATTCAAAATTAAGAGAAAAAAAAAAGAGAGGCCCCCAGTGGCTCCGTTGGACAAGTGCCTAACTCTTAATTTGGGCTCAGGTCATGATCTCACAGTTCGTGAGACTGAGCTCTACGTCAGGCTCTGTGCTGACAGCACAGGGCCTGCTTGAGATTCTCTCCCTCTCTTTCTCTGCCCTTCCTCCACTTGCACACACTCTCTCAAAATAAATAAGTGAACATTTAAACATAAAAAAAGAAAAAACAATAACTATACTTCTATACTAGCTACAATTTGAAAGGGTGAATATAAAACTATTTTTCATATTGTTTTGTCTTAACCCTAAAATAACTGCATAAAGTAGGCATCATTAGCTCCAAATAAAAAAAAAAGAGAGAGAGAGAAAGCAACAGAGGCTCACAGACCTAAATAACTTGCTAAGACTCACTTAGCACGAAATAGTGGAGCTGTATCTGGGAGGCAGGTTTTCTATCTGCCGAGCTCCCACTCCTAAATAGATCATTAGGACTTAAATGGACCTTCACATTTTCTAGTCTAAATCATTATTTATTCATTGAGAAGATGGAGGACAGAGAGGAAAAGGACCTGGACAATGTGAGAGAGAAGTAGAATTAGGACAAGCCCCCTTCGTTGTAATTTATAATACATTGGCCTTTTTTCTATACTGCAATATCCTGTAAACTGCATTTAAAATAGTTTCTTTCCTACACAATTTGAGAATGTCTAAACCTTTTTCAACGCCCTCTTAATACTTATAATATTGCACAATTGACCTGATCCTTTGAGTTGGAAACAAGAAAATGGTTTCCATGCGCTGCCTGTGAGGAAGCACAGAGCTTTATCTCCTAAGATTCCACATTCTGTTATTTGTGCAGTGGGGACAGCGAATGAGGTTAGCAGTGCCTTATAATCGTGGTTCTTTCAATTGTATGATTCCCATAGAACTAATCAGAAGCCCTGTAATTTGCTTTATATGGAGCCCTGGGTTTTTTACCCCAAATCCCAGTCGAGGGGATGCAAAGAAGGCAAAACTTCCTCAAGCAGTGATGAACTGAAGAGACATTCTTTCAAGAACACTACATTTGTTCTCAAATACTGCCTAGGAATTCATAACTAGAGCCCCTATGAACGACCATAGTAGAATAAAATTTTCCTGACGACAACTTTATTTGGATGTCAAATGCATGTGAATAATGCTACCTTGAAGAAATCACAATTTCTGGGGCGCCTGGGTGGCGTAGTCGGTTGAGCGTCCGACTTTCGCTCAGGTCATGATCTCGCGGTTCGTGGGTTCGAGCCCCGCGTCGGGCTCTGCGCTGACTGCCAGCTCGGAGCCTGGAGCCTGTTTCAGTCTGTGACTCCCTCTCTCTCTGACCCTCCCCTGCTCACGCTCTCTCTCTCTCTCTCTCTCTCCCTAGAAATAAATAAAACATTAAAAAAAAAAAAAGAAAGAAATCACAATTTCTATCTCAGGGTTTTGGTAAGTGGAATACCCTAAGACTTTATTCACTTAACAAAAGCATTGAAGATAAACATTATCAAGTGGATACAAACTGAAAAGTCCAGAAGGATGTCCTTAGGCCTCTGAGTGAATTAAATGTGATTCTCTGCAAAACTTAGATATCTTTCATCTACTCATTCATTCATTTTCATTCATTTACTTAATAATACGGATATTCATTCAACAAACATTTACTGAGTCTATCAAATATACAGGTCTGTGCTAAGCACAGCTAAGGAACAAACAAACAAACAAAAAAGGTATAGACTGCTCTCTACGAAACCAGGTGGGAACTGTAATATTAATACAAATAACTACTTCATAAAGTTGAGACCAGTAAAGGTGTCATGAGAGCTCACTGTAAACAAGATTTTGTGGAGGTGTTAAGAAACAAGGGCATATTATCAAGGAATGAAGAATTGGAGAATGGTTCACAAAGGGAGAGAATTCTGGCTAACTAAAAAGAAGATAACCTGAGTTTGTGGAAATAGTGGTCAGGGTAATTAAAGAAAAGGGTGCAAAATGAATGTCAGCAGAAAGTCAGTCACACAAGAGGGTAGTGAAGATTAGTGAGTGAAGATGATTTTGACTAATGCCAAGAATAATTCAATAATACGTTGGGAGAGGGGTGTCTGGGGGGTTCAGTCAGTTATACATCTAACTTGATTCTGGTTCAGGTCATGAGCTCATAGTTCGTGAGTTCAAGCCTCATGCTGGACTCTGTGCTGACAATGGGGAGCCTGCTTAAGATTCTCTCTCTCATTGTCTCCTTTGCTCCCTGCCCCTCCCCGACTCGTGCCTTCTCTGTCTCTCTCAAAACAAATAAATAAACTTAAAAAATTTTTTTAATTAAAAAATATAATACACTGGGGGACGCCTGGGTGGCTCAGTCCATTAAGTGTACAACTTTGGCTCAGGTCATGATCTTGTGGTCTGTGGGTTGAAGTGCTGCGTTGGGCTCTGTGCTGATGGCTCGGAGCCTGGAGCCTGCTTTGGATTCTGTGTGTGTCTCTCTCTCTATCTCTCTCTCGCTCATGCTCTATCTCTCTCTGTCTCTCAAGAATAAATAAACGTTAAAATATTTTTTTGAAAAATAAAAAATAAATAAAATCACGTTGTGAGAAAATAATAAAAAGAAGTTGTTTTATTTTTTAAAGTCTTTAAATATTTTAAAATATTTTAAAATATCTCTCACGAACCATGAGATTATGACCTGAACCGAAGTTGGACATTTAACCGACCGAGCCACCCAGGTTGTTTTGTTTTTAAATAAGCAATTTTATGCCTTGAAATTGATCTTGCATATATACCTGCTCTTGTGAGCAATGACATCTATAGACTATAGTCTTTGCATTATTATTGAAATGTTAAAATTAAAAAAAAATTTTTTAATGTTTTATTTATTTCTGAAAGAGAGAGAGAGTACATGAGAGTGAGTGTGAGCAAGGGAGGGTCAGAGAGAGAGGGAGACACAAAATCTGAAACAGGCTCCAGGTTCTGAGTTAGCTGTCAGTACAGAGCCCACTCGGGGAGCGAACCCATGAACTGCGAGATCATGACCTGAGCCAAAGCTGGACACTTAACCAACTAAGCCACTAGGCGCTTCTGAAATGTCAAAATTTTGAGACACCTAAGCAATCCTCAACAGGTAAATAAATTATGCTATTGCTATGCAGTGACTGAGCAGCTATTAAAGCAAATAAACAGACAAAAGAAACATCAAAAATAAGCCTAGGTCCTTTCATATATACTGATAATGCTGCAGTTTCAAGAAAATTAATATCAGGTGAAAAAAACAACTCATGGAACGATGCTCATTGTATGTAATTGATTGTATAAAAAAATCAGGATATAAACATATATACTTAAATACATTTAGACTGCCTCTGGAAGTGTACCCTGATAAAAGTGATTGCCCCTGGGAAACAAGGCTGGGCAATTGTTGGGAGAAAGAAGTATTTTTCACTGAGTGCTATCTAATATATTTCAAATGTTATGTATATTCGAGTATTTATAATATGTATCATTTAAAGTTTATCTGGAGACAGATGGTGGAAAGTTAAGTTTTTGAAAACACAAAGGGAGAAAAAATAAAATACATACTAGTTGGAAGCAGCAGTGTTGATTTTTTTTTTCTTAATAGTAAATGTCCTGGGTGCGCTCGAAGGCAGAAGTGAGGAGATGGATGGATGGAGAGGAAATGAAATAGAAGGTAAGTGAAAATTATAGGATTTAGGGCAGAAGTGGAAAGGCTGGTATCTTACAAGACAAATGTTCTTTCTGTGTGGTGTCTAAAGAGAGCCAGTGAATCACATGTTTTGGACAAAAGCTGATGGGTCGTTCTTTTGTTTGTTTTTCTGTCAATAGCAGTGATTGGGGAGGTGTGTTGACTGAGTGTTTTACCTGGTGCAAAGGTGAAAGCACAGTTGCTTTAAGAAAATGGTTGGGTGGTTGAGGTCTACAGCTGAATGAATGCTTCTCTAGCTGCTGCTTCTTCATAGAACCATTTGTTCCTAGCCGACCAGGTGATGGGGGACTTAATCAAAATGGAAGGACTGGGATGGAAACTTAGGATTCTTTAGGGCCACGTGCTTTTCTCATCTATTACTTAATTAATAAATCTGGGGCCGTGCCATATCCTACCCATCAGTTGTGAGGATAAAATTAGTCAATAGACTGACAACATTTTGGAGGAAAGTATAACATCTTATTCAAAGACCGGGTAGAAGACAAAATGCAGACGGAGGAGATTTTACCTAATAATTTTAGTGTCTGAAATGAGCTGCACTGATGGCACAACCTGAAATTAGGCTGTGACTTATTCGGTCCATGTCAGATAAACATTTTAACATTTAATATAAATGTGGGCACTTCACTGCATTTGCTCTGAAGATGGGCAAGTAAAAAATAAAATTTGGTTTTGTTGTAAAACAAAATCCATTTGGTTTTCATTTGATTCATGTGAATCTTAGCATAATGTTGCCTGCTTTAATTATTTGGTGGGTGAATGCATGGTATTGTTGAGAGACGTTCTGGAGGGTTGCTGGGACCTTCACTCTCTCCTGTACCAAATGTTTGAACCCATCTAACTGCAACTGAATAAGTATCCAAAAAGTGTGAAATAATGAAAGCTTAGTAGAGCAACACGAAGGTCATTTTTAGTCATGTTTTCTGATATTTGGGGCCCAGGGAATAAGAATCTTGATTGATGAACTATGGAATAAATAAAGAGAAAACCTCTTCGAGGCAGTACTTAGCCTAGCATTTATTCTCTTTATTTCAGATCCACAGTAGACTCTAGACTCTGACTCTAGAAAAGGGTAGAAGGTGACATTTTAAAGGTAGAAAATGCATTAAAAGAGTTGAAAGCCTCTCAGCGCCCCCCACCCCCGCCATCCTTCATCTCTCTAGCTATCCATCTATCATCTATCATCTTTTATCTGTGTATCTGTTCATGGGTGTGTATGACATATTAAATGAGAAAAATAACTAAGGCAACATAACTTTCCCTAATAGGGTCAGTATTAAACTTTGTACAATTGATTGCAGTGCAGAGTCACAACTAATTGAAAGTGGTATATCAGCTCTGATAAAATAAATTTGACAGTAAAACTGGGACTAGTCAGAATTTCTTTTAATATATACAAATTCAAAATAAAAAATTAGAACCTGAATTATGATGAATGTCACCCCAGCCATTGTTTGTTAAATATATCACCATAACCCTAAGGAAATATTTCCACAACTTCATTCATTCAGTCAAACACTACCTTCGTAAATCATGTTATGTAAGTTTGCCATGTCAGAAGTATTATTGACTTCTTTATCATATTTTTATATCAATTTTAATTTGAATCAGAATTTTTGAAAGCAGTTTCTTCCTACACAAGATTTATTTGAACCTTTAGGTTTGATATTTTACTTATGTTACTTTAATACAGAAACAATGAATATATAACTAATAAATAGTATTCACCCGTTTATCTTCTAACGTTGTGTTAAACACTATAGTTTAGCCATAGTTATTAACTCTGGCATAGTGAAAAGAGATCATTGTCATTACAAAACCCGTTATTTTGGTTGTTGCTAATCTATTTAGGCAAACATAAACTTTATATAGGTAAAATAAACAGTATAGACGTAAAGAAGTAGCACCAGAATTCTTCGAGAGAGAGGAAAATACCTTGCAGTGACTTTAGGGGAGATGGTGAAACGCTGAGGGTTTAGGCAACAAATAATTTGGTTCTCAAAGAGGGGATATAAAGAGAGGAGAAAGGAAGAGAGATTGGGACATGAGAGACAGAATCCTTCAGGGGATGTCTTTAGCTAAAGCCAGGGTCAATGTGTTATAGTGTAAAAAATGTTTTACTCCTCCCCTCTTGCTCCTTCTGTCTCTCTGTCTCTCGCTCATTGTGCCCTCTCTTTCTCTCTCAGAAAACTTTTTTTATAGTGCAGAGAATATAGTCACCAGGTAATACATAGACAGTGGATTGTGCAATGCTCTATGGGAGAGCAACGGCTCTCTTTCTCGTTACAGTATAAACTATTTCTTCCTTCCCACCTCTCCCAGCTCTCAGTGAAGTCACTATTCTGAGTGATAATTTGTGTGAGTAGGAATTTTATAAAAATTAAAGAGGCTGGCATAGAAGTCTGGTCCCAGAGGCACAGGTGACTATGCAAATTTACATTTTTCCCCTAGGAATTTCAGGAAATACATGAAGGACTTTGGACTCACCCAGTGTGGAATTCAGGGATCTGAGATGATTTCAGACTCAGGGTCAATTACATTACAGTTAGTGCTTCTACTGCATACAGCGTACATTCAGTTCTCTGCTAGTTCCTTTTTGGTTTTGGTAGTTTTCATATTGGTCCCAGAAAATAAGTGTTCATGTTTATAAGAAAAGACAATGGAGTCAATTGGAGCTCATAACAATTGCAGTCACAAGCTTAGACTGCAGAGTAGGTTGATGGAAACATTAGCATCTCCGGGGAAGCTGTTTATGTATGGGTACATCACAGCTAAGAGAGCTTCCTCCTACCCTTTATGCAGAGGTGCAGTGGTTTTCGGTGGGATTCTCCTAGAAGCAGACTTTGAGACAAAGTGCAAGTGCAAACAGCTTATATAGAATGTGAGGTAAACACCCAAAGGAAAATAAAGAAGTGAGTTTATTCCCCCAAGGAATCTCAGAAATGCACTTACCAGAATTATCCCACCCAATGGCAAGTGAGCTGGGGGATTTATACCCAACTCTTAAGAATCATTTCCTAAAGAATAACAGAGGGTGGTAAATATTGATTTCACCAGTATGTCCAGCCTGTTTCATGTGGGCCAAGTGACCAGATAAAAAGCCCACTCGGGCATAGTTAGCCTACAGACAGCAGGCTAACAACCGGAAGTTGGCAGGAGTATCCTTACCGAGTAAGGTCTGTAGGATGTGAGCATCTGTCACAGGAAGTGAATAGGCAAGGTTACCTCTCTCCGTCTGCCAGAGGGTTGGGAAGGAAAGGGATTAGAAAACCAGCAGACTTTCCTAAGGCTACCTACTATAACACAGTGTTGCAAAGTTGCTGGGTATTAATATAGCACACACATACATACTAGTACCAGCTGAGTTGGTTGGTTTAATATTTAGATATTATGTAAAATGTCCTGTCACACACTAATCGTCTCCCGACTGCAGCAGCTGTTCTAAATTTGTATATAAGGTGACTTATATAACCTTCACATCACGGTAGCACTGTAGTGTTACCGTACTCAGTGTTAGGCGAGAATGCTCAGGTTCAGTATGGAAATGATTCCATGATACATACCAGCAAAACCTGCATGTGAAAACAAATGTCAAGACGATTGTCCTTTGCACTTTTAAAAGTCCCTACCTTATAAAAGATTGGGATGTATGTCCCTATGTAGGTTAAGGACAGAAGAAACTTTGGTGACCCAAGGATGTGATATGGGTAAAACAGTATACAAAAGGAGAAATGATAAAGCAATTGTCTTAGTCTGTTCAGGATATTATGACAACATGCCATGGACTGGGTGGCTTAAACAAGGGACATTGATTTCCTCATGGTCCTGGAACCTGAAAGTCCAAGGTCGAGGTACCAGCAGACCTGGGCTCTGGTGAGAGCCTTCTTCCTGGTTTGCAGATGGCCACCTTCTTACTGTGGTCTTTCCTAGGTCTTTCCTGGGTACATGTGCCTGAGGATGGGGAGGTCCGGTGTCTCTTGTCTTCTCATGAAAGCACTAATTCCATCACGAGGGGCTCCACTCTCAAGATCTCATTAAAACCTAACTAGTCTCTAACAGTCTTACCTCCAAATACCATCACACTGAGGGTTGTGAATGAAATATCTGAATTTTGGAAAGATGAAAATGTCAACAGTATAAGGAGCAATTGACAAAAACATATTTTCCAAAATGTTTGTTTTATGTAGAACGGGATTGAGTATGGAAGTCAAATAAATTAGACAAATGTTAAATGTTTAAGCAATGTGATTTTGCTTAATATACATTTAAACAATTTTTGTTCACTTTCCTGCAGGACATTGCAGATTTTTAACATGTAAATTATATTGTGACTAGCCAAGAAGAAGATAGAGTATGTCTTTCTCTCAAGATTATTTTGTTATAATCCCAAGATTATTCTCCTACTTTTCATGGAATATATTCTGGGTAGAGACCCTGAGATCTTTTACACTAGACATCTTCCCCCACGCATAAATACTGTTTAAGTTAATTTGTTAATAAATGTTCCATTCTAAATTTCCTAAATTAACTATTGCTAGATTAAGCATTAGAAGAATTTATGCTTCCTTTTTAAAAAAGGTATCAGGTGAACACATTGCCAAAAGATAATTGTAAATGTCAGAGATGGGTTCATACGTGGATCTATTTAGTGATTAAGGCCACAAACTGCCCACTATCATTTTCACACTTGCAATTATTCATAATTTTAGACTTGTCTCAGGCAGACCAACTAAATCTCCCTTGAAAAATGGAGAGGGAAGCCTATCCCATTCAGCCACAGTCCAGAAGGAATTCCCTGATTTCCAGGACTCACATGACATGATTTCTTTTTAGTTCCATACCTTGTATATCTTTTGGTAAATCACCTTCTATATTCCTTTATTTTTTAATTCAAATTAATAAAGTCTGACAGAGAATTCAGTTTCAGTTTCTTCAATATTCTCGTCTGTGGGACAGAAGTCTTCCAAAGCACAATAAAACATTTTTTAAGGTCTTTATTCTCTCTCCTCGACTGAAGTGACACTCCGAAGTTTCATATAATTTCTAGTCTGCATCTCATAAAATACTGGCAAAATTTATCAATTCAAATTAAATAGATGTAGCACAGCGTAATCTTTCTCTATTAAATATGTCACTTTTTGCAATTGTTTCTTAATATCCCTCACAGCTTCCATCTAAGATTAGCACTTTCTTTGCTGCCAGAGTTTCACTAACCTACTGAATTATTCACTGAAGCATAACCTTCAGATATCAGGTTAGAAAGACCTTGATTATGGCAGGAAGTGAACTGTATAAACCATTTTTCTTTAAAAGAAAATTTCTCAGTATAGCAAAGTCTGAAATAAGATAAGTATTAAATGTGTGTAAAAATTAAGTTCGTAATTGATAGGAATTTAGCCAACTGTGACATTCCAGCATTTTGTTTATTATAATGTATAATACCATCTTAAGTGCCACAAAGCCACATAAAAGCACGTGCATTGCCATAGTGGTCATTTAACCTGAGAGGACACCAGATGTAACGAACAAAGTTGTTGTGGGTTAGATCACATGATGTTTTACACACTCTCTGAATATGCAGAATAATTTTTAAAAGCTGTATTTCCTCTGTATGTTCCATTCACTTGTCCTTCCTTCGCTAGAGCCTTGTTTTAGTGTCCTTTACCACTAGGGTTCATGGTGAAGTCAGCAATTCACCACGGGGCTCCCTGCAGCAAATTCTATTAGTAGTGTCCATTGCTTTATCTCAATTCAGTGCTGAGAGGTTATTAGAATACCGACTGAGGAGACAACACTCTTGGAACACCTTTGCTGGTGTTGAAATCAGAAACCTCACCACTCACAAATCAGCCACTTCATGACCAATCTGCTGGGCACCCAATAGCTAAAGTGCAACACAGCAGCGTGTTCCTACTCGATGAGAAGAAAATGCATAGAGACAAACACTAGTCTACATTTATCTACATTTATCCCATCAGCCACTGGGAGAGGTTTTTTTTTTTTCTGACAATAAATTTGACCCAAGACAGCATTCAAATGACTTTCCAAATACTCAGGTGGAGCATATATATTTTAAATATCAGTCTACTTATTAATGTTAGGCTTCTCCTACCATTACCAGTGTTGTAAAAGTCAACACAACTTACGAATGTCAATAGTGAGACATGATGCATTATTAAAGAGTGTGCTTTGATCAGATTTTCTACGTAGATTTGCTGTTCAGATGGAGGCAATAAACCAAGAAACATTTTTCACCATGAATCAATGTAAATCGTATAGACAACATTAACAATTTTCTTTTAATGTTGCCCACCCTGTCCCCACCAAAACTACTGATTGCGTTCTCTTCTAAAATTTTAATATGGTTGAATGATTATTTGAAAGGCCTTTTACAAGCACTTAGGGAAGTGCTAAATAAGCAGGGGAAATGACAAGGTGCTCAGAACAAACAGTGCGCTGTGGGAGAAAGACCCAAGAAATGTGCTGGTAAAAGGGAAAATTGTGAAAACGCTTTTTCCTTAAGAAACAAAGAAAATCTTATTAGAACAAACATCACAATAATTTGCCATTTTGTTCAGGTGAAAAATTCAATTATTATACATTCATACCAACAAAATGTTTTTAATGGAGAAAAAATTATAAGAACTTGGAAGTTTTATGAGAGGTTGCACATGGTTTATTAGAGTACAAATGCATATCTTTTCTTCTTTCTCTCTACTCTATGATTTTTTTTATCCCATAAGTACTTGAATTGTTGGATAAATACAAGAAAAAAAAAGTGGAAGAAAAAGTTTCCTCCTTTAATGCACACGTGTCATACCTTGCCAAATTGATATAGCTTACTTTTTCAGCATTTGGCTCCTTCATCTTTTCTGGGTGGAGTATGAATTTAAAAAATCATAACATCAACATATGAATGTGAGACACATCATAGGAATTAGAAAGATGTAGTTTTATCACTGGGTAATGAGGTACAGAGCGATAAGTCATTTTCTAAGAAAATTCCCAACAAACCTTCTTCCATTAAAAAAATATGGAATAGAGTTAAATTACAAAGAATTTTCCTAGTGATAATTCTCAGTAGAGGGAGGCTATCTAGAATTGCCCTCCCATTTACAATGATTAAGCCCCTAAATAACTGCAGAAATGACCAGGTCCCTGTCTAGCCCTCAAGAAATTCAGTCATCTAGAGGTGTTCTCAGTCTAGTCCAGAAGGATATACTCCATCTAGCACAGGGCTGGCAAATAAAGTTATTCTTCTTATGTTCATGTCACTCATACTTTTATTGGTCCTTTTTCTTGCTGGTCTCAAATGTGACTCAAGAATCTTTCTCAACAAAGTGTAGATTAGCCTTTGACTTGAAATTGCATTGCTGTCTCTGATTTAATGGGCAGTCCTTATTCTGTGATATTTCTACTGTGTCTGACATTACGTTTTCAGGATTTACACGGATGGGAAACAAAGTGTGCATGTTAGATATGTCAGGAGAATGCCTCAGTAGATTGCTTTGAGGACAAAGAATTTAATTGTTCTTTTTTAAAAAAAAATTTTAATGTTTATTTATTTCTGGGAGAGATAGAGAGTGTGAGCAGGGGAGGGTCAGAGAGAGAGGGAGACACAGAATCCGAAGCAGGCTCCAGGCTCTGAGCTGGGAGTCAGCACAGAGCCTGACGCGGGGCTGGAACCCACGAACCGCGAGATCATGACCTGAGCCCAAGTCAGATGCTTAACCAACCGACTGAGCCACCCAAGTGCCCTGAATTTAATTGTTCTAATTTCTTTGCGTGTCAGGAATTTATGCCAGTGTGAATCAGAATTCAGGAGAGGGTCTGGGATTCGTTTTCCGACCAGTCTTCTGCAGGTTAAAACAGGACATGATTTGTTGATGCTCTTGATGATAGTTACAGTGAGCTCCAGAATCATTGTGTATATAACAGTCATCAAATTTCATCGAACTTTTTTATATAATGCTTGCTTCCATGCAGGACCACATGTTGTCTGCAGGCATAGAACACACGTATCTTGCTCACTGCTTAATGTCCAACATATCATAAGGGGATCACTGCTATAGAATAAGTGCTCAATAAGATTTTAATAAATTAATAATTTAATTGGATGATGCTCTGAAAGTGCTTGATAATTGAAAGTTCAGGCAAAATTAAACAAAAATCTAGGGGTGCCTGCCAGACTCAGTTGGTAGAGCATGTGACTCTTGATCTCAGGGTTGTGAATTCAAGCCCCATGTTGGGTCTAGAGATTACTTAAAAAATATGTGAATATAAGTGCCGGACAAGATGAATGGATATACCATATTCATTAGGCTAAAACCAGGCTTCTCAGAAGTTCCATTGGCAATGGATATAAATGGTACACTCAGAGTCACCCACTTCTTAATCAGCTTAACTCATGCTGAAAATGCAAAAGGGAATGGAAGCCCCCAGGGAATGGTAGATCTCATGGAAAGTCAATTAAGTAAACTAGGCATGTGGTGGGATAGGTGAAGCGTTGGAGAAGGGACAGTGAGTAGCAGGATCCGAAGTGTCTTATGAATCTGAGGACTGCTGGGTCCCTGGAGCCAAGGCCTCATCCAAAGTGAGGATTCATTTGTCCCTTTATATTTTTTCACTTTCCCTATTTTCTCTTTGTTTTTGTTCTTCCTCAAATTGATAACAGCAACTACATACGATACAACAATCCAATGTAAGTGGCACTTAATCTGTGGCACTAAGATCACTCATGAGGAATCAAACCAATCCACGCCCATTCTGTTAGTCTAATTTTCCTAAGTATATTTAGAAGAGATGGAATGCAAGAAATTACCACAATAAGTTGAGTGAATAGTTTTTTTCCTTCCTAAACAATCCTTTCTTATTAAGAACTTTCACGAGATTGCTAATGAACACTGTGATACAAGCATTTTATTTAACATCTTTCTCCAGTTTGTCAGGATACAGTGTTTACAGTGCTATAGAAAGACCCATTGCTGGCATTCTGGAATTCATGACTGTTATTTTGTTGAGACATCTTTTGCCTCTGTCCCTGACGTCTCCTTTGTTACCAATAAAAACTATACCTGAGCTACCTGGTAAGCATTGGTGGCAGTTCGCCTGTGAAAATAGGCCACAAAGATGGCAAATGGAATTACCGTTGGTGGTCATTTCAAAGTACTTGCTTCAAAACACAGAAACTTTGAGTGATATTCCTAAGCCATATAATAAACTAGCTTAGATCATTCTAAGAACAATTACTCATTTCTGTGACCCCCTTATCACTTTCTTGACTAACCAAGTGAATATGTCACTAGTGGGCTACTCATGGAAACCCCAATCAAGATTTGTGGCAGGGTGATAATTTATTTCAAATTTATAATTGTCTTCCCAATGTGTGTTAAAGGAAGTAGTTTGCCCTTCCTTTCCCTATGTAGAACCATATGATGAGGATTTCCTGAGTTAGGTGACTATTTCATAACTAAGTCTTGGCTGCAGAGAGAGTAAGCTACCACCTACACAGCATGATTTATAGATTTTCAAGAGTGGTCTCCTACAGACTTTATTTCTCCTGATAGCTTATTATCATACCTGAAATTTCACTAGAATTGCTCCTTTGGTTTTAAAAAAATTTTTTTAATGTTTCATTTATTTCTGAGAAAGAGACAGAGAGACAACATGAGCAGGGGAGGGTCAGAGAGGGAGGGAGACAAGAATCTGAAGACAGGCTCCAGGCTGTGAGCTGGCTGTCAGCACAGAGCCCAACGCAGGGCTCCAACCCACAAACTGCGAGATCATGACCTGAGCCGAAGTCGGACGCTTAACCGACTGAGCCACCCAGGCGCCCCTAGAATTGCTCCTTTGGAACCCCTCAAGTCAAAGCTTTTAGCAACTTTGAGTAGTCTGCTTTGTGGGGAAGTAAGAGATTGAGGAATTAAAACTTTGTATTACCAAACACTAGAGTATTCTAGGATTCTATTCTCAGGTGACTTTTCTTTGTCCAAGCTTTCTCCCTAAGTGATCTTCACCAAATCCAGTTAAGCGAAATTTGCATAAGAAGATTTCCAAATTTTATCTTACTCTAACTTTTCCATTGTGCTCTGTATTTTACGTCTGATTTCCTATTAAACAACTCCACTTGGACGTGTAATTGGCATCATAAATCCCATCTGGAAGCAAGGACTTCTCCTAGCTTCCTTCATCTTAGCAAATAGCATCACCATGGATCTGGAGCTGTTATTGATTTCTTTATTTCTTCACCTTGCACATCTAATTTATTAGTGAGCCTGGTCAGTTCTGCATTAAAAATATGTCCATTTTCTGCACCATGCCCAGAATGAACTTATAGAAATGTGAACACAATGAGTATATTTTCCTACTTAAATTTCTCTACTACTTTCCCACAGAATTTAACAAATAATTGCAAATTCTTATTATGGACTTATGCCTTAGGAAGTACTGTTCTCTCCAGGTTTACTATGCTTTGATGTTGTAATCATCTCGGATTTCTTTCTTTTCCTTAGTACATTAAGATCATTCATACTCAGGGACCTCAATCTGAAATATTTGGGCTAGTTCCTTTATTTCATTCATATCTAACTCTAAAAAAAGAGACCTTCATAACTATTCAGTTGAATAGTCCCCTAACCAACTCTCTCACATTATACTAATATTGCCTTTAACATTTGTTAATTTTTGAATTACTTGACTAATTTATCTTATTTTTATCTTGCCTTTTTTCTGAGAACAGGGATCTGTCTTCTTTACTGTTCTCAGGGCATATCTGGAACAATGATTAAAATACTGTAGAAACTCTATACATTTTGTCTGAAGGAATATAGAATGGACAGAAGTAAAATCCTAGTGTCCAAAATTATGGCTTGTGTATTCTCTCCACCTAATTTGCAGGCTGGAAATGAATACCAATGGGCATATTAGTTTAAAATCTAGCTTAATGTTGTGTGTGTGTCGACTATACTCAAATAAAAACTTAAACACATAAATAAATATTAAGAGAAAATAAGAAATATCTCTGTGGTCATTTTTGGAAAAAAGATAATCTGCCATATTATACTGCATTGCATTTTAACCCCACCAGAATGGTAGCTCTGTGACAGCTGTGACTTCTCACTCATCCCTCTATGTATTTGTTGAGTAAATAAATAACAGTATTCACCCCTGCGAATAAAGTAAAATAATAAAATAAAATATAGCTTAATGTATAAACTAGATTATGCTACAGGCACCACTTGGCCTCAGAATTCTTGATAGTTTCACATAAATCTAACTTTTAATAATTTTTCATGGGAGGTCTGATGCCAGTCAGTGGAGATGCTGCTTCATCAGGTGACCCAGGATTCCGTACATGTTATCCTCTCCCCAGGGACATGGAGGTGACACACTAGCTTTTAACTGTTTGGCCTACACTTCTGATAAGTTAGTATTAGCTGCAGCTAGTTCCATGGCCTAATGTAATTGCAAAGGGAATATATAATGTATAATTTGGGGGAGTGTATGATACACATGGTAAGTAATGCTGCCTCCGACACATCAGTGGCAAGTTAGGCAAGTTAGTTACAGGAGTAAGATGTGGAAAGGATGTAGGAGAAAAGAAGTAAGTGCTTGAAATTTTAAGAAGACAAGAGAGAGGGAAAAGGACTTAACTGAAATATGCCCACATTGCTCCCTGAGCTGTTCCCACCACGAACAGCTTATGCAAGGCCAGCAATATCGTCTACACCGGTGGATACATTTTGCCATTTGGTTTGCAGCTGTAGCTGGCATTATTTCCTAGGCCTAGTGTTATTTGAAACTTTGCCTCGTAAACTCATGTCCTTCTTGATCCCTTTGCTCTAAAGTATCTTCCCACCCTCAGATGGCCCCACCTCAGGCTGGCTTTTGTGTTCCACTTCTCAGCTAATCATCTTAGATTAATACCAGGGGCACTTTTGCCTAATGGAGTTTCAGCCAGGAAGAGAGAGAGAGAATCAGGGAGAAAGCTCCTGCTAAGTGAAAATGTCTCCTCATTTTCTTCTGTGTTTTACATGCTCTCTAGTATAAAAGAAATCACAGAAGTCAATGGATTAAATATAAATGTGAAGTAAGGAAATATGCGATAAAAGAGAGGCGGATAAAAACGTACTTGAGCCCAATGGGCGGACCATGTGGTGAGCTGATATATACTTTAATTCTGGCATCCCCGTGGCTAGCCAGGTTGACAACATTTCAAAGATGACAATTATTTGGAATAAATCCAAGATTATACTTTAAATAAAAATGTTCATAAATCATAGCTCTTCCACTATGAATAGGACAAGCACATAAGCAATTACTTACAGGAGCAGTATTATCTTGCAATTCAAGCTGTTTCTTAAGTTGATTTGACTAAAAGCTTATTTTTTCCCCCAAAGTGAAAAATGAAAACATTCAACTCGTCTTGCTTTGTCCTGTATATGAAGTTCAATTAGATGAATCACTTATTCTCTCAGAAAGTTACATGAATGAAAAATGGGAATTCAAGGAAAAGGAAAAAGAGAGATTGAACCTGGGCGGGGTGCTGCAGAAGGAAGCTGGGTGGCTGGGAGAGGGGAGGGACCCAGTCCCCCACAGTGAGAGTATCAGGTGCCTCAGGGGACTCTGGATTTGGGAAGAAGAAGCTTTCTGTTTGTTGGGGTCCGAAACAATGGAACCCATAAAACTACTCCTTCTCCCCCCACCCCGCCCTTCTTGTAGCGCATGAGAGTGAGTACTTCCTGTCGTGGATGTGCCGACTTTCAGCGTTGTGTACTTAGAGTTTACCAACTCATTAAGTGTCCCTGCAGCATTTGTACAATGGAAGTTTAAACCTCACAGGCTGAATTTAAATAAGGTGATGCATGTGGACTTCTTAGCACATCTCAGGCACATATTACACGCTGCTATGAAGCTCTGGTGCCCCTAAGGGTACTATAAAGAATTTTGTATCTAACTGTATCTATTTATTTCTGGCATTGAGACAATTAATTCATGAATGCTCAATTAGTGTGTATAAAAATAATAATCTCATCACGATTTTCCTATCACAGCTTTCCTATCGCATCATCAGATGACGAGAAAACTTTACTCTCTCAGTTTCTTAGTGGAGATCAATATTTCATTATTATGTGTACCTCTCAGTGATGTGCCAATAGCTTCTTACATTCTGGGATAAAAATGATGCAGGGCATGCTACCCATTCATTTGGTACAGAGAATGGCTCTTACCTACATACTCATGGAACAGGTTTCTTGGTGCAAACGGAAGTTGTAAATTCAATGAGTAAATGTTATATTGCCTAGTAGTGAACAAACTTCAGGAAGGTGCGGAGAAGAAATTACAGAAGACAAATCTATGTTGGTTCCAGATTAGATTTCTTTAACATGTTGAGAAATGCTGAAATGTAATGGGATATATTACAGATATATCCTGCAGACTACTTTGGGCAAAATTGCCTTTTAAAATGGGAAGTAAAGATGGTGATCCTTAATATAATGCCAGCATTTATCCACATGGACAGATTTTGGTAAGGGACATTGAAAATTGAAAAAAAAATGGGTGCCTGGGTAGTTCAGTCTGGTTAAGTGTCTGACTTCAGCTCAGGTCATGATCTCACCATTTGTGAGTTCCAGCCCCACATCAGGCTCCGTGCTGACAGCTGAGAGCCTGCAGCGTGTTTCAGATTCTCTGTCTCCCTCTCTCTCTCTCTCTGCTCCTACCCTATTCATACTCTGTCTGTCTCTCTCTCAAAAATAAACAAACATTTAAAACCATAAAAAATAAAATACATTGTTTTATAACATATTCAATTAAATTATTAAAAGTAAGAGCTATAAAGGAATCTTTACCTCATCGTATACTCACATGTATGAGAAAGTATAGGCATAGAAGTGAAAAAACAGAAAGTCCTGAGTTATACCTGTGTTTACTAAAACGATTTCACATAAAATAAAGATACAGTTCCAATCAGGGATAAGATTATATATTGTACACAAAGAAATTATTAGTGCAGTCTTAGTCATTTTGATAAATGATGTTTAGATCCCCTATTTCACAACTTATGCCAATAATTTGCAAATGTGTTAAAACATAGGTATAGAGGACAACACCTAGTACTTGTCATATCAAGTGACCTCCTTAATCCCCATTACCTATTTTACCCAATCCCATCCCACCTCCCCTCTGGTAGGTTTGTTTTCTATAGTTCCTATAGTTAAGAGTCTGTTTTTTTTGGTGAAAAAAAGTTGTTTTATGTAATTTGGAGTTGTGGAGGCCTTTGTAAGCATGGCAACAGTCAGAAATCATTTTCAAAAAGTTTTAGAATCAATTACTTATAATGTACAATTGAAACCCAAATGACAACCTGAGAATAATTTGAAACGCATATAACATCCAAACTATCTCTAATATATAGATGCCTCTCTCTCTCTCTTTTTTAATGTTTATTTACTTTTGAGAGAAAGAGAGGCAGAGTGCAGGTGGAGGAGAGGCAGAGAGAGAAGGAGATGCGGAATTTGAAGCAGGCTTGAGGCTCTGAGCTGTCAGCACAGAGCCTGAAGTGGGAATTGAACCCACGGACTGTGAGATCATGACCTGAGCTGCAGTCAGACGCTTAACCGACTGAGCCACCCAGGTGCCCCTTGATGCCTTTCTTAATGTTTAAAATAAATGCCACCAAAATAAAAATAATGTGTAAAAAGTATAAATAAGTCATTCATAAAGAATAAGCCTAAATCATCTATAAGAAAAAGAAAAACTGTTCAAGCTGGTTATTAAAGAAATTCAGGTTAAAATAATAATAAATAACTTCTGTACTTACAAATTGGCAAAGATGTACTTTTAGAGTTAGAATGCCTGCTGACATTTATTGACTGCTTTCTAATGATAGACACTGTTTTAAACATTCAGTATCCTGTATGCTCTTTCTAACAAACCTCTAAGAAGATATCATAACTACCATCTCTATTTATAGAACAATGAGGCTGAGACTGGTTAATTAATTAGCCTCATACAGCTATTAAGTAGTGGAGTCAGGTTTTGATGCCAGATATCTTACATTAGATTAATCAGGAGTGTGAAAAAAATATTGTTGGAGGAAATGCAAGATGATACTATGTTTCTAGAGAGCTATGTTTCTAAAATATCTCCCCAATACTAAAAATGTGTATACTGTTTGGAATATCAATTGTATTTCTACAAATTTACCCAAGATATAGCTACAAGCTTATGCAAACAATCACATCAATTTCCATAAAACTTTTTTATAATAGAAAGTTAATGGAGAAAGAGATTAAATATTTACTACTTGAGTACATTATTTGTGGCATATGGATGTGACAGAAAATCTTCCATCACTTGAAATACTGTTTTTGATGAATAGTTACTGACAAACAGAGACGGTATAAAAAAGAGATTATAAAACAATATGTGTAACATGAATCAGGAGGTGGGAAGAGAGTGAGATCAGAGTAATAATCTTGGCTTCCTCCCTGTAACTTTTTCTTGAACTGGCTGAGTCTAATGACCATAGTCATGTTTGCTAACAAGACAACTGACTCAACATAATTGTCTATCCTTCTAAGTTCCAGAGACAATACTCTCACTCCCATTCATTTGTACATCAAGTTTTGGAAACAGCTCACCTGTGACAAGCTCTGGGTTATTGTTCTAGTCTTTGTGATTGCTCTATATTCCAAACATTTGTAACTTCCTGACTTTTGAAAATAAGCCTCCTCAAATATCCATTAGAGTTCATTGTGTATCCAATCTGGAGAAGATATACATAGAAGAGATTAAGTAAGCACCCTATAGTCCTCACTTTGAATTCAGAATATAAGTATAAACTCTTCAAGTATTTTCAAATATTTATTTTTTTATTAGTTCTGTTCACTGAAAAGGCTGATAGACAATGACTGACCCAGTAGCAACGGGCATCTCCAGGACAGATGGTGTTGTTGGAATAATAGATGACACCAAACTGGGGCAGAGGGGAAGTGCAGAAGATAACTCTAGAGCATGTTGACGTACCAGAAGGCATGTGAGTTATGAAAGATCTCTGGAACAAATGGGAGAATTTGAGTTCGTAGAAGGGAGACCACTGAGACCTTGGATGACTGAATCAGAAGCTCTAGGGATGATATCTAAGCTTTAGGGGCTGCACAGTTCAGAAGGTGGTTCTGAGGAGCAGGGGACCCTGCAATGATGACGTATCTCTTACTTTCTAGCCTCAGTACCATCCTGATATCCACTCTAGCCAGCCTCGGTGGCACGCCTGCCCTCCAGATGTAAGGCCATGCTTTTCAGGATGACAGGCCACCTTGGGAAGTGTAGACCAGTGAAGGTGGGAGCTGTTTCGATCATCTCCATGACCAGAACCAGAACTTGGGAGGAATGCAAAGCATGATGTGTCAAGATAAACTCATGACTGCACTTGGAGAGCCTGCAGCATCTTCCCTCCATTTACCATCATAATTTCATTGCATTCCATGCAAAATGTCTTGGCATCACAGGGATTTGTGTTTGCAAAGTGTCTTTAAAGAATAGCTCTGAAAGATGTTTCCGGGGTCCGTGTGAATATTTGAAAATAAGTGAAATCAGTATTCAAACTTTACTGTTGACTGCATTTTCAATAAAAGGAAGGTAGTTAAAAGCTCAGGGAATAAATAAAAAATTAAATAAATAAATAAATACAAACATAAATAAATAAAAAGGGTAAGCATTGAGATTGATCTAAGCTTGTTAAATATGTTTAAACAAACAAAGTTTAAAAGTCTATCAAAAAGCTTAATTAGGAGATGTTGGGTGCGTAAGTCTGTTAAGTATTGTACTCCTGATCTCAGCTCAGGTCTTGATCTCAAGGTGATGAGTTCAAGCGTGGGGTTGGGCTCTGAGCTGCACTGAAGCTTACTTTAAAACAAAACAAAACAAAATTTAATTGGTTAGCTGCTGAAGATAATAGGGACCCAATTCATTACCCTTAGGGGAAAGAAACCAACAGTATCCTGCCTTTGCATACGAATTAAACCATTAGACAAACCGTTAGTGGGTGAGGTGAGTTGTCTTTGAAAGTATTTCTTAGTTTTGGAGAAACTTTTCTCATTTGAAAAGACTCAAGACTCAGCAGAATGTGCTCATTTAAGGATATTATCTAAAGTCAAAGAGAGTGATACATCAAAAGAAAGAGAATGTAGGCAGCCACTGGAGACCAAGAGACACTCAGGTGCAATCTCTCCATCGTTCTTATTCATAGACAGACATGTTTCACATTTTGATTCAACCACCAAGATCTGAGCAATGGATTTTGGCCTCAGAAGAGCTCAAGGCAGAAGCTTCCAAGAGGTCCTTTATATGCCTCTGGTTACATAACCTTTCAGGTTACCTAACAAGTTATGCGAGTAGAAAACTCTCAGTAAATAAACTGGCCTTAGGGTTGGGAGGTCACCAGGGGAGTTTGGGGTTTTAAACAAAGCATCATAAATTCCACTGTAGTTATCTTGGTCAAGAGTCAAAGCCAGACATCTAGGCATTCCTGGAAATAAAAAGACAGCTTTCCAAGGAGAGATGTAGATTAAATCTGTCCATTAAGACCTCCCTGTGAAATTATTCCACCTAATTATTGAATACAAAATAATAAATTAGAATATCACTAGTTTGCAATCCTTAATGAATGAATGGATATAAGTATTTTGCATTTCAGCTGCAAACATCACAAAAAGATATATTGTGTCTCTTGATGAATGAACACAGCATCAAAGGAATCAATCCTGAGACTGAGAGGCTCTGCATACAGTGTCCAGGTTTCAGGAAATCAGAAGGACACAGGAAAATGTTACCTTGCACCCTAAGAACTCAGTCAGCACGTCTAGACCTACAAACTCAGATCATGTGTTTGTAGGTTCTTTAAGATAGTAACAGTCGTGAAGACATGAGCCTGGCTGGCTTAGCTGGTTAAGCCTCTGACTCTTAATTTCGGCTCAGGTCGTGATCTCACTGTTATGGGTTTGAGCCCCACCATTGGGGCTCCATGCTAACAGTGCAGAGCCTGCTCTGGATCCTCTTTCTCTCTGCCTCTCTTCTGCTTGCTCTTTCTCTCTCTCAAAATAAAGAAATAAACTTTAAAAACATATAATTTTAAGAAAAAGTATCATCGGTTGTATGCTCTTCACCTGAAAAATTGTATAAAAAAGAAGGATAGAGCAGGGAAATATAAAGATTTTATTTTAAACTCAAAAGGTTATCAAGTTAAATTTTGGGGAAGACTATATTATAGTGATTAGGGCTGCACACACACTTAGGTGATACAACCATAAACAAATGCAGAGAGCGGGGTCTCATTGGGCTGATGCATGCGGAGGAGTTTCTGGGGTGCCCGACAATGTTCTATTTTGATCTGAGTGGGATCGCAAGCTTGTTTGCCTTATAATATTTCACTAAGCAATACTTAGTGTGGTTTCCCATATCTGGGTTTTATTTTACAATAAAAAGTTTAAAATTGTAGAAAGAGAGGTTGGGGCCTTGAGTGCTATGATAAAGAATCTGAATTTAACTTGATAATGTTCAACTATTTATTGATGATCATTAGTATAATAAGCAGATTTTGGAGAAATATAGGCTTGAGCCTGAATCCCAAAGGGTAATTTGAGAATAGCTGAGTAATTAGAAAGGCCACATTTAGAGCCATCTGGCATTAATACATGGTTATTCTTGAGAATTCCAGACCAGATATGAATCAAAAAAGTCTGTCTTCATATATCACAGACATTTTGGTGTAAGAACCACAATGTATCTGTGACAGCTTCACAGATGAGCAAGCTGGCTCAGGAATAAGGGGGAGAGCTCTCCATGCCAGGCACGCTGTGGTTTAATGCCAGTGTACCTTTGGTCTTTTATTTAGCACTTGTCTATTACAACAATAGATGACAGAGAATGTGATCGTTGCCCTAACAATATACTTAAGTTTTAAACAATGTTCTTTCTGTTTATAGCTACTCCAATACAGTAGATGATCACCTGATTTTCAAATGGGAGTTCTAATGTCCTTAAAAGGATTGGATTAATAGGCAATGAATTTATTGAGAAAGTAATTGAGACCAGAAAAGCAAAGCGTAAAAGTGTAAATGATTCTATTAATAGTTATCATCGGACTTCCTATGACTTTAAATAGGAAGAGTAAGATGAGAGTTAGGAGCAATGGTGGAAGGAAGTAGCTGTTGCTGCAGCGATAAAAATAGATTTTCTTCAAACACTGTGTGAAGGTAGATATTCAAGATAATATCATGACATATAAATGCCTTTAGATTTGTTTGGTTGGTTGGTTAGTTGGTTTTTAGCTGGTGTAACAAGAAAGGTGTGGTCTGGTGGTAACATGTATACATTCACATGCACTGTGGCAAAGTATAAAGGGAAGAAAGGATAAAAAAAAAAAAAGTAGATTTTGTATAAAGAAGAGAAAGCAGCACTAACTATCCCATTCTGAGCTTTAGATGATGGCAAACCCTTCTATTTAAAATGACCTGTCAGATAATCTAACCATTAGTCTTCTTAAAAGTTGAAGTGCTTTTGGGGCGCCTGGGTGGCTCAGTCAGTTAAGCATCTGACTTCGGCTCAGGTCATGATCTCATTGATCATGGGTCCGAGCCCTGTATCAGGCCCTGTACTGACAGCTCAAAGCCTGGAGTCTGTTTTGGACTCTGTATCTTCCTCTCCCTCTATTCCTCCCTTGCTCTTACACACACACACACACACACACACACACACACACACACACACACACACACACACTCTGTCTCTCTCTGTCTCTTTCTCTCAAAAATAAAGATTAAAAAAATTTTAAGGAAAAGTGCTATCATTCTGTATTTTTGATATATTTTAAAAAAACCCACATTGTTCTTTTTCTTGAAATGACGACCAATTTCTAAAGTAATAAGAGAAGCAAATAAAGTATAAGTTGATCAGGTTTATATATTTCCATAAAACAGCCATGGGAACCCTCTACCCCTCTATACATGTGCGTGCATGTGCATGGGCGTCCCCCCCACCCCCCACAGTTCCATGGGAATGGTAAAATTAGAGTTACTTGAATTATTACATTTGGTAACATCACAGGCTGAAGTAATACATGGTCAGACCCAGAACACACGAAAATGGGAGGAAAAAGCTAAATACCAGCCTAGATGTGCTTGTGATATGCTAAAAATGAATTCCAAGTGCTAAAAGCACCACATAAGAGGAAACTATCAAAAAACTGCCAAGTTTGAGATTTAGAAATGTCACTCACTGATGCTGTTTCCAAACAAAAAGCTTTTATTCTTATGGCAGGTTTTCACAGCTTAACAGATAAGCCAGTGTCAGGTGTTTGCATGTTGCCTTTTAGAGAGGTATTTTCTAAAACAAGGAAATCTGTGTGCATGAGGAAAGAAGTTAATGGGTTAAAAACTGTGTAAATGTTACTCCAGTAAAATTACAGCTTGTTGTTCAGATGAATACTCTCCACTTCTCGTATAGCTTTAAATTATGGACAAATGCTTGCAATTGTGAACTCCCTACATTGTGGCTGCGTGTTCCCAGGCTTCATCAACCAGGGCTGTCCAATGGGATTACTGTAAGCCTTCACGGCAGTCTGCCAGCCACTGATGAGAAACTCATACCCCTGGATGTGAGATTGCTCTCTTTATTCCATCCTTGTGATGGCTGTGATTGCTGTCATGGTGTTAGGTTAGAAATTAGCATTTTGTAGCCCAAATTTTGCCATCCAGGACGCACTAGAAAAAAAAAATCAGAGAATAGTAATTTCTTCTGTCAAGAAAGGAACACACGGCTACCATGATACAGACGTCTCCAAAACTTAGGTCAGGAAATGTTGTTGTGTGGTCCTGTTTGGCAAAGCTAATGAAGGGGGTGTTTTACTGTTGTCACAGGCCTCAGCTTAGAAAATAGTGGTTTTCATTTTATAAAACTAAGACTGATTGAAGAAAATATGGGGGAGTCCTTAAAAATGTTAAAATTAAACAATAATCTTGTTCTTTAGCATGAAATTAAAAGAAATCTGAATCTCAGGAGGCCCCCAAACTAATTTTTACCTCATTTCAGTTCTTACATCTAGAAGTAATGACAGTATATGTGCTTTCTTGTAACAGTTCCTGATACATGTTTGAGTAAACTATGAAGAGATGAAAGATAAAGGAGTTATGAAAAATAAAGTGGCAATTATCATCCATTTTATTTGTGTTTACTCATTCAATCATTATGACAAAATGATCAAAGTAGTGCTTTTATAGTAATCTGGGTTTTGTGTCATCAATGATTCTCTAAATATCCTTGCATTAATATTTTCTCTCTACCGGGTATTTGCTTAGACTGTTTTCTTACTGAATAAATATCAAAGGCTACTGATTTTGTAGTTTTTTCAGTTTTATATGAACCTGCATTGCGCTTAGGATGTATATATAATTTAATTCTACTCTTTATGCTGGGGATTAATTACAGAAAAAAAAGGAAAGAAAGAGATTTAACTTTTACTAAGAAAAGATGATACAGTTTCCTTATCTCTGGTTCTTCTTAGGCTATCCACAGACATGCTAATTTTTCCTGTCATTAACAGAGAGCAAGCTAGAAGGATTCTGACATGTGAGGTGCACAGATTCTGTTAGGAGCCTTGATATTTATCCATCCAAGCTTATCCATCATCTTTAATCATGCAAAAGGCAGAATTACTTAATCATTTCATTTTATTGAAAAGAAAAAGAAAGATTTACATTAAAATGATGACATGCAAGAAAAAATAAATTGAAAATGATTACGAGGAGAGGGTAATGCAGAGACTACAGCTCCATTGGTTTTGTGATGGTCATTTAAAGCAATGATCTAGTCAAGCTGAGGCATAAAAGCCATGATGATGTTAGTTATTGGGGGATAGCCATCTTATCTTCACACTCCTCATCTGCATTCTTGGAAAATTATGTGCGGAAGCTAAGGCAAATAATTAAACATGAGACCTAATTACCTTCGCCTCCTCATTCTTATTCCAGGTTGAATTATACTTTAATGATGCTTTTATATAAAGAAACATGACCCCCAGATTTAAATTCAACACCTTGAAGATCTTTATACAAAATATTTGTTTTAATTTCAACCGCACAACATAGGCCAAACCATTTAGACTCCAAGAATTATCAAGTTCTGTCTCTATAGCTTGATGTATATTTTTTTTCTCAAGCAAGCATGTTCTCTTTGTTTTTGAGGTATATTATCAGTGTTCTTTACTTTTGTGGACAATAGTAGATGTTTTATTTAAGCAGTGTCTCACGCACTGTTTTATAAAGAGGTGGGTTAAGATATTTCAAAATAATTGGTTGGTACATTTCCACTGTTCCCCTCATCTGGCTTTTCTATTTTATGGTGTCTTTACTTTTCCAGTTGAAATCTAATAAGTAATTATCTCAAAGATAAAGAATTTTAAAAGGTCTCTGAAGACCTTAACAGACAATTTTTAAAGTATCTTTTATATTACATAAAAGATTTTTGAAATAATAGGTCTCTCCCACAATTTTTTGTTTGACCTCAAAACGTATGCTGTCTTGGAAGGTTCACATATTTCTGAAAACAATCTATACTTGAAGGGAATTGTGTTCAAAATAATTAATTACATCGAATAAGATGAGCAATTACACACAGGGGGACTGAACTTGAGAAAAAAATGCGTTTGATCCTTCCAAGACCACACAGTACTTACTGGACTTATTCTGTTAACTTTGGATACATAGGTGTTTAACACCTACTATGTGCCAAGAACTGTGCTAGCTTTTGTGAGCAAAATTCCTGGTCTATAAGATGCTTTATTACATTTTTACACATAACATAAATTACTTAGAATCTAGAAAAAAAGAGATTTCCTACTCTCCTAAATATGTAACTGGCCATATTTTCACTAACCTTCAATGTCTTCTAAACATATACACAGCTATACAAACAGTCAGTGATACTAAACTAATTCAATATTTCAGCAGACTCAGACTGTACATGGCATTCATAAAGTTTATTTTGAATTTAAACTGCACAATTTGAGATGATCCAAAAATATTACCATTTGTCATATAAACATATACAATCAACAAAACATTTCAATGTAATTCAATATAAAAATTAAAAGATATAATTGAAAGATTGGAATAATTTTTACATCTAAGTTACAAAGATAATATACAAACTACAGTAATTGTAATTTTGAAAACCATATAATCTATATAATTAGGTTTTAGAAATACATGATTTATGTTATCTTCCCTTAGGACCTTCCCTAAGCATGTATTAAAAATCATCTGTTCTTTTGCTCATCTAAAGTATCTTTAAATTCCAGACTCTATAAATTCCACTTTAGACCACAAATCATTTGGGGAGATAAAGAGAAAATTCTGCTTTCTAAAAAATTTAACTTCATTGATGACTTTGCTGCTGGAAAATTCAAGAACTTCCTTTTACATTCTTGGACAGTCTTAAAATTTATGCAGCCCTATGCAGTTGTTTTTAATATACAATAAAGAATAAGCAGAAAATATCACAATATAGCTAAATGAACTAGCAAATAAACATTTTATTTTTATACATGTTAAATATTTAGTTATAATAAAAAAGATTCACAATCATGTTTTTGAAAATAGGCAACTTATATTAATTGTATGAATGTGTATGTGTAGTAAATTTTGAATTCTTATTACAAAATAGAAACAATGAAATGAAAATGAGCAAACTATTACAATTTACACATTTTTACATAAATCAATGCTATGAACAATTTTTTAAAAAGAATATCACAAATTTTATCATGACAAGAGAAATTTTATTTCCTTTTTTCAGTGATCTATTTTACATATATCTTAGTTTATATTATATAAATATATAATATACATATAATTAAGGAATAAATAAATATAAATAATATATTTTGTCACAGATGAAATCAAAGACCTAGTATTTATGCTTGATACTGATATGAAATAATTAAACATACAAATTTCTGCCACACAATTTTCTGATGCTTATTTTCAAAGATAGAAAACAATCAAGTCTAAATTATTTTATTTTTTATATTGATTATTGACTATTTAAACCTTCAAGTAAATCTCTATTTTTAGATGTAGTTTTCCTGAAAGAATTAATATGTTTAAATTACTTGAAATCATCCATTACTTTAAAATGAAAATGAAAACTTAGGATAACAGAAACAGAAAAAAATAAGAATTGTAGCATCAAATACTAAGGGCATGAAAACAAATAGGGTTACTTTAACTTTACACCAATAGGTGGCACTGTTACCTAAATACTCTTTGATTTGAATTCAAGAACGGTGAAAATGGGCTGTCTCTGTATATAATTTCATATATGTAAACAAATGAGAACATAGATGTAAACTTTAAAAATTCTGGGAATTACTTTGTTATCATTATTCCTTAGTTATTATTTTTATTTATACAGCCAGCAGTATGTCAAATAGAAAAGCAGATTAAAGTTTATGACAACAAATATAATTAAACAGGTACACTTTTAGTATGATTTATGAAAATGTTGACTTTTTAATATAAATAAAAAATAAACCACTTATTATTTTTTCTGAAAAATTTTACTTTATCAATTCCTAATCCTGTGAGAGTTAGTACCAGACAGCTTCAGGTATTCTCAATAGTAGAAATTCATTCGAAATACTTGTGTTGGTTAATAAAATTGATGTTCTATTACCATGTTGCTTCTGGCATTGTTTTGTGAAGTGGTGTAAATAAGAAAGGTATCATGTGATGCATATGCATGTTAAATAGTGATTCTTGACAATGTGCAACCCATTAGGCTGATAGTGCAGAAGTGTAATACTTTCACCACTGCCAACATAGTCATTGTTAACATCTGAAAGGGAAAATAAAAGGAATAAAATAAAACAGGCCATATATGCGTTCACAGTGTTTACATGTAAGTGAGAATAGCAATAAAGTCTGAGCCCTTACTACAAAACACAGCACTTCTGTGAAAGCTGGCTCTGTTGACTCTATGGAGGACAGACTGCAGGAAGACCATTCTTTCCTCTGGGCAGACACAGCCTGTAACGGGGACAAGGCTTGCCAAGTTGGACGAAGGCTTGAGTCAACCCCTGGGCTCTGGCCATCTTGGCGTTGCAGCCCAGGGTAAGCCACATTCCTCACCAAGCCTTGCAAATTGGTTGCTATGCCAACGAAGGGTTAATAGTCCTTCTCCCAGAATTCTCAGAAATGATGGCCAAACAAATGGTTTGATGGTCTTCATGGCTATGCTGTCTTGTGCTTAGACAATTCTACTATCCTAAGAGAGAGCCAGAGCAGTGTGGCAGACACTGACGCATGGTGCAACTCCTTCCAGAAAGGAAAGACTTAACTTCCTGCTCTGCTGCAAATGCTGTGGGAGACAGGTTTCAGCTGCCGGCTGGAGCAGATTCCTTCTGCTGAACAGGATCTTTCAGCCCAAGGTCACTTTCCTTTTCTGGGGAGTCTCCTGCCTAATGGAAACCATGGGGGGTGCTCTTATCTTCAGCATGGGGCGACTCTTAACGTTCACTCCAACTCCAGATCTTTCCATGGAACTGGGCTCACAGGTCAGCCCTTTGCCCAGTATTGCTTGCTCACTTTCCACTGATCCCTTGAAAATTCACGGACAACCCTCATGCACAGGAGCCTCTATCTCCAAGCCTACTTCCTGAGGAATCCAAGCTGTGTGCCCTGCACAGAATATAGGATGCCAGTGGAACTGGAGGCCAGGAGGCCTTATGATATAACTTATCTCAATTGTGCTCTACAGTCAGACACTGTGGATCATAACCATAGCAAGAAATTGCATAAACAAGATTTTGCTCATAAAAAAGACCTTAAAGAATGAATAACAGATTGAAGAAAAAAAACCTTCAAAACATGATTATTTATTTCCAGAGATAGAGACAGCCCAAGCTGGGAAAGGGCAGAGAGAGAGAGAGAGAGAGAGAGAGAGAGAGAGAGAGAGAGAGAATCCCAAACAGATGCCATACTGTCAGTGGAGAGCCCAATGCAGGGCTCAAACTCACCAACTGTGAGATCATGACCTGAGCTGAAATCAAGAGTCAGATGTTTAACTGACTGAGCCACCCAGGCTCCCAGAAGAAGAAGAAGAAGAAGAAGAAGAAGACGACGAAGATGAAGAAGAAGGAGAAAACTTTTATAGCAGCACCTAACAGTGCTTGATACTAGAATAAATGGATACTCAATAAGTGTTTGAACTGAATGCTATACTGACTGGATACAGTTGAACAGTATAATTTTGTTTCTATTTACTACACATCCTTTATGGGTCTGTCTCTTGGGAGGAACACAAAGTTAACTAACTCAAGAAGCTACTGGATCAGCAGCATTCCCCGTCTGTCCACAATCCACATTAATTTATGTTCTGCTATTTAGGAAGAATCAGATACCAATTGTGTGGAGCAAACAATTTTCCAAGCATAAAACATTTTTCATGTGATATAAACCAAGTCATATTGGGTAATTTGGATCTTTGTGTAAAAAGAGAGATTTCTGTTTACACACAGAATTGTAGTCATTCTTCCATCAGGTGAAATACATTCCAGTTGAATGCCATAGTTAAAATTTATTTTCAAAAATACATGGCCCAGGAAGTATTATTACAAATAATTTTAATGTGACCATAAGCAATTCATGCATTTTTTTGAACTACAAAGGATCTTATTTATATAATTCTGCAGTAGTAAAAATAGGACATGTGGACAATCACTACCTCATCCATGACCTCCTTCTCCCTATGGCCAAATGGAAACAGAGTCTAAAAAAGAGTCTTAGCATAAGACTTCAGGGAGTTATAATTAATTGATTAAAATAGACATTGTACCCTATTTGCTATCCAAATCTAGTCAAATTATATCACTTTGTAGTACAGGGCACTAAACTGAGATTTAGGAAAATGAAAACATTGCCTAGATATCTTTATCTAGGCAGGTTGTGGTGCCCTGATTTTCCAGACTAGTTCCGTTTTTATAACACTCTCTGGGAAAATTTTCATGCTGCTGACCTACTAAACCACTGTATTACCAAAATTCTTCCTTAATGAAAATAGAAAGTGGCTTATAGAATGATTTTTGTGCTAAGCTCCAAGATGTATAGTATTTAAGCCAAATTATTTGTCTTCAGAATCATCGTGTTCCATATTGTGTTGATTAATCATGTGGGATCTCCAACAAGATTCAAAGTGGCATTTATCTAATTTCTTCTATAATTTAGCCAATTATCAAAAGCAAATAACCAACTTCAAGCTGTCATCAAAATGTGGCATCAGGCATTATTAAAATTTCTAATGATTTGTTACATTCAAGAAGCAGATGAAGGAAAACTTGAGTGCCAAAGTCTTACAACTGAGTGTCTTACTTCTTTTTTTTATTGTAAAACATACTTACCTTTTTGGATAGGGAAACTAATCTGTAATAGTAGACATGCTTCTAATTCACCTTGCCACATTTTGCAGTTGAATAAACCAATTACTATCATGATTGTACTCAGTTCATGAAGTCCATTTCGTGGAGGAATGATACTTGGCAAAGCAGAGTAAATCAAGCAAACAAACCCACCCCGTTCTTCCCCACTACTACAAGTGAAAGTTTTAATAGAGGAAGGATGTGCAATAAAAGATGAAAAAGGATAGTTGAGAAGATGGCCAAAGAAGGCACAGAGCAAGAACTATATCAATACCTTAAGAGATAGACTTTGAGAATAGTAATAGCTCTCCATGACTGATGTTTTCAAGTGCCAACCCCACTTTTCAATGTTTTGTGGATACTTTAACATGCTTAAGATGTTTTATCATTGTTTTTATTCACGGTTGGAAGATAAAGTAACTGAAGCATGGAGAAGTCAAATGGTCTACCAATGAATCCAACACTGGGAGAGGTGAGATTCGTATACCCAGGCAGTCTGATGGCCAAATCAGGCTTCTGTGTTATTGCGCTATAGTTGTCTCTTGGCAATTTGTAATAAATATTAATAATGAATCCATAAAAATTATTTACATGAAGCAATTTTATACTTTATTTTTTATTATTTATTTTGAAAGTTTTATAATTTATTTGAGAGAGAGAGAGAGAGAGAGAATGAGTAGGAGAGGGGCAGAATGTGAGGGAGAGACAGAGAATCCCAAGCCGGCTCTGTGCTGACAGCATCAGATGTTGCTGGGCTCCATTTCAGGAACCAGGAGATCATGACCTGAAATGAAGTCAGACACCTAACCAACTGGGCCACCCAGGCATCCCGTATATTTTATTTTATAGAGTATCAATGCCAACTAAGACAAATGTACAAAGAAAACGAAGTTGCTAAGTCATAGGTTTCAAGGCAGAAGCTGCAGGTTTCTGTGGAGTCCAGAGATATATTGGTCCTCAAATGACGACAAATGCTGCATGTCTGTGCATATTTGTGGGGAGCGAGTTCCTAGAATTCACAGTGGTCTCCAAGAGATCAGACTGGTAACACAAAAAGTTCAGCAATGACTTCATTAGTACACTATTAACTTTTGTCACAAGGTATACATACATATATATGTATAATATTTACACGCAAGTATACATACTTGGTTATATATATATTACATATATATATAAAATAGCTAAGTCTGCATATAAAGCTAACAAAATATTCATGACTATATACAAACAGACACAGTAAATGTTACGTTGCATGTTTTTAGCAGGAGAAAGCATTGTATTGTATTTTGAGTAGCCCTTTATCCTATTTATCCCAAATAACTTCTATCTCAGGCTTATCTGAAAAGGTTGTGTCAGTGCAAATAATTTCTCAAGATTTGTTTTCATTTCGTTTTCCATAAAGACTTTGTTCTCAGTGAAACTGAAAAATTGTAATCACCTGTTGACTTGTGCAGAACTATTGAAGCAAAGGCTAACAGGCATTTGTTTTTATGTGTGGTGTGGTTTATACTTACTGTATACATTCATAATAAGGACAATCTTTGAAAAATTTGGTTCTAAATGTCAAAAACCAAAAAGAACTCTATCATGTGTGTTATGAATATGTTCCACTATCTAAAAGAATATTCCATCATGTAGTAGGAATGTCACATTACCATAATTTTCTTATATCAAATGCATGCATTTAGCAAGTACATTATGATAACATCCGGCCTGAAAGAAGAAAATCTGTTTTGTACTGAACTTCACGATGTGCTGATGCTGAACTGTCCAATCTACTTTAAAAATAGATCAATATTTTAGAAGTAATTTTTGTATCCTTTGTTTTGTAATTCAATGTATTTAAATAAACTGGCTTTTTGTCCACAGAATAAAAAATATAATATAGTTTGGTAATTATTTTGTTAATCAGATCAGTGTGGACATAATGGTAAGTGAACAAAATTGTATCTCTTTGTTTTTACTACTTGTGTATTTTGTCTAAATTTAAAAATAATCACTAAAATCATTTTTTTGATTCTATATGAGAATAGTCATTTATGATTCTTTTCATATGCTTACAAATCAAATATAATTTATTTATGGGGATTTTATTTTTTAGATTTAAACACAGTTAAAAAAAGAATATTTGAGGGGCGCCTGGGTGGCTTAGCCGGTTAAGCGTCCGACTTTCGCTTAGGTCGTGATCTCGCGGTTCGTGGGTTCGAGCCCCGCGTCCGGGCTCTGTGCTGACTGCCAGCTCAGAGCCTGGAGCCTGTTTCAGTCTGTGACTCCCTCTCTCTCTGACCCTCCTGCTCACGCTGTCTCTCTCTCCTAGAAATAAATAAAACATTAAAAAAATTAAAAAAAAAAAAAAAAGAATATTTGTACACCAAAAAAAGTAAAACTGAGAAATTTTTACTTGGCCTATTATAATATTTTTAACTTAAAATTTATAAATCCATTAAGTATATGAATATAAATTATAGGTGGAATATAAAATTGGCAATGTTTGACTAATTGGGGTCTTAAGTTTTCACATGGTTCAACTTAACATATCAACTTAACATAACAGTGCCATTGCAATCCCATATTATATTTATAAAAATATAGCTTTGCTTTGGAAATAAATGTATTTATTTCAATTGTATGTTTAACAACTATGGTTACAATATTAGTTCATCTGCCTCACATAGGGAGCCTTGTATTGTTTGTTTAGATTCGGTAAATAATCATGTTTTCATGAGAAGCCCCAAATCCACAGCTAGCACGCACATTACACTCACTTTGCAAAAATTGTACGTAACTTTGCAAAATTGTAGATGCTATAGTGGGTATCTGTTATCTTCTCAGGTAGAGTCTGTGTTCTAGTTGAGATCAGGAGAGATCTTATCAGACTTCTATCTAGCAGAGATCTAGTAGCAATCTTATCAGAATTCAATGATAAACTATGCAGAAGTTTGTTTGGCCAGTTGCTTCCTGATCCTCAAATAACACATATTTAGGATTGTTCTGTATTGACTGTAAACTACCCTCCCCCTCTGCCTCTCCCTCAGATTCTGACTTGTCAGCTTCTTTCAAATAGCATGTCTGTGGTGGCTGTCCACATCATGTACTTTTTACACACTACTTCTCTTTTATTTTTTTTTTAAATTTTTTAATGTTTTATTTATTTCTGAGAGAGAGAGAGACAGAGACAGAGAAGTGGCATGAGCAGGGGAGGGTCAGAGAGAGAGGGATATACAGAATCTGAAGCAGGCTCCAGGCTCTGAGCTAGCTGTCAGCACCAAGCTTGATGCGGGGCTCGAACCCACGAACCGTGAGACCACGACCTGAGCCGAAGTCAGACGCTTAGCCGACTAAGCCACTCAGGCACCCCACTACTTCTCTCTTAAATTCTGAGCCTGCATTTCTAAAATTCATCAACACCTATCTCCGAATACCAGTGTTTATTTAAGACTGAGTTCATGTTTACCTCTACAATACCTCTCCAGACCTAGCATCTGAGGAGCACTATCATCATCTTCCCAACTCATAAGCCTTAGGATCATCTTTGACTCCCTTTCACTCTTCTTTCCTAGTTGATAAATTAAGTTAGTGTTTATTTTTCTTTAAAGCAGTTCAACTTTCTCTTCCCACTGCAACTTTGCTGATTTTGGGCCAACTACAATAGGCTCCCAATTTATTTTCTTGTTAGTTTTCTGCTCTCCGCACCATCTGTTTTATCATCACTAAATAAATGAGCAAACTAGTATCCATTTCCAAAATATTTTGTAAGTTCTGATTGTCTACCAGATGCAAGCAAGATGATATGCTTTGTTGTTTATAGTTGTGAATAAGTTTTTAAAAATATTTTTATCTATTTTTGAGAGACAGAGTGCGAGCAGGGGAGGGTCAGAGAGAGAGAGAGACACAGAATCTGAAGTAGGCTCCAGGCTCTGAGGTAGCTGTCAGCACAGAGCCTGATCTTGGGCTAGGGCCCACCAACTGTGAGACCATGACCTGAGCTGGAGTCAGATGTCCAACCAACTGAGCCACCCAGGCGCCCCTATAGTCTTGAATAATTTGATCATGCATTCTTTCCTGCATATTCTGTCCAACCTCACCTCAACCTCTTTCTTAAATTTATTCTCCTTACTAAAAACTTTACTTATGGTGGTACCTCTGCTCAATCGTCCCATTACTTGCACTTGTAATACTACATGTGCTAGAATGTTCTCTTCCCTGCTTACCTACCGGCTGTGCTCATATAACTGTCCTCTTCTCTTTGAAGAGATTATTTTGTATAGACTTTTTGATAATCTTTCTATTACTATCTCAAATTACAAATGATAAATTTATTGTTATTTACTTTTAATGTTTTCTTTCCCCAACCAGACTATGGACTTCTTGAATGGAGATTAGGACCTAACCTTCTTTTACCTTTTCATTGCAATTTAGTGCTTATCATAATTCCAAATGCTTGAAGTGTGTTCCCAAAACACTCCAACTCTCTATAATATAAAATATTAAACAATTGCCCCATTTTTGCTTATGCTCCATAGGCTTCCTTTCCCCCTTTTCCTGAGATGCTGTAGTAGTGCGTTCACAAACACAGTGTCATTGCCACCTGTTCTCTGACAAACTTGTGATTGTTTCAACTACTTTCATCTCTAGGCCATTTTAGTTACTTTTATTTTCTTAGTTTTAACCTCTGATGGAGAGTGTTTAGTTTCTTTATTTATACTTATCATCCACCTCTAAAACCTAATAGTAGGAGAAATTAAAAATCCTTTGTTCAACAATTCAATCATTTTGCAGATATGCTTATAAAAGAAAAGTGGGGGAGGGAAGAGGGACATGGATTGCACAAATCTATAAAACTACAAGGTGACATAGCCAGCATTTGAACAGCTATCATCAGTTTCATGATACATGAAAACTCCCACTCATTGTGGGGTGATATTGTCCTGGTCATTCTCCGTCTGTCCTCCAGGAACCCCGAGATACCATCTTCATCCTTTCTGACTTTGTTCTCTGGGATATGACACTGCTTTTGCATTACCTAATCTACCTTACTTATTGAGTTTTTTGTTTTTTGGTTTTTTTTTTCTTTTTTCAGCTAAGGGGAAGTTCCAGGAAGAAATGAATGGAGAGGTGGTGGGCAGCAGTGTATTTTTTTAAAGACTATTTATTGATTTTGAGAGAGAGAAAAAGAGCAAGGAAGGGAGGGGTAGAGAGAGAGAATCCCAAGCAGGCTCTGCACTGTCACCATGGAGCCTGATGTGGTGTTTGAACTCACAAACCACAAGATCATGACCTGAGCTGAAATTAAGAGTTGGACACTCTATTGACGGAGCCACCCAGGTGCCTCCAGTGTATTTTTTTTTTTCTGCTCACTCCTGCTCTGGGCTGCAGTTGATGGCAGTCACCATGTCCTTCTGTGACTCTAAGTCTACAGTGCCTCTCCACCAACCCCTCTATGTCTCCAATTTCCATGGGGCTCCAGTAACTCTGCTCCCACTAGACTGGCTTTCATAGCTCCTCTTTGTTTTCTTAAATCCAATTATACCACCATATGTAGATCTTTCTTTACAATTTTTCCAAATGTCTGAGTTATATTCTCTTTCCTACCAGGAAATAAAACTCAACAATAGACAATGGGGTGCCTGCGTAGCTCAGTCAGTTAAACTTCGGGTTCTTGATTTCAGCTCAGGTCATGATCTCACGGTTCATGAGTTCAAGCTTCACATCAGGCTCTTTGCTATCAACACAGAGCCCACTTTTGGATCCTCTCTTTCCCTTTTTCTCTGCCTCTCTTCTACTCATGTCTGCTCTCTCTCTCAAAAGAAATAAACAAACATTAAAAAATTAAAAGAGATAGAAAATAAGTAAAAGGACCACATGAAAAATGGGAAGACTTTTTGATTCAGGATTAAAATCCAAATTCAAATATTTAATTAAGTCTATTTTTAGTTCTCACATGTTGTGCAATAATTTTTCTTCCATTTTCCTCATGAAGACTCATCAAAATGCAAACTCTTTCTAATTCTGTTAAGATGAAAAATGAAAGAAAAGAGATTAGATGTTTTGTTATCAAAGGATAATTAAAATTGTATTTTTGAAATTATTATAATTTCTTTTGAGCAAGAAAGTGTTTCTGGTAAAGAGTAGCTTTTTCTTTTTCCCTTTAAATGGCAGTGAGATTATTGAAAGATTTCTGTGTGATGGTACAATGCTTAAATTAAATATAGATTTGGGAGTCTAAGCCTGCTGAGATGAGTGTGCTGAACACATGAGCAGACCGATCACAACAAACAGGAATGAATGATAGTCATGGAATTGGTTGGCACTTGTTTATTTTGTAGACAAACAATTTGACTTTTTCTCAGCCTCAATTGAAACAAATGGCTTTAGTGTTGTCAAGATTAGATGATGTAGTCAGCGTTTACCTTTTAAGCAAGTCAGTTCTTGGGTTCCATTAAAACTACAATAAACAGGACACTAAAAAATAAATTTGGTCATTGCTGCTTGCCTTTCCTCCAGAATTTTGTAGCACAATGAAGAAGCTCTATTTTTAGACTATTTTTACTGTTGTTATCTCCAAGTCCAAAACAAATGCTGTCAATCCATGCAATTACTTCCAGTCCTTAAAGATGTCCATCAAAACTGTATGGTTTGCCTGTACTGTGTCCTTAGAGACATGAGTCTTATATACCTCAAAGACACATTGAATTTTCTTCTATCTACTCGACTAGAAATTTTTGGCAGAATAATCTAGCCCACTGTGTCTCAAAACTCTTTTAAATTTAAGCCATTTTGCCCCTGATAGCCCTTCTTTGTCAAACATAGACTGATAACTCACAAAGTCATACCTTCATCTAGCCTTAAATAGACCTCATTAACTGAAAATAGACAAATATGAAAACATATGTTCACATCTATGATTACTTTATTCTACAATAGAGATGTTGAGAAGTAGACCCCCTCGAAATAAAACTATGACATCACACATGAATTTAGTAAGGGAAGTGCAAATCAAATACCTTGAGAATTCAGAAGAAAAGGATTATTAACATTATTTTTTGACACTAATAAAGTCATTTTACTTGTAAGAATATTACGTAAGGTGTTTAGCTAGGCTTGAAGTTCTTTGAGGATAGAAACTGGGTATATGTATCTCTTCATGGACAAAGCTCTACCTCTTACCCACAATAAAAGTTTAATGCCCATAACTGAGTAACAAAATGGTAGTGATATTCTGGTGTGAGAGAGTTCAAAATGGCATGGTACTTTTTGATCAAATGTCTGAGAAGGATCAAATGTTCCTGAGAAGGAAACCAAATTTAAAATACACAAGCATGCAAGATGAAACCATACCCTTCACATCTAATGCCCCCACTCAATAGGTAATCCCAGAATACCAAGACTATGACAATCTCTTCATTTTCCTCTCAATTGCTATCTTCTGTCACCAATTCCCAAGACCTAAAATGGTAAGAAATAGTCACACCCAAGAGCTGAACCTCCTATACCTATATGTACCACAGTTAAATTCTAAGAGTACTGGGTATCCACCTCACCCACAATAACTTTCTGTCCTACACTACTTTTGCTACATATCTGATGACTAAACCTCTACTTGCTCTCACTTGAAACAACTGTAATCCTGAAATCAAATTCCATAAAGCCTCCTTTCTAATCTTCTAGCTTGTACTCCAATCACACTCACTCTTAGATTATTTTGGAAAAGTTTAACCCATTAATTGTCATACCAGATAAGATTTATTGAATGTTTTGAATGGACTGAACCTATCCATAGATAGCAGTCACTCATGATTTTCCCCTCATGCTAAATTGAAAAATTCCCAATTGTAAATCATTCCAAATACCTGACTTTCCCACATCTGCATGCAGCCTATCTAACACCATTGGGGAACTAACCTGATAATGTAAATTGTTGCCGCTTGTATTCATGGGGAACTCCACTGGGAGAATCCAACTTTTACCCTCATTCATTCAGTTTTCTTTTCTCCATGGCAACTGTTTCAAATATCTTCTTTTTTCAAAGTACACGTTCTTCCTTTGATTTTCAGATATAAAAAGGCATTCCCTTCAACTTTTCCGATGAAATGTGAGCTGTCAGGTAGGACTTTCCTCAACTTCTCCTCATAAAACTCTACAATGCTGGTCTCTGCCCCATTCTTTCTCCCTTTCCTCCTGCTACAGTAGAGAAGGAATTCATTCTCCTACCAGAGATAGCTCCTCTAGCTACACTTGTGTCTGTGGACTGTCACCATTCATCCATCATTCTCTCCCTTGCACGACTCTGGTCCCTTCCTATTTTACTCCCACTCAAGTGCCCTGCAGCCTCTCCACACCCTCATTTCACACAATTTAAACTGTCTTTCTGGATCTGTTCTTATCCATTCAAACACCTTGCAGTTAATTGTCTGCTTCTAACCCCTCCTTCAAAGTCATATTTTGCAAATAGTTTTGTACATTTCTATCCATTTTTTCCTCCTATGACATCAGTCTTTTATCTGTTACACCATCACCTTCTTCCAAATCACCACTGGCCTTACTATTTCTAAATTCAATAGGTAATTATTATTGTCTCACCTCTAAATCACATTTTCATAATAGATTAATTACTCAAGTGATATATGTAAAAAGTAATGCAATAGTCCAAGACTAATTTTCTGCAGATTAGCTTTCAAAAAAGAATATGACCTTCTACAAAACTCCATAGAAATAGGTCACATCTTGGTGCTTAAGGCAACCAAACTTAACTAGTTTCAAGATTTGGACCCCTGCCTCTTAATTATGCCGTGGAAGGAGCTGTTGCTTCCTTACGCAAGAATACTGATATGGAAAATTCTGCAACCAGCTCGCTGTACAAGTTAGCTGCAACAGCAAGTCTCGGACCCCAACCCTTAATCTGATCAAGGAAGGACCAGCAATCAGTTAGCTTTCAGGCTAGAGCTGGGGTGAAGATTCTACCAGATCATACTTCTATTGTATCCTGTGAGTGGCCAGGTGAGAGGCTGAGGTTTCCCTATTCCTGCAACTAAAAAGTCACATAGCCCACATTATGGGCACCTCACCTGAAGTCTGATGAACAACCTTAATGGAGCTCTGTGGGTTATACTCTGTAGTAGGCAGGGAGAGGTATGCCTTGGTAATTTGCTTTTGCTTGCAGGGCAATTTGTAGATAGTTTTCTTTTAAAATTTAAACAAAATATAATTTATATAATAAAACTATTATCTTCTTTTTTCATCTTCTCAAATTTCATTCATTGCCCCCAAAATAACCCTTATTAACTTATTGACTAATTAATATATATTTTTCTTTGGAGGAGAATATACAAATGTAATGTAGCAAATATCTAGGGGTAAGGAGATAGAGATTGAGAGAGAAATGCATAAGATTATCTGTTGAAAAGTACGTGTAGTCATTTCCATTTTTTATTCTGCAAAATTGCCTTTTTTCATCATCATTTAGAGAACTTTCCCTCCCAATATTCATTACTGTGACTCATTCTTTCTGACAGAGGCTTATTATCTGTAATATAGACAAATCATAATTATATTAGCTATAGCTCCTATTGATGGACTCTATTGAATTCCATTTTCACATTATTATAAACAAAGCTGTAGTGGACATCCTTATAAATTCTTCTTTATGAATATTTGTGATTGTTCTGCTGAAGCATAGGAATTGTAAGGAATAATTACGTTACTTAAGAATCCTATTTTGGTGGGGCACCTGGGTGGCTCAGTTGGTTGGACGTCTGACTTCAGCTCAGGTCATGATCTTGTGGTTCGTGGGTTCATGTTTTCATGTGTTCGAGCCTTGCATCGGGCTCTGTGCTGACAGCTCAGAGCCTGGAGCCTGCTTCACATTCTGTGTCTCCTTGTCTCTCTGCCCCTCCTCCATTCATACTCTGTCTGTCCATCTGTCTCTCTCTCTCAAAATAAATAAACCTTAAAAATTTTTTTTGATGTTATTTTTTGATGATCAGTCTGGTGTGAACATGAAATAACACCACAGAGAGGTTCCAAAGTGAAAGAGATTTATTATCACAAGTCCTAGAATAGAGAAGCACAGCTTGCTATTCAGGAGGCCATGGAGGAGGTGCTCCAGGAAGTAGGCTTAACCAAGCAGGTGAGTAGCTGAGAGGCAGAGGCAGATCCATGGGCGAGTGTCTTTGTTAAGAGTCAGGGTAGAACACAGCAAAGGCATGGGAGGGTTTCACTGGTGTGTTTAAACATCACTAGGTCATAGGCTGGGTGGGGGCAAGAAGGAAGACTTGGTAGGGGCCAGCCCTATCCTACTGCTGCACCAAGTCACCTGGGTGCCGTCCTCATGCAACTTGTTTGTGGGCATGCTGAAGCACCAGAAAAATACAAAGTTTTAAAAATTTACAGTGCAGTGTATATAAGAATGTAAGCTCCATGAAGACAGACACCTTTTATGTTTTATTCTGCTATATCCTCAGTGCCTACAAGTGTTCCATAACTAACAAGTGGGTGCTCAATAAATGTTAAACAGAAGACTATCTATAGGTTGATCTGTACACGTGGCCCATGGCCTTCCAAGGGGTTCTATCAGTTTAGTGTCTATCAACTACATATGCAAATATGCTTCCTCACACTCAGGTTAACACTGGGTATTATAAATGTATGTATATTTTTAGTTTTTGCTAATCTAATGGGAAAAAAGCCAAAAATCTATTACTTTAATAATGAACTTGCTACTTAATGAAGTGATTTACAGGTGTTAAAGTATTTCTTGACCATTAGGGTGCCTGGGTGGCTCAGTAAAGTTAAGCATCCAACTCTAGGTTTTGGTTCAGGTCATGACCTTACAGTTAGGTTTCTGAGATCGGACCCTGCATTGGGCTCTTACGCTGACAGCATGGAACCTTCTTAGGACCCTATCTCTCTCCCTCTCTCTCTGCCCCTCCCCTGCTCACATTCTCTCTCAACATAAATGAACTTAAAAATTAAATAGGGGTGCCTGGGTGGCTCAGTCCGCTAAGTGTCCGACTTCAGCTCAGGCCGTGATCTCATGGTTTGTGGGTTCGAGCCCTGCGTTGGGCTCTGTGCTGACAGCCAGTTTGGAGCCTGGAAACTGTTTCAGATTCTGTATCTCCCTTTCTATCTGGCCCTCTCCTGCTCACGCTGTCTCTCTTCTCTCTCAGAAATAAATAAAACATTAAAAAATTAAAAAAAAATATTTATTGACCATTATAGTATATTCAACAACTTTTCTGTTTTATTTATTTATTTATTTTTAATGTGTACATAGTTTTGAAAGAGAGGGATAGAGACAGAGTATGAGCAGAGGTGGGGCAGAGAGAGAAAGAGACACACACAGAATGTTAAGTAGGCTCCAGGCTCTGAGCTGTTAGCACAGAGCTCAGTGCAGGGTTTGATCTCAGGAACCTAACTGTGAGGTCATGACCTGAGCTGAAGCCAGACACTTAACTGACTGAACCAGCCAGGCACTCCAATTTTCTATGTTTTATTGTTGTTTTTCCTCATTTATAGAAATTCACTACAAATTTTGGAGAGTAAAAATGTTTCTAAGAGATAATACACTTATTTTTCATAAACTTTTAGTTGTATCATTTAGTGTATGGACATTTAAACTGTCATAATATAAAATTCGTTAATATTCTTTATGTTGATTTCTGTCTTTGAGGTGTTACTTAAGAGACCTTTTGTACCTCCTCAGATTGTGTAAGCATTTTCTCCTAGTATTTTGTTGATGAAAATATTTATTTTCTCCTCGAAATATATTTATTTCTTATAAAGAGTTGGGCTAATAAAGTCTTCATCCACGGTTAATAAGTGTCAACTTCTATTTGTATTTGGAATCTTTATTTCTTTACACATTTTGAAGATTTTTTTTTGCCTAAGAATTTTTCTTTATTCTATCATATTGATTCCTTTTCCATATTTTTAAGGCTCTTAAACTCTGAAATTCTTATTAGAGAATGGTAGACCTCTCATATTATTAGTTCACACTCCCCCCCCACCTCCAAATACTTTCTGTGTTTTTTTTTCCTGTGTTCTTAAGATTTCCTTAACTTAACTTATAATTTATTGATTTTGTTTTCTGACACCATATTTATTTGGTGTCTTAAAATTTTACAATTTATCAATCTTCAATTTTCAAAGACTGCCTTATCTTTTACTTAACCATTTGATAAAGCAACTCATCATTATTGTTTTATAAAGTATCTTGAATCTCTCTGAAGACATGGACTCGAATTCATCTGTTTTCTGAATAGTCTGTTTTCTGTAAGATGAAGTATTTTGGATGTTTATTCAATACTTTGCTTCTGTGAAACATATTTTCCTCAGTCATCTAGGGATATCTGTGTGTCATTCATACCCTTGGGGGTTGAATATACTTAACAGGCATTTATTTTCTGCACTGGTCACTGCCAAACTGTACGTGCCAATTCTGGGAACCGTGCATTTGGCTGGGTGTGCATTATTGGCTGGCTTTATTTTAGAATGTATAGATTTGCAGGGGGACACTGAAGATAATTTTAGTATATTTCTCTTGTTGGAGGTATGTACTCCTCTTCTTTCCTTGGGGAGTTGTGGCAATCCAGTGCTCAGGCAAGCTCTGTTTTGTTTCTTTTCCCAAACATTCACTCTCGTTAGGTGATCAGCATTTGTCCTCAGCACAAAGAACACTTATTTTTTGAAGTCATACAGTTAGTTTATTCTCTGTTGAAATGGTGCTCCCAGATGCAACTCAATATGTCTCCCTATACCACCATCAATGGATGTTTTTTAAGAATGTAGTTTTGTTGGGAAATCTGGCTGGTTCAGTTGGTTGAACATCTGACTCTTGATTTCAGCTTAAGACATGATCTCACGGTAGTGGGATCGAGCTCCTCATTGGGCTTCGTGTTGGTAAGTGGAGACCACTTGGGATTCTCTCTCTCCCTCTTTCTCTGACCCTCCCCTGCTCACTCTCTCTCTCTCTCAGAAATAAATGAATAAACATTAAAAAATGCAATTTCTTTAATTAACTAATAACACTAATTGTATTAGTTTTCAATTGCTATGTAACAAATTGCCAAAAATGTAGTAAAAAACTCCTTTATTATCTCACAGTTCCATTGGTCAGAAGTCCAGGAATGGCATAGAGGGCTTTTTTTGCTCAAGTTCTCACAAAATTGCCAGTTGAGGAATTAGCTAGGGCTATGGTCTCATCTGAAGTTCCAGGTTCTCTGCCAAACTTATTCATGATTTTGGCAAAGTGAATTCCTGTGATTTTAGGAGTGAGGTCCCAGTCCCTTGTGGCTCATTAGCTACATGCTTCTTTTGAGTCCTAGAGGCCACCGGCATTCATTTCCAGAGGACTTCTTCATCTTCAAGGCTAGCAGTAGAGAACCTCCCTCAAGTTAAATCCTTATCATGCTTCAGATCTCTCTGATTTCTCTTGCCTCCAACTTCTAGCTTGGCTTTTAAGAGCTGATCTCATTAGATGAGCCCCACTTAGGACAGACTTCTATTTGATTATATCAACTGATTAGGCACCTTCATTCCCCCTGCCAAAATCCCTTTTCCAGTATAATGTAACACAATCATAAGGATGACATTTCCTCGTATTCATTGGCTGTGCCCACACTGAAGATGAGTATATAGGCAGGGTATATGGGGTACTAGGATTCCCCCACCATATTTGACCTTATATTTTGCAGTTATAGCTCCAGGGTCAAAGGAGGGAATGTGATATAGTTAAACACCTAAGGGATCACAATATACTTGAAGAATTTATTTTCTGAGTTACTTCAGATAAGAACAGAATGATCAACAATACTACATTTTGAGTCCAACTCAAAGAAATCAATGTTTTCAGAGTTCACATAGTGTCCCCCAAATGTGACTAAACTCAGTAAATTGTGGTGGTATTTCCTCAGCCCTCTTTGTCTTGATTTCCCTACTCTCTGATTTATCCAGAGAGAATTCTGTGTGTGGTCGCCATCAGCCTGTGTCCCCGCGTGTTTCTCCCTGGGGTTCTAGGCCTCCCAGGGGGGTTGTGGCCTCTTTGTGTCCTGCTGCTGGTCAGCCGTCTGCAGTCATGAGCCTGTGGCAGGGCTTAGGCTGCTGTATTACCACTGCTTTGGTCTTACGGGAAATGTTGCTTGTTTCTAACTACTTTCTTTTTAAAAATGTTCTCAAATACTTGTTCTAATTTTCTACAATTTATCTGCAAACAGAGCATGTAGCAAGGTTTTGATTTTGAGAATATGAGGACAATTAAAAGGAATTGCAATTTTTTTTTAATATTTTTTTTTTATTTCTAGAAAAGAGAGAGAGAGAGAGAGAGAGTGAGACTGCGTGAGCAGGGGAGGGTCAGAGAGAGAGGGAGTCACAGACTGAAACAGGCTCCAGGCTCCGAGCTGGCAGTCAGCACAGAGCCCGACGCGGGGCTCGAACCCACGAACCGCGAGATCATGACCTAAGCGAAAGTCGGACGCTTAACCGACTAAGCCACCCAGGCGCCCCAAGGAATTGCAATTTTAAGTAACCCTTCGAGTCCTGGCTGCTCTCATAGCCCACAGATTTAGGCTCATGGTCATGCATCCTTACCATTTCTATTTCTGAGCTGCTTCTATTCAGTAAATGCCAGCTTCTTTCAAGCACCAGGAATGCTTTTAATCATCTCCAAACCTAAGAAAGGAAGGGCTATGCACTCCTCCTCCCCTAGTCCAAGGCTTCCTTTTTAACTTGTTACTTTCTTCTCCATGACCTGCCTCTTTCTAGAAAAAGTTGGCAGTGTTAATATATTTACAACTGAATTTTGGGACAGAATTCAGAAACATTACAGTATTTTAAGTAAAGATTTAATATTGACATTCATGTCTTACAATATCTCTGGATGGAGTGGTATAATGGCAGTCAGAGTGTAGCTACATGTGTTTAAGAATGTAACACATTTCAGGCACCTAGGGGGTTCAGTCAGTTAAGCATTCAACTCTTGATTTTGGCTCAAGTCATGATCTCACAGTCTGTGGGGTCAGAGTCCCACATCAGGCTGTGTGCTGACAGTGCAGAACCTGCTTGAGATTTTCTCTCCTCCTCTCTCTCCGCCCTTCTCCCACTTGCTCTGTCTCTCTCTCTCTGTCTCTCTCTCTCTCTCTCTCTCTCTCAAAATAAATAAATAAACTTAAAAAAAGAGTTTAACACATTCACTAAATTCCAGAAATTAGAACAGTGTTCCTGCATTATTATTGTTGATAAAATGCCTTTTAACATTCACAAAACTGGTGGGTAGACACAGGAATATTGAGTAGGGTTACCACAACTTTCTCTAAACATTCATGTCTCCATGACTGTCCTTGCCAGAATTAAAAACAAGAAGTTGGCTATAGTAGACAGAATTCTAAGATGGCTCCCGATATTCCAGACCCATGTTGTACAATCCATGTAAAACCTTGTTTTTTTAAAATACATGTGTAGTTATGTCTAGTTGCCTCAATAGCATATAAGAATCCCAAATCAGTTATTCTGCAAGTTGTGTTTTAAATTAGTTAAAATAGTTAAAACTAGTGCCATTTATAAGACATTAATAGTGTTATCTAGGTTCAGTTTTATCTAACCTCATCCATTCCTTCTACCACTGTAAAGAGGACAAGTCTTCTAGAACTTTTTTGGTGTCTAAGGATCTGATAAAAATACATCCATACACATTCATGATAGATAATGGTTGGCATCTACACACAGTTGAAATATGTAGAAAAGAAACAAGCCTCTATGTTCTGTATGATCACCTTTGTATTTTCAACAGAAGAGGGGCGCCTGGGTGGCTTAGTCGGTTGGGCGTCCGACTTTCGCTTAGGTCATGATCTCGCGGTTCGTGGGTTCGAGCCCCGCGTCGGGCTCTGTGCTGACTGCCAGCTCAGAGCCTGGAGCCTGTTTCAGTCTGTGACTCCCTCTCTCTCTGACCCTCCCTGCTCACGCTGTCTTTCTCTCTCTCTCTCTCTCTCTCTCTCTCCTAGAAATAAATAAAACATTAAAAAAAAATTAAAAAAAAAAAACAGATGAGATAAATTCCTCAGAGTTACAGCTCTTCTATATGTCCCTCCCCCGTTCTCCTCTTTCTTTCTTTGTCTTTTTAAAAAAATTTATTTATTTATTTATTTATTTATTTATTTATTTATTTATTTATTTATTTTGATGCTCTCTGGTTTGCATTTGCAAAACTAGGACTCATTTTGTGGATTTGCTAGAAAATCTGAACATTTTCTTATCTTGGATGGTTTGAGGGTTGAGAATTTGGGTGCAGTTTAGCTGGCCATTCTGGTTCACAATATCTCATGGGACACTAGTGGACCTGTCGACCAAGGCTGCAGCTTCTGGAGACTTGACTAGAACTAGAGAATGTGCTTCCAAGGTCACTACTATGGGCCTTGGCAGGGGCACTAGTTCTTCACAGCTGCTTCTCTATAGTGCTGCTCATGATATGGTTTTCCAAGAGTGAGTCATCTGAGAAATTGAGAGGGAGAGACAAAGAGAGAGAGCTCTAAAAAGAGTGCATGTGCCTGAGAGAGTGCAGAAGAACAATCAGGACAGAAATCTTTGTGCCTCTTCTATTACTAAATCTTGGAAGTGGCATGCTATCACTTTTGTTATATTTTATTGGTCATAAATCAGTTACTACCCCTAGCTTCAATGAGAGGACATTACACAAGAGCATGAATACCAGGGAGTAAGTAACAGTAGGGTCATCTTAGAGGCTGCTTCCCTACACGGCATTCTTAATAAAATTAACCAGGAGATCAGAAGAGAAAAAGAAGAGTAGCCAAGGCAGAGCTGAATTTCTAGCCTGGTTTCATATGGTACAACCCGAGTTTTATCACATCCTTCCTTTATGTCTACCAAACATAAATGTGACAAGATGGCTATTTGTGCCCAAATTTCCATCTCTCCATCTTACAAAGGTAATTAAACTCTGAGTTGTGCTAGCTATCTGTCTGCCCAAAATACAGATCATATTTCCCAATCTCTCTTGGAGCTAGATATAGCATCTGCTGTGAATAAAAACCTGTGGACAACTTTGAGTTGTGCTCTCATATTTCCCTTTTCTCTCTCTTAATGACTGAAATGTGGACATGGAAGTGAGCCATCTTGGGTCACGTGGGTGCGAGAAATCCCCTGGAGATAAATCACAAGACAACAGAGTAGGAACTCATCCTGTGGAGATGCCATGCTAGGCTTCGATTGTTTACCTCCAGATCTTTAGATGAGAAGTAAACAACTGCCTTTGTGTTTAAACCAAAATTATCTATGCTGTCTAACAGAAGAGCCAAACTCATAGTCTAAGTGCATATTTTTTCAAACTTCTTGAACCACTGCCTTAGTTAAAAATACATTTTAAATTGCAACTAGTATACGACAACTATAAAATTAATCAAGAGTTTTTACAAAAGTATAACTATCTTTAGTATGTACATCCTGATATTTTCAGTTCTGTACTGAATTCTCTTCCCTTCTCTTCCCTTCTCTTCTCCTCCCTTCTCTCCTTTCCTTCCCTTCTCCTCCCTTCCCTTCCCTTCCCACCCCTACTTTCCCAACCTCACTCTCCTGCTTAATAGAATTAGAAGTAGCAACTTTCAATTATTATTAGTTCTCATATGTTCAATTTATTAGCCGTGTATCATGACTTAAATTCCAATTCAAGTTTTTAAGAATTTTTTTTCCCTGATATTACTGAAGGAATACTGAGTGCCTTATGTTACTAAGTTTCGTGCTAGATGAATAAGAAATTATTTCCCTCAAAGAGTGATAGTCAATTGACACAGACCAACATGTAAGTAAACAGCTTAATTAAAATAGAATATGATTATTACTATTGTAGCTGAGACACAGTGGTGATAAGCTGATCAAAAAAACAAAATTTCATGTTTGTAGCCAAAGAAAGTATGGACAGTAAAACATCTGAAATATCACAGATGCAAAGTTGAAGGAATCTTCAATTCCCCCTGGAATTTTTTCCTTCCCTACTAAATAGCCTGGAACAGAACACTTCTAAATTTTAGGAATGAAAAAATAATCACTTGAGTTAGAAGCCCAAATTCTAACTCCTCTTTTCTTGTACACAAGAATGAAAGATATTCTTAGGATGAAAAACTGTGTGCATAAAGGTTATGTGATAAATGTTATAAAATTAGTGGTTCAGTAGTGGTTTTGCCCATGTTTATTGAGGCTTATTACAGTGAAAAAACATTTATGGTTTTAATACTCAAAACCCCTTTGTCCCTTCCAATATCTTTGACATTTTAAAGTGATGGATTTATCACTTTATTTTTCAAACTAAAATCTTAAAAATATACTTACTTGTCTACTTTGTGTTAACCTGACTCTAACTGGAATAATTTCCTTATGTTAAAAGCAGCAGGAATGTGCAGGAATTTTGTAATAAAAATTTTAGAGGCAAGACAAGGTTCAGAGAGAATGAGACTATTTCTTATTCGGATGGAAAGTGTTGTGGACAGTTGATGCCAATCTCAGATTCAGAGTTGGAAGGTATAGTGAGAATTCAGATGAGCTTAAGCTCGAGAAATAAAGGAACACCAGTATGCTGTGAAGAGAAAATGGAAGAGGGAGAGTGTAAAACTTTGAATTTCTGCTTGTTCTGTATTAACCACAGTTCCTTTTAGCATGTATCTCCCTGGAAATGGAACTACGACACATTTGGAATATCTTATGTAGGATAGCAGAGAACAGGCTATTTACCTAGTGGCCAAGAACAACCTGATGTTCTGAGCTACAAATTGAAAGTGAAGGTTACTTTCTTGTAGACTTTATCTTAAAGCAGTAAAACGGGTAACTGCAGCTACAACTGAAAGTATTGATTTTGTAATTTCAGCAAATTAAGAACAAGACAGAAAACCTATTAAACCTTTCCACTGATTGCCAGGGTACTTTTTGGTGATTCGGAAGGTGACATTAAAATTACATACAGCTATCTCTTGAAAGTAAAACATATATATTATAGAGAAAGATGATAAATGAAATTTTGGTAAGTATGTTTTAAATGTGAAACTTGCCAAGCCTGATACTATAAATGGCAAATAGCATAATTAATTTTCATAAATTGGGGGTAAAGTTAGATGTACAATTATTATGTTTTAATAAATTAAACTTTTTACAGAATCAGAAGATTTCTTTTAAGTAGAGAAACTTCAATAATAATATTACATGTCAAAACATTATAAGTAATGACTATATAAGAAACAGACTACGAAGACTACTGAAAAAGTGATGAAATTGTATATTTGTTGTGTCCAAGAACAAAACAAACCTATTCTCAAGTTTTGTGAAACATGTGAAACTTTTAAAATGTAATTTTAAGATTCTTCAAATGAATGTACTAAAATTTACATTAATTGTAATGTCAAAGAAGAAACTGGTTATGAAAAATTTGATAACATGATAGAAATAAAATTCAGAATTTTTTTTCAGGGAAATAAATTGAGTTAAATTTAGATTTTTTTCACATTCACTCTACCTCAAATATCATGTTTCCCTAGTAAGTAGATAATATTTGAGAAAATAATATTTAAAAAATTGGGAGATAGCTTTTGTCTACAATTAGGGAAAATTGTAACAACAAAAGTCTCATAAACTAAGAAAAATGAATAAATTAGGGCAGTCCAGGTTTAGTTACTACAGTGATTCAACCACACATTTTTAAAAAATTTGTTCTTTTTAATCTTTTGATTTTTCCTTCTTCAGTGTGTAATTTTTGTTCTAATGATTACAAGACACTGTTGATACATACATGCAAACACAAACACAAAAATCTTCATCAAAAGAAAAGCATAATTTCTTCCCTCACATCTCCTTTTAAGAGCAAGGAAATCTTTCTCAGGAGCTGGCTAGATTATTTTCTCTCTTGCCTCTTTGACCAAAATTTCATACAATTTTTATGATTTTACTAATTTCTGGTAAAGTAAGTGGAACAACCAAAATTAGCTTAGAGTTTTAATCACAACTAATTAACACAGACTTTGGATGAGGACCTTCCCAACAGGAATGTGACTATACATGGGATAGATTTCTGAACCAAATCAGGGCTAGGAAGAAGGAGGATTGATTTGGAGTTGTCAACCACGATCCCTGCTATTGGGTTTGTCTTTCAATAAAGTGGACACACAAATAGATAATAATATACAATAAGTTGGAAAGTTATGTACAGTTTCAGTATTGTGATCTATACTTCATATTCATAAAACTAAGTGCTGAAAGAAAATCGCTGAAATATCTGAAGAAATATGGATAAAACTCCATCTCTCTTCCAACAGATGAGAAATAATATGGTGCATAATATCTCACGCAATGAATTGAATATTACTTGAAGTATGAGGAAAAATAGTATTTCAAAAAAGTTAGATAATTAATTAATTAATATGAGTGAGAGAGAGAGGGAGAGAGAGAGAGAGAGAGAGAGAGAGAGAGCATGCAAGTGGGAGAGGGGCAGAGGGAAAGGGAAAGAATCTTAAGCAGGCTCCAAGCCCAGAAGGTAGCCTGACACAGGGCTTGATCTAATGACTGTGATATCATGACCTGGGGCAAAATCAAGAGTCAGAGGCTTAACCAACTGAGCCACCCAGCCTCTCTGCAAATAATTTTCAATCACTTATAAAAACATCTAAATAAATCACTGGTACATGTGTTTTAGAGTTTTCTTTTGTGTGTGTGTGTGTGTGTGTGTGTGTTTTAACTCATACACTTGGCTGCCACTTACTGCCCTCATTTTAAATCTACCATATTTTCACTTCCTCAAAGGTTTGTAATCATACCATCAGTTGTATTGATATTTGATCTAAGAATGCTTGATTCTAAGGATGTTTGATTCTATGGCTACACAAAATATTTTTCCACCAATGACAAGGGTCTCTTTACATTTTTTTAAAGTTTATTTATTTATTTTTGAGAGAGAGGCTGAGAGTGAGTGGGGAGGGGCACAGGGTCAGCACAGAGACTGATGTGGGCTCCAACTCACAAACTGTGAGATCATGACCTGAGTTGGTCTCATGACCAAGAGTCTGATGCTTAACGAACTAAGCCACCCAGGTGCCCGTTTGGTGTTAGACTGTTTTTGAAAAAAGAGTGGCATAATCACTTAAGACACCCTGTCTATAATGAAGATCAAACAGCATTAGAGTGTATGTTTACAATGAAACCCCAGATGCATGTGCTCTATGTCCCTTTAATTAACTTATATTTCATGCATAAACATTTACCATGTATCCAGCGCAGGAATAAACACTTTGAAAGATACAAAGATGAATCAAATCATCATTTTCCTTCTATAAAAAGATAAGTTTTACTGAAGGAAGTAAGATATGTTCAGAAATAAAGTAGAGGAAGTCTGTAGTTCCAGAAGAGAGGAACAGAGAAGGGAAGCTAAGGAAAGAGGAAGTTTAAGTTCTGGTGGAAGATCAGGAGCTGCTCTATAGAAACAGATATACTACTTCCATAACTAGCTTACAGATAGCATTTCTCTGCTTCTTCATTCTATTTAACCAATTCACTATACCAAGAGGGAATAAAGCAAGGGATTTAAGAACATGATATGAAGTAAGACTATCTCATTAGGAGGGAAAATCTCCAAAAGAATATCAGGGTATAGGTAGGCAAAAAGACAGACAAATATCCATCCTCACAATGTAAAAAGTAGAAATATTTTAAAGAAATATTTTCCAAAATCCCTTTTATTCTAGCCCATGGAATTGCTTACAAATGTTGGATTTACAAGTTATATGATTATTGTCAGAGAGATTAAATTTTTATCAAGTAACTTTCCCAGAATTCCATGTTATTAATGGTATATAAAGTCTTAGATCATCAAAACAAAAAAAAAAGTTTAGCATCAAAATGTTATCTAAATAGATTTATTTTTAAAGATGGATTTTTGTGAAGTAGTAGTTTGAACCCCCAACTGCATTTTGTATAATTATCAGCTAATAAATTCAACATGAAAATAACCTTAGATATCTGATTAGACAAATATTTTGTTAAGTGCCCCGATACAGCTATGATAAAAGGGAAGATTATTATTCTTGTTGATTCTTATACTTAATAATATAACTTCTGATCTACTCAAGTGAAATCTAAATCAAACAAATTGTGATAATACACAGTATATTCTACAAACGTAGGGAAAAGAAGAAAGTTATAACATGGAATCAATAAAATGTTTCTGAAACTTTCATATCAAAAGATTTGTCATAATCAGAAGACATAAATACAGCCCAAATGGCACCTAATGTCCATATGTTCGGCAAGTTATTTAAGTTGAGGAAATATGTTTGAGACATACAGACAAGAATGAATTTATTGTGACATTGAAATGTGCACAAGAAGTCTCCATTTTTCATGAGACAATATGAGAAACTAAATCATTGGCTGATAGAAGATATTTTGACAACCTAACTAACCAGTGTTTCATCTATATTACTAAACATAACATTTTCAAGGCACCGCAGGATGTAAATTGTGATCATTGACCCAAAGGGGCAAAGTACTACATACAAGCCCTGTGCACTGGTCTCCGTCAGATTGTTGCTAGTCTGTACAAGAGTCTTGTCTCAGTCATCTTTTCCCCAATGTGCAGCATTATGTAGTTGTTACATAAAACTCAAACCAGATTAAGTCAGGAAAGAAAATATAAAAAATAAAATCAAACTCTCATTTTTATGTATAGATTATGTGATGGATTTGCATGCCTTTTAAAGATGCAAATATTTCTGATTTAAAAAAAACCCCACCCCGGGGCGTTTGGGTGGCTTAGCCGGTTAAGCGTCCGACTTTCACTTAGGTCATGATCTCACGTTCGTGGGTTCGAGCCCCGCGTTGGGCTCTGTGCTGACTGCCAGCTCAGAGCCTGGAGCCTGTTTCCGTCTGTGACTCCCTCTCTCTCTGACCCTCCCCTGCTCACGCTGTCTCTCTCTCTCTCTCCTAGAAATAAATAAAACATTTAAAAAAAATTAAAAAAAAAATAACAAAAAATAAAAAATAAAAAAAAACCCACCTGGTTCTTGACAGAATAGCATATACAGTGGTTATTTAAGGTTATGCCATAGAATGAAAAGCTCTCCAGATAGGCTCATTTTGGCCTAGATGGCAAATATGTGTATCAACAGTATGCACTCCAATGTCCATGACAGATATTGCTAAATAATCAGAGTGGAGTTTCCAGCTGAAATAAAATACACCTTCAGTATTGAATATAATACTCAATATAATACTCCAGGCATCCATTATTATTACCTTACATTGTTGGAAGTTTGTCATCCTAAAATTATGTCAAATACTAGTTCTGTGAGTGTCTAAATAGTTTTAATGAATCTGGTATTGATCTTTTTTATGTTTTGAATATTGAAAACCTTCTATTTACATTTGCAAGTTACTTCCAGTAGGTTATTTCTTAGCGTAAGACAAGAAAAACTTGGAAAAAGATTAAAACTTGCAAAACGAAAGATCTTATTTGAAAAATGCACAAATTTACTCAATTAAAAATGACCTAATTATATGTAGCTTATAATTTACAAACAATATGTTTATAAGAAAACAGTTAAGATATAGAGATTAACCATAAAAACAAATTTAAATAACATATTTAAAGTATTCATTATTTGGCACTGCATGAAAATAAGTTAACAGTTCTTTCTTGGTGTGAGACTTCACTATTAAATCATGAATCTAAGTTAGTAAACATATCTGGAGACTTAAAACAGCTACCGGCATACACTGGAGACCAGAAGCGCTTGTAGATCCTTGGCGGAATCTCTTCTCACTGTTGTTCAGTAGCTCTGAAGCCCCATCTTTTGACTATCTCCATACTTTCCAGGTGTACAATGCAAATATACACAATTGGCAACTGGTCCCGTCTCCCAGATGGTCCCCTGACACAGAGTAAAGGGTGTTATGGTAGGCAGACGGAAAGTGGAGCTCCTTGAAATGCCATCCCTACCCCCACCTGTTAGTTTCTCTCTCCTCCTACACAATAGTACACCAAGACTAAACCAAAAGTACTTTCCTAAGGGAATTATTGATAATAGTACAACCATCACAAACCAAAGATGTCAGACATGGTGATACTTACCCAAAGTCCATTTAATTCTCCTTTGGGTCAATATAAAACCAGATGGGTCTTAGGAATGATTGCAGATTATCATAACCTTTAAGAAGGTCATGATTTTGATTGAAGTTGCCACTTCAGATATAGTATTTATGTTTTTGTCACTGAGCAAACAACATAGCCTCTGTCACCTTGTTTGTAGCTATTGAGGTAAAAACAGTTTTCTTTATCCATATTAATAAGGACAACAGAAGTAGATCACTTTCACCTGGGTGAGAGAGTAGTACATCTTCACTGGTTTAAATTACATTTATATCAACTCTGTTTGGTCATAATATAATTGGTAAGAATACTGAACACTTTGATATTTCACAGAACTCCATGTTGCTCCATTCTTTTTATGAAAAAATCCAAACTGGACTTGAGAAGCAAGAACTAATAAGTATGCTAACTACCAAGCATGGGATACCTGGATGGCTCAGTTGGTTATTTGACAGACTCTTGATTTTGGCTCAGGTCATGATCTTATGATTCATGGGTTCAAGCCCCACATCGGGCAATGTGCTGACAGTGCAGAGCCTGCATGGGATTCTCTGTCTCCCCTCTCTCCATCCCTCCCCTGCTCTCTCCCTCTCTCTTTAAGTGAAAATAAATAAATAATAAATAAATAAATAAAAAATAAATAAATAAATAAATAAACTTAAAAATTAAAAAACAAAAAAAAAGCACAAGCATGCTAGAGGACGAGATATTAGGTCAAGAGAAATCCTAGGCTCCTGCCACATCGGTAAAGTTCAGTTTGGTTTTCTGGAGCTTGTTGAAGTGGACCTTCCAAATGTAAAGGCAAGTTGCTGCACTTTGTATTGTTCACCATAGGGGAAAAGTGCAGCTCAAGTTTGGGATTTTGGAGATCATATGTACCACATCTGGGTATACTGTTCTCATTTTTTTTCTTAGTAACCTGTAAGTCTTCCAGTTTGGAGTGGAACCCATCAAAAGAGGGATATCTTCAAGTCCAGGCTGCTCTGTCATCTGCTTGAGACTTAAGTTTTATGACCAATGATACCTCACACATCTTTTGCAGTTAGGGATGCTTTATGGAATTATGGGTGAGCTCCAGGGGGGGAAACATGGGGCAAGGCCACAACGCGGAGCAATGATGTATCATCCTCCGTCAACAACGATTCTCCATTTGAGAAGAAGCTCCTGGCTACTGGACCCTCTTAAGGATTGGGCATCTCATGTCTTATAGGACATCTAGTGAATATTCAATCCAGTTACCTATCACAGACTCAGTGTTTTCTGAATTGTGATGGTATGTGAGAGATGGCCTGGATCTAACTAGATCCAGAAGACATAAACACATTTTACTGGTAGTTGACTCACACACTCATACTACCTTTTCTTCTTGCTTTGTTACTCCTTTCTCTGACCTCTCCTTTACTTGTTGAATAATGACCAATTAACAAACAAAAGTTTTGGATCTGTATGCTCTGTTGGTACTGCCAGAACTGGGCATCTACTGACCATATTCCCCAACAGCTCAACCCAGAGTAACTCTGAAAGATAATTGTGAAAGTAAATCTTTCTAGTAGGAAAAACTTATAACAGTATATTTGAGGTGGGGGGTTTTCCTATACGATGTGGTATATTCTTTACATGAAAACCAAATCTATGTGGTACTATTTTCACCATAACTGTAATACAAAGGGTTGGAAACCAAGGGAGTTTTACTATTGCATGTTACAACCCATTCACAGAGTGATTCTTCATCTCTCTCCAGCTTTGGAGTTGGTAGGTGCAGAAAGGCCCTTGTTTCCAAAGGAAGAAGCTTCCACCAAGGAACAAAACCACGATGCCATTAAATTAGAAGTTGAGGTTGCTCCAGGGCCATTTATGGCTGCTTGTGCCTACAAATAAATAGAGAAGAAAGTTACTAAGTTGGCCAGTGTAATTCAACCTGATTCTTTACAGATTAACAATGCCAGAAAATGTGCTAACTCAATATGGAATGGACAACTGAGAATCTAGAATGTTTAGAAATAAAAATTTGGGGTCACTCCACTGGGTAAAAAACATAGATGAATCAAGGTGTGGGAAGAGTTAAGGAAAACATGGATGGAAAGAAGCTCTAATACCCTTGACCAGCTGGACAAGTAAACACTGTGGCATTTATGCCAATTTTATGCCAAAAGGTATACAATTTCTAATTTTTTATAAAGTTTATTTATTTTGAGAGAGAGAGCACAGGCAGGGTAGGGACAGAGACAGAGGGGAGAGAGAGAATCCCAAGCAGGCTCCGCACCATCAGTGCAGAGCCTGATGAGGGTCTTGAACCCATGAACTGAGAGATCATGATCTGAACCGAAATCAAGAATTGGACCCTTAACTGACAGAGTTACTCAGGTGGCCCCCCAAAATGGTATATAATTTTTAAAGTAAGAGGGAGTTTTAAAAATTTTTTTAAAGTTTATTTATTTTCTTTGAGAGAGAAGGGGACAGCCGAATGGGGGAGGAGCAATGAGAGCGAGATGGTGGGAATCCCAGAAGGCTCCACGCTGTCAGCCCAGAGCCCCAGTGGGGGCCTCAAACCCACGTAACTGAAATCGTGACCTGACCCAAAACCAAGAGTCGGACACTTAACCCACTGAGCCACCCAGGCACCCCTAAAGTCAGAGGGACTTAAAAATCTAAATTTAAAAATAAAGGAACTGAATGTAAGTTATTTAAAATGAACTAATGACGGTCACGCACCTAGTTAATGGCAGAGCCCACAGTAACTGACCTGCTCGGCCCGTGTCCTTTGCACGACATTATGCACATCACGCGCGGCGGGTTAGCAGCACTGTTGAAGGAAGGTGAGAGAAAGGTTCTGTAGTGCTTGGGGCCGGGGCTGGAGCGCTGGTCATCTGGTCTAGGAACAGTTCTGCATTCAGTATTTCACCACTGTGAGATGCCAAGGACAGTTGGACCATCTCACCTGAACCGCTCTTCCTAGGTCCAAGCTTGAGAAGGAATTATGGGAATACATTAATAAGCAGAACAGATTTTCATTGCATCTGAATTTCAATATCTAGGATAATAAGAACTTCATAATTTTCCCCAAGGATAATCCTAGCTTACTTTATTCACTATTTTTTTCAATGACTTGAGAGCTTATGCTAGTGATTGTCCTCAACTGAAGACCATTATACAAGAGAAATGATGTCTTTAGTGGCAACTCTTAAGTAAACATTTTTTTAGTTTAAAAAACAATGTCGTTTGTTTATTCATTTATTTTTTTTTTGAAGTCCACATATGTGTGAAATCATACAGTATTTGTTTTTCTCAGTCTGACTTACTTCATTTAACATTATACCCTCTAGGTACTCAAATGAAATAAAAATGAAAAAAGAAAAAAAATCATTATTGTAAAAATCTAGAATTTAAAGTATCATCTATGTTTTTGCCATGTAACAAAAAAAAAAGAATGTTGTTATCATTCAGCTCCTTTTCCTCCTTTTTAAACACAGGATTTTAGAGTATATACTAAGACAGACCACAATTTCAAACATAAGAAACTATTATTTATTTCCTTTTATGTTTTTATATTGTTGTAATGGCTTTGCAATAGCATATAGATTTATCACAGACTAACTTGTGGCTGATATTAGTTAGTTAATGTTTTGATAATTTTATGACCATGGAAACCACCACAATAAGCATATTTGTATCTACATTTCTATACACAATAATAAGTGGCACTTTAGGAGAATAACTTCAAGTTAAAACACTAGGTAAAGGAGTATATGACATTTTTTAAATGCTTGCACTAAAATATGGAATCATCAATAAATTATATCTATGCAATATTAAAATACCCATTCAGTGATATAACTTTTCTATTTTATTCATTTATTCTTTTATACCATTCAGCAATGCACTGTAATTCTTTTTTATGTAAACTGTTGTGTATTTCTTGTTAAATTTATTCCTAACTATGCCATATTTTTGTTGCTGTTTTGAATAGATTTTCTGTTTTATTATATGTTCAAATTAATTACTACTTGCATAAAAAGGCTATTGAGTTTTACATATGTATTTGAAAACAGATACCTTTTGAATTGTTTTATTAGAATATTAAAATATTTTTACTAGAATACAGTACTTTTATTCCAGTAGGATATGAAAATTGTATTTTAGATCTCAGAGGTCTTGAATATCAGAGGTCTTTGTTAAAACTAAAAGATGTAAAAATAATAAAAATAACTCACCTAAATATAAAATTCTTGGGTCACAATATGTCCCTCAGATTCTGGTTTAACCATGTTTTGGTCAGATATTATTCTCAGGTCTGCTCTTGAAAGTTTGCTTAATACTCACCAAATCCTATATAATTTCCTGATTTGAATGGACTTCATTTAGCGCTGCTTGGCCCCCTTGTGATGATTTTTTTTTCCTGCCTCAATTATCTGATGATTGAATCACAGTGACTTCCAAAATCTGTAGTAAACTTCAAACACAGCAAACCTTGCTTCTAGGGAATTTTCTATCTATAGAGACATACTTCCCATTACATTTCGACACACTCAGTTCTTTTTTAGGAAAATTGTCTTCCTAGGTGTTGAAAGAGGCAACCAGGACATTTGGAAACCTACTCTGGTTGCTTTGGAGATTTGTACTTGTGGCATTTGGTTCCACATAATGATTCAACATAATGATTCCATTTCTGTTATAAGCTGTATAGACTGTGGGGTATTGGGGACTTGAGACAGAAGAGGAAGGAGAAGAAACCTTCCAGTTTTTTTTTTAAGTTTGTTTATTTATTCTGAGAGAGAGAGAATGAGAGAAAGAGAGAGCGAGCGAGAGAGAGAGAGAGCGCGCACATGCACTGGAGGAGCAGAGAGGGAGAGAAAGAATCCCAAGTAGACTCCACACTCCCAGTGCAGAGCCCCATGCAGGGTTCAGCCCACAGACTGTGAGATCATGACCTGAGTCAAAGCCAAGAATCGGGAGCTTAACCTACGATGCCGCCTAGGTGCCTCAGAAAACTTCCAGTTTTTTAACCTAAATGATTTTGTGGATGTTTCATGAGGCAAAACTTTAATAGATTTTTCCTCGTTGAGTGAAAAAATCTCTTATTTTACTTTAAGGCAGATGGACATTTCTGATATGGTATAAGGCTGTCTGACGGTGAGATGTCTTCTTTTTCAGTATGTCTCTATGAATTTTAGTGGAAAGTGAAAAACAACACTAAAAAGTGCTAGGCAGATGCCATGTTATTTTATTTTATTTTTAATTTATAAGTTTATTTTTGAGAGAGAGAGAGAGAAAGTGAGCAGGTGCGGGGCAGAAAGAGGGAGAGAGAATGTCAGGCAGGCTCCACACTGTCAGTATGTAGCCCAACGCAGGGCTTGAACTCACAAACCGAGAGATCATGACCTGAGCTGAAACTGAGTTGGTCGCTTCACCGACTGAGCCACCCAGGTTCCCCAAGATGCCATTTAAAAATAGATGTACTTGGGGCACCTGGGTGGCTTAGTCGGTTAAGCGTCCGACTTTCGCTTAGGTCATGATCTCGTGGTTCGTGGGTTCGAGCTCCGCATCGGGCTCTGTGCTGACTGCCAGCTCAGAGCCTGGAGCCTGTTTCGATCTGTGACTCCCTCTCTCTCTGACCCTCCCCTGCTCATGCTGTCTCTCTCTCTCCTAGAAATAAATAAAACATTTAAAAAAATAGATGTACTTGTTATCAAACGTTTAAAATAACATACACTTATTTTGCTAGAAAAATGTCATTCTTATTTAGAAGAATTTTCCTTTAAATAGTAGATACTTGCAGAATTATATAATTTTGATTTTTGTAAAAAACGATGTGGAAATACCTTAGTGTCAAATTTATTACTAGAATAAAAGTATTAGAATTATTACAAATATGTCCTGAAAATTATAGTATAAAACTTGACAACTTATCAAAACTGCTTCAAATTTTGTTAACTTATATAACTATTTGTAAAATTTCTCTTAATTCTTTAGAGACTCAGTATTTCAAACTCTTTGTATTTTTGACTTTTTCTTTTTTTCTAGTTCTTTTATTTTCTTTGCTTTATTCCCCAACTAGTCAAATAATCTTTTTTTTTTTTTGTCATGTCAATATATTACCTATTTAAAAATTTAAGTTTACTGGGAGAATATGAATTCAGACTGCCACTGTGTAACCTTGAACAAGTTGCTTCTTCTTTATCTCAACGTGTTCATCAACAAAAAGGAGTTAATATTAGTACCTTCACTTGCAGGATTGAGAAACCAATTGCTGTATTTATAAAGAAAATTGTAATGGATTTGGGTATGTTTTAATCACACTGATTTAGAAATATTAAAGCAAACAGGAACAGCTTGTTGGATGGTCAGGGAAAGCCTCTAAGGTGACATTTAGTATCTAGGAGTTTTTTCGTCATAAAGCCTTTAGGAGAACTTGGCTTCTCTGAGAACAGTAGAGCTGCAGTATCAAAGGAGGACAGCAGTAGGACATGATGAGCTCAGTAGTGTGTAGGGTAGGAAGATCATGGAAGCAATCTATAAGGACTTCAGCTTCCAGCACTGGAATAACACTAGGTACAGGATGGAAAGAAAATAGTGTAGCCAATGTTTTGCTTGAACCCTCCCTCTCTTTCCCACATTAGCAACCAGAGTTTAAAAATCATTCTAAAAATGTTTTTCTTACACATGCAAGGGCCAAAGAACCAAGAGAAAAAAATTCTCAGGACTAAGTACTATACATTTTATTTCCTCTCAAATTGACGGTTTTTGCCATTACAATTTTTGGTAGGCTAGGGTACTTGGTTTGCTTTTTGAGTCTATTAGGTGACAAAAGATAAGAGTTCCATTTGTTTTAGTTTAATAAACATTTATTCCTTTAGTTGAACCACCCCTACACGCAAAATATATATGGTCTAGGATCTTTTTTCGAGTGGAAAGAAATTTAGATCTCAAGAGGTTTTAAGCTATTTTCTGGAAATCATCTCAGCCTAAAACCCTTGGAAAAAATATAAAAATGGTTCAAAGAAAATCAGCAATTAGATTTTGAAATCAAACTAGATTAAACCAGCCAACTTAGAACTGGGACAATTCCACTTCTGTATTTCCTACATATTCCAGTTCATCCTGGGAAACAGAAGTCTCATCTATTGGAAGACAATGGAAACAATGTGGTGGAGAGCTTAACAAGCTGGGCACAAACGATGGCCTGGCAAGTTTATGGAATGGCAATGATTTTGAGAGGTCAGGGCAAAGATGAGAACTGACTGTGGACAACACAGAAGGATTATATTGTAGTATAAACTTGTACTGACCCCAACTACATGACTATTCTCAGTAGCCTGTGGGAATGGGGAAGGTGGGTTGACCAAAGAGGACACAGGACTTCGGAAGTTCAACAATGTGCTTTGTAGTGGGTTCAAAATGGTCACTAACACCGTTTAACACCCTTTAAGATTCTGATCAAAGCCAACTTTAATTTTTTACCCTCACACTTAAAAGGTTATAGAATAGCCACCAACTTCTCGATCTTAGCATTAAACCTTAAGGTAAAGTCTTCTCATTCACCTAATGTTCAATTTCTATCAGTTTTAATAAAGAACGGTGTAAATACCATTACTGCTTTGTAGGAAATTCTGTATCCTGCAGATCCCATGGAGTCGTGGAACAGAACCAGGAACCTCCACCTTTTATGTGATACTCTATGGCACTGTGTAGATCAAGGCAATTTTGCTTTGGTTAAGGATTTATTTTCATTTGTAAGAGAATCCTCTTGCAACACGTTTATCCAATTCACCTGAAAATGGTGGCATTTTAAACTATTCTTTCAGAAGCAGCAGTTACATGAATTGAATATTGGATTCAACCTAAAAATGTGGTTCCCAGTTAACATTTTTTTGCAAATGATCATGATAAAGGATTAAGATATTCTTCACATTTCCAAGCAAAGTCCAATTTAAAAACCCTGTTCTTACCACCCCCCTAACAGCCATTTGAGAGTAAACCAACAGAGCATAACATCACCCCATATGTCTCTTAGGCACCAATTTTCATTTGAAGACTTTTGTATTTGCTTTATGTTTTTGCTATATTTTACTTGTGAATCTTTTAAAACTCTTCTAACCTATCACCTTCCTGGATAGTTTTTAGATAATTTAGTTGGCTTTGCTGAATCTGTCAGGAAAAAAACCTGCTTAAAATAAATATTTCTTTGTGAATTCTCAACTGCTGACATAAAATATACATTGCTACACCTCCTATAAAAATTGTTACACTATTCTTTTCTCCCTTATGTAATCCCAGAATGAAGATTTAAATTTCAACTTTTAACCTGATACAATAAAAGTTGAATTAGAAAGTTAATTACAAAAACACGTTCATACCTGTGTGTTTATTTCTACTATTTAAATTTATCTAAAGCACCAGGCATCTATGTGATTAAAAAATTAAAGGACAGGGAATTGGACAGATTTTCAGAACTGGCAATACTTTTACAAGTGGGATAGGTGCAATACACTTTCCTGGGCAGAATGAAATTCTGTGAATCATTAAGTTCCAAACAAATTGAGGAAAAATGTTTATATGGAGGATTTTTTTTCTGCTAACTATATACATCTCTCCCGTTTCTTTGCATTTTACATTTAAAAGGAGTTATTTTGGCTGCTATACTTTTTTTCTTTTTACCTCGTTCTACTTTTATTCATGGCTTAAAACATTATATTTCAAAGACAACACTGAAAGTTCTCTAGGGATTGGTGTTGCTTTATTGAGTGATCTTTGATCAGATAGTAACGGAAAATCCCTGCAGGTGATATAAAATGTGTACATATATTTGAATACATAAAATATGTATTTTTTTATTTCATCCATCTTTGACACTTCTAAATATGGAGTTATTTAGCATGCTGGCCCCAAAATGACAGGATCATCTTGAGGGTATATTTCAAAAGAGTGACAATTTTAAAAATTGATGATGAAAATAATTGGATTTATAAATTCTTTGAAAATCAGGGAGTACATTCCCACAACAACAGTAAAAGCTGTTATGGAGCATATAGAAACTCAATGGAAAGATATAATATTCTTGTTCCATGAAATATGTTCTAAATACTGTTAAGCATCATGGTGTTTACAAGCTTAGATAACTTAAAAATTGAATACAAACACAATCATTTATTTAAGAAACTAAGAGAAAGTTTGTATGTAAGAGAAATATCTGGTATTATCTTTATTGGATCTGGTATTATCTTTATTGACATTGAATCCAAAGATCCTAGATTATAGATATTATTTGTTTTTATGTAGGTTCACATCAGGTTTTGACAGCAAAGCAAGAATTCTAAAAATTAAGGTTATCTATTTCTTTAGATGTCACTCATTAAATTATTATTTTCCCCCGGTGGCTACATTTACACTAGTTTCTGTTCCATTGTTAGATGAGGAGCACTGAGGAGTCACTTCTAAAATTTGAAATAACTGCAAGTAGGGGCACCTGGGTGACTCAGTCAGAGAAGCGTCCAACTTGGGCTCAGGTCATGATCTCATGGTTAGTGAGTTTGAACCCTGCATCGGGCTCTGTGCTGACAGCTCAGAGCCTGGAGCCTGTCTTCAGATTCTGTGGTCAGAGCTGATAAACTGATTGATGGTCAGTCAATTGTGGCCACAAGAGGGAACACAGGACAGGTGCAGAAAAACACAGTTTATAGACAAATGCAGGGTTACTGCATGCTGTAAGGGACCACGTGGGAAGAATAAGCGTCAGGGAAATAGACTCAAGCAGAGCAGGAATCCATAGACAAGGTGCCTTTATTGGAGGTCAAGGAGCAGTAGAGGAAAAATGCATGAGGAGATTTTACCCACATGTTGCTTACTAGGTCATTGTCAGGGTGGTTCAGGAAAGGGAATCTGTGGCAGGGAAAGGTCATCCTTATCACACTGGTCACCTGGTCACCTGGGTAAGGTGTGCACAGTGGGGATGTTCATTTAGCAAGGGAGAAAGTGAAGTTCCAAAATTTACAATACACTTTAATACTCCTAAAAATCAGGAGGTCGTGATAGTCTATGAATGCCATAGTGTGTCCCAGGTCCCCGACACTGCCCTTAGGTTCATCACTAGAAGGATTCACAGAAACCAGAAAAACTGTTATACTTATGGTTTATTACAATGAAATGAAGCTGATCCAAACAGCAAAGGAAAAAGGTGCATAGAGCAGAATCCAGGAGACATCATGTACATGTTGCCGTCTCCCAGGGCAGTCGTATGAATAGCATCTAATGATTCAAATGTCAATGTGTGATGGCACATAGGACATATCGCCAACCAGAGAAGTTCATCTGAGGCTTGGGGTCTGGGATTTTTATTAGAGGTAGACATGGAACACCCATTGCAGCCGACCCTAGTTACTCAGGCTCTGGTCCCACTAGAGGTCAATCTGATTCCACACGGCCCGAGGCCCCCAACATAAACGACATTGTTAATATAAACTATCAGATGTGTTCCAAGGCCCCAGACAAAGATACTACTATCAGGGAGAATATTCCAAAGGCTTAGATGTTATCTCCCAGAAGGAGGTCAAGAGACAGACTTTTCTTTGGAATGTGCAGGGCTTGAACACACCAGACCTGCTGGTCAAACATTTTTATTTTTTAGCACTATTTAGATATAATTGATATACAAAAAATAGCATGCATTTAATGTGTACACCTTAATGAGTTTGGACACATGTATACACCCATAATACCAATACCACAACCAAGGTACTAAAGGTATCCATCACCTCCAACAATGTCCTTGTGTTCTTTTGCATTTTGTTTTGTTTTATTTGGGTTTGGTTTGGGTTTGGTAGGACACGCAGCGTGAAATCTATCCTATTGACATATTTTAAAGTCTACAATACCATGTTGTTAACTTTAGGTACCATGTTGTACAGCCGATCTCTAGAATTTATTCATGTTGCATAAGAGAAACTTTATACCCATTAGAACAATCTTCCATTACCCCACCACTCACCCTTAACACCCACCATTCTATTCTCTGCTTCTCTGGGTTTGACTATTTTAGCTGCCTCATATAAATGGAATCATGTAGTATTTTTCCTTCTGTGATTGGCTTATTTCACATTGCAATATATCCTCTATGTTCATACATGTTGTTGCAAAGTCAAGATTTCCTTCTTTTTTTAAAGGCTGACTAATACTCCATTGATTGTATATTCCCACATACTTATCCATTTATGTATTGATGGACATTTGGTTATTTCCATGTTTTGACTACTGCGAATAATGGTACAATGTGGGAGTGCAGATATCTCCGAGATACTGATTTCAACTCTTTTGGACATACACTCAGAATTGGCATTGATGGATCATAGAGCAGTTTTACTTTTGAGGAACCTCCATACCATTTTTCATAGTGGCTGTCCTAATTAGCATCCCCACAAACAGCATATAAGGTTTTTCTCCATGTGGTCACTAACACTTCTTTTTTAAAACTAATAACCATCCTAACAGATGTGAGGTGACATCTGAGAGTGGTTTTAATAAGTATTTCTCTAATAAATAGTAATTTTTGAGAACATTTAATAGATCTAGTGGCCATTTGTATGTCTTCTTTGGAAAAATGTCTCCTCAAGTCTTTTGTTTTTTAATTAGGTTATTTGTTTCTTTGCTGTTGAGTTGTAGTAGGTTCTTACATATTTTGGTCACTAATCCTTTATCAGGTAGATAGTTTGCAAATATTTTCTCCTATTTTGTATGTTGCCTTTTTAATCTCTCGATTGTTTCATTTGTTATGCACAAGCTTTTTAGGTCGATGTATTCCCAGTTGTTTATTGTTTATCTTGTTGCCTGTGTTCTTTGGTGTCAAATCTAAGAAATCATTACAGAAACCAGTGTTGAGAAGTTTTCCTTTTGTGTTTTCTTCAAAGAGTATTACAGTTTCAGGTCTTAACATTTAAATTTTTTAATCCAATTCTGGTTAATTTTTGTGTATGTTGTAAGACATAAGTTCAAGTTCATTCTTTTGCATGTGGATATCCAGTTTTCCCCACATAATTTGTTGCAGATACTATCCTTTCCCCATTGGGTGTTCTTGGCACCCTTATTGAAGATCAGTTGGTCATATGTATGTAATTTTACTTTTGTGCTCTCTATTCTATTCCATTGGACTGTCTATCTGTTTTATGTCAGTGACAAACTGCTGTCATCTGTAGCTTTGTACTATATTTTGAAATCAGGAAGTGTGATGCCTTCTTCTTTGTTCTTTTTAAAGATTGCTTTGGCTATTTGAGGCCTTTTGTGATTCCATAGAAGTTTAGTGTTTTATTTTTGTTCTATTTTTTAAGAGACAAGAGTTGGAGGAGATGTGGGAAAAAGAGAGTTCCCTGTGGGGATTCTCTTGTAAATTATAAGCTTTTTTTTTTTCTCTTTATGCTTTTAAGATTCTCTCTTTGTCCTTTATTTTTCATAGTTTTATTATATTTCTTTGGGAAGATCTGTTGAAGTTAACATTTTTTAGTAACCTTTGAGCTTCATGAACTTAGATATCCAAATCTGTTCTTAGATTTGAGAAGTTTTCAGTCATTATTTCTTTTTGAAATTTGCTTAATGTTTTATTTATTTTTGAGAGAGAGAGAGAGAGAGAGAGAGAGAGAGGATGGGCGGGGGAGGGGCAGAGAGAGAGGGAGACATAGAATCTGAAGCAGGCTCCAGGCTTTAAGTTGTTAGCACAGAATCCAACACGGGTCTCAAACTCATGAACCATGATATCATGACCTGAGCCGAAGTGGGATGCTTAATGGGCTGAGCCACCCAGGCCCCCCTAGCTATTGTTTCTTTAAATAAGCTTTCCAACCCCTCTTTTCTCTCCTCTACCTCTGGGAGTCCAGTAAGTCTTGTAAGGCAGTTCTAATGGTGATAATCTCCTTCAGCTGCTGCTGCTGCTCCTGCTGCTGCTGCTGCTGCTGCTGCTGCTGCTGCTTCTTCTTCTTCTTCTTCTTCTTCTTCTTCTTCTTCTTCTTCTTCTTCTTCTTCTTCTTCTTCTTCTCCTCCTCCTCCTCCTCCTCCTCCTCCTCCTCCTCCTTCTTCTATATACTATCTTCTGTTGGTAAGTTTTACTTCCAGTGCTTTGAATATATCATCCAACTCTCTTGGCCTGAAAAGTTTCTGCTGTGAAATCTGGTTATAATCTTATGAGTGTTCTTGTGTTTGTGATGACTCAATTTTTGCTTGCTGATTTCAATATTCTCTCTTTGTCACTACTGTATGACACTTTGGTCTGTATAGATCTCTTTTGATTTGTCTTAATGGTATTCTTGAAGCTTCACAAATCTGGATGTCGATTTACCCATTTCAGATTTGGGATGCTTTCAGCCACTCTTTCTTTTTTATTGAATATTATTGGCTTATAGCATTTTGTTAGTTTCAGGTATACAGCATAAGGATTCAATATTTGTGTGTATTGTGAAATGATCACCACCATAAGTCTAGTTAATATCCATCACTGCACATAGTTAGAATTTTTTTCTTTGGGGTGAGAACTTTTAAGATCTACTCTCAGCAACTTCCAAATATACAATACAGTATTATTAACTGCAGGCACCAGAATGTACATGATATCCCCATTACATTTATTTTATAATTGAAAGTTTGTACCCTTGACCACTTTCACCCATTTCACTCACCCCTCATCCTTACCTCTGGGATCCACCAATTTGCTCTTTATATCTGTGATTTCAGTTGGGTTGTTTTGTGTTGTTTTTCGTGAGATCATATGGTATTTATCTTTCTCTCTCTGACTTACTTAATTTAGCATAATGCCCTCAAGTTCCCTCCATGTTGTTGCAAATGCTAAGATTTCATTCTTTTTTATGGATGAATAATATTCCATTGTATGTTATATACCACAATGTATTTATCCATTTATCTGTTGATGGATGCTTAGGTTATTTCCACGTCTTGGCTGTTGTACATAATGCCACAATGAACATGGGAGTGCAGATATCTTTTTGAATGAATACTTTTGTTTACTTTGGATGAATACCTAGAAGTGAAATTTCTAGATCAGATGACAATTCTATTTTTAATTTTTTGAAGAACCTCTGTATTGTTTGTCATAGTGATTACACCAATTTACATTCCCATCAAGGGTGCACAAGTGTTTTATTTTTTCTACATCCCTGCCAACACTTGTTATTTCTTGTCTTTTTGATAATAGCCATTCTTAACAGATGTGAGATGGCAGCACATTGTGGTTTTGATTTGCATTTCTCTGATGATTTATTTATTTATTTAGATCTTCTGTCCATTTTCAAATCAGATTGTTTGTGGGGATTTTTGTTTTGTTTTGTTTTTGCTATGAATTGTAGGGTTCTTTATAGATTTTGGATATTAGCACCTTATTAGGTATATTATTTGAAAACATTTTCTTCCATTCAGTTGCTTGCCATTTCATTTGGTTTCTTTTGCTATGCAGAAGCTTTCTAGTTAGAGGTAGTCCCATTTATTTATTTTTGCCTTTGTTTCCTTGGCTTTTCAATTCCAAAAAATTATTGCCAAGAATGATTTCGAGACACTTACTGTTTATGTTTTCTTTGAGGATTTATATTATTTAAAATCTTACATTAAAGTTTTTAATCCATTTTGAGTTACTGTTTGTGTATGGTGTAAGATAATCGTCCAATTTTATTCTTTAGCATGTGCCCAATTTTCTTAATAATTATTAGAGTGACACTTTGTTTCCCATTATATATTCTTGGCTCCTTTGTCATAAATTAATTGATCATATCTGCATGGGATTGAATCTGGGCTCTCTATTCTGGGCCACTGATCTAGGTATCTGTTTTTATGCTAGTACCATATTATTTTGATTATTATAGTTTTAGAATATAACTTAATATCAGATCTTAGAGTGCCTGTGTGGCTCAGTTGGTTGAGCATCTGACTCTTGATTTTGGGTTAGGTCATGATCCCAGAGTTGTGAGACTGAGCTTTGCATCAGACTTCACACAGAGTGTGGAGCCTGCTTAAGATTCTCTCTCTCTCTCACTCCTTCTTGTGATTCTCTCAAAAATAAATAAAATAGGGGCGCCTGGGTGGCGTAGTTGGTTAAGCGTCCGACTTTCGCTCGGGTCATGATCTCGCGGTTCGTGGGTTCGAGCCCCACGTCGGGCTCTGTGCTGACTGCCAGCTCAGAGCCTGGAGCCTGTTTCAGTCTGTGACTCCCTCTCTCTCTGACCCTCCCCTGCTCACGCTGTCTCTCTCTCTCTCCTAGAAATAAATAAAAAACAAACAAACAAAAAATAAATAAATAAAATAAAATAAATAAATAAATAAATAATCAGGAAATGTAATGCATCCAGTTTTGTTCCCATGCTTACTGACTGAGCCACCCAGGCACCAAGCATTGTTTTTTCTATTTTTGTGGAAAATGTCATTGGAATTTTAATAGGAATAGCACTGGACCTTTAAAATCATCTGGGTAGTATGGACATTTTAACAATGCTGTTTCTTCTAATCCATGACCATTGGATAATCTTTTGTTTGCATCTTCTTAATTCTTTCATCAATACCTTATTGTTTTCAGCATACAGGTCTGTCATTTTCTTGGTTATATTTATTCTGAGGCACTTTATTATTTTTGATGTATTTGTAAATGGTATTTTTTCCTTAATTTCTCTTTTGGATTGTTGTTGTTAGTGTATAGAAATATAACTGATATTTGTATTGACTTGGCATCCTGAACGTTTGCTGAATTCATTTATCAGTTCTAAGTTATTTTGTGGAGTGTTTAGGATTTTCTATGTATTAGAGAGTGCCACCTGCAAACAGATACCATCTTATTTTCTATTTGATTTGGGTGCTTTTTATTTCTTTTTCTTTCTTAATTGCTCTAGTGACTACTTGCAGTACTATACGCGAATAAAAGTGAAGAGAGTAGGTACCAATGTCTTATTCCTCCTGATCTTAAAGCTTTCAGCTTTTCACTGTTGCATATAATTGAATGGTTGAGTGAGGATTTAAATCCAAGCCAATCAGATTTTCTTTCCATACAGTGCTAAATTTTATAGTCTAGAGATATAAATATGAATTATTTAATTTTATTCAATATGCAACAAGTGTGTTTTGAATGTTTTTTGAGACATATTCTAGATCTAGGGAACATAGTAATAAAAAAAGCCAATAAGAATCCTTTTATCCCCTCATAAAATCCACATTGTACAAGGAACAGACACTAAATAACAACTAAATAAATAAACATAATGATTTCAGAACTTTAAATCTAATTAAAATAATAAAAGAGTATCATGGAATTAGTAAGTATGTGGGCTAGGTAAATTATTTTAGACTCAGATCAGATATGGTCTTTTTGAATAGGTGATATGTGAGTGGAGATACATGAATCAATCACCAACAGTAATATAAAATATAAGAGAAAATACGGAAAGTTAAATATTGAAAGTAACCAGTGACATACACTCATTAAAAATATAAGTGTTTCAGAAAAAAATGATAGAAACCTAGCATTGTGAACCTAGACTTTACGGGGCATGTGAGTCTTCAGAATGTGCTGGATTTGAAAACAAAGAGGGCATTGTGTTTCAGATAATAACTCAAAGCATAAAGTAGAAATGAGGATGGTATATCAGTGGATATTGCATCAAGACTGTTTTGTTAAACAAACACATACACACACACAGAAACTAGATAAAAGGATTGCCATTGTAGATTTGCCAATCCCTAGAACTGTTATTTGTATGTTTGTTTTGCTGAAAGTAAAATTTAAAAAAGGGATAGAGTGCTTTTTTAATATATATATAAATATTTTTTAATATATATATAACTATATATATAGTTATATAGTTATATATATAGTTATATATATTATATAGTTATATAGTTATATATATATGTTATATATATAAATATATATATATTTTTATATAGTTATATAGTTATTAGGGGGCAGTGGAAAGTAAGGATGGATACGTGGAAAATGGGGAACTGGAGAAGTTTAAGGAGGGCCTCCAAAACCAGTAAATGGGGCTCTTGGACATTTATTATTATGTAGGACTAAAGAGTTATTATTGTGTTCTTTATATTACCACTTAACAGTTAGTGGAGGAATGGAGTGAATGGGTCAGAGAGACAGGAGGCTAACTCCCAAAATTCTTTATAAAATGTATTAATTATTGCTAAATATGACATTAATGGCTAAAAAAATGGCATTACTAACGTGTAGCCGTATAATGCGGTGGAAAGGGCATAGGCCTAGCAGGTCAGTAAATCTATGTCTGCCATTAGCTGTGTGTGTGACCATAAATAGGTCACTTTACATCACTAAGCTTCAGTTATTTCATTTTTAAATTAACCTCTTAAGGTCATTTGGGTTTAAAAATTCTATGATTTTATGATATGTGCTTTGTAATAAGATTTAGTCGTAATTTGTATTAAACTTTCCTCAAAAAAAAAAGAAAAAAAGCCACAAAAGAGTGAAAGGGTTTGCATTTTATAATATGAAAGGTTGCATTTATTTAAATGATCTACACCTTAATATTTTTGTCCAATAGTAGTTATGGGCATAATATATAAGAAGGAAGTTTTGCTCTTTGGTTTCCTGGTAATTCTATGACTTAATTTCCTTTCCTCTCCTTTAATATAGTTAACATTATACTTTTGTATACACTTTACATAGATTTCAAGACATAATTAAATAACATGAAATATTTATTTGTAACTTTACCGTCATGGGAATGTCAGACATAACATTTAGAGTGGCATATGCTTTATGAATGAGTGAGATGAGCCATGGATTGATAAATCTCATGATAAACTGTTTTTTTTTTTTTTTTTTTTGGTGAGGCGGGAGAGAGTTAGAGATAGAGAGAGAGCACTCAAGTGAGGGAGACAGGCAAAGGGAGAGAGAGAATCTTAAGCAGGCTCTGCATGGAGCCCAATGTGGGGCTCAGTCCCACAACCCTGGAATCATGACTTGAGCAGATATCAAGAGTCAGAAGCTCAGTCAACTGAGCCAACCAGGCATCCCTCATGGGTAAATCTTTTAAAGGAAGAAAAATTCAATTACAGAATTGCAGAACTGACTAAGGATGTCATGTTGGAACTCTGTCATTGATATATTGTTAATTTTTTTTCTGTTCTCTCTTCATTACTAAAATTTTAGAAGGGGATATTCTTCAAGCAACAAAATCTTTATATAGGTACATAGCAATTCTCAAGGAAAAAACTCAAAGTATTAGTTAATTCAGTAAGAATTCCAAACCAACAGATGGTTATATACCATGTATATGTTACATTTTTACTTTTTGGAGGGTAGCAAACTTCTCACAATGTTTATGTATTTCTATTAATATAATATTTTTGTCTGTTAGAATGATAGAAAATTTCCTGGAATGACAATTTTTATCATTATCCCAAGTAATAATAAGCAACTATAATATTTGTGTATTTAGGATATCATGCAAATTATCAATACACTGATATAACTGACATCAACACACTCAGGTAATGGACACAAAGACAAGTACGAGGTCAAGAGAAGATAATATTCTATATCAAATATTCTATATCTTTGAGCATAAAATTTAGCAAACTAATTAACTTTAATCAAGCAAGCTCCCTCCTCACCCCAAAGACAATTGTTATCCTTGAAATTATCTCGATCTTATACATGAATACCCAGTCAACTTCCATCTGTATATGGAATATTTAGCATCTACTGAATCCAAGAAATATGATTTCAAGCTCTCTATGCTCTAGAGCACATGCACACATCCCTTAAGTTGTAAATAGCTGTTATCACTTGTTAGGATAACTTAATTAAACTTGCTTATTAAAAACCTTTAATTCGTTAGTGATAAAATCTTGATTAGTACATTTTCCTGCTAGGTGACCTTCTAATTTAATAGAAAATGAATTTTTAAATGGGGAAAAATGCCTGTGGCAGAGATTTTGTGCTAGTGAATAGAGTTTGCAATACACATAGGGATATATTTGAGCCTAATTAGTAAGGGTGCAAATGAATTTTTATTTCATCCACCAGAAGTGTCATTGACGAACCACGGTGAGGAATTTGAAATGCATTCAGATTGGCAGTGTGGGACTGAAATCTGTGGGAAAATCACAAGCTAATTCATTGATTGCCCCTTGGAAATTACTGCTGTTAATTGTTAGGTAATTAACATGGAGCTACAATTATATTGGCCTAAGGGGGTGATTAATGTTTCAACATGTCACATTAGCAGTGGCTGGATTTTCAAAGCTTTTCTTTTCACATGGTTTAGGAGACAGATGGTATATTGTGTATGGATTTTTTTTTTTTACTAAAGTTTATGCTGAGAGCAAGTGTGTGAATTTTCTGTTTTTGAACCTCCTCTAATAATATGTATTTTAACACAAGAATTTAATAACTTCTATGAAATAATGTAATATTTGCTAATAATATTCCTCTACCTAAAATATATATTGTTAAACAGGAAAGTTATTTTAATTTTATGTATTAGTGTAAAATCAAAACTGCCAAATTTGAGGGGTTGGCATTTTTCTTTATGAAGGGTATTAAATTATTTAGTGATGGTAAGAAGAAAAAGAATTGTACAATATCATATTTATAACGATCAGTATAATATAAGCAGAAACCAAATAAACCATGCTGAACAAATGTATTTAGTAACAGTAATATAGAGTACATTAATATTTCTATCCTTCAGCATTTACTACATTTGTCATCTTTATTTTTCCCCCTTAAAGTATGTATTCCAAATCCCATTTAGCCACACTTACTGTAGCATGGATTTTTCAGAACTATCCTCTGAAACCACGTTGATCCCTAAACATCAAGGCTAAAAATGAATAGACAGAATGGATCAAATGAATTGTTTCTTTAGGGAAGAGTCATACAGAAACTAACACTACTGATTATAAAGTTGGCTTGAGATATTCATTAAGGGTTAAATATTCACTTATACCAATATTTTTTATCTTGATATCATGGTTTGTTAAATCATCACCAAGTTTCAGGTACAGCTATCTTATGATGGAAATAACTATGTAAAATCATACCCAAACTATCATTACTTCTATAATTGAGAAAATAATTTTTGATCATGCTAAATTAACTTTATTTGAAAATTAGTCAACGCTTGGTGGATTGCACAAGGACATATTTCTAGAGCAATATTCTGTAGTCCATCTGTTTTCATGTGAAGCCTATTATGGATGAAATGGTTAAAAAGTTTTCAAAATATTTTATTTTTTAATACAAGTCTATGTGGTACATTGCCTCTTGTTAAAAAGATATATTCAATACTAAACCTAAGTGAATTCCCTCAAATTTGTAAGGTCGCCAAAGGTGGCCTTTAAAAAAAATCCAATTAAGGTACATTATCTGAAAAGGTAGAATGGATTTCTAGCAGTTCAAAGACCAGCTCCTTTTATAATTTTTTTCTGTGAAAATTTGAGATGTCATCTCTTCTTGGTAGCCCCGTACTGAGGTCTTTTTTGTGACTGCAGTCTCCAGCTTTTATATTGATTTGGACTACTTCAACAAATGACAGAAATCTTTATTATCTACAGCCAAGCCATCTATTAACTTTTAATGTCCATTAAAACCAAAAAATTGTGAAAGAAAGCCAAGACTTCTAATTTAGCCTTTCAAAATGGAGAATTACTGAAATCTTCATTTTAGACAACCTTGTATTCAGATCTTTTTGCATTTCTTTTACATTCAAAATCAATTGCAATTGTTCAAATGCCTATTTTACTGCCAAGTTGACATTTCACCTCAGCTCTTCTTTACTTTGCTTATTATAATTTTATTTAACAAAATGCTTGCTATGCTGGAAATAGCCGAATATGCAGTAAGGCTAAATTAGGTGCATACTTTTTTATTGGATGGAAACTTTCATCAAGTGTCTCCTTTTATCCTGCTCTAATAATGGGTATAAGGTGAAGCAAGGAATCCTGACTTTGATTAGAAATTGTAAGCAATAAGTTAAAATTTGCATTTAAAAGTTCCCAAAGGAGAATGAAGAATCTATCTACTTAACTTGGACAGTAGGGGTCACTCTAATTCTTTAAAGAAAAAGCCATAGGAGGATTATTAGCCACAATTAAGACTGCTCTTAAAGCTACTTTAGGGGAGGGAAGAAGTCTTTTCCAAATAGATCAATTAATGCAGATACAAATTTGATGAACATACCGCACACAAACACACACACACACACACACACACACACACACACACACTCCTACCCGTATATACGGTTGAATAGATTTTTAAATGAACAACATGGTTGTCCTGCATTAATCTTTGTTGATAATTTAGGGCTCCTGTCATTGTAATTCCAGCATTCTGATTTGCCATGTACCAAAGGCTCCAAGAAATCCATGACCAGCCCACTTTATGAATGTTTATTTTTTCCACTTTATGAATGTTATTCTCACATTGTCATTGGTTCCTTTTATTTTACCCTAATTATAGCAATGTTCATTTTTTTTAATCATAGGTAAATAGCAGTCAGAAAATTGTTTAAATTAACGTTAGACTTAGAAAGTTCAACTTTTATTGTGCTATCTATGTTGGTTTGCTATCCTTTGTGATGAATTCAGTGTAAAATGTAGAAGCTACAGACTGGCCATCAAGAACTGCATGACACATCATACCTTCATGCTGTATGCTGTATGCATCTGTAAAGTTTAGCTCAAAAAACTTTTCTGTTTTTGTTTTTGTTTTTTTTTAACGGCATGACACAAGGGGCTCCTGGGTGGCTCACTTGGTTAAACAGCCACCTCTTGATTTTAACTCAGGTTATGATCTTGCACTTTGTGGGATCCAGCCCCACATTGGGCTCTGCATTGAGTATAGAGCCTACCTGGGATTCTCTCTGTCTCTCTGTCTCTCTCTCTCACCCTCCCCCTCTCCTCCCCAACTCTTGCGCACTCGTACACACACACACACACACACACACACTGTCTCTCTCAAAATAAATAAGTAAACATTAAAAATTATTTAAAAATGGTATGACATAGTAATATTAATCATTCCCAAGTCTGTTATTTTTTGATCCAAGCCTTTGAAGATTTCAACTTCTGGTGAGACAGATATGAAAATAACCATTACAGTGTTATTTTTAAAAAACACATATATATGTGTGTGTTTATTTATTTTTTTAGAGAAGGGGAGGCACAGAGAGAGAGAGACAGAGAGCAGTGAAGGGGCAGAGAGAAATGGAGACACAGATTCTGAAGCAGACACCAGGCTCTGAGCTGAGCTGTTAGAACAGAGCCTGGAGTGGGGGTCGAACCCACAAACCATGAGATCATGACCTGAGCCGAAGTCAGATGCCTAACTGACTAAGCCACCCAAGGCTCCCCTATTATAGTGTTATGAGTAAGGGCTGTCCTTGAAATGCAAGCAAAGTTCTGGGGAAAAGGAAAAACTGAGCCTATTGAAATGAATTAGTAGCAGTTTTCCAGCCAAAGGAGGTTAGGCTATTTCACAAAATATGACATGCAAGGCACAAAAAAGGAAAGGCCACAGTAGTAGTTGAAATGTGAGTAAAACAAGGGGTATTGGAGCTCACAGTTCATGATTGTAGGAGTTACATTTGGCGGGAGGGGTCATGACAGTGAATGGTCATGAAGCAGCTCAAGAAGGATTTGGTACAAATTATTTAGTAATATTTACTTAGTTCCATGGGAAGTGAGGATCCAACATGATACTATGTAGTTCTTTTGAAAAAAAAAAGTCTCAAAAAAAGAAAAAAATATGTTTTTAACTTCTAAAAAGATATTGCTTTATAGTTGGTTCTTTATTTTATTAATCTTTTTCTTATCTCCATTTTTATTTTCTTCTTGGGAAAGAAGAGCAATGGCATTAATATAATACTGTTCAGCTAACTTCTTTAATAGCATGAAAGCCTTCACTTTGTATTGTTTTTGACTGACATATTTCAACAACTATTTTTACAATAAATATCGCATGATAGGGTCCCCCAAAATCACAAAGCTATCAGTTTAGCTGTCTATTACCCAAAGAAATGATTAAAAAACAAGAGTAGACAATATCTCCTTATTTATAAATTCAACACAGATTTACTAAGTATCTACTATGTGCTAGAATTTTAAGTGCTAAATTTATAGGGATTAACACTACAGATGAGAATACTCTCTCATAGAGCTTGCCTGTTAGAGGAAGGAGACAGGTTACAGAAAAGTAAAAAGAAAATGATTAAGTTAATGCTAAAACAGTGAAAAGGCTGTCGGGAAAGAAAATAGTGAAGTGGGGGAGAGAAGGGCTGGGTAGAGGAGCCACATGGCCTACCTCAGAGGAAGAAGGTCTCCAGGGAAAGGGACAGATGAATTGTCACCTGCACAATGAAAAGAAACCAGCTAAGTGAGGATTTGGAAGATCGGCTTTTCAGGAAGAGAGAATAGCAAGCACAAAAGCCTGAAAGAAGTTTAACATAAAATATTTGGAGAATCGCAAAGCATGGTTTCTCTTCCCTACTTGGAGACAGGTAATATAGTGGAATAATTATGAGTATAGAATCCGGTGTTCGTTTAATCTGAATTCAAATTTGGGTCAGTCCCTCCTGAGATCTCTGGCAGGTTATTTCTGTATTCTGATTCTGAACTTTCTCTTCTCAACAATGTAATAATACCATATATATCAGAGAATTTTTGTCAACAGTAGATGATGAAACAGTGATAGAACTTAGCAGAGTGCCCCACACAGAGGTAGGAAGTTAATAAACTGAGCTTACCTTGCCTTAACCCCTTCCTAGCCCTCACCTCCTCTGCACAGGGAGGCATGCTGCTTATTAACCCAGAATGTTTGTGTTTGTTAATCCTCAAACAACATGTGTTTATCTTTGCCATTGACTCTTTCTTTCACATCCTTCATTCAAAATTAGATTGATATAGAAGAAAAGCCGGTCTGTAGAACAGAATGATCTTTGCTTTCTGCTATTCTTGATTCTTAACCACTATCAATATCATTCTTTTTTTTTTAATGTCTTTATTTATTTCTAGGAGAGAGAAAGACAGTGTGAGCAGGGGAGGGTCAGAGAGAGAGGGAGTCACAGACTGAAACAGGCTCCGGGCTCTGAGCTGGCAGTCAGCACAGAGCCCGACGCGGGGCCTGAACCCACGAACCACGAGATCATGACCTAAGCGAAAGTCGGATGCTTAACCGACTAAGCCACCCAGGCGCCCCTCAATATCATACTTAATGTATGAGGAAAAAACCTCAACATATTTCAGGTCGGTGTAAGGAATGATCATGTTTGGGAATAAATAATATTGTAGATTTGTCCATTTTTTTTAAAGTGAAGGAACTGCTCAAATAAGCTGTTTCTATAGGCCTGCCAATTTTGAGTCGGGCTTTTAAAATCACTTAGCTAGCTGCTATTGTTATTGCTCTACCTCTGATTTATTTGTAGACATTGCTTCTAAATAAGACTTTTCTTATCCCATAACTAAAACACTTCCTTTAGCTTCAGCATTTCCAACAATCCTGTTCTTAACTTTTCTTCCCTTCTTTTGTTGACAATATATCTTTTACTATTGAGTCTCATTGCTGATTCCCTAAACCTCTTCTTCAAGATAAATCCTCTGACCTTCTTTTTCTAAAGTCTAATGACCAAAACAGACTCCTCACCAGCCCTCCAAGTAATCTTATCTTTTCTGTCACTGCCTGTATAAATTTACTCCTGCCACAGGCAAACTGACTTCAGTCATGTTTTATGAATACTTACCACAGAACCTCCTTGGACAATGGTGGCCAATTTACTCTTTTCTCTTTTCCCCATAACTTTCTCTTGCCTTTTTTCTATAATAGACTACACAATGTATTTCTGGAATGTTCCAAGGGCTATGTAAGTAAAAATCCTCATTTTATGACCTAGGTCTATATTTCACAGATCCTTCTGCATATAATAAAAAGATAAAGTTGTTACAGCACAAAGAAATCTTACAAATAATGTAATTCAATCTCTATTTTATATAAGTAACCTGAAATAAAAGGAATTTAGGTTAAATTTCATATCCAGATCTTTGTCATTCTTATTCTCTTTCCTTTGCAGTTTACAAAAGATCATAAAGCGATAGTGGGGGTGGAGGGGGCGCTAGCTCTAACCAGCAGATGGCCTTTGCTTGGTCCTCTTAGAGGGATTTTGTTTTTAATTGTCTCCACACTTTAATATTCCAATATTTCATGTAAAACTCTGAAATTCTAGATTCTCTAAAAAATCAGATGATTTGGTAATACTGAATGCTCATAACTAAATGCCAGTGTTTGGCTAAAGCTAAGTGGTGTCAGCCTTGTTGATGAGAGAGCTCTCTCCATTTGGCCAGTTTCAATTACTCCAATATTTCATGTTCTTCTTTGTATAACTTGCTCATATTACTTGCCTTCCCCCATAACAATTTGACTTGTATCATTCTTTTTCTGTAGCCAAGTGCTACAGCCGAGTAGCTATTTGACTGATTAAAACTTAAAAATTTGACCCAGGTCCCACATCTTTGGGAATCTAGGACCGTAAAGAAATACCAGTTTGTAGGTGTTCTGTTGACCTGTGGGTGCACAAAGATGCTTCAATGGCTCAGTGTAATACCACAAACAATACCACAGAACCGAGAAGTCTTTTTGTAAGGCATTGAAGTAGACACTCAGTTCCCAATGGCCAACGAAACCATCCTCAGAGGATTTTAGTTGATGACAAAACTGAATTGAAATATCTTCAAGCTGTGTGTGTGTGTGTGTTTGTGTTCATGCTATGTCTTACTTGCATCAAAACTGTAGTAGCCAGCAAACTAGCACAAGATATATATATTTATGTTATCAATGTAACATAATCATCAGAATAGTGTTTCTTTAATATACTATGTAAAGCAAATAATGTTAAAAATAATCACCCAACAACAGTACAAATGATGAAACTTTGCCGGGCCATTTGACCATTGGTTGTTATCAGTTCAGATGAGTATTCTTACTGGTCATATTAAACAGAATACTTTAATAAGTACCTCTTTATTTAAACAGGTGTGCAGACATTTCATAATGGAAATGTGACCCTAATTGCATCCCTAATGTTTGTTATTATGGAGGGATTCTTAGAATTTTAAACAATATATATATCATATAGCAAGCACACTGGCATTACTCTGGTTAAACTAAACTATAATGGAAAGTTAATAAACTAGCTCTTCTTAATTAGTCAAACAGATGTTATTCACTCACTATTAGTAGTTTATGCATATTAAATAATTTAGTCAATAGTGATGATAGATTTTTGAAGATCTGTTTACATTCTGTGGCTTACTTACCCTTTAGACTTAATGGAGGCATGCGTTAGGCATCTATTTATGTTATAAGTAGAACCAGTGGCTTGGGAAAAGCAGAGCCATTGTTCAATACAAGATTGTGTCTTCAATTACCACCACAATCTAATAAACTGAGGCCACGAACATCCAGCATATTCAAGATATCAAAATTCTTTGCATCGCCAAATTTTACCTGAATTATTTCATTGAATGAAAATGAATATACTGAAGTCATTTATAATATTTTTTCTCATTTCCTCTCTAGAATGTGTTAATACATAGGATGACATTTACAGTATGAGAAATACAATGCTTTCTATATAACCTTTAAAAGCTCAGTGAAATCATTCATGCAAATAATAATAGAGTGAATTCTGGTAAATACTAGAGATGGAAAGACTACAAAAATCAAGGTCTTCATTATTCCTGTTGTTGAGTGCCAGTTGAGCCTAATACCCTGTAAAACGTACTGAAGGACCAGATTAAATTAAACACATTCACAAATTAAATTAAATGGACAAGGACAAGTGGATTAGCCAAGTAGGTGATTGGCTCTAAAATAGGGATTTTTCTTTTTCTTTTTAATTTTTTTTAATGTTTATTTATTTTTGAGAGAAAGAGAGAGACAGAGAGCACCAGTGGGGGAAGAGCAGAGAGAGAGGGAGACACAGAATCCAAGGCAGGTTCCAGGCTCTGAGCTGTCAGCACAGGGTCTTACTGGGGGCTTGAACCCAGAAACTGTGAGGTCATGACCTGAACCGAAGTTAGACACTCAACCAACTGAGATACTCAGATGCCCCAGGAATTTTCTAAACATTTAGATAAAATTTGCCTAGTTTTCAGCATTATGCATTGTTTCTCATACTTCTGTCTTTTCAGAATAAAACAAAGTGAGGCCATGCTTCTGACAGGATCATAACAAATTTGATTTGGTGAAAAGCCTTATTTTTTTAAAAATAAATGTAAAAATAGACTGGATATATGGAGGGAGGTGGATCATGTAGCAATGCAAAGTTGGAATGGAGAGATGAAACTTATAATGAATGATTCTCCACAGATAACAAGAATGTTGAGAACCCAAGAGTGGAGAGCTGACCTAGCAACACTTACACATCTGGTTTACTTCAAGATGAAAATGATGACTTGCCAAACTGAATTTCTATTTGTTCAAGGGTCTTCAGCTCCACCTGTTATGCTCTTTTAGCAAACAACATGGCGATGGTTTTCAAAGTTTATTTATCTATTTTATGATAGAGAGAGAAGGAGAGAGAGAAGAATCCCAAGCGGGTCCCATGCTATCAACCCAGGGTCCAGTGCAGAGCTCACCAAGTGTGAGATCATGACCTGGGCGGATATCAAGAGTCAGATGCTTAACTGACTGAGTCACCCACGCGCCCCAGCAATGGCAACTTTTTTAAAGCACTTAATCAGATACATTTTTGGACACTTTGTTTACCCCGATCTTCTCTGAATTTCTTTTGTCTGAAAACTAGCTTGCTCAGCTAATTAGGTAGTTTTTATAATTATTCCATTATAAAGTGTAAAAGTTTCATATTTAGTAAGAAAATGAACAGCCTGTTCATCTAAATTAAATAAAAATCTTCCATTTGAATTATGCTTTCAAATTATGATTTTATTTTAAATTAGTGACATAGGCATTTTTTTTCTGTAATATATGACATCTGGCTTTGTTACAAATATTAATTTTGCAGTTTCTTTAGTATTTAAAGTATTTTCTTCTGCCTTGATTACTTTAGTTTTTGAAAGAAGTGTTCATCAGTTCCTCTTCCCAAATTATGAGAAATCAGAATATGTAAGAAGGATTAAGCTAAATGGGTATTAGAAGACAGCAAAGAGTTCATCGAGGCAAGACTAATCATCATTTAGATTGTCAGTAGAAAAATGATTAATAAACAATGGATTGTGTGACAAGTTCTGTTGATTCTGTGTTTGGGTAGCCAAATGCTTTAGCTTTACAAATGAAAAAAAAACCCAAAATTCCTAAGCAGCTTATGGGAGAAAGTAATCATTCCAGTTACAAACTAAAGAATTTCAAATTGCATACTTCATCAAGTTGAGCTTATTTTAACTTACTGAGTAGATTTGGTATAACAGAATAAAATAATTAGTGTTTCACGTAATGGAAAACAGTCTTCCAATGCTTATCATTTGTTTTCTGTGCAACTGCAACTGTAGATAACTTTGGGGAAAATTGTTGAGAATGCATCTCTAGAAGATGGTGGTCAGAAATATCCATCGTGGGGTGCCTGGGTGGCTCAGTCGGTTAAGTGTCTGACTTCAGCTCAGGTCATGATCTCGAAGTTCGTGGGTTTGAGCCCTGCATCAGGCTCTGTGCTGACAGCGATCTCAGAACCTGGAGCGTGCCTCAGATTCTGTATCTCTCTCTCTCTCTGACCCTCCCCTGCTCATGCTGTCTCTCTCTCTCTCAGAAATAAATTTTAAAAAGAAAGAAATATCTAATGTATCTCAAGAGTAAGCATTTATATTTTTTCTTAGAAATTTCTTTTGCGAAGGTAAATTTTTTGAAGTAGTTCTACTTTTTGGAAATCTGATTTTGAAAAACAGATCTGAAGAAGATAGTAGGGGAGAGATGTAAAGAAGTTTTTTCTTCATGGTAAGTTCTTTGAATTGAAGCCAAACATTTGGTTCAATAGAGTTTTTCAACACATTGTGTGTGTGTGTGTGTGTGTGTGTGTATTTGAACTTAATATTCCCCAGGAATTTTTTATACTAAATCTTTATTAATTTCTAAAGGATAATTAAGAGTAAAAACTCCTAGAGTTGGATAATTTGGATTCCAATCCTAGTTTACCACCTAAATAATGCTGCTGAGAACATAAGTTTTCCAACATATAATCTTTTTATGTGTAAAATGATGGTAATAACAGCACCTACCTCATTATTGCTATTGTGATAGCAATGAAGTAGGGGATGTAAAACATTCAGTACTTAAAATATTCAATGCACTTAGCTCATAGTCAATATAGGTTGTTACTATTATCATTATTATCAGAGTTTCATTTGGTTGTGAATATATTGAAATTTTAGCTTCCACTGTCTTAGACCCTCAAAAGAATGCAGAGACTCTACTAGTTCATGAGGTGAGATTTTTTTAAATTCCATGACACAAGGCAAGGGAAGTTAACACTACCATAGACTAAAAAAAATTTTCTAAATAAATGTTCCCTAGATGTCCTTCCTCACTTTCTACAAATAATTCACTAAATGATAGGCTTCAAAGTATTTTTTCATGGAGATTTGAAAAAAGTGGCTCTTTGGATTATTGTTTAAAAACTAACCTTAATTTCACTGGCATCATGGTCTTTCTGTGGTTCTGGCTAGAGTACTGAATTTTTATAGCGGTCCCTTATGCTATACAATGCTATGAAACATTATTGGGATTTGCATGGTTGTTAAAAGATATTAAGAAATCATGATCTCGCAGGTCTAGACTTTGAATTAAATGACACTTTGTCAATCTTCCTTATCTTTCAAAGACTTATGGCTTGACCTCTACTTATGTGATACTATTACCTTAGCAAAAACCTGTTACCATAAGATAAATATTACTAGAATACCAAATGTAAAATCTAGCTCTCTGGGAGGGGGCAACTGGTATCAGAATTAAAACACTAATGTCACAAATTGCAGTGGAGACTGAATAATGAAGAAGAGCTATTACTGTTTTTAATGTTGAATCTATGATATTAAATGAAAGTAAACACATTCAAATTAAGAGTGACTGACTCTGAGTCTGTGTCTCCCTCTCTCTCTGACCCTCCCCTGCTTACGCTCTCTCTCTCTCTCTCTTTCTCTCTCTCTCTCTCTCTCTCCTAGAAATAAAAAAAAAACATTAAAAAAAAAAAGAGTGACTGACTCTGAGCTTTGTTGGGTGTAAAGCAACATTAATTGCAGATTAATCTTGTTAATTTATTTTCTTTTGGTATTTATATGTCATATTGTCTTCTAATACACCCTCTTCATAGGGGTTAATAGGGCCTTGAATTTCTTGATAGTCAAATGTTTCTTTGCTTTACCTGAAAGAGAAGTAGCAATTCAAACTTTTGTTGTAAGTGGGTCTCTAAATAAGAGATTGAGGGCCAATGCTTACCTGTATTCTTGTGACAATTCTCTTCTGGTTGACAACTTCATAAAGGAATGATGGTAGATTAGGGGAGATAGGTTTCAAGGGACTTTTTGATTTGATACTGCTATATTTTACACAAAATTTATGAGACAGAGCTTTTTAATAAATATGGCTTTGAACCTATCTTTTGCAATCAGTAACAGGCATATATCACCACTTTGCAACTTGTGAGAAGTTAATAACTAATAATTCATGGTTGTTTTTTAAACTCCCATATAAACAAGAAAAAAAAAGACAGACAGGGATGTGAGAGAAGACTACAAAGTCATACAAGGTACGGATGAAGAGGCATATTCTTAATAGAGAGTTCAAATCTTGGAGTTGACTTATTGTAGGAGCCCATACCCTTCAAAGGAAACCTGAATTTCATGTTATATTTATTTATCTATTATTTTAAAATAAAAAAAATTAAATTTATTTTTTAGAGAGAAAAAGAAAGTATTAGCGGAGGAGGGGCAGAGAGAGCGGGAGGCACAAAATCAGAAGCAGGCTCCAGGCTCTGACTTTTCAGCACAAGACAAACGCAGGGCCTGAGCTCATGAGCTGTGAGATCATGACTTGAGTCAAAATCAGATCCTTAACCGACTGAGCCACCGAGGCACCCCTTATGTTACTATTTAAACTGCAGTAGTAATAACTAGTCTCCATCTGTACCAGGGAAACTTCATCTGTAATAGGGCTAGCATATAGAAACCAGTTCATAAATATGTTTAATGGATATAAAACATTGCTGAAAATATTACTAGTGGAAAAATATTATTTATTCATTTAAAATATTTATGAAATTCAAATGCTATTCTGGGCACTAAAATATAAAGAATTAATAATAACCAGCAAATATCTTTGACAATTTAAGTCAAATTGGTATTAATAGCTATTAGTAGCAAGTTAAGCACTTTATTACTGTGTGAAGGGTTATAGCAGCTTCAGCACACTTGTGTGAGTGAACATTTTATAACCATTTTATCACTTGCCCACGCTCTTCACAATTATGCTAAACTATCTCCTACACAGATGGCCCTATACCACGTACTTCACATATATTGTTTACTTTAATTCTCCCCAAAACTTTTTGAGGTGATTAGAGTAGTATCGTTAGCTCTAATTTATGGATGAAAATATAGAAGACAAGAAATGGCTGAAGATATGAGGAAGGACTCTGTCCCACCCCTACCTTTGCTACCCAGCTCCAGCTATTTGCGTTCAAGACGAGTTTCCCAACATCTGTGGGAATTAGTGCGTTAGTCCTGAAGGGGTGATCTGCCTGGACCCTAGAGCATCCGCTATATTGTTTGACACCTATCTACTCTCCAAGTTCAGTTCAACCTTCATTTTCACATGGAATTACTCCCTGGTCCCCATAACTAGGTCAAAGTCTCTCAGGTGCTGTCAGGGCACCATGCATTTTACTTTGTAGTATTTTCCAGAGTTGCAGTTCAGTTTACTTGTGAGCTAATATAATTGTCTGTCTTCTAGGTATCTCCATGCTCCAAGAAGGTCTGGGCAGTGATCGTTTTTACCCAACATTAGAACCCAGAAGCAAGTACAATATCATGTACATAGTAAAGGGACTATAAATAGAAAAGAACTGGCAAGAACTCAAGTGGGCACAAGCCAAAGAAATCAGGGTTTCTTTAACACGGGACTATTGGGGACAGCAAAGTGGGAAATCTTTCCTACTTTTCTGACTTGACCAACATAAAAGAGGCCAGAATGAGACACCTGAAATAAGAAGCTGAACTATTATTACACTATATGCTTGCTGGAATTTAAATAAAAACTTAAAAAAAGAGAGAATTATAGGAGTGGGGTAGTCAGAGTCCTATATTTTACCGTTAGGGGGACTGAGTCAGGAACTAGGTCCTAGTAATGTGTCTAGCTAGGAAAAGAGGCAAGGCTTTCTATTTGCATTGGCTCTCTGCAGTTATGGTCTCTCAGTCCGGGGCAGCATATGGAAACTTGGGTTGACAATGGCTCCTCATGGGCTGATGATCACCTCTTGACAGCTTCTGGGAGCAACAGTTCAGAGCACTTGTCTCTACAAATAAATCCCAGTCATGGAAAACTTAATAGCGGTTTCTTCTTGCTGTCTGTTTTAAGGCTCACAATAAGTGGATTCAGGCTTTCCCCAAGTTTCCTAGGTAATTGGAGTTTGTAACTCAAGGTTATCATCAATACCTTAGCAGAGGACAATCTTCCTAGTGGCAGCTCCAGGCTGTGCTTTTTTTTTTCTTAGAAAATATTTGAGGCCTTCTAGAGTAGTATTACGATATAATAGTTACATTATTGTATATAATAATGCAGTGTCTCATAACCAGCCATTCATTTGATTCATTTTTCTTTGTCTTCAGGCAGAGTACCATTCTGTTCACTAGTTAAGACTGAGTTACCCTATAATCTGGGGGTGCTATTGTAGGTGTTTACATTGTAAAAGAACCCCTCATCTCAGCCTCTCCAGATATCAATCTACTCCTCTTTCCTCAAAGACAAATGGATGTCTGGCATGGAACAAAGTCTGAGCATCTATATTTTGCTGGAGTGAATCTAAGTTGTTTAAGTCAGAGGACCTTGAGAAACTTAATTATGTAATATATTTCACAAATATTTAATATAAACAAAAACAGTGTAATTTGATCTCAATCAGAACTAATCACTTCATTTTTGTAATAAATATTTTGCAATAACCCTTACCATTCTGCAATAAAATTAAGTCACATTATCAGTTACCAAAATATGTGATTAAAGAAAAGTAATTGTCTACAATCTTAACTATAAAGGAGAAATATGGAAGAGAATAATGTTTAATAAAGTAACATAATTTGCAAAAGCCTGGTCATGACTATAATAAAAGACATAAACAATTAGTCAGAGACTAGCACTTGTATGTAGAAATCATGAATGTGACAATTATAGGTAAGATCTATACAGACATGCTTACTTGACAACTGAAATCCCATGGGCAACCTTGCCTTTAAACACCTGTTATTCAAAATGGTGATTAACTCTTCATATAATTTTAAGTAAGACACAGTATAATCTTCCTTTGATTTACACGGTAGATGCACTTCTGGAAATTTCCATACATATTAAAAACTTGCTCCAGGACACCTGGGTGGCTCAGTCGGTTGAGTGCCCGATTTCGGCTCAGGTCACTATCTCACGGTTTGAGAGTTCGAGCCCCACATTGGACTCTGTGCTGACAGCTCATAGCCTGGATCCTGAGTCAGATTCTGTGTCTCCTTCTCTCTCTCTGCCCCTATCCTACTCATGCTCTGTCTCTCTCTCTCAAAAATAAATAAACATAGGGGCGCCTGGGTGGCTCAGTAGGGTAAGCGTCCGACTTCAGCTCGGGTCATGATCTCACTGTTTGTGGGTTCGAGCCCCGCCTTGAGCTCTGTGCTGACAGCCAACTCAGAGACTGGAGACTATTTCAGATTCTGTGTCTCCCTCTCTCTCTGACCCTCCCCTGCTCACACTTTCTCTCTCTCTCAGAGATAAATAAAATGTTAAAAAAAATAAACATTAAAAACTTGCTTCAAAAATTCTGACTTTATATATAAAATGGGCCTGATTTTTAGGATAAGGTGAATTTAAACAGATTATTCATATATGTGTGGGTGTGGGTGGGGGGGGTTGGGGGGAGGTGTAGCATCTGGTAGAACATTTAAAAGTTGTGTGGGACTATCTATTACATTGCAGGGCACTGAGCATCTCAGGCTCCCAACACCTAAATGGTGCAGCATGTCTTATCTTTGTTACAATGCAAAATGTCTCCACAGATTTCCAAACCAGAAATGAGAATAGTAGTTGAGAACCATTCTTTTTGATCCTCTGAGATGCTTACTAGTGTAATGCGTGCATTCGTATTGTCTACTGAGGACCTCGAGGGAAAAGTTTTTTTGGTTGCAATAGATCCTTGGACCCATAGTCTCAACAAATAACCTTTATGTCTACAAATGTGTGTTCATAAGTGTGTATTGTACAATATGAAAATTTTGGATAATTTTCAATGTATATAGTAGATCCTGTTATAATTTATAAACCAGCAAATTTAAAATCATTTCAATATTTGTGAAAAATCTTTTGATTAAGTATTTCATTAGCCCAAGGAATGGTAAAAACTGTCTATTATGTGGAAGATCAAGAATATTTCTTCAAGTAAAAAAAGGTCCTCAAAAAATTTTGGTTTTAAAGTGCAGGCAATAATTGTGACGGAAATGTTGATTTATTGTCAACAATATAATAAAGATGATATCAAGGTGAGGGCCAGAATAAAAGGTAAGAAATCATGCTGTAATGGCCACGGTTTGTAGCAGATAAATGGCGGCCATGCAGTAGCTGCTGACAAGTTAGTTAGGAGGTAGATCAGCAGCCGAAGTGCCCTAAAGGCTGTCAGAAATGCTATTGATTAGTCAATGATCGATTTTATCAATGTTAGTAGGGTGGAGAGGGCAAATTGCCTTCTTCTCCTTTTTAATGTCTCATTGCCCTCACAACTTATGGATACACTTAAGCTTTTTATAAACTACTTGAAACAACTCACCCGCTTTAATAAAATCAGTACATTTGCTATCAAATACATGAAGCTGTTTAGTTGGCTTTGCATCAAAAAGTGACAAGTTGATTAAAAGATATTCTACTTACTATTAAGCACTTTGCAGCAGGTACTTTTCTGTAGTTAGCTTATTTTAGCTACAAATTATGCTGTCCTGGAAGTGTTATCATACCCACTTACAAGGAAGCAAACCAGAGACTCCGGGGACGTGTGTCTTACTCAAGGTCGCACTTAAGTATGCCAAGAATTATATTGATCTTAATGCTAGATCAAGTGGCTTGATGTAGGGCAGCCTCAAACAGTGAATGAGAAGTTCTAGGGTGACTCATCTATAAGACAAACTAAATTAAAGCCTGTCTGACAAAGCTGATCAAGTTTGTGAGTGACTCAATTGTTAAGACTCTCATTTTAATGTTCCTCTATTTCTGTTCCACTTTTCAGGTATGCCCCAAGAGAAGAAAAAAAAAATACACAACAGATGAACAACATGCATATTTCATAACAGACATTTGGAGTGATAATTTTATATCTAGGCTTTGCAATGAGAGCTAAAATAAATACAATTAAAATAAAGCAATGGAAGTTGTCAGAGTTGATGTCAATTAAATCACATCAAACTAAATAAATGAAGAAGTCTACATCCATGAATGGTCATTTTTAAAGGTGATGGTCATTTCTGTAAACTGATAACCATTGAGTCAGCATGGAAATAAAATAAGGAGGGGCTGCCTGGTTTACTTTATAGACATGCTGAATGTTGAATTTGGCTCAAGTAATTTTTTAGACTTTATTTCTGTGGAAAACAGTTGATTCAATTTTTAGTCTTTTCAGCTTTCTAAATTGACAAATAGAAGCACTTCTATAGCCAGAATCATGCAGAAGAAATATTTATGCTCAGTGCTGGAGTCTTTTAAAGATTTTTTTGATGTTTGACTCAGAAAACAAATAGAGTTGTGAGGGGTTGGGTCAGAATTAAGAAGGAAGTAATTTTTTTCACCCAGAATCTTGTTCCAAAGCAATTACATTTGAACTTGAGTGTGCGTGTCACGAGTAGTAAGTTTTGGATTACTTGCTAATAGTCCTGAATTTATGTTATTTTTGTGAATATTAGATTTAGTCTAATGCCTGTATCATATTCTTTTCATTTCAATTTTAGAGAATTTTTTGTGAATGATTTTGAACTTTGCTTCCCCTCCCAAAGAACTTTGTCTTAATATCTCGACCAGCTCATATAAATAGAATGTTATTTAATGACATTTTGAAGTTATATTCATTTTTATAATATAGAGGATTATTAATTTGGTTGGTATTCAGTTGAAATATCTGTTGGACAATTTTTTTCAATAATATAAACAACATAAACAGCATGTACATTTTTCCAAGTTTTGTTTGATCATCACTAGCATTTTAAAAGCAGGCCCATTATTTACTCTCCTTTTCTCCTTCATAGCAGTCTCATTCATATGAATGACATCACCCTATTTCCAAGCATACTACAATTCCTCTAGTTTCTCTTTGCCCTTTAAAAAATGTTTATGTACTTATTTAGAGAGAGAGAAAGCAGGCATATGCATGAGCTAGGGAAAGGCAGAGAGAGAGGAAGAGAGAGAATCTCAAGCAGGCTCTACATGGGGCTTAATCTCATAAACTCAGGAGATCATTACCTGAGCCAAAATCAAAAGTTAGGCGCTTAACCCACTGAGGCACTCAGTCATCTCTCTTTGCCTTTTATTCAGTCCCTTCTCTGTGGTGTTCTCTCTTCACAGCTCCCCAGATGCTCTCCTGCCATTCTTGACTATATCACCTGAATTTAGAACCTGGGATAGCTTCACCAACGCTGCATGTTATCCAAAGTAAATTTTCCTAGAATAAAACACTTATTTGCTCAAAATGCGATGTCTAATACTTTCCTGTTGGATATATTCTAAAGGACCTAACATGATATGTGATTCCTGCTGTAAATCATTCTCCAATAATTTCAGACTCATTACATCTTCCCTTTAGCTTTCTTTTTAGTTCATTACTTTTTCCAGAACACTTTGAGCTTTCTGAATTTCTGTGATTTAATTCATGCTCTTTGATCTACCTGGAACTTTGTCTAGCCTTCCATCCCCACATCTAAATCTGTTTGATCCTTAAATCCCACCTATAATGCCAATAATTCCCTGATTACCCTAGCCAAATGTAAGCTCCTCTTTTTGTAAACAAAATTCTAGAATATTTGTTTTCTATACCCCTTTTGGGACACTTGGCACGAGAAGCATTCCAGAGAGTTTTCTAAGGTTGTTTGTCTGCTTAGAGGTAGGCTACATGGAGGTTAGGTCTCCTGAGTCTATGTATCATTTGCACTGAGTCACATTAATTTACTATTTTAATTACCTGAACTTGTACTATCTAGATAAACACAGGCTTGGTTGCCTTGTGCCTTTGAGAGAAGCCAAATTCACATTGTATGAAAAAGAAGACCTTCACAGCAGTGGAGTCCCAACTGAGATGCCCATCAGAATTGCTGAAATGAATACTCAATGCAAGGAGCTCCTAGGCAGTCCTGCCCTCTCCTGTGAAGTCAAACTATCAATGCTAAGTTCAATCTCAGCATTTTATGAGATCTTCAGAGGTTGAGATTTTTTTCACAAGAACGTCCAAGATCAAATCATGCACAATTTTAACAAGAATCTTACCAGAGTTTACTTTCTTTTCTTTTCTTTTCCTTTTTTTTAGATGACACAGATGATGTTTTGATTTCATGCCCATGAATGAGTCATTTGGCTTTACCCTGCTTGGGATGGGTAAATTATGATTTTTATCTGTATTCCCATCAGGATATGGATAAATATGAAACTCTGACTGGGATAATTTGATGTGAGGCTTTTGGCTTCTTCAAGCTGGTAGGCAGCATGAGGCAGTGTTGGCTGGAGCATGCTCTGTACTCCATTGCTTGTCTCTGTGTGTGTTTTCATCAGTCACACAGCGGTGGGTGCATGAATCACTGCCTCAAGGACTACCATGAGTGCTTCTATTCTGTTGAGGTGAAAAAGCTTCCTGGAAGAGAAAAATTCTACCTTCTCATGGCAGAGTAAAATGGAGTTAAAATTAATGTGTGTGTTTGCGTGTCTGTATTCATACCAAAATTCTATCAGAGAAAGCTAATCAAAGCTTTCTGTAATTGACTAAATGTGCATACGTAGCTGTCAGAGTATTATGTTTTCAGGAATTAGTTCAGACTGTGGGTATGAAAATATGTGAATCTAGAAATGTTGACATTTTTTTTCTAGCTCCTTAAGTTCTATAGTTTTAAGAGGTATCTGATAATGCTTTCTTATTTATTAATACTTTTTTCTGAAATCTAAGTTGACTTTCAATTTTTTATATAGTTTTCCCAAAATTAAATAGTTCAATAACTTAATCATTGCTCTAGCTTGGTATTTATTTCATTCTCCTTCCCTGAGATATGCAATAATATGTCTCTTTGCCAATATCTTTTCTCCATTCTCTCTAGTCTGAAAGGCTGATGCAAAGAAGTCATTAAAATTGATAGCTATATCCACCAGTTCAGTGAACAAATTACACTTTCCATTTCATGGAGGTCCCGTTATCTCCAGCCCTGACCCCTTCTTACTTCTCTACTTGAAAGGATCCTGATTTATCTGAAACTCTTGTGCAATCTCCCTTTCATTTTCTACCCTTAATTTTCCTATCATATTTTTTTACATTTTTAACTTCATTCAGTCACCTCAGTGATTCTCTCCAGCTCATGTTTTATCCTGTACATTCTTTTTCTTGGCTTTGATTAGTTTTTGGACTCTTCTTTGCCACATTGACTTTTTATTCTACCTAAAACTATATTTATTTCTAGGTGATGTGCATAGCCCTTGAACATACTTTAATTCACCCTTCAGCATATTTCATTTACTCTTTCTCAAAGTCCTTTAACTTCCCCCCTTTTTCATTTGGTTACATATATGTCTCTACTCAAAATTTACTTTTCTATTTGTCTATTAAAAATCCTACTTTTGCCTTTTTTGTATTCTTTTGGTTGCTCTGTTGACCTAACCCAAAATCAAATTTTATTACTTCTATTTTACTGTTATATATATATAACTGTATTACTGTATATAACTGTATTACTGTTATATATATAATATATATGATGTTATATATATTATATATATAATACAGTTATATATATATAACTGTATTACTGTTATATATATATATATATATATCTGTAATACTATCTCCTATAACTTAAACTACCTTTGGAATTACAAAGAAAGCACACTTTCTTGGCCTTTGAAAAATGTAAGAAAGTATTATAAGCAGAAAAGTGGTAAATTCAGGAAACACTGTATTGGTAGAATCTTTGTTGAAACTTTCAGCTTTGAACTTTCTACACAGAAAACCATTAAATGCTGGGATAATAGAACCAGTTTCATTGTATCCCCTTTGTTTGGCTATCTCTGTGCTTTATCAGTCCCCATAGAATATAGGACTGGAGGGGGTCTCAAGAGGTCATTTAATCTATTGCTCTCTGGCCTAAAGGTTCTAAGGCCTCATAAGCTCTACAAGATACCTTTTCACTTTAGTTCTTACCAGCTTAAATGGTATTTGGAATTCTTGGTAAATATTTGGGAAGGCCACAAATGTCATAAGGAAGAAAGAGCTTGTATAGACAGAAATTATAGAAATGTCACCTCCTAAAAATTTTGAACACAAGGTTGTTAGAAAAGTCAAAGCATTTAGCAATTAAAAGGTATAGGTCTCTGAATTACTGCGAGTTTTTGGTACAAACCAAGACAATAGATTTTAGTGGTTTGGCCTCATGTTTCATAAGGATGAATATCCTCAGAACTAGTGATAATAATGGCAAAAATGAGTCAAATGTATTGAGAATAATGAGTCCATCTACATTCTATACAGCACTGCCATCCTTTTCAGAAGTGATGACCTAGTCTCTCCATCAGATTAATATTCTAAGAAGAAACAGAAATAATAGTGGAAGTTCTTGCAAGAATGTAAGTACGGGGTCATTCATTACAGATTCAACTAAACAATGACAATTTAAAAATGAGTCATTTTGATACTAGCAATATTTCTGACTCAGTCTCTGACTCATATTATTAAAATGCCATGGGTTTCCAAGACCGACTTTTCAACTGATATTTTAGAGAGATAGGACAGGGGCGGACTGAATAACATCTAATTGTTTTTATGGTTGAAAGAGTTGCCAAATTTAGATTTCTACATATTAGATAATTTCAATTTTAGTAAGACTTTGTCAGTCTTTAGTGATTCATTGATGAAAGTAACAACAGAAATAAATTAAAACTAGACCAAATAATAATGACCATTACTTTCAACCAAAGTATCAAAATAAGCTTTACTCACTTTCTATACTTAAATAATTTAAACTCTATAGATTTTTTTAAAAATTCATTATCACTTTAAAAGTTGTTAAGGATTTCAGGAGTGGCATGAAAATAATTTGGAATGAGTGCACATCAGCACAAATGTTGATCAGATAACTTACTATGACAGATGTGTTTGTTTAGTGGCAACCAAATTATTGAAATTCACAGGAATATCCATAAATGTCCAGTAGTTGAGAGTGATTAACAAACAGCAATTAAAAAAAAAAAACTTGAAAAACACATTAAATCCTCATGCAATATTTTGATACAGAAACAAAATGTAGGCACTCAATATATGTTGGGTATACATATTAGCCTTCTTTTGGCTTTGAGAAAACTACTGATATAGGCCTTGAAGATGTTATTTTAACATGAGCATCTTTATAACAAAATATTTCATTTGTCACAGGAGACTGAAGAAAACAGATAAAAATTCCAAGACATTTTGAGATAATGCCTGTGTTATGCTAAATAAAAATAAGTATCAACAAACCAAAAAATACGTTTTCCAGCATTAACGTTTATAATTACTAAAGGTAGCAATGCACAAAATTGATATCTGGCATGGTGAGTAACATATGCCAACTTTGGTATCAAGCTTTGTGTTCATAAACACATGGTCTTTGGATCATCCAAAATAATTCCATTTATTTTACTTCATTACCAGTGGTTTAGATAAGGCCCTGTCACTTACTCATTATATAACAGTGGGAATCTCTCTGAAATCTTCTGATCCATTGTTTGTGTAGTCAGATAATGATGTTCGGCTTGAAGAATTGTCAGGAGAAATCAGCTGGAATAATGCTTATATATAAATTCTGTAGAACGATAGCTGGCCCATACTAGGTGAACGATAAATTACAGTTATTCACCACATTGTCATTATCATTTATGCCCTAAACAATTGTAATTGCTTCCTTCTAGACAATGTTCTTGAGTCTTCTCAATACCATTCTACATGCAGTTTTTAAATGAATATTCCCTGAACAACATGTATGTCAGTTCCATCATGTCCCTGGTCCAAACTGTCTTCTCATTAAATTAAATTGAAGCAATTTAGCTTGATCTTCAGATGTTCCCATGTTGTTAAACTGTTCCAATTTTCCAACCTAGTGTTTTCATGTGTTTCATCTGCAGCAATCTAATTGCACTGTTATTCTAGCACAGGCTTCATCCTTTCCCACCTGTATGCCTTTGTTTACACTCTCCACTCTGGTGTGCCATGTGGCCTCATGGAATCTGCACGGGAATTTGCCTTTTTTGTTTTCAAGTCAATTTCCTGCCCTGCAAAAGCATCACAGAAAGTTACATTTCCCAGATAGCCTGGGGAGCCCATTCTGGGTGAAATTAACCAATGAGAAGCACTGCAAGAAAACTGGAAGGTAAGCAGAAAGGAGAAGTAAGAGTATTTCTCTGTTTCTTTTCTTTCTGTCCCTAGAGCAATTCCAGCATTTCCTTCATGTTCCCTGATTCAGCAAGTTAACCCCTTGCTCTCATGTCTTAGATCCTTCTGGAGACTCTGTATGTTAGGTTCTGGTTAAGCTATCTATTTCTAATCCCTCCGACCTTAGGGTGGAGTTAGCTTTCAGAAATAGGTATCCTCAGAAATAGCTCTTTTGAGTTGTTAGTTCATACCAGAGCATTTCCAACACCTGTATATCCATTTTCCTATTTGAAGTTCTCTTGGGTTGAAGACTTTAGAGTAGTATCTATTTCCTTATGGGGCCTTGACTGCTACAGAGTTCCACAGATACAGATTTAAATACGGTCTTTGTGATTTTGGGGAAGCTAATTTTCAGAGTCTCAGTTTCTTCTCCAATAACCTAATAGTATTTTATGGGGACATATCTATGTATAAATACATAGATAAATATTACTTAATACTTAGGTGTTCACCCCTCATCTTCTATGCTATGAACGCTTTAAACACTTATGGGGTGAAATCAATTATTTGAATGTAAGGGAATAAAGAAAATATTTTTACAATTCTTATCCTATAGAAGCATTTTATTACTTACATCTTTTATGCTCTGAAAGTGTGTGTTGTTATTAATTAGAATCTTAAATTGTTTTAGTACTAAGCTTTATTAGATTTAGTGAACTATTAAATAACCATTGTATAATAAGTGTCATTTTCTAAGTAAAGATAGAAGGTCCTATACCAAGAAAATATTATGTGGTTCAGGGACTGTGTGCCAGGTGAATATGGATGAACTGAGAGGAAAACAATCCCAAAAGTCCTGAGGGAGACAAGTAACAGGAGGAGTAAAGGATTTGCTGAAAAAACATTAAGGTCAGGGGATTAGAATAAGGAATAGGAAGGAACTTTCCAATTACTGAGGATTTTCTCTTTCTCCCCTCAGTCTGAACAAAGAACTAAAACAATCTGGAACAATTTTCCACTAGTGGAGGCCACCAAGTTGGGAGATAAAAGACATTCTCTTTTCATAAGGGTGGGACCCTACTATTTCTCACAGTTGTTCTGGGGACACTTCTTCAGATCCCAAACTATTTTTGTGTTATTTCTCCCAGAACCATGATCACTGTGGTCTAGTGTTGCTTGTAGTCAGTCATTCACATTTTGTCTCTCAAAGGGTATTTACCAATACATACGTTATCAGATGTAACAAATCTGTGTGAGCTCTGTATGATGTATCCAATTCCAGGATGATGTTTGCAAAAGAGAACAAAGATAAAATCTATGTCCCTCAAATAAACAGACTTCTTATTTAAAAACCTGAGATTTAGAGAACTTCACCAAACATTTAACTTCCTGGGTTGGAAAGGATAAGTATAAACTCATTTTGAAACTAGGACACTTGGATTCTACCACAAATTTTTGTATATATTTGGGATGAATTTTGGTTAGATATGAAAATAACTCAACCTCTATTGGGTATTGTTGAAGTAGGAGAAACCCAATTTCCCCAAAGACATTTCCATTCATGGGTTAACTGTAGTGGCCAGAATAGGATGAAATCAGAAATAAGCAAAAATTCTCCTTAATTTGTTGTGATTTGTGATCTATTTACTTTAAAAAAAAATTGTTTCCTGCAGCCAAGAACTCACTGGCCCATTACCTCTAACTTTTAACCACCTAACCCACAGAACATTCTAGAACATTGAACAAAGATATATTAAATATTTGACTGAAGTAATACAAGTTATTTGGTGAGATGATCTGAAATAATCTTGCTAGTCTAAATATAGAGGCAGCTAGGTAATTTAAAATACACTATTGCCCTTGAAAATACATGGGATTTAGAGTCCCCCCTCCACCCCCAACTAACTGTAGCTGTTACCACCATAGTGGAAGTTAACTCAGATTCTTGATATAGGATTGAACCAGTTTACTCTAAACCATAGAAATCATTTATTTATTTATTTATTTATTTATTTTTATTTTATTTTATTTTATTTTTTATGTTTTATTTATTTCTAGGAGAGAGAGAGAGACAGTGTGAGCAGGGGAGGGTCAGAGAGAGAGGAGACAGACTGAAACAGGCTCCAGGCTGAGCTGGCAGTCAGCACAGAGCCTGATGCGGGGCTTGAACCCAGAACCGCGAGATCATGACCTAAGCGAAAGTCGGACGCTTAACCGACTAAGCCACCCAGGCGCCCCTATTTATTTTTATTTTAGAGGGAGTGAGAGACCATGAGTGGGTGAGAGGGCAAGAGAGAGAGAGAGAGAGAGAGAGACTCTTCAGCAAGCTCCATGCTCAGCACAGAGCCCAATGTGGGACTCAAAACCATCTCCCTTGGATCATGACGTAAGTTGAAAATAAGAGTGAGTGCTCAACTGACTGAGCCACCCAGGTGCCCCAGAATTTGTTTTTCTTCAATAGCTTCACTCTATTTGTTAATGTTCTTAATGGGAATGATAAAAGATAAAGGTATTAATGAGCAGGATTGACACATGTAATGAACTATGTGTAATATGACACAGAATTACATAAGTGCTAAATGTGAGGTTCTAGGAGAGGAGAGCAAAAAGGACAATTACTTCTGATTAAAGCATTGGGGAACATGTAATGGAAGTCACATTTAAGTCAGGGGTTATAATATGGGGAGTGTTTAGCTAGGTTGAGAAAACAATGCAAGCAACATCACAGAAACTGGAGAGTCAAGGGATTATTTGGAGCACAGTTAGTGTGGACTGGAGTTAATAATTCCTGCTGGAATGAATTGGGAGATGAGTCTAAGAAGATAATGTGGGACATAAATCATAGGATTTGGACTTCAAGACTACAGGACTTTATTATTTTGAGAAAGAGCTACCTTTTCAGGGTGTTGAATAGGTAGATACACTATTCTATCCAACCTCTATTTTGGAAAGGTAAATGTATGACTATCTTGAAAGGTAAATTGGCAGAGAGACTAGGAATAGACCAGACAAGAGCTTTGAAGTGCTTGGTCTAAGTTAAATGGCAGTGGGGATGGAAAGTATGGGTAATAAGAAAAACATCATAGTAGTTGAATCAAAAAATCTAGTAACTAATGGGAGTACTGAGGATCCCAAATGGACAGAGAAAAAAACATTTCAAGGTTTCAGAAATTTATAACTGAAAAATGATTGCAAAATGAACAGGCACATATAACACAACAAAGTGGAATAGATTATTGAAAAGAGCAAGTAGATTAAGATATTGAATTGGAAATATATGTGGTTACTTGAATATGTAAAGTTTCTGTGAGTCTGCAGCTCAGAAGAGAGCTGGAATTATGCCTGAGTCTTGCAAATACAGCAATTTGTAGGTTTTTGTGCTCAGTCTAGTTTTCTATCTGACACTTGCCAAAAGGATTCCCAAGCCCACAAGGGTGACTCCACAGAAGTTTCTCCTGAGTCTTAGACCAAAATTTTTAATTACCTGTTTGTTGCTCCCACCCAGACATTAAAAAATAATACATCAAAACCTAACATGTCCTAAACTGATATCACTTCCATTCTCTGGTCAAACCTGCTCTAACTCGTGTCTTAATGGCCATACCAGTGAATGAGATTCCTATCAATTCAGGTCTAAGCAAGTTCAACTACAGTGAAACAAAATAACACATACACAAACTTGTGAGTCACCCTAGACTCTTCTGCATCCTGATATCACTACGGTAGGCCCCAAATCTTTCCTTTAAGAATTACCGAAATGAATTTCTACCAGAAGCCCTTGCCTCTAGACTATCTGCCAAATCTACTTCCCATGCAACTACCTGAGTGGCATATAAAAGACCAATACAATCATTTCACACTTATCACATTGCGCTCTATGTCTAACTATTACTCTCTCCATACATTAAATTCTTCGGAAGAAATGCCAACTATGTTGTTTTTCTGTGATTATTTTCTGGAGTAGTCATCCTTAAGGGTTTTTAAATGAATACAAATATTCATATTTAGGAAGAGTTAATATAAAATGGTAGTCAAAACTGTGGCAGTGAAGCATGTCCAAATTTAGAGTACAGAAAAAGACAATCAAGGATAAAACTTTGAAGAGTTAAAGGAGATATAAGAAAAGGAAACTATAGTGGATATTAAGAAATGCATAATCACATGAAAACTAAAGGAAAGTAATAATTACAGGAAGAATGTTCTAGGAAGTAAGACTTATTTACTAACTTGCCCTCTGCAAGCAAATGATTACCACTCTCTCTTTGACACATTTTGCTTCTTCTTTCCACTTGTTGGCCTCAAGTGTTCTCTTCCTTTTTCTCTAAGAGTCGCATCCATCCTGATCGTCCACAGCTCCGTCTCCTCCATCCCATGCCTACCTCTCTTCCCACTCTGTGCAATCTCCATGGAAGCTTACTTGCAGTTCTAGAATATAAACTCTCATTTGGAGCACAATGCCTCTAAGTCTGTATTTCTAGCCATCCTTAGTTGCCGTGTTCAAATCCTATAATCCAGCCTCTAACACTATTATATTGTGTCCATATTTCCCAAGTGAAGACAGCCTTCCAACTCCCAAATGTGTTCACCTCATTCCTCCGGTATCCTATAGATCTTGATAAATATAAATAATTTTTATGTTTCACTAGCTTGGAGTGTCCTTGACTCCTTCCTTTCTTACACTCCATGTTAGTCAGCAAGGTTTATCGATGTGACCTCATAAATGCCTTACGTTTTCTCTCCTTTCCATCTCTACTTCAGTTTTCATTCAGTTCTTCAAAAGTTGTTGTATGGGTTATGACAGCTGCCTCAAACAGTTTGTTCATCACAACCTCTCCTAATCCAAAGTATCCTTCATATGATTGTCAAATAATTTTCTAAAATATAATGTTGAGTAAACTCATCTGTTTAAAAAAAAAACCCAATAAATAAAAACGTAACTCTCTAATGATCAAAGAAAAATTTCCAAACTCATTAATATCTTACACATGGGCTTTTAAGATATAACTGCAACTATAATTTCAGTATCATCTTCCTTAACTGCTTTTTCCACATCACAAAATCAAACAAAAATTCTTATTTATTTTTTTAACTCAACATGCTTTGTTACATTCCCCTGCCTTTCTAGGATATGTATCCTTATCTGGATGTTTTTCTCCTGTCCACTGAATTACTTTTTGGAGAATATCTGCTTATCCTTGAGGAATTGTTTTAAGTGTCACCCCTTTTATGGAGGTTTTTTCAAATTTAAAGTGTTAAGTCCAACTCTTCAAAGATGAAAGTCTCTGGTCTATAGTTACAAGCTATGCATTCTAAAAATTTATATCTGTGACAACCATTTCAACTGTGGTCTTAATAAACATTGTCTGTTCAAAAGAAAATCACCTCTAGTTACTTTTTCTGCCCTCTGTATTATCTCATTGGTATAGTGTTCACCTTTAATTTTATTAGATTTTTAATGAGTGTAATTTTATTAGATTTTTAATGAGTGTTTGCTTTTGTTTCACTGTCAGTATTAAATGAAAACCTATAGCTTTGGAAAATGCAAATACTTACATTTGTACCATAATGCATTGCTTAGAGCTAATTTGTATCAGATGCTCAGCCATTAGATCAGGAGGCATTTCTTGACTGCAAAGAAAACTGTGAAATTGTTATCAAGAAATTGATCCCATTTTAAAAATTTTATCTTGCTTAAGAAAATAAAAGACATAAACTTTTTGTTATATCAGTGCTATATTGATGCATTCCTCCCTCCCCCCCACCTGAGATCTATGAGGCATATTTAACAACACACAAATAATCAAGAAGCACACCATGCAGTCGAACCCAGTCTCCAGATGACAATCCCTGTGAAATGCCATCTGAACCATGATGCTCCAAATTTTGGCCTGAGTAACCAGAAAGAAAGCAAGCTGTGTGATGCAGAGGGGGAACCAAGTGAAATCCTATCATGCTAAGCATCCCAATTGTAAAGTCAGGATGAATAAGAAGAAATGGAAAGCTATTCATTGAAGCTGCCTCCACATGGGACAAATGATTCTTATGCCTGAAGGAGATTTAACTGTCCCCAAACGACAATCTTGGCCTCGCACAGGAAATGAAAATAAAAGCAAGCAAGCAACCGGTCAGAAACAGCCACCACATTCTGGGTATAGCCACTTGAGAACTGGTAGAATGTGTAGCACTGTAGGATCCATGCAATTATAAAAACATCTGAACGGGAATACTTGAAAATGGTCTTTAACTCTACTGGGATGTTGAAATGACTTTTTTGAACTTTTCTCATTTTTCTCAGGTTTCTTTTTCCTGACTCTCTGAGTTAAATTATGACTTCAGTGTTTCATGCTAGGCTTTCTGTGTTGGATTTGGGGGCTTATCATAATTTTATTTTGTATATGTTGAGAGGTTTTAATAAATTGTGTCAACTAGAAAAACAGTGGGAATCATTGTTTCAGATGTGAATTGACAGCCTGCAGGCCTAAGCTGCTCTTACTTGAAATTCCATTGAATTCTAAATTTCAGCACTTTTTTTTTAGTTTAGCTGTTCATACTTCATATATGTTTGCTAATTACAGAATTTAATTCTTGATGCCCATGAATTATATAACAATTAAAGTGTTGGAAATGGGGAAGCCAGCGGGGTTGGAATCAGATTGAGCCTTTTTATTAATTATGTTTGTTTGTTTTTGTGTGTATGTCATTATCCATTTGAGGGGCTGTAACGAAATACCACAGACGCGGGGGGAGGGGGTAACTTATAAACAACAGGAATTTATTTCTCATGTTTCTGGAGTCTGGAAGTCCTAGATTGGGAAGCCAGCAGGGTTTGGTGAGGACTCTCTTTTGGGTCTCCCCAGACTTCTCATTGGATCCTCACATAGTGAAAGGGGCAAGGAAGCTCTCCTGGGTCTCTTTTTACAAGGGCTTTAATCTTATTCATGAGGGCTCTGCTCTCAAAACTCAATCACCAACCCCCTCCCTCCCCAAAGTCTCCACCTCCAAATAACATCACATTGTGAGTTGATATTTCAACATAGGAATTTTAGGGAACACAAACACTCAAACCAATAGCAGTGTGTGTGGTGTGTGTGTGTGTGTGTGTGTGTGTGTAGTTTTTATTGGATCTGTCACTTACTAGCTGTGGTAATGTGGGTCGGTCCTGGGAGTCTCTCTTTCCAAATTTTCAAAATATTTATGTGTTGGCAATAAACCCTGGTGCACTCATATCACAGATTTGTTGTGCAAATCAAGAGATCAGGTGTTAGGTCAGTTTGTAAATTCTAAACTTCTACACAATGAAATACTCTGCTATTTAGATGGCCACATTGTTAAGGCCATGTGACTTAAATTCTAGTTTCTCTTCTACTGCTTGCTTGTTTTGCCAGTATAGGTGAATCAATTTTCTGAGCCTCTGTGAAAAAGAAACTGGTTTGTGTGGTTTATGATCACTTCAAAGAAACCTATTTGCTTCATTTTTCTCTTTTTTAAGATTTTTAGCTAGTAGTTATAATAATAGTTATAGTTATTAGCTAGTAGTTATAATAATAAATAAAACAGTTGTCACTGACTGAACATAGAATTCAATGTCAGTAAGATTATCAAAAGTCAAGATTATAATTGTAATCCAGCTCTGGATCATATGATAATAATCTTGATAGAGGGTTCACTTTCACTATAATCCTTTGTGCATAGTTCTTGCAGGCTCAGATATTTTCACATATTAGAAATGGATACATTGATTCAATCATGGCCCCTTATTTTCCCTACAACTGAGGGCACAAATTTGAAATTTATGACAACATTTAGAATTGTGATTTGGGTCAGAGTTTAGAAGAGCTATACCTGATAACACAAATAGTAGTAGAATAATGGTAGTTGATATCTAAGTGAGAAGGTTTACGTGAATACATGGTGTCATCTTCCTAATATCCTTAGGAGATAAGCACTATTATTATTTTAAACTTTACAGCTAGAGAAACTGAAGCACTGAGGGATTTAGTTCACATGAGTAGCGGACAGAGCTTAGATGCGAGCCTGGACTCCGCAAAACCACTGTGCTGTGTTAGCTGAGAATCATGATCTAACTAGTTAAGCTACTGAAAATATACATTCATTTTATTAGTCTGTACCTCAAATGGTAATAATAATAATAATAATAATAATAACTTCCTCTAGCTGTTTTACAGGTGGATTTTCAAACATTCCAGGGATACTTGGTTGAGAACATTCAAGTTATTTCATACATTTCTCTATGTGATAGTGTCTTAGCTCAGGCTACTAAAACAAAATAGCATAAACTGGGCGGTTTGTCCAGGAAAGAAATTTATTTCTTATGATTCTAGAGGCTGAGAAATCAAAGATCAAGCTGTTAGTCAGTTCTATGTCTGGAGAGGTCCTCTTCCTGGTTGCAGAGGGCTATCTTGTTGCTTGTCCTTACCTGGCAGACAGCTAGCACTCTGGTCTCCTCTTATAAAGGGCACTAGTCCCATACAAAAGGCCTCCACCCTCATAACACAATTGTCTCTCAAAGGCTCCACCTCCACATGCCATCCCATTGGAGATTAGATTCCAACATATGAATTTGGTAGAATAAAACATTCTGTCCACAACAGATGATTTGATGCGGATAGGTGCTTTCAAATTTTGTATTTCAAGCAGTGCATATGATCTGTAGATCCACAAAGACATATATACAATTAGAGTAAAACAAAACAAATATACAATATACATTGTTTTTAGTAACAGGCTTTGTGTGCAAGTTCTTCTAGGAAATATTTCCTAAGAACAAAAATGATCTTATAAGATGAAATTCTCCCCTATCTCATGCAAAATTTACAGTCAATGTTCAGCCAATCCAGACAAGTTTCAAGTGAAAATTCTGTGTTGTGTCTTTTGGTATGAAGTTCTTATGCTTAGGACACCTAGTTTAGCAGTAGCATAGACAGCCCATTGATTTAGTGGACAGATATGGGAATGTTAAGAAATATTCTGATACAAGTTAGACTTTTAAAACCACTCATCAGTGTTTAATTAATTATTTGTTGATCTCCAACCAATTGTTTTCTAGCGACGTTTCCCAGTCACCTTCACTTTCTACAATACCTGAGCCTCAGCAGATTTACCTATCTCCTTTATTGAGAAAGTCAAGATTTGACACCTGATCCCATCAACTTCTCTCAACTCGAAATCTAAAACTGGCCTACTTTTTCCAATTTTTACCATCAGTGGGCCAAGATCACCCACTCTACATTTTGTTGAGATTCTCTTTAGCAATTTCAATTGGTGCTAGATACAGTTAAACCCAGCTAGAAAGGTGATTGTTTCCAGATTTTACATGCAAAGGGGTAGAGATTGAGAAAAGCTAAGAAGTTTCCTCAGATTCTACAGTGAATCAGGTATAGAACTAGAAGTAAAAGCCAAGGTCCTTCTCATTTTGATGACCATCATTCCATTTCTTTGGACTGACAGTTAACCCAGACTTGTTTCAGTTTTTCACTCTCTTTGCTGTGTTGATTTTTTGCAATGCTTACAGCATGGTTAGATCTTTTACAAAGTAAAAAGATGGTTGAAACCCATTTAATTTAATTTAATTCTTCAAGCTATTAACTTATCTATTTACTTCCTTTAACAATCAACATTTTTAAATTTTTTAATGTATTTATTTTTGAGAGACAGCGGGACAGAGTATGAGTGGGGGAGATGCAGAGAGAAAGGAGAGAGAAAGAGACAGTGGACAGTTCCATTCCTAGGTATTTACTCAAGATGCTCATTAAAAAATTCTACAAGAATGTTTATAGTATCAGGGGCGCCTGGGTGGCTTAGTCGGTTAAGCGTCCGACTTTTGCTTAGGTCATGATCTCGCGGTTCGTGGGTTCGGGCCCCGCGTTGGGCTCTGTGCTGACTGCCAGCTCAGAGCCTGGAGCCTGTTTCAGTCTGTGATTTCCTCTCTCTCTGACCCTCCCCTGCTCACGCTGTCTCTCTCTCTCTCCAAGAAATAAATAAAAAAACATTAAAAAAAAAAAAAGAATGTTTATAGTATCATTATTTATAGCAGCTTGAGCCTAAAATCACTAAAGATCTATCAGGTAGAAAATGGACTACCAAATTACAGTTTATTCAAACATAAAATATTTATGAAAAAATAATACACAAAAGTCTGATTCAAAAATTTATTGAACAAAAGAAATCAAATATGCAAATGCTAACTAGCTTATGATTTTAAAGAACAGGAAAAATTAGTACATGGTGAAAGGAATCAGAAAAGTGTTACCTTCAGGAATGAGTGTATTGATTGGAAATATGGATAAAGAAAATTTCTAGGCCAATGGAAATGTTATATGTCTGGTTCTGGGTAACAATCACATGGATATACAATATATTTAGATATATTGTCTAAATTCATCTGCCTAAGCAGCTCAAATCTGTGTATTTAATTTTATGTAAATTATACAATAATAATTAAATGAGGTTATAAATCAATTAGAAACAGGCCAAAGATACATAGGCCATTAGGACTATATTTTATGATTTTTAACAGATATTAATGTGAGAAATCTCGACAGCTAGAATTGATAGCTAAAGGGGCAGTATATAAAGAATTAGAATAATGGTCACATGGAAATCATATAGTGTACTTTATTTTAAAAAACCTTTTATTTATTTATTTATTTATTTTGAGAGAGACAGTGAGAGAGTTCATGGGAGGGGGGGGGAGAGAGAGAGAGAGAGAGAAAGAGAGAGAGAATATTCAGCAGGCTGTGCAAAGTCTAATGCAAGACTCAAACTCACCAACCACGAGATCATGACCTGAGCCAAAACCAAGGGTTGAATACTTAACCAGCTGAGCCACCCAGGTGTTCCTAATTTAGTATAATTTCTTAAATTAAAAAGAAAATAGTTGAAATACAAGTCAAAGACACTTACCAAAATTAAGTCATATAATTTATATAAATAGTTATAATTTTTATCCTGTACATGATTAATTTATATAGTTTTAATGGCTTGTTATTGATTCCCACAAAATTCTGTGGGATGGAACTAGCTATATATCTTGCTACTTTCTCACTTCCTCCTATGAAACTTATGGTTAATTTTCACATGTATGATAAAACATTTATTTTGATTTACATTGAAAATGTAAGCAAGAGGGGCGCCTGGGTGGCTTAGTTGGTTAAGCGTCCGACTTTCGCTTAGGTCATGATCTCGTGGTTCGTGGGTTCGGGCCCCGCGTCGGGCTCTGTGCTGACTGCCAGCTCAGAGCCTGGAGCCCGTTTCAGAGTCTGTATCTCCCTCTCTCTCTGACCCTCTCCTGTTCATGCTGTCTCTCTCTCTCTCCTAGAAATAAATAAAACATTAAAAAAAAATTAAAAAAAAAAGAAAATGTAAGCAAGATATTTTAGACCATGTTGTTACATCCAACAGTTTGAATTCTTACAAATTAAAAAACAATGAGGAAAGATTCCTTTGAAGGGCTTTTGAGAGAAAATTGTTAATAATAATGTGTTATTTTCAAATACATCATTATACATATATAAATTATTTTTTTCTATAAAAGTAAATTCCAGAAAGTAGGTAGAGAAGGTAGGGAAAAGTTTTAGCATAACTATAAATAGAAAACATCAGATTTGCAGCCATCATCTACTTTTAATAAATTCTTTATTTGTTCTAATTGCTTAAAGCTGCATTACATGTGCATTTTAATTCCACTGTGAATGGGATCTTCTGCATACCCTTGACAGCAGAGAAATAAAGTCTTGGTTGTCAGTAAACAAACCACAAAAGCTCTTGCTGAGTGTGCAGTAAGCTCTCCGAGTTTTACATGAAGAGGTCAGAATTTTCTTGAAAGTCACTTTCCAAGTATAGCATGCTTACAATAATTAGTATCCTGACTACTCAGGAGATGGTTGTAGACACAGCTGTTGTTTAAGGTAACGGGCACATCAATGGCAAGGCACTAGGTATTGATCTGTGCAGTGACATCCTTCTAACTATGTCATCTGAGTGAAAGAAGCCCCAAATTAACCAATAATAAAGTGTTAGAAGTTGTAGTAGCTGATCTCTTGGGACTTGTTCTGGAAGAGTATAGATGCCCATCCCCCCCAAAGGCCATCAATCCTGCTAAAGGACTCACAGTGACATTAAGTTGACCAGTAGACAATGTAAAGCCTGCAATAATGCTATATCCCATTTAATATGTATGTATGTCCATGTGCCATTTTTCTGTTAATTTTCTGTGTATTAATACATAATAATGTATGCATAGCTACATAAAGTACACATATATGCTATTATGATCTGAAGATACCTTAATTAATGAGAATTATATTTAACAGTAAAACTGTCAGTCATTATACATCTTTGATAAAACAATTTCACTCATTTGGTGAAACAATTTCAAAGGCAATATGTATAAGTGATTACGCATGTTTACATCAGAATTGGATAAGGGATAAACTTCTTGGCAAGATTTTTTTGTTGTTATTTTACTTTTGATTGGATTATGTTTTCAATGTGAAATATAGGCCCTAGTTACACAGTTTAATAAATCTGGATTAGACTATACTAATCTCACTAAGGCCAGAGTGAGATATGTTTTAAAAACATATATTTTAGAAACAATCAACAAAAAGAATATATTTATTTTTGTCTAAGTTATCTCTTGATTCACCTTTATATTATAAATAATTATTGATCTGTAAACTTTCAGATATTGTATTTTGGTATAAACTTACAGGACATATATTTTCTTGTGTTGGTCTCTCACTTTTCGTGGTCCTTTTGAGGGTACTCCTTGGATAGCATGGATTTACTCTAACTTATGCCTGACCAAAAATTAGGATTCCTTTTAACCATTCTCTCTTGCCTAGTAGATATTGGGTTTTTCTGTGATGAGTGTTATAAAAATAAAAGTAACTTTAGTAAACAGATTTCCCTTTTTAAAAAGTAGATGCCGGTATCAACACGAGTGATATAGGCACCCACAAACAGGGTTCCAGCCTGAAACAGCCTTCATAGCTCATTCCAGAATCTCCACAAAAGCCTTCAATTGTCTTCACTATTATATGATCCAGTTTCCTATTAAGAAAGGATTAAGGAAAATTTTACTGATTTCTTTGGTGAAGTTAATTATTATTGAATTTCCCTAGCTGTTAGTCAGTACGAGCATAAGACATAATTTCCCCTCTGATTGTGATCAGGAAAGGAAAAAATGGTGAAGAAAAAGCTGGATTACACTCTATAGGGAACACCTCATCATTGGCTGTCATCTCTGGCAGTTTAGTTACTTTCCCAGAGAAGTAAGGGAGTTAAGATTAAAATGTGATCTAAAATAGGCCTCTTATTAGTGAATCTTGGTTTGTCAGGGCTGATTATTCTCCACATGTCTCTTGGGACCATTCACTGGCCTCCTCTTCCCTCCTCTTCACTCTGGGGAGCAGGTTATCTACAAATTTCTCACTTGTCCTGTCTTGTTCTCTGAATTTTTATTGGGTTTGGCCAATGGAAGGCAGCTATTGTTCCATCAGAGACAAAAGAATAAATGTGTGAGGAGAGAGAGTCCAGGGTATTATCCCCCCCCCCCCTTAGCTCCCTTGCTGTTTTAAACAGTGGCTACCTCTTTTTATAGCCACAGCTCCTTTCTGGTGACCCCAATCTTATGATTTCATTTTTCTCTGGGTTCCATTGACATCATTTCCTCACCTATTGCTCCGCTTCAGAGCTTCACCATCACTGATTGATTCTCTTCACTCTGCTGACCCCACATAATCCCTTCAAGAAAATCTTTAAATTATTTCGGATCTAGGCTGGTATATCTAAGTATATGACACACAATGCGTATATACATTGTGAACCATATTGAGCCATATTTTCTATTATCTTTTTGAATTGAGAACAGGATTATTTATTTTTAGTGTACAAAGACATAATTGTTCCATCAGAGACATTTATAATGTCAGGCTTTAAATGAGAGAGTATTTATTTATATACAGGCTAAGCAAGCCTTCAGCATATTCACATTTCCATAGTAAAGATCATGAGGCCTATCCTATTGGGTCTTCCAGACATTCAGCTGGTCTGTCCACAAATGGCAGTGTGCTGGGAAAGTCTACAAGTCGTGATTATGTTTCTTGAGGCATAAAATCAGGAAGTTTGGGCTTTTGTCTTAGGTAGATTTACTAACCTATTAGAAAGCTCCCATCCATTCATTCATCGTAACTTATTTGTATCCCAATTTATGACATCTTAGATTAAATTATTGTACAATTTTGTTATCTACTATGTATCATAATAACTTGGTTGGGTAGTGATGTTTGAGCGACAAGGTCTATGTTTCCTCCTCTTCAGTCTCAGCAGAGTCTTATGACCACTTCAAACAATAGACATGATACTATGAGGATTTCTAGGCTTGTTCATAATGTGATACATCTTTTGCCATGACTCTCTCTCTTAGACGTCAGCTTTGAGAACTTGACAGCCATGTAAGAAATCTGGTCATTCTACAGATGCCATCCTAGAGAGACCGTGTGAAGAAAGAGCAAAGACAGAGAGAGATGCCTGAGGAGATTTAGCTCTTTGTGTCTTCTCAGATGAGGCACCAGTCACGTGAGGAAAGTTCAGCCACATTCACCATATAACTGCAACCCATGACAGTCCCCAAGGGAAAACCACCCTATTGAACCTGTCCTAAATTATTTTAACCCATAGAAATCCTGACAGATATTAAATCTTTGTTTTCATTTTATTACGGTTCTAAATAATTTGTTACACAACGATCATTACTGAAACATGTACCAATTACAACAGAGGATATTGAAAAATAAGAGTGTCCGATTTCTCAAAGTTACACCACTACCTGTATTAGAACCTCCTAAGTCATCTTTATAACAAATATTTCTCAATTTCACCTCTTTAAGGAATCAGCATCTTTTTGCCTACAGCCCCCAGAATTAGTCTTTCTCTCTCTCTCTCTCTCTCTCAAACTTTCCTTTTCTCTTTCTCCATATACACATACATAGTACTCATGTTATTGTTTTTGATTTTACTTTAGTACTGAAGTACGGGGGAACCTAGGTAGCTCAGTCAGTTAAGCGTCTGACTTCAGCTCAAGTCATGATCTTACTTTCATGAGTTTGGCTCTGTGCTGACAGGTCAGAGCCTGGAGCCTGCTTCAGATTCTGTTTCTCTTTCTGTCTTGGCCTCTCCCTTACTCATGCTCTCTTTCTCACTCTCCCTCAAAAATAAATAAACATAAAAAAATACTGAAGCACAATAGTCTGCAGGGGAATACGTCCAAATTGAAAAGGCCAAAGCCACTGTAGAAAGGTCATAGATTTGGAATCAGACAAAGTCAAGTCCCACTTAACTGATTCTACAACCCTCCTGTAGTGATGTAAACTGACTTTCTTGGTCTCAGGTATTTTACCGATAACATGGGAACTATTGATACCTACCTTGTGCCAGGATTGCAAGGATTCAACTACACAAAGCAACATATAAAAGAGACCAACTCATTCCTTGGTTAATGCCAATTCTTCCCATTTCCTTCAGTATCTGAATATTCTACATAGTTTGTTACAAATATTAAAGGCACACAAGCTGAATTTAAAAAAGAGTAAATTTATTCATTTGTGTCAAATACATTAAAGACTGTAGTCAGTTTTTCATTAAAGTTTTCTTTATGAAGCTACCCAGATGACCTTTCTTGATTTTGCTGCATTCATTTGTTTATTCCTGTAGAGTTCACACCAGATATGATTTTTTCAAAATTTCAGATATAGTTGCAATATTTACAGAGAGATAATCATGCACAATTTGATCTTCAGCAAAAATTACAAAATAAAAATGACATTCTGAGTGCTAAATAGCTTTTGAGGGTTTTATTTTCTCATTAATCATGAAATCTATATGTAATTTTATTCAAACACTTAAAAGTGATTGTAAAATATACCTTATAAAGATTAACTGAGCAAATCAAGATCAGATGCCAATGTAAATTACTTGTTGATATTGATTTTCTTTGAAAATTTTCTTTCTAAGTTAATTAATTTAATTTGAGAGATGGGGAAGAGGCAGAAAAAGAGGGAGAGAGAATCCCAAGCAGGCTCCACCCTGTCAGCATGGAGTCCAATGCAGGGCTTGAAGCCATCATCATTAGATCATGACCTAAGCCTAAATCAGAAGTTGGATGCTTAACCAACTGAGCCATCTAGGCACCCCATTTTCTTTGAAAACATCTTTGAAAGTTCTCTCAACCCAATGTATTTGAAGACTTCTCAGGTTTACTTTGAAACAATGTCACATATATCAGTAAAATCTTGTCAGCAATAAATATCAGAAAATAGATGATATACAAATATTGAAATGTGAAGGAATATCCGAGACACCATCATTTACCTGTAGTCCTTTTGTGGAACTTCACTGTGTTAATATCTGCCCTTAGGTTCTATCTAATAAACTTTCCTGAAAGGGTAAATTTTTTTCTATAGAACTTACTGGCAGTCGACAGTATTTAGAAGGAGTAACATTAATTACACCATGAGACCAAAATATATAGGCCATCAGTTTGGAATCTGGAACATTTCTGGAAGAGTGACAATTTCCAGTAGTAGCCCTGGCATGGAACAAAATACAAGACCTCATTAGGTGTGCTTTTATACTTGAACCACAGGAAATATTTCACAGCCCCCGTGGATGCTATCACAGAAAATGTAATTCTACAAAGATGGCAAGAAGCCAGGTGGATTGACCATCATCCCTTATGTTATCATAAGATGCAGCTTTGCATGTAAGGTTATTAATAGCCATATATATTTATTCTCCTTACTCTCTCAAAACCAGACATTTAAGTGAAAATTATGTCTTGGATGCACTCTCATCCATCATATTAAAATTTCTTTAATAACTTTAAAGTACAACTTTTCCAGAAAGACTGTCTTTGCAACATTTGACCCAGAAGTCTAGACTCCAGGGGGATAAAGTCCAGAGATGTACTTAAGTAGCACTTTGAGCCCAGAGAGACTTGACACATTAAATTAATAAAAAAGGACAGTAAAACCATAGGTAAACATGAAGTGTCATATAAGTGCTTATTAATAAGCATTTTTCTTCAATTTATATTTATTTCTATTCTGAAATGCCTCTTAAAAATGCATTATGGTTTATTGTGTATACTGTCTTTCAAACAAATTGTATTCAAGGTATTTTAGAGAGTTAAATACATGTCAGTGTGTGGCATAAATTATGGAAGGACACTTTGAATGGTAAATGAATTAGTGCATTCAGTCATAAGGGCAGAGAGAAATGGGTTGTGTAAGCGTCTGGCTTGAAATATCTAGACTCCCTGGAACCAACACTTCAAATCCCAGCAGGCCAGCTCTGTCCTTCATCCTTCTGAGATAAGAGTCCATTCAGTTTACAGTCTGCTGGTTTTTTGAATGATCCCTTGGAACAGTAGGCATGTTGGCTCTGTGTGAACATTTTACAGAGACAGGGCAAGGAAAAGAAAAACATTCAAGAGAATTTAAGCAGAACCGAAGTATCATTTTATGCTGGCAATATCTTAGTGGTGAAGAGATAAGACATAGCAGGAGTGAAGGGCTAGAAAAGAATATTCAAAGTTTTAAAAGAGGAAAGAGAAGTTAGTAACTGATTGATTGCTACCACTGACCTCTAGAACTGTTTGTAAGAGGGGGTAATGGATTCCAATATAATGGTAGACTTTAGAGCAGCGTCTAAATTGACCTATGCTACCTAGTTGATATTTTGGATTGCCCTGTGATTTCTTATGAAGCATTAATCTGAATCCATAATGAAAAGCATTTATTATCTAGACAAAACGTAGGAGTATGAGACAGAATAGGACCCTATAATGTAATAAGAAGGACACAAGGCCTATTTGAATATGGCCTTTCTAAAGGCTTAAGCATGGTACTTCTAAGTGGTGATTTTCAGCTTTCCCCAGCCTCCCAAAACTCTGCCAAGTGTCAAACATATGGTTATAAGAAAGTGGAATTTGAATAAGCTAATACAGGGGATTCTAATCTTTCCCAGATAATGACTTACACTGAATTTTTCCAGATTCTGATTAGGGTTATGAGAATGCTTATAGCATAAATCACAGTCGGGAATGGAGATAACCCCAAGGTGTGCCCCTATCACTCTGAAACTCTCCACAAGTCTTGGTAGTAAATGAGAAGCTAGGATAATCTAGGTAAGATCTTAAAATTTCACCAGTAGATTCTGGCCAACTACTGATTGTAATCAACTGTTTAAAAAAAAGTTTCTTTTTCTAAGAACTAGCATTTGATATTTTAGTTTCTTAAGCTACCACCTTAAATCTACCTCTTGAAGCTTACATTACGTCTGAATCATCCCCTTCTCTTTGCAAAGGGTCATAACAACAATCCTTAGTAATGATCAGTTATCATGTAGACAAGCTAGAAGGTCTATCAACCTGCCCTGGAAGACTAAATTCACAGAAACGAAATAGAAACAGATCAATGTCTACACTTCCATTAAATACTTCTTCACCATAATGCAAGTATATGTATGGGCGATCTAAAGCAAATTAACTATGGCTGTCTATGTCTGTATGACTAAAGAACTATTACATTATCATGCCAATAGATACCTTTCTGCCCTTATTTTAATTTTTCACCTACACAAAGCTTACTCTTTTTTTTTCTTTCAAAACTCAAGGTTCTTCTCCATTTAACAGGTTTGCTAACTCACTTGCCTGGCTTAGATCAAGCCAAACTTCCTATGGTTCTAACTGCAGCCATGTGTCCTTCTCATATCCCCTTTATGCTATGTCCTATCCCTTTATGCGACCATAGGGAAATGAATAGACTTCCCTAAATGATCCTAAAGGTTTGAAATTACAAACCTTTCTCTATACTGTGGTGCTGCACAATCTTCTTTTTGGCTTTATTTTTAATAATGTTTATCGACCTCTACCTTACTATATAATTTATGCGTATATTTTATTTATTTTCTATCTATCTTCTTTCACCACAGAGCATAAGTTTTATGTGGGCAACTATTTTTTTTAATTTTTATGATTAATTAACTTTTATAACTCCAGTACCTTCAATAAAGTATAGCTTATGATAGCAGTCATAGAATGTATTTGTAGAATTAACAAATATATGCATGCAAGCATGCATGAGTAAATGAAAAACATGTCTACAACCTATTTTGGAGGTGATACATCAGAACTAAACCAAGAAGTCAAAAAGTAATATACTTAACAAACCGTCCTAATACCTATAATACAAGTTCTGATAGGAGCCAAGGAAGAAGACTGAATCAAATCCCACAGAAACATGGAGGTTCGTAAGCAACTTACTATCGATTAGATATGTCATGTAGAAAATTCATTTGCTCTGTGACCACTGATTTAAGTTCTTAACTTAAATCACAAACAATGTCAATAGTTGGTAATTTTGATTTTCAACTTGTGTTAGCTTTTTCTTTACTGTTCCTTGGGTCACTAAGTGCATGTAAGCATGTAAGCTATAGGTTTCCTGGTCAGGTAAGCAAAATGAAGGACACATTTTTGATCCAAATTGCAAAAAGACACAGAAGCAAAACAGAACAGAAATAGAGGCTTTACCTATCTATGTCTGCTGAATATTTATTAGTATAAAAACAGAGTTTTCACTTCTAAAATGTAATGTTTTAAAATATAAAGGGCTTAATCATGAGAACTCCAATTCCACATCTAATTTTAGTTAGTGAGAAGCAATTGGTTTTTATAAGAGAAATGAATGATAACATGGAAAAATAAATGCCATTTCAGACTTTATAGACAGACAAAACATTCCTGGGAAGAGTTAAAGATATATTCTATTCTACAGTAAGATAACTTAAACTAATTACAGTGGACAGACAGACCCTGACCCATAAGTGGTATTCTAGACAAGAAGATACATCAAAAGTTTCAGCTTCAAATTTGTAGTTTCAAATGACCTTGAAAATAAAAATCTGATTTAATTAAATAATACTTAAAAATAACTACTGTTTTCTCTTGGGAACTTTTTTAAACTTTAGCCTAGATTTTGGATAGCATACTCACAAATCGACTAGTAGGCATGAAACCAAAGACAAACATGGGAGAGCCACATGACTTAAAAAATGCCAGAAGACCAACAGCAAAAGACAATAAAAAGGAAGTCACTGGTAGTTTATCTTATTTATTTTTTAAATGTATATTTATTTTTGAGAAGCTGTGAGAGACAGAGCACAAGGAAGGGAGGGGAAGAGAGATAGGAAGACACAGAATCTGAAGCAGACTCCAGGCTCTGGGCTGTCAACGTAGAGCCCGATGTGGGGCTCAAACCCACAGACCGTGAGATCATGACCTGAGCCGAAGTCAGATGTTCAACCTACTGGGCCACCCAGGTGCCCCACGACTAGTAGTTTAGAGAATGAGGACAGACCAGGAAGACATATAACACAAGTTTGGGAACAACAAAGTAATGTTCTTGGATCATAAAATACACAGCACTTATAGGTCCAGTTATATATTAATAAAGCTGGAGGGGAAAAAAAAAAGTAGAAATTTTGAATTCATTTATTCCTTCAGTTTACTCTGGCAAGGAAAATGTTCTGCAGATTAAAAAAAACAAAAGTATTGAAAGAAATTTAAGCCCTAGATATGTGAGAAAGTATAAGACAGAATTAACTATTCCAAAATATTCGCAACTCCAAACTCAGAAGAATTTTACCCCAGCCCACCCAGAAAACCATTTGAGGATATTCCTGAACTCTAGCTCATCATGTCACATTTATCACCTCAGTGTTTACTAAGTAAACACCTACCACATGATTTAAAGTCAGATGTGTATTTTCCAGATTGGCCAGGGAAAAAGAATGGGTTATTTCCTGAGATATTCAAAGCAGAGGCAGCAGAGAAAAGCATGAGACAGAATGGCTCATTAAGAAAACTATATATAATTCTCTGGGTGTGGTGGGCAGCATTTTGAGGCTCTCCAACAAACCATACCCTGTATAATTCCCTTCTCTTGAGGATGGGCGGGACCCAAGGGCCATTTCTACAGAATGCATCAAAAGTGATGAGGTATCAGTCCCAAGAGTATGTTGCATTATACGGCAAAACTGAAGGGATTTTGTAGATGCAATTAAAGTCCCTAATCAGTTGATTTTTAGTTAATTTAAAAGAATATTATTCTGGGTGAGCCTGGCCTAAAGAAGCAAATCCTTTAAAAACAAAACAAAACAAAACAAAACAAAACAAAAAACCCTAGAGTGTCCCTGAAATCAAAGGCTCAAATTATTAGTGACTCTTTCACTTGATGACTTTGAAAAAACAAGCAGCTATCAATTATACAGGCACAAAAAAATGAATTCTACCAATTATCCAAGGGGGGTTCATACGCAGGTCATTTTCTAATCAATTTTCCAGATGAGAACATAGCCCAACCAATACCATGACTTGAGACCTCTGAGACTCTGAACAGAGAACCTCTTGAAGCTGTGCTCAGGCTTCTGACCTACAGAAGCTTAAATAATAAATGGGTGTAGTTTGAAGTCACTACATTTTTTACGCAGCATAGAAAACTAACACAATGGGTGCTATAGACTGATTGTAAATTTGACCAAATCATTCCCCTCTTTGTATTCATATCTCTTTGCTGTGATTCTGAATAGCATTCCATTAGGAAGCGGAGTTTCTTTTCCACTCCTTGATTCTGATCTGCAGCTGATTTGCTTTAATCCATAGAATGAGGCAGATGAGATGATGTGCCATTTGCAGTTCACCTGTTTTCTGTTCTTGATCCCTGCTCCTGTTGTGACAAGTCTCAGCTAACCTAGTGGAGAATGAATGATCATGTGGAACAGACCTCAGCTGTCTCAGCTGAGGTCAGCCTAGGCCAGTCTACAGACAGCTCCATATCATATGTAAGAAGGCCTAGCCAAGAGGAACAGATCTGCTTAAGTGACCAAGGACTGCAAAAGTTTTTGGAAATTGACTTGCCCAGAAGCTCCATATTTGTTTATATAATATAGTTGACAAAAAATTAAGTGAGCTAGAGCAACCACAACAACAATGTACTGTCTAAAAACAGGAAATTAATATTTCTCACTTGATTTTAGGATGTTCAATTGAAATAGAGTGTTCTATCTGAGAACTATGGCTAATGTGCAGGAATTGATAAAATTATTTTTCATATAAGGAGTGTATACGATGATAGGAATTTGAGACAGTACCCATGTAGAAATAGATTTTTTTTTAAAAAACCTAATAAGAACATAGAGAGAGATGGTAAAATTGCATCTTATGGTATGGTTAAAGACCAAATATTGTTCTTACTTTTCATTTTTCTAAAGGTTTTTAATTTATTTTTTGAGAGAGAGAGTGAGCAGGGAAGGGGCAGGCAGAGGGGGGACAGAGGATCTGAAGTGGGCTCTGCACTGATAGGCTGACAACAGTGAGCCAGATATGGGGCTCAAACTCACAGACCCTGAGATCATGACCTGGGCTGAAGTTGGACGCCCAACCAATTGAGCCCCTCAGGTGCCCCCAAAACCAAGTATTTCTAACCTATGAATGGAGATTCCATTAAAAAAGAAATTGGTTCAGTTGAGGGAGTAATGTTCTGAAATTTAAAGCATTAAAACGAACCAATGAGGGGCGCCTGGGTGGCTTAGTCGGTTAAGCGTCCGACTTTCGCTTAGGTCATGATCTCGCGGTTCGTGGGGTCGAGCCCCGCGTCGGGCTCTGTGCTGACTGTCAGCTCAGAGCCTGGAGCCTGTTTCAGTCTGTGACTCCCTCTTTCTCTGACCCTCCCCTGCTCACGCTGTCTCTCTCTCTGTCTCTCTCCTAGAAATAAATTTAAAAAAAACACACACACAGTAAAAAACAAAACGAACCAATGAACAAACAAACAAAAAGAATTATGAGAAACCAGTGCTTTTCCTGTGGCTAGAATTTTTTCAAGTTTGGGGTTACTGCTTTTCATGTCTGTGTGGGAGCTGAAATTTGGGATTATGGCCTTCATGCCATTGGTCCCACTGGTACACCGGGCAGAGGATAGAACCAGATTTCTAATATTACTTCCAAATTCAAGAATTTGAACTTGTTTATTAGTTTTTTAATGGTTATTTATTTTTTAGAGAGAGAGAGAGAGAGGCAGGGTCCAAGCAGGGAAGGGGCAGAGAGAGAGGGATACACAGAATCTGAAGCAGGCTCCAGGTCTGAGTTGTCAGCACAGAGCCACATGTAGGGCTCGAACTCACAAACTCCAAGATCATGACCTGAGTGGAAGCTGGATGTCCAACTGAGTGAGCCACCCAGGTGCCCCAAGAATGTATTTTTAGTTTGTATCTTGAAGCTTGGGTTTAATTACGTTAACATTGCACCTAATATTATAATTTACTTTCATACTTCCTAATCTCTTACTTGTAGATAGTTTCAATAAAATTAATACAGTAAAAGCTTAAAAATGATTTCAGTATAGAATCATTCATAAGTTGTAATAATATTGTCAGGTCTGGCCCCTGAAGTTTTGTGTTCAGATTATATAACAAAAATACAATATGCAGAATAGTTACTTTAGGGTATGATTTTCTTTTTGTTTTTCTGAAATTAAAATACATACAACAGAACAGACACTTATATTTTTAAAGAACTCTCAATACAACAACAGCAACATGCATTCAGATTACATTTTCAAGTAGAATAAACTGATCATGAATATTTATGTGGTTTGGAACGACTTGTATTCCACACTCTGTATCACCAAACCAAATAATTATGCAAAGATAGTTTCACTTAAAATTACAAATGCCATATTTTAGTTTGTGTTCAACAGTTTTAATGCATATTGATAATGGAAGGAAATAGCATCTATTTAAAAACAATACATTTAAGTTGGAAAAATGCCATTACAGCATATTTTAAAATGTTAAAATGGCTGGAATTGTGTTAGGGGAAGAGCTAACAAAGGTTCACATGCTGACTGATGTTTAAGAACAAGACATAATTGCCTCTTTTGAAGATAATATACTTCTAAGATTTAGTCTGATAAGTCTTTATGCTCTGGTTTATGCATTTATTGTGTTTGGCTTGTTCAATTTGACCTGAACATACAACAAAGTGCACGAGGAACTTCAAATAGAGGTTATTATGAGTTAGGAGCAGAGTGACGTATCTCTAATAGAAAATCATGTGAATGCCAATTTAGTTCCTTTATCTCTTTTCATGATAGATCATATAATTAATTTTTTCTAAAAAGAGTTTGCAGTTACAATGTCTACCTAATATTTTGCTAGGCATTTGGGGATGCAAAGAATATGTTACTTCTAGAAAGGAGATAAAGAGCCAGCCTGTGAAATAAATGGTTCTGTGTATGTAAGCATGCTATGTAAAGAAAAAGAAAAGGAGGCTTGCATTTTATATTTACAAATATATGCCAAAACAAAACAAATATATACTAGTATAAAAATTTACAGAGCCAGACAATGGGGGCCAACTGTGGCTGCTAAACAATGGCATTGACCCTTAAGCTTACACTAAATATTAGCATGTCTGATCCTGAGAATGAAATATTTTCAGATCCTGAGAACTAAAGCTGGAGAGCACATACTATATATTCACTTTCATATGGAGGAATATGATAAAAATATTCTTCTTTTAACAAAATCTTCTAAGGCAAAATTCCAAAAAATATAATTATATTTTTTATAATTTTATATATTTTTATATAAAAAATATAAAATATATTTTATACATATATATGTATTTTATATTTTACTTATAAAATATAAAATATATTATATATATATAAATTTTATATATTTTTTATAATTTTATAAATTTATATAATTTTATATAATTATATTAACAAGACATATCTTGTTAGTTTTTCATATGGTTACACTTCATTTAACATCTATTTCTTCAGGTAAAAAACAGATTGATATGTCTGCCCACTATCTTCTGAGGCTGCCCTAATTATTAAATGAACTGCTGTATGAAGGCAAATTGAAAATTAATATGCTATGAAATACTTGATGATATTATCATTATTGTGAACGTCAATACCAAGAACACTGGTTTCATAAACCTATAAAACATTTTTGTCAAGTGCTCAGAGGAGATCTGAAACAGAAAGCAGTAATCACAAAGGAAGAAGGAATAAGATGATTGGATGTTTCTATTTCAAAGGAATATTGGAAACATTGAAAAAAATTCTAAGCAGAGCCATAACAGTAGTATTTAAGAGATGGAAAACATGTCTTATGAAGATTTGAAAAGCTAATTGGAATAGTTCTGTCTTCAAGATAGAATAAAATTTGTTTCCCAGCAGCAAAAAAAAAGAGCCTATAAAGATATGCCATTATTCTATATCTCTTATTAAAAAAGAGAGAAATTGACATAAAATAAGAGACATTTTGGATGAACAAAAGGAAGATCATGCATGGTAGCATTAATACCAGAGATAATAAATATAGAAAATAATTCAAACTTATTTTTGTAGACTCTGTATCTATGCATCAATATCATCTATCTATCTTTCTCTGTCATCTGTCTATCTCTTATTCTGTACACATGCTTTGGATCGTCTATTTGAAAACCAAGGACTAGACCAATACATCTCTGGAATTCCCTCTGGCCCTATCATTTCCAGAGAAAATAAATAAATTTGCGATTTTCTCTTCATGTCAGTCTCCTTTACTAAATCAACAAGATAAATGGAACCCAATTTTTTATTATTAATAACTTCCTGCAATTATTATAAGTGCCTAAACTGAATTTGTGTGTGGCTGGTAAAATATGTAATGATTTCATTAGTTTTCTTTATCAGTGTTTTTAAAATTATGGGGTGAAATGGAGTCATATAGGAACATATCTTCGAAATATAGGAGGCTCTACATTAGAACTATCTAAAATGAAGTGAAAAGATTGAAGATGATAATAAAATATAGTAAATATTACTCAAAGAAATTGTCTAACTTTTCGTAAACTGATAAAGGAAATTGACAGAATCTGGAATATGGGCTAAAATGGAATATATTATGGACTATAAAGGTAAGATAGCACTGAAGTGATTTTTAAAAATAGTCTATGATAATATTTTCTGTATTTGAAATTCAAAATTATTCAGTTCTGTTTTGATTGACTTGAAACAGTCAACAGACAGTCAACAGACACAGACAATTTAGTTAAAGCAACTAATTGATTTGAGGACTTTTCATTTCAATAATGACCTTGTGCCTTTGCTGCCTAGAATGCCCTCAGATCATGTCATGGGGCTCTAGTAAAGATCTATCGTCAAATCAATTACAAAAAGCAATGGAACATCTGATCCTTCTCTTGAAATTAACTAGTGAAAGTAGGTCAGCACACCTTCAAGTGACACAATGAATTATTATGTTCTCAATGACTCAGGAAAGAAAGCACTAGTGATTGATGGGAGGTGATATTTAAATGAGAATTGAACATTTCTGGTTTAAACATGTAGCAATAATCAGAAAAGTACCAGAAATTTAAATATATTAAAATAATTTCTTTTTTCATTATAACCAAGGAAAGGTTTTCTTCTCACTACTTTCTACATCCACAACTATAATTCTGGGAAGGTGCTCATATATTGAGGTTATGCAGTACTATTTAAAAGTAAAACTGTAAGTAGAGCAGATTTCTCAATTTTATTTTTATTAATATGTAGAGAAAATATACAAAATGTTCCATTCATATATTGCTGCTGTGGCAGTTCAACTAAATAAAATTAGAAAGATGTGGTTGAAGATAACTCCTTTAATGACAATAATTGAAATTGCCAGAACGAAAATTAATAGTATTTAGATAGCGATTGTATTCTGCAATTATAAAAAGTAAAACAGAGGTGCAACTGCCTCCTTCCAAAAGAAAAAAAAAAAGCCCCAATATTTCTTATTTGACTGACATTTTAGATAGTTATTGTGTTTTTATATGTGCCTTGGTAGTCTTTTTCTTTTCATTAGGTGATCAAGCACTTAGACTTACTCATAATCGTAAGTTTTATTTTAGAGCTTAATTTTACATATCTTTGTAAGTAATATAAATTGTATATATGCTTTCATTACAAATAGCTATAAGATTAAAAGTTGGAGTCAAATATCAAATTAAGAATAATTTTGTATGACTCCACATAAAATACAAATTCTTATAACACTTTTGTCTGCATAAAAATATATTCTTACAACTGCAATATGGTAGTTAAGCATGTGGGCTCAGGAAGTCAGATCTTGCCCCCAACCTTACTTTTGAATTGTGTGGTCTTTGTTAAATTACTTATTGTTTACAAACGTCAGTTTCATCATATGTAAAATGGTATAGGTGATAACCATTGTCTCAGAGATTTTTGTGAAGATGACATTAGAAACTATATGTAAAATGGTTAGCTAGAGTCTGGAATGTGGTCAACAGTGTTAACTAAGTGATGGCCAAAGAGTCAATAAATATTCCTTTAGTTATGTTAAATACTTAAATGTTCCTATTCAATTAATTATGAAGTCTTCAAGGTGGTGATACAATGTATTTTATTTAATAATGCATGGAGTTTAGTTTTCTTTTACAATGTTTATAAAGTCATTAATAAGCCTATCATACTATTTTATGAATTTTTATATGGTAATCAATATGATATTATGACTTTGCTTAAATTATGGAGTGGCCATGAATTACTATAGCCATTTGACACGGTCTCTAGTATAAATTATTATCTTTGTAAGACATAAACTGTCCAGAAAACACATACAAGTACCAAATTTCACATTTTCATGCCCATGGGCTTAATGAGTTTTTTATCTTACTAGCAGAAACTCTTCAATAACACACCACATAAGTGAGGCATAGAAAATACTATCTAAATGTGCTCAGAGGTGTATCACTCTCACTTGATAGAGCGGACATGTTTACCATCTTCGGTTTCTGGGGTTTCTTTTATTTTGGCACTAATATTATAAATAGTATTATATCTAGTACTATATATAGTATTCTCTGGGTAGGAGCAAAATGCTTGGATGAGAATAGACCCTCTTACCAGCATCTTTTCCTTCCTGTCTGTAAAAAGACCCAAGAAACCCTCAATTCAACCTCGCTTTGTGCTGAGCCTACTCCCTGCCTATAAGAGCTGCAAGCTGCTGGAGGGTGTCATAAAGGGCCCTATGGAGTGTTTTTCTCTTCAGAGATCTTAAAGGAAAATGTAGCTCTTATCTTTATAGTCTTACTGGATTAAAGGTCAAAATGGAGAAAAAAGCTCTTTAAACTCTCATGTGAAGATTCAAGAAGAAAAAGAAGTAAGGAGTGGAACAGAATCTTCCCCAGAAACGTGAAGTAACCTTGTGTACTTTCAGGTAGGTACTAACTTAAAATGTCTGTCTGGAGTAGAAGTAATTATGATGACTGTTTAAATATGGAAGGAAGAAGAGAGAAATTGAAATACTTTTTACCTTTTCCCAAAGGAAAGGAATTCTTATTTACAGACTTTTAAAGACCCAGTAATCTATTTGGGAAATGTAGACATAAACATGTAGAATTCCATAATAATGAGATATTAAATAATATTTAACGATAATAGTAGCAGAGCTATGATTGGTAATGCATAGCTAAATACAGATGTAGTCAACAGTCACACCACAATACAGGCAATTTTACCTTTCTAAGTTAAGCCAGAAGGTTCCATTGGGAAGATATGGAATTTAGGGGATACCATCAATGGTTGACCCTTGATGGCTGCAAGCAGAATTGAGGTTAAGCTTATATCTCTGTTAAAATGGATAGAAGAGTTTCAGGCACCAGTAAATAAAAATCTCTTTTGCATAAAAGCAAAATTACAGGTGAGATGGAGCAGAATGTGAAAAGCAGTGAGCCAATTCAACACATTCTCTGGTCAAAAATGATCTAATGTTCAAAGAGAAAACAGTAAAGGAGAACAAAGCTTTTGTGCTTCAGGATTGCACAAGACTGTACATAAGTAGCTGGCATACACATAGAAGTAGAGACATGCTGTCAAGGACACTTTCATTCTGTGTGAATTTTTTGCGCTGGTGTGGGCAGAGGAAGTTAAACACATATATTTTTGTAGCGTTTAAAAACTAATATCTGCAGGCAGTATGGAATAATGGTAGGTCAGAGAAAAAAATTAATAAAAACTGAATAATCAAAGATGAAAGGAACTGTAAAGGCCTTGGTTAAGAGACGGATCTATCAGTTTCTTGGTAAGAAGGAGAGTCAGAGATATTCTACGTATTATTCATAGTTTATCATATTTAGGATTTGGCTTAAGTGAACTATAAACCCTTACTATTCCATTCTGTTTATTCCATCTTACAGTCTATTCCATCGTGTATGCTGTGCTGAGCTATTCTTAATTTAGCAGGTGATCTTTATAAAGTCACAAGTTAAAAAATACTACTCGGTCATTTAGTATCTAGAATGGTCTATGGGGCGCCTGGGTGGCTTAGTCAGTTAAGCGTCCGACTTTCGCTTAGGTCATGATCTCGCAGTTCGTGGGTTCGAGCCGCGTCGGGCTCTGTGCTGACTGCCGGCTCAGAGCCTGGAGCCTGTTTCAGTCTGTGACTCCCTCTCTCTCTGACCCTCCCCTGCTCACGCTGTCTCTCTCTCTCTTTCCTAGAAATAAATAAAAACATAAAAAAAAAAGAACATTAGAATGGTCTAAACAGTGAATATATTTCAGGACAGTATCTTGGTGAAACACGTTTTGTCATAGAGGCGGCTAGGCAAATCCATACTTCCCTGCCACTGGCAGAAATACTGAGTAGAAGAAACCACCCAATATGCACACATAGAGAAAACTAAGCTAATAACTAGGCAATATCAAGACCCGAGTTTACTTGTATTAGTTTCCATTGAGGCATCACACATCTACTGGCTTAAAACAGCGTATACTGCTCCTACAGTTTCTCTAAGTCAAGAGTCCATGGATGGTTTGAGTCACCTCTCCTCTCAGGGTTTAATTAGGCTAAACTCAAGCTGTCAGTCAAGACTGTAGTTCTCATTTGAGGATTGGGGTCCTTTTCCAAACCTACTGTTATTAATAGAATTCAGCTCTTAGCAAGTGTAGGATAAAGGCCCTCAGGCCTTGGAGGCTGCCCATAGTTTCTTGCCATGTGATCTCTACAACATGGCAGTTTGGATGTTCAAGGCCAACAGGTAAGCTCCTTTGATGCCTGGAATTTTTCACTCAGGCAAGTCCTAGACTATTTGAAAGGGCTTATATTATTAGGTCAGGTTCACCCAGGAAAATCTCTTTGATGAACTTAAGGCAACTGGATTAGAGACCTTAATTACATCTGTAAAATCCCTCCACCTTTACCATTGTCACATAAACTAATCATGGGAGTGAAATTCTTTCAGAGTCACAAGTCCTACCCATACTTAAGAGCAAGAATCTTGGGGTTATTCCTAGAATTTTGCTACCACATTACAATATTATATACTATTGATGTACAGCAGAATTACAGACAGTTTTGGTAACATCTTGTAATTCTTTTCCTTCATCTCTATAGAAGTTACAGTGATAGTTCTGTTTCATTAAGTGGTAAGGATTAAATGAGGTAAGAATTATAAAGAGCTTGCAATAGTACTTGAACATAAAGTTACATAAATATTTCTTAAAAAACAGGTTGAGTACTAATAAGTATTTGTTAAAATAAAGTATTTAAAATAGTTACTGGCATATATTGACTACTCAAGAATGTTAGTTGCTGTTATTTAAAAATATACACATTATTATTAAAACATAATGTTTAGCCATAAACAGTGGTTTTTGGTTTATATCCTAAGTAGTCATATGAAAGATAAACATATAGTGTCCATTTATCTTCATATTAATACCATGATTTACGCAAATTAGGTGTTTGAAATTAGTACCATGTATATTCTAAATTGCATACCATCTCAATAATCACATGATAATTAGAAATAGTGTGTTTGAAGAACTGATTAATTTCAGGTAATGATTTTCCAGTACACAGGAGACATGGGCAGTTTTTAGTATAATTAGACTTTGAATGCCAAGGTCATGATCAATAAGAGTTAAAAGACCATTTGCAAAAGCTTTACTTATGGAATTTATACAGACAACCAGATTTTTCTTTAAAAAACGTCAAACCTCATTTTTAAAAATATCTGACGGGATTATTTGTTAATATATTCATTGTTTTAACTTCAATCAGTATTTTATAAGAAAAGAGGATACCAATAATTTTTTAAGCAAAATAAATTATTTTTAATTTGACAAGTGTCAATTTAATTAATAATGAACAAAATGACATTCTAAATTTGCTTCAGATGGCAGTTCAATAACATCTATTGATTTTATATTATTGGATTGAATATTGTCATCATTATTTCTACATGACATGCTTTAGACAGATTTGAATTATGTCACATCACAGAAAATTTTCTTTTCCTTTGTGAAATATATGCATAAATATATAACATTAAATGTTGCCAAATTTCATATTGCTATGGCCAGAATCTCTAAGTATATATTATATTATATTACATATGTATATGTATATACAAAACATTTCTCTAACACAGACTATAGCTATTAAATTAATTCTTTTTCATTCATTCAGCCTTTGTGGATTACCTTCCACAAAACACTCTGCAGAGCATAATAAAGCTGTTATATGTGATGAATAAGATTAAAAGGGCTTGGGAGTATGACATCCAGTGCCGTATTAAATATTATGCTAAAAAGTATGGACATTGTTTTTTAGGGAGTAGAAAGTTTTGACATATCCAGATAACCATCAAATACCTTGGAATCATTATCATTTTGATTTCTTTCTTTCCCTTGCATGATACAACTCTGACTCTATTGGCTCTACCTTGATGGTATATCCAGAATCTGATTTATTTACCATCATAACTGTGACAACCTAAGTACAGGCCACCTCGTACCTGGATTGAATGTCTCCTAATCAGTTTATCACCTCTACCTTTGCCCAATTCTTGTCTATTCTCCTCACAGAAGCTAACAGGATAACTCAAAAAAAAAAAAAAACCAAATCAGGACATTCCTTTTCCTAATAACCTCTAATAGTTTCCCACTCCACCTCAGGGTGAAAAAGAAAAAGCCTTGACAATAATCTACAAGGTTCTTCTGATCAGGCTACTCACTCACCATCACTGAGTTCATCTGCCACATGTGTTTGTGCATCCCTTTTTTCTTCTTTGGCTATGTGGAGCTCCGTGTGTCCTTAAACATGGTAAGCATTCTATCATCTCAGGGCTGTAATTCATTTGCTCTTCTGTTTGGTGTAATTCCTTCCTGTAGGTCTATTAAATGACACTCTATTAGAGAGTACTTCTCTGGACACATTCTATGAAATAGGATCTCTTGAGTCGAACCCTCTCTCTTCTTTATCATGAACTGACATAATATGTTTACCTGTTTATTTTTTGTCTCCTTCACTCCCCCGAACCATTATGCACAAAGAGTAGACATTGTGTTTCATTCCTTGATATACCTCAGCCCAAAGAATAGTGTCCAGGTACGTAGAAGGTGATCAATTTTTGTTTAATTTTATTACAACTCTAAAAAATTGTGCGACAGTAATATTCAAATTCTATTACATTTGATCATTTTTCCATTTGAGCATAGATTGCTTTGTTAATGCTTTTTCACAGGTTCTGATAGTGCTTTTGTTTGTTTTTGCTGTTTTACATTTGTGTATATATGTGTCATGATCATTTTAATTGAATATAACCTCTGGAAGAAAACATCTGGATTAAGGTAAAATTTTAATCTAAAGCATAAAAAAAGTTAAAAGTAAATTAGGTTTTTTTGTTGTTTGGACTTCCTATTTTTGAAATTGTTTTCTTCACTTTGTTTCTTCTTTTCAGTACCATTTCTTTTCATTCCTTATATTGAGCCACTAACTGAAAATGCATATATTCTTTGAAATTTGGGAAGTGAAGAAATTTTTACATTTCATCACTACTTCTAAAAGGATGGAGGCGGCAAACATTAGACAGACAAAAGAAAACAAAGGCAAAATGAAAACAAAACAATAACAAAATAAAACCAAAACCCTACATCACAATGAAATTTAGAAAACGTCATAACTAGAAGCTGACATTAGAAAGGGATCTGTGGAGTTTGGGCTTGGATGCAATAGAAGGCTATAGCCTGAGTTGTGTCTTCTTAGAACTCCTGCAGATTATTATTTCTCAAAACTTGGAAGACTTTTTCAAGGATCACTTAACAGAAGATAGTTTCTAGGGTCTGGTATTTCAGGAGAAACAGCAAATATCCCTGCAAAGAACCAGTTTAACTTTGAAGAAAGGAAGAAAGTTGAAGATACTGAAGGAAACAGGCTAACATGATATTGTTTCTCTCCTCAACCTACTTTTGTGTCTAAAAATAAGGAAATAGGAAGGCAATAATCTATGGCAAGATGGATAGCCTTTTCCATTGCAAACTCTTATATAAGAGAATGGAGGGGAGATACACCTGCCCAGGTAAAGGAAATTGCATGCCTAGTCAAAGTTTGATTAAAAAAAAAAAAAAAGAAAAAAGCTAAATTGGCTAGAAGCTACAAGCTGCCCATCTCAGAACTCTTCATCAAGAAATAAATATATCTAATTGTGTTGGTTTTCCATTGCTGTCATGATAAATGACCATATACTTAGCAGTCAAATACCATGAATACATTCTCATGATATCTATAGATTAGAAATCTGGACAGACTTGGGTAGGTTTTCTGCATAGGGTCTCACAAGATTGAAATCAAAATGTGGCAAGCCTATATTCTTTAACGAATATAATTAGAGATATCTACTTCCAAGCTCTTTCAGGTTATTGGCTGAATTCAGTTTTTGCAATTCTAGGACTGAGACTCCATTTCCTTGCTGTCTGTCAGCCACAGGCTGGTCTTTGCTTCTGAATTCTTCCACATGCTTTCCATGTGCCTCAGTGAAGCAATGCAGGTGAAAGTCCTCTCACAGTTAAGAGCTCTCTGACTCCTGCTGCATCTCTCTTACTCCAGCTGAAATTTGTTCTCTGCTTTTAAGGACTCATACACTTATATTAAGTCCATCTGCAAAACCCATAATAACATCCCAATTTTAAGATTGGTAGCCTTACATATGCAAAATTCTTTTTGCCAGGAAATGTATATATACATGTTCCAGATACCTGGGAATGGCCTTCTATGGGGGACCATTCTGTTCATTACACTAAAGATTATTAACATAATAACACACCTATTATAAAATATGAAATCAAAGAAGAAAAGGAATACAAGCTTAAAGGAAGATAAATTAAACACAAGAAGAATACACAAGGACATTGGTGAACAGTTCTTAAAAATAAAAGTTCTTCATAGCCTCAAAGAAATGATAGAGAATTATTTCCCTTAAAAAAGGAAAAGACAAAGAGGATACATAAATTGAAGGATGATGTCATAAAATAATAAGTTGAAAATGGGCTTGACAGAGCTTAGCAAATAAGGAAAAATTAAAGCATTACAGATGAAAATTATATATAAAATGAAAAAAAGCACACATATGACTGCAAACATCACTGAAAACAAAGGAAGCAGCAGAAAGAGACCTAAGATAATTATTCAAAACAAATGAAACAAATAGAAAATTTATTCATAATTTTAAAAAGTATAATGTATACAAAAGAGAAAAGTTAAGTATAGATAAACATAGTAATTCGTTGTTTGGGAGATTGGGGACAGAAAGTAGCTAAAAATATTTTTAAAATATAGTAGAAGAAAGGATCTTCAAATGGACCATGACAAATCAACATCCAGAAAAGACTGCAAATATTATAAACCTTGATGGGGTAAGTGAGTTGGGATGAAGGAAAAGGTGGATTGAGGGCTACTAGGTTGTCCAGTAATTGTGTCAATTTCTTCATCCCATCTTTCATAGCTGGTGCTCAGTAAGAACTAACATTAAAACATAGTGCTTTAAAAGTAATGATTAATGTTTTTCATAATTAAATAATATTCAACTTATAGGAAATAAGATGTTTGAAAGTCATCCTTATAGTGGTTAACAGGGACAACAACTCATTTGCATCTCAACAAGAACTTTAGCATCAGTTAAATTTATTTTTCTTCAGTTAAATTCTGATAAAATGTAATTTTAAAATTTCATTTGCATGAAGGTATCTATTACACAGTGACATCCGTCAAAGAAACTGTGCCAAAGGAGCAGAAATGACACAAGGTGAATCAATAACATCGGTCATCAGAATAAAACATAAATCAGGAAGGGGCACCTGGGTGGCTCAGTTGGTTAAGCATTTGACTCATGATTTTGACTTAGGTCATGATCTCACATTTTGGTCAGGACTTTGCCACTTGCAAGTCACTTCACCTAACACGCACATTCTCCTCTATAAAATGGAAGAGTTGAACAATGTTAGATAAAGTCCAACATTTTTTCTAGCACTAAAACTCCATGAGTTTTCATTTTATTCATATTGTCAACAAAGGCAGAGTCAACTCATTTCGTGGTGTAATATCCTAAGTCCTTAATCAATAACAATAGGAAAAATATACAGGGAGTCTCAAAGTAAGAAATCGAGTTTTGTTTGTTTGTTTATCATAAAAAAATGTGAGTTCCTGGGTAATTCATTTAACATTTTTGAGTCTCAGGTTCCATATTTATAAATGAAACTTTTATACTAGGTGATAACCAAATGTATCTGCTTAGCCTTTATTTATTATTGTTTACGTGTTGTCAACACAACCGGCACCTTCCAGGGTATTTCACATTTTACTTCTCCTCCTCAACACCCCACTTCCCTGTTTCCTATGTTGTGTTGTCATTGTCCCTGTAATGTTCTAGGAAGTACACAAAATCAGTAAGTATCAAATGTAGTCTGAGTATGCAAGAGTAGGTGGAAATGTTATTTGTAGATAGTAAAGGAAAACATTAAAAATTTTTTAAATGTTTTATTTTATTTTTGAGAGAGAGAGAGAGACAGAGAGAAAGACAGAATGCAAGCAAGAGAGGGGCAGAGAGAGAGGGAGACACAGAATTGGAAGCAGGCTCCAGGTTCCAAACAGTCAACACAGAGCCCAACGCGGGGCTCGAACCCACAGAACATGAGATCATGACCTCAGCCGAAGTTAGACGCCCAACCGACTGAGCCACCCAGGCGCCTCAACATGCCAAAAAAAATTTTTTTTAACATTTTTTATTATTGAGAAACACAGACAGACCATGAGCATGGGAGGGGCAGAGAGAGGGGGAGACACAGGGCATGCTCCAGGCTCTGAGATGTCAGCACAGAGCCCGATGCGGGGCTCGGACCCACGAGTGGTGGGATCATGACCTGAGCCGATGTCGGATGCTCGACTGACTGAGCCACTCAGGTGCCCCAAAACATATTTTTAAATACACAGCAAGAGAACATTAAGAGTTAAGGTTAAAAAAAAAAAAAGTATCAAATAATTCAGTTATTGTTTCCTGTGATTACAAGTTACTTGGTTTAAAGGATTCTTCCTGGATACTGTTTCAAAGAATCTAAAGTTTTCTTAATTTGGAAACCATAGGTATGCCTAACTATATGTTTGAGACTTTCTATGTAGGGCACATTGTATCATACCTCTCTATATTTCTTAAATCTGATCATTCTTTTCTTTTTAAATGTTTATTAATTTTTGAGAGAGAGAGAGAGAGAATGAGCAGGAGAGGGACGCAGAGAGGGAGACAGAATCCCAAGCAGTCCCCATGCTGTCAGTGCAGAGCCTGAGGCAGAACTCTGACTGAGATACTGAACTGAGCCCAAACCACCACAAAATCATGACCAGTGCTGAAGTCAAGCTTCAGATTCTTAACCGTCTGAGCCACCTAGGAGCTCCTAATCATTTTATTTTCCAATGAGCATTGTCAAAACTGGTTTCCATCCTCTAATTCACACGCTGATTTGTAGAGTTTATTTATTTATTTTTTTAAAACATATTTTGGTTGATGTCTTAAAATCAAAGTATTAAAATATATTTTATGCACAAATTTTATTCAAAGGTTGAGACCTAAAAGGTGGCTCATTTCCCAACATTTGCATTTTTAATTAATTTCTGGCACAGTGACATTTATTCCGTATATCTTGATTGTTTTACTATGTTGTCTATCCAACCCACGTTGGAGTCATTTGTAAAACAATTGAAATCACAATACATACTTAAAAAAATTGGACTACTTCAAATTTTATTAGCTCTTAAATATGGAGGTTATCAGGGTGTGAGCTCGTGCCTTAGGAGATAATTTAAAATTATTGGAACACTTCACATATTTTTAAAAACCACTTCAGTGAGGGAAATGATGGTGTTTGGAAAATGGCAATGAGGGTATAAAATTATCATAGAGCTTAAGTGCTTCAGTGTGAAAGTGATCAAGGTTCTTTGCTTGCACATCACAGAGCAATGGGAAATTACTGAAGTGCTTCAAGTGGTTCATGTTTCCAGAAGAGTTTTTAGTCTTTCCTCCTTAAAGTGCTTTTAATTTTTGAATGTCTGAATAACTCCAATCTGGGGTGTGTGTGTGTGTGTGTGTGTGTATACAAATATACGTACACATATACATGCATATACATATGGTTCTGATTATCAGTTTAGAAGTCAACACAAATATTGAACTTCTAAGCTACATCTAGGCAAATATTAAATGATTAGAGATCTTTGATTTCAAGTGGCCAAAATAAATTAATGAAGCCAGGTCTACATATGAAAATTACAGTGCAAAATTTGACTGATATTCAGAAAAATGAAGCTAAAGTGGAGAGATTTAGGGGTGGAAGAGAAGAGGTAATTTTCTTTTGTTTTGCCTCTAGATACTATGAATACAATTTCAATTTTTAAAAAAATTAGTCAGAATTCAAGTTTCTTGTAGATAACTGAAATAAGTATTAAGGAATATCAAAACGAAGACAGTTATTAGTAACTTTTTTGGGATCCAAAAACCATAAGAATTCCCATCTGTTTTTTATTTATTTTTTATTAAAGTTTTTTTTAATGTTTTATTTATTTCTGAGAGAAAGAGACAGTGTGAACAGGGGAGGGTCAGAGAGAGAGGGAGACACAGAATCTGAAACAGGCTCCAGGTTCTGAGCTAGCTGTCAGCACAGAGCCCGACCAGGGCTCAAACCCACAACCGTGAGATCATGACCTGAGCCGAAGTCGGACGCTTAACCGACTGAGCCACCCAGGCACCCCCCATCTGCTTTTTAAAGTTAATAATGAGAAACAGTGTAATTCTACAATTGTTAATGCAGAGTTTTAGAATGATCCCAACCACTTTTTTTGGCTTCAACTTCTGCTGGATTAGTAAATACTCCAACTACCTTGATTTTAAGGCCACCTATCTAGTGCTTTAGCATACATAATCTGATAGATAGCCAATCAACTCAGATTTATTGAGCACCTGCAGTGTGCTAAGTACTATACTAGGTACTGCAGATATTATAAAATATAGACAGAACAGTTGTCCTCAGAGGCTTTCAGAGTTAGAAGACGTTAGAGGTTTTACAGGGCAACCTCCCTTTACAGATAAGAAAACTGAAATCCAGAGAAATACTGTGTCTGGCTCATTGTAACAGTCTTAGTGTGAGAGGCTGAACAAAAGCTGGCCTTTAGTGGTGATACCTTTTCCTCAGACTAACACTACTGAAATCCATTTCAATTTGTTTTTTCTGGCATTAGTAAATTTTTGAAGTCTGTGAGGTGATAAGGTCAAAAGATTGAAAACGCAGAAGCACAATCCTGGTAATTACTAAGGATAATTTGACTGCAATTCTCATCCAAGAGCATTATCAATAAATAATATAAACAAGGTTTATCATAAGTGATTTAGAGCCATTGTCTGAATATTCATATTCAGATAATATAGATTTAGATTGGAAATCTAATAAACTAACAATCTAAAAGCAAGGAGAGGTATGAATGTATATTATTACAATAAGAATAAAATTTTGCAAAACAACCCTCAAAATTTATATTCAAGAACAATGTTATGAAAATCATAGCAAATAAGTGGGAAAAAGGTTTGTGATGTTCTCCTAAATAACTTTGGTTAGAATATTATGTATTTTTCAATCAATAGTTGTTTACTAGAATGAAAATAGCAATATAAAGAAATATATCATAGATGTAATTATATAGTCATTACAATTACTGTAGATAGATAGATAGATAGATAGATAGATAGATAGATAAATGATAGATGATAGATAGATAGATAGACAGATAGATAGATAGGTATACATAGTATTATTTTGTATATCTGTATTCAAAACTACACAAAGTAATGTTAGGTACTCTAATTTTTAATAAGATAATTCTATTTAAGCTCTGACATTTTCACGTAAAATTTACTTTTATGAATTAGTCTCATCTTGTGAGAATGAATTAAGAACCAAATGTCAAAATGTTATGAGTAGGGAAAACTTTAAAGTAAAGCACAACAGTCAAGATAAAATTTATTTGATCAAGACATAATAAAGAGAAGAAATAAAAGAGGGAAGATTCAGAGAAAAAAAAGTTTTTTCCTCCACATTTCAAACATTTGGATTCCAAGGCAATAGTACAAAAAAAGGAGCCAAGAATCATTTGGCTAAATATTTAAAATTTAACACACTTTTGAGACACTTGGATGACTCAGTCGATTGCGTATCCAACTCTTGATTTCAGCTCAGATCATGATTCCAAGGTTGTGGGATTAACCCCTGTGTGAAGCTCCATGCTGGATGTGGAGTCTGCTTGAGATTCTCTCTCTCTCTTTCTCTGTTCCTCTCCCCAGCTCATGTGTACTCTCTCTCTTTCTCTCTAAAGTAAAAAAAAAGTTAACAAACTTTCAGGTAATGAAATTTTATAAAAACACAATAAAAAAGTTAACGTAAGCCCATGGTTTTTAATAATACAAAATGATAAAAAACATTACACATAATTTTAATTACTGATTTCCTTTATGTGATAATTACTTAATAAGTGATTTTCCCCAGAAAGTCTCTTGAACTGTTTCATTCTATTTTGGAAGACTATTTTCCTGACATAATGACTTTTCCAGTCTCAGTTTCACTAAATAGTCTACAAATGATATTTTAGTATTATAGAGTATAATGACATATGCATTCACATGAGGAAAAAAGAAATTCATTATTATGTTGGATAGATAGCATGGTACAAAAGTGTACCCAAACAAGGCAAGATAAGGAATAAGCCAGGAAAACACCTTAGGACAAAATAAAACCTAAACACCAAAGGAAGCACTTCAGACACATAGGAATATTCCCCGCACACAATGTTCTGGTTCACAGAAGAAGTCCTCATAATTCCTGCTGCTTCACATACATAAACAAAGCAAAGCATTTTGAATTTATTCAAATCTAGCGTGCAATTCAAATTTGTTCTTTATGAGATACTCTCCCTCGAAACTACTGCATCAGATAGATTGGAGAGTATGACTTTGCCTGAAACTGTAAAGTTCAAACATCACTTCATGCTGAAGCCAACATACACATTAAACAGAAATGCTAAACTTGACAAACGTTTCCAACAGGTACACCAAACCTGCAAACTCAGGGTACAAAATTGTTTGTAGAATATTATCTCACTTATTTCAAACACACTCATAGAAAAAAAACTAGGAGTAATCTTATATGTAAGCATAGACAGGATTTTTACTTGTTTGGGATCATTTCTTTATCATTCTCTACATTCAAATAGTGCATACATGCTATCTTTAAATGTATTGAAGAGGGGCATCCGAGTGGCTCAGTTGGTTTTAGCTCAGGTCATGATCTCACGGTTTGTAAGTTTGAGCCCCACGGCAGGCTCTGTGCTGACAGCTTTGAGCTTGCTCCGGACTCTTTCTTTCCCTCTCTCTCTCTGCCCCTCGCCTGCCCACTCTCTCTCTCTCAAGATAAATGAACTTATTACATAAATAAATAAATAAATAAATAAATAAATAAATAAATGTTGAACAGGTAAAAAGCCACATAGCAACCCACAGAAATGATTTATGTTGACACAAAACAACTAATTAAAATTCTTTTTTGTATGAATGATCAAATGGCTTCAATTACACCTGATAATGTTAAGACCCAGCTTACTTCCTAATCCCAAATATAAACCCATGGGAAGTTTTGTCAAGACTGTTTCTGTAATCTAGATTTTCTGCACCTACTTCACTCCATGTGTGTACCAACTAATAAAATGTGGTTGTGGTAAGCTTGAGAACAGTTCATTTCCAGGTGTAATGTTCCAGAGATAAAATGTAGAAAATGTGGTCCCTGTTTGGACTTCATGGTTTTAGAAAGGAGAAAGGTATAAATATTAAAATATATGTTCTTTCTGTGTGTGTGTGTGTGTGTGTGTGTGTGTGTGTGTAGTGTAGTGTATATTTGTAGAGAGTTGATATATAGAAACTAGATATACATGAGAGTATATGCATTCAATAATATGTATGCATATATGTATACGTGTGTGTATTCTATGCACATTTACTTCTTTTTTTTTTTTTTTTTTTTTACAAATAGTTTATTGTCAAATTAGTTTCCACATAACACCCAGTGCTCATCCCCACAAGTGCCTCCTCCATGCCCACCCCCTCCTCCCCCCCACATCCACCAGTCCTCAGTTTTTGTCAGCATTCAAGAGTCTCTCATGGTTTGCCTCTCTCCCTTTCCCCCACCATTTCCCCCTTCTTCTCCCCCTTGTTCCTCTGTTAAGTTCCTCCTAATCCTCCTATACGTGCAAACATATGATATTTGTCCTTCTCTGCCTGACTTATTTCGCTCAGCATAACACCCTCAAGGTCCATCCATGTTGCTACACATGGCCAGATTTCATTGTTTCTCATTGCCATGTAGTATTCCATGGTATAGATAAACCACATCTTCTTGATCCATTCATCTGTTGATGGACACTTAGGCTCTTTCCATGTTTTAGCTATTGTGGAGAGTGCTGCTATGAACATTGGGGTACATGTGCTCCTATGCATCAGCATTTCTGTATCCCTTGGGTAAATTCCTAGCAGTGCTATTGCTGGGTCCTAGGGGAGTTCTATTGTTAGTTTCCTGAGGAACCTCCACACTGTTTTCCAGAGGGGCTGCACCAGTTTACATTCCCACCAACAGTGTAGGAGGGTGCCCGTTTCTCCACATCCTCGCCAGCATCTAGAGTTCTCTGATTGGTTCATTTTAGCCACTCTGACTGGCGTGAGGTGGTATCTCAGTGTGGTTTTGATTTGTATTTCCCTGATGAGAAGCGATGCTGAGCATCGTTTCATGTATGCACATTTACTTCTTAAAGAATAAAAGCACTGAAAATATATTTGTATTTGACAGAACTAATCAGGTAATTCAATGCAGTATGATTTTAATATGGGTTCCTGAATGCTGCAAAATAGAGCTAGAATTTGAATTTGAATCTTCTGTATGCCCCTGATAGAAGTGAATCTAGTGACATCACCCACAAATTCCTAACAGTAAAAGTGTGATTGGATTTGAGCTTCAGAGGTGACATTTACGAGTCTTTGACAGTAAACAATTTAGTTCACTTAGCTGAGGCTTACTTTTCTCATCTGTATGCTAAAGATTTATTTCAAGGAATAAATAAGATAATTAAATAAGATTAAATTAATTAATCAATTGGCACAGTCTCTGACATATTAACATAGTAAGTGCTCAGTTATAAACCTGTGTGCATAAACATATATATGAAAAATATTGAGGTGCAGTTAAGTAAAATGGCTTATAGTCACAAAGCTAAAAACTGATAAAGACTGTGAATCCAAAGCTCATGTCATTTCCACTCCTAATTTTAACTGTTTTTTTTTAAAGTGTTTTTATTTATTTTGAGAGAGAGAGATAAGATGAGCAGGGGAGGTGTGAGATAGAGGAAAAGAGAATCCCAAGCAGGTTCCCCACTGTCAGCATACAGCCTGACACAGGGCCTGATCCCACAAACTGGGAAATCAACTAAGTCAAAATCAAGAGAAGGACACTTAACCGATTGAGGCAGCCAGGCTCTCCAGAACTCACAAAATTTTAAAACTAGAGTCATTATGTCTTTTCCTGGATTCCATGAGATATTAAACACTACTGTTTACCTACTATGGGTCAGCTATTATTCTAAGTATTTTATATAGGATTTATTAATTATTTGTAACCAAGATTTGATCTTGAATTTGAAGTTCATGTCATAAATATTATCTTTTTATTACTATTGTTAAAAATTTTTAATGATTCTGGTGTACAAATAATAGAGTCAGGCAAATTACTTTTCTATGCAGACTCTGAAATGAAAATGTGTGGGACTTTCCAACACTCATTCAAATGAAAATATGTATAATATCCTTATCAAATATCTTGAAAGCTATTTTGTACTTTACACTGCCTATGGCTAAATTCTAGTCATCACAGATGGCCAAATGAAAAGAAATACTATTACTTTAGTTTGCAGTAACATGGCTGTCAATTAAGAATGTCTGCAAGGCAATCACTCAATACCATTAATCGAGTACCCACTTTACACAAAATACTATACATTTCTAGAAGTCATGAAATTACCAGTGGAGCCAAAGAGTCAGACTCTGATAAAGGTGTTATTTGATATTTGCATTGTTTGCTATTGTTTGGCAAAGTTAGTTTACTGTTATTTTAAGTCTAATATTTTTAAACCAATTATATGCCTACAAAATTATCTATGTAACAAGTCAGAATAACTTCACTAAGATATCCATACCAAGGGAAAAATACAATAGTCATACCTTTACTACTGTAGTCTACCATCTATCTCCTGCTGGAAGCACATCCTAAAGAAAAATGCAATCATGTCATTCCTCTGCTTTAAGCCATTCAAGGGATCTATAATCTATAGCATTGTTTCTAAAGAAAGCGGTTCAAGAGACAGTTTCTGTATCACAATCCCCAGAGATGTAGGTTAAAAACTAATTCCACACTACTATAGAAGCAAAATTCCCAGGGTTGCTACCTAGAATCCATATTTTTAAAAAGCACCTCATACGATTGTTTTGCACAGGAAAATGTCCTTGTCCCTGGATGCACAGGACCATGCCGGTGATACCTGGCATGATTTACAGAAATCCTGATAATGAGGTCCTTATTTGCCTTTTTCAACCTAATTTCCCAATGCATTCTTTGCTGGTTATTAAGGGATTGTCCCTTAGTTCCAAATCCACTTTTTTTTGACCTGTTTCACGATACTGGCATTGGACCCTGTAAACATTTCTCATGGGTCAACCGTGCTTTTGAGGCATTATAAATAGAGGGTGTTGGAGGGGTATTGCAAAGTCATTATCAAGGGGAGTCTCTTTATAGTTCTGAGTCCTTTTTTCCAGGCTGCTTCCTGACTTCTATGGCAAGGTTACCAGAGATATGGCCCATAGTGTTTCCATTCCGGCACGTTTTGCCTCAGTCCAGGAGGTGGCTTCCTGCTTTCCTACTGCTTGGTGGCACTCTAGTGACCTTCTCTGTCATCTACTGGGCAGCAGTCACACCCTCCCCTGAGGTAAGAATCCCACCGTTGGGGATGCCATTTTCCAAATTTGTTCTTTCCTTAGACTAAGAGAGTAGCTACTCTTTACATTTGTTGTCCCTACATTCTTCGGAATTCTCTTTTGTCTGTTTAGCAAACTTCATGTTTTTGTATAACCTTCTTTCCGGATGCTCTCTGGCCCATTTTGTTTTATAGTTTCATTGAGAATCAGGTCAAAAGTCACCTTTTGAAGATTTCTTTTCTTAGTATCATCGGCAGCATTGATCTCCCAAAATCAAAATTGTTTACTTAATTCTCTGCCACTCTCCTCAGTCTTTGAAACTCAAAGACCGATATTCTATCATTTAGGTGTCTATCTCACAGAAGACATATTCTCCTCCTCTCCCTTCTCTCTTCTCCCTCTCCTTCCCCCTCTTCTTCCTTCTTCTTTTGAATCTTTAAACGGGGAAGTTTTGAGGGTATATAATTTGGGGGCAGTGTTGAATAGACATCCTTAGGGATGAATGAGTTTTTGTCTTGTCTAAATCCATATGGCAATGTGTTTTGTAGACAAGGAATCTAGCACACTAGAGTGATTTCTGTAACACTGAACTGTTACAGCTGTTAGGAATTGGACCAATGCCAGAATACATTTCTCATTGACCATCGACAATTAAACACCCATCAACTGATAATGACAACTCCTAGTCACTTGTGACACTGACTAGACAGCAAGGTTATGATCTAGATGGGTAAGGAATTTGATCTCATTACTCATCCTTGGAATCATGCACTGCCTCAAAATGTTGAAGGATTAGAGCCCTCAATGAAAAGAAAGCTACAAAATATAGCGTTATTTATGAGAAGTGTATGCATTTTATTGTAAAGAATATAAATGTGCTATTTGATTTATGTATGTGTACTTTTGGTGAGTATTAAATATTTTCTCAGTTATTCTAGTTTTCAAAAGTTGCAAAACTGTTGCATGATGTACAGACAGAAACTTGGCGTCCAAAAGGAGCACATTTTTCACATAGTTGCTCTTCAACAGTTGATTTTAAAATGTTAATAATAAATTTATTTAACATTTAACTTTTATCCCATTCACAAAATGAGCATAATGGCAAGGATTATTTTCAGAACACAACCATTAGGAAATCTGTCCTGCATATGGAATAAGTTCAAGTTTGGCTTCTGAAGCAAGTAAAATGCAATTGATTTCAATGCATTTTTGTCACTCCTCCAGCACTAATGATATGTAGCAACCACATCATTTTTGACTTAGAATATATGACTTATCAAAGAATTTCTGAACCTTTCATTTTTCACTCTTCTTTCTTATTCAAGAGCTTATTCAAGATCTCAACTATGAAAAGTAATCTGCAAATCAATGGAAGTGCATTTGTCCTAATATATCATAAACTGCTGGCAAGAACATGGTGTCATGATGTAGACATATATTTGGGATAGAATACCTATTTAACTTATCTCTAAATCATGAGTATTTCATATGGCAGAAAAAAAACAGGTTTAAATAACCAAAGGGTATAAATTTCTGAAAATTTTCTCTTTTCATAGCATTTATCTTTTAACTTTGTGACATACATACTTATGTAAAATGCCATTTTAATACTGTACCCAGTTGTTGTGCATCTCAGGAAACTTGGTATTATATGCAGGAAAAATAACTGTTTTTCCCCTTAAATATATATCATTGAATCCTTGGGAATTGAGCTTTACCCTCGAGGCCAAAATGACCACTTTTGTTTTCAATTATTTCATTTGGATTAAGTTATAAGTGTTCTTTTCCCCCTGCTACATATTGCAACTAAATTATATTATTTGCAAATGAACAAATGAAAATAACTCTACATCCATTTTAACTGGTATAATGCAGAGAGAGCTATGGAGCAGACATTACTCAGTGTTTAAACAACTTTGTTAATCTACTAGATTTTTGTAAAAAATGTTCAAGAGTACTCCGTATTATAAGAAAGATCAAAAATATACATATTCCACAAACATTTATTATGTGCCTATTAACACCATAGATCACATACCTTTTATATCATTCAGTTTGCTCCTCAAAACTGTGTTTTATAAAATATTTTATATTTTATTAAATATTTTATTAAATATAAAATATTTTATATTTTATTAAATATTTTATTAAATATAAAATATTTTATATTTACAAAATATAACTCTATAATAAGATTACAAAATTAGATTCAGAAAGGCAAGAAACCATTAATTCTAATTAGTAAGATTCCAAAATAACTTCTGAGGTCAGAAAAAAAGTGCATGCCATATGAAATACTAAACATCAGTTGCGAGGCACCTGGGTGGCTCAGCTGGTTAAGCGTCCGACTTCAGCTCAGGTCATGATCTCACAGGTTTGTGAGTTAAAGCCCTGTGGCGGGCTCTGTGCTGACAGCTAGCTCAGAGCCTGGAGCCTGTTTCAGATTCTGTATTTCACTCTCTCTCTGACCCTTCCCTGCTCATGCTGTCTCTCTCAGAAATAAATAAAACAGTAAAAAAAATAAGTAAATAAACAGCAGTTGCCATTGAATCTCTTGTTAAGGAAGAGGTTTAGTAATGTAATACAGAGTTAGGCAAAATCAAACATGAAAATCAAACATATACCATTGGAATAATGCCTGACTTGATATCTGGTACAAGTTACTTCTTCCGGTTTTTGCTGTGGGTGAAACGGAATTACTGTAATAAACTTAGTACTCCATACCTTCTTGCAGCACAGCATGGTGGTTAAAAGCTTGGAGTCAGACTGCCTGGGTTAGGTTACTAGCTCTGGAATTTATAAACTGTATAAACTTGAGCATGCTATTTACACATTTTGCTCCTCTGCTTTATTATTTGTTAAATGGAAATATAAGTATCACCTATCTTCCAGTTTTGTTGTGTGGGTTAAATAGTATCTCACAGATCTTCATTGACTTAAAATGGGGTTACAGGCCAAGAAACCATTAAATCAGTTCTTGAAAATATTGTAAGTCAGAAATGCTTTTAATGTATCTAACCTCCTGAACATCACGGCTTGGTCTAGCTTGCCTTAAATGTGGTCAGAACACTTACTTTAGCCTACAGTTGGGTAAAATATCGAATATCTAGTGTAATTTATTGAATCTTACTTTAGCCTACAGTTGGGTAAAATATCGAATATCTAGTGTAATTTATTGAATACTGTACTGACATTGAAAAACAGAATGATTGTTTGGGAACAGACTGGTTACAAGTATATCGGTTGTTGATCCTTGTGATTGCTGTCTGTCTGGCTGGCTGGGAGCTTCCCCTCACTACTGCTTCCCAGCATCATGGAAGAGAGTACCTTATGCATACTGCTAGCTCGGGAAAAGATCCAAATTCAAAATTCAAAGTGCTGAATTGTATTGCTTTCACACCGTAGGTCATAAACCATTGTTAGAGACCATTTCTACATGACATATATTCGTTACTGGCTCTTAAGCTTTAACTGTTTTTTTTTTAATGATTAAATATTATGATTAATAGTTTAGTCTTTATCAGATAGCTTAATTACAAACATGTGAATAGAATTGTCACAAGTTCCTTTTATGTGATTTTTTATTAGGTTCTTTTTAGTTTTCAAAAGAAGTTATACATTTTTTCTCATGGATTTTGCTTAGCACTCTGAAGGCACTTTGTCTACTCAACACTTCTCTGAATAGGTTTAGTTGATAAACGACTGGATGCTAATGATTCTGATTGTTTGCCAGCATTGTTTACTGCTGTAATACAGATCAACTTAATAGTGCAAAATTCACCAATTTTTTGAAAAAGATTCCTCTGTTTAGGTATTTGCAGCATGACTATAGTCATTCTAAAAGCACATTATAAAAATCCTTGGTAATTTCTATTATGTTCTACATATGTTACTTCGCAACGCACTGCAATTGATGCAACATTAAAACTGACTTTATTTTGCATTTTGCAAGGGTGAGGTGGTTGTAAACAAACAAAAATTAGGATTATATTATGATTTGACACATTTGTTTGACATGCCTCCGTATACTAGAACTTACTTTTCAAAATGTAGACCTAGGTTGTGAGAAATGTCAAATTACAGCACCTAACAGCTCTTATTTCTAGACATGTCATGGTCAGCCATCATTAAAGTTCCCTGATCTTGCCCACAACAATGTGGGAGTCGAAACATAGCGGTCTCCCTGCCAATCATTATTTAAGGTGCACTGTTACCTTTGGAGCAGTCACCATAGCAATAGAAGTGAACTCATTAAAAGAATTACAGCTCCCTAATACACTCGAAAAAATTATGGGCTCTAGTCAGTAAGAAACCCAAGTTGTCCACTTAGTTTCATCTGGTTCAAATGAAGGCACATAACATCTTCTGTAATTACCTTTCTCATTATAGAATGTCATAAGATTCAGCTTTTTATCCTATAAAATGATATTTTAAAACGTATTTCCAAAGCAAACTCTGTGTATGTTTTCATACCACAGAAGGAAAGATGTGGCAGAATTTCAGGGACAAATATGTGGGTAAACTTGATGTAAGAATTTTGTACATCAAAAAAATGACTCTGGAATTGTTTACCTACTAAAACACCTGAAGTTCTCATCTCCCCACTGCAGTGTTAGTATAGAAGTTGTATTATGCTTACTTTACATAAAATTTACATGGTTATATATTTTCTTTCCACTGGTCTCTTACTTTTTTTCTATTCCTTTCTTTTTCCCTTTTACTTTATCTGTAAATAGTCAAATATAATATTTATGAAATATTTCTATTTGTTGTTTTTCTTGAATACAATTTCTCCCTTGTTATTAACAAGAGCAAGTAGGATTCACTTCTCCATGGTAATGACAACCAAGATTTATAACATAAGGCATAGTTAATAAAATATTTTTCGATTAATCATGAGAATGATGATGATGATGATGACAGTGGTAGTAATGATGATGGCATTTAATACGGACACTTGACTCTTATTTTTCTTTCTACTGATTAGTTCTTATACATAGGCAATCTCACACCCTCCTGATATCCAATTGAGCATCTTCTGGTCTTGTTAACATCTACCTAAGTATAGCAATTCATTATTGTGAGTATCTGCATTGAAGATACTTTATAGTGTCTGTAATCCTTGTAACATCTTGTAAGCTAGGCATTTGTGATCCAACATTGATAAGAACTCAGAGAAGAAGGGTGACGTGCACATGGTCACCCAATGAAGATGTGACAGATCCACATTATGAACTCTGGTTTCTCTTTCAATTATGTGACACAGCATATGAAAATTGAGTCCTGTTTTCAGAGTAGAAAAAAAAAGTGGATGTAGTCTCGTTAGTGAATGGACAAACTTGGACAAGTTGCTTCACTTTTTTGAATCTGAATTTCCTCCTCTCTCTAAATATAACATTAATCTTGGCCTAATGCCCAGTAATTGATGCTACAAGATGCAATTTTCTTCATTAACGTTGTTTCCTTTCTCTGTCCCTCATTTTTACTTTTTTCCTTCCTACCATCTTCTTTCTCTGTCATGGAAGAGTAAAATAACTGTCCAAGTTCAATTTCTGGCTCCATTTTGTTACAACCTATGTGATGTTGGAGGCATTACCCTGCCATCTCACCCACTTTTTCTAGATCACAAACAAAAGATGCCCAGGCAGAGTATGTCTGTCTTATAGTTAGTATACCATAGGCACTCCATAAATGTTGACTCTCTCCTTTCATCTTTGCTTTTTAAAATATGAAGCCTATGCAAATGTCAGGTCTTCTTATTATTAGGAACTAAAAGGGTGTCATCAAATTTACATTTAATTTGATATCCAGAGAGACCCAGAAACAGGCATTTAAATGTGTTCTAACATTTCAAGTGCTGCTTGCCAACACGGTGCCATGGTTTTCTGCTGATTATTTAGAAAACAGCATGTCTCTGCTCTCTAGATGGGAAAAAAATTCTTCTTCTACTTGTAATTGACCCTTGTAGGTGTCTATTAGACACCGATGTCTCATGTATTATTTGAGCATTGGTCTTTTCCAAATACTCTTCCAATGCTGAGATTTTATTACTCTATGGCTGAAATTTGCTTCTTTCTCTCAGTATTAATTTCTTTTGTCTTAACTATGGAAATCTTAAGAAATGCTTCTCCTTGTTAAATTAGCTAATTTAATATTTCCTTAGTAGTCTCTCCTCGTAACTATTCCAGTCTCCTTCCATCACTCCACAGTGGCTCCCAAATCAAAACTTTAATTATTACTTACTCCTTGCCAACATTCCTTCAGCCTGCATTTTCCTTCTTTACTGGGCTATTTTCCTCACTGTCTATTTCCCCTTCTCCTTTGTCTCTCTTATTTTCTATTTCTGGTGTCCCTTGCCTTCAGTGTCTCTGATATCCATTTTTTTTTTAATTTTCTTTCTCGCCATTTCTTCCTGGCTGTGATATAATCTCCCCTCTTCAAAATCAAAAATGACTATTTTTCACAACATACAAAGTAGGTGGGTTAAAGGAGGTAGGTGGTATATCTGTAAAAAACATAAATGTTTATGTAACAAAATAGATGGCAAAAGAGGGATTTTGGCTTGGAAGTGATTCGTGTGGGTAGTTAGAATTTTCTGTGGCGGATATATTTGAAACATTCCGTTCCCAATGCTAACGAGTGGAGGTTTGAAGTGTGTCCAGTAAATGAAAGCATGTCTGAAGAGACCTTAGAGAAATCATACTTGCTAGGAGGTAGTGCAAAATTAATTCTGCATTTTTAGTGCGTTTCAGTTCCTCGTCAGGGATTCCATTGTTATGTCACTCCTGTCATAGTTGATGACTATGGCTTACTGATGTTATCTTTCTATGTTTCATTGTTAGTTGCATGGAATGTATATAGCTCTTCATGCTGCTGTCCGTTTGCTGGTGTTCCAGTTGCCTTTTAAGTCTTTATTTTTCCTGCTTGTTCGAGATGAATTTGTAATATTTTTCCAGAGGTGAGTTACAACTTGTGAAGTTCAAACACATGATGTTGACATCTCTTTTTGTTGAGTGTCAAATTTTTGTGGATATTTCTTTTAGATGTTTTTGAAAGCAAAATTTATGAATGTGTAAATAGGTAACTGAATCAAGATACTGCTTTAATAAATTTTCTGCTAAATTATTACAAAATATTTGTTTCATTTCTCAATATATATAAACATGTACTGCTGTGAAATAATTCTAATGCTTATATTTATATGAAATTGTAATAAAATTTCACATATATCATCTTTGAGATTCACATAAACTCTGCGAAGTAAGTAAAGCAGATACTGTCCTTGTTATTTATAGATGAGTTAAGGGCTTATAGAAGTTTTATGACATTCTCAAGTTTATATGGCTAGGAAGGGATCGAGACGAATACTTTGATGCACTATGTTTATTCATAATTCATTATTCTTTCCAGAAACTTAAAACCACTGATATAAATGTGCATAAAATGCTATATGTCTTAATGACTTTGAATAAAAATCATATTCTCTGTCATTGTTATCATAATAGCTATAATTTGTCAGCCACCATACTTATATTATTTCTCATTTTTACAACAGAACTGTGAGCCACGTCTAAATAGTCTCAAGTTATAAATGAGAAAGATGATGCCCAAGGATTTTAACAACATGTCCAAAGTTATTACTTCAGAAACTAGTCTTGCATTTTAATTTTTTGAGTGTTCATCATTTCTTCTGCTTTATACAATATAATTTCTAAATAAAATTTTTAGTCCCACTTTGTTTGACAGTTAGGAAATATATTTTATGACTTTCGTTTAATTAAAAGGAAAACCAGTGAAAAGGGAAGGGAAACCCAATGAGCTGTAATATCGCAGTAGCAGAACTTTCAGGTAATGTCTTCTCTGAACCTTTTTGTCTAATACTGATTTATTAATGACTTGGATACATGTACAGTGGTCAGCCTCTGAGTGACTGCTGGGGCCAGCTGCAGATTAAGACACAAAATGATTTGAATACCTTGCACAAACGTATGCATGTACCCAATCATATACTGCTGGAAATGGAATGCATTTCACTGACATCAACGGCATTTGTTTTCTACTGCTATGAAACAAATTGCCACAAAGTTCATAGTATGAAACAGTACAAGCTCTGCCCTGGATTTCCACCGTAGCCATCAGTGTGTCATCTAAGGTTGGTTTTCTTTCTGGACCTGAGGTTGTCTTGTAAGCTGGTGTGGTTCCTCCTTTCGGTGGCAGGCCTAGAGTCCCCCTTTTCATGCTGGTTGTCAACAGGATCCCTCTCAGTCCCTCAAAATAACCCACATTGCTTTGCCACTTGATTCTCTCAGACTTCCGTAGCATGGGAGCTCGTTTCTTTATCCCAGTAGGAGAATTTCTCACTCTAGTCTGCTCAAACAGAATTGTATACAATGTAACACAATTAAAGAGTGACTATCTCAGTACCTTTGCCTTATAATGTAACCTAATTGAGGTTTTTGCCATACTCTCTTAACTACAAACAAGTTACAATTCCACTCACACTCAAGGAGAGGAGTTTATGAAAGGACATGATTGATTGGGTGTCATCTTAGAATTTTAACATACCAACCCACAAAACAGAATTTTCTAAGAGGGGCGAACACGTCCCACCTTCTCTTTCCACTTAAGCTGATGGGAAAATGACATTGATCACAGAGACTCTGACATCAGACTCCTGTGCATCACAAGTACTGAGAAGAATCAAGTTTTTCCGCATCTATCTCTGGCAAATAGATGCTGTACATTCACTCACTATTCTCTGTTGAAAATTATATCTTGCCATTGTCTTTTGCTGTTTCTCCTCTACTTGTAACCTGATAGATCTCTGATGCTGTGAATACATTGAAACGAGTAGCTATTAGAGCTGATTAAGTTGCATATATTTTTTCAATATGAGAATAAGTAGAAGTTTATCAACTGTAAAGAATTTAAAATATATCTACCATTTCTTCTCAAGTTGTAAGTCTAAAATAAGAGCACAAGGTAGTTTTAAAGTGTTCTTAAACATTACCTCTGTGCCTTTTTTCCTGTAAAATACTTTTAGCTTTAACAAAGACTATAATAACTTCAAGCAATAAGGTTTCCTAGAAAACACAATTTCCCAACTGGTAGGTTGTGAGTCTTTCCACACAGTGAGAATCCAAGAGTCAGAGTCTAAGATTTGCTGACAGTGAGTCCGCATCTCATGAGGGAAGGCTTATTTGCAGCTCAGTGCTCTCTATTGGCTGAAGACATGAGTGGCTGTAATACGGATGATGATTTATCACATAACAGTGAGACTTCCTATTGTAGCATTTAAATTAGTCATGTAACAGGGAGGATCTTTTCTGTTCTTATTCATTCAAAGGCATTTGTTCGAGTTGTATCTTTACTTCTCACGTCAAAGAAAACATTAGACATGATTAGCTGCAGGTATCTGTGCTTCATGATAGCCAAGCAAAGTCCTTTTTATATTTCATCTTATAATTGTATTTGCAACTTAATGTTTGAAGTGTCAGTCTTTGTAAAATTAGCTCATCTTGTTATGATTTGGAGCTTTGATGTGAGTGAAAGGCTTCAATTGCAATGCGGAGTCACATCTGAGAGTAAACTGCATAGACAAAGAGACTTACAAGGCTAGTAAATCAAATACTCTGAGCTGTCTATGTGGATTATGAGATAGTATTTGCATAACTTTGAAGTATTTATACTGATGAAATTACAATAATTAAAATCATTGCTGTGTCAATTGGTAGATGCCACAAGGCATAGCAATTACTAGCATGCAAATCAGACTTTGTGTAAGCATTTTAAAGAATAATTACCTTATTTGATTCAGATGTGCCTGAAAGGCATTAGGAATCATTTGAGCTATTTTGCCTTCAACAATTTTAAGGCTCGTAGATAATGTTGTTGTTATTATCAATTATTTACTTTTGTATATCACTTTTCCTTATTTTGGTTGAAACTAAATGCCACAGATAAAATAAAAACACACAACTTTGCTGTAACTAGGAACAATTTGCACTATCAGTTAAATCTGCATCTTTCTTAAGCAAACATTTTTCTTTCTAATGGGCTTAACTCTGCTATGTCATCAGTTTCACGCTAAATAGCTAATATGTACTTAACATGTACATTCACACAATTTAAAATCAAGATTGTGAATTGCAAGAACACGCCAGAGTAAAAAATCCACACATAATAGTTTGTGAAATATCCTCTTAAATATATCTGTCACAGGATACGAATAGTTGGTCACTTAGCAAGCTCAGAATTTTAGTCTTCAAATTGCAAATGCTTTACTTTCTAAATTTAACACCAACTTGAAAGAACACATTGAAATCAGAGTTGACATATTGCAGTATGTGATAATTTAGAAATCATGAAGTACTTCCCCCAATTCTTTAAATAAAGTGGCAGTTAATGCAGGTTTATTCCATATGATGTTTCTTTAACAGAGTACCAAGTCTGATTCCATTTTTGATCTACAGGGTAATATGACTATGAAGGTTTTTAAAAAGCATGCACCATGCAGAAAAATTCTGTTATACATCAATAAATCGAGGCAGTAATTTCTAGGAGGATTATTGCTCAAACTGTTTTCTTTTTGGAGACTTAATCAATTTGCTCAAGTCTCTTAATAAATGGTTTCACTTGGGGCGCCTGGGTGGCTTAGTCGGTTAAGCGTCCGACTTTCGCTTGGGTCATGATCTCGCGGTTAGTGGGTTCGAGCCCCGCGTCGGGCTCTGTGCTGACTGCCAGCTCAGAGCCTGGAGCCTGTTTCAGTCTGTGACTCCCTCTCTCTCTGACCCTCCCCTGCTCACGCTGTCTCTCTCTCTCTCTCTCTCTCCTAGAAATAAATAAAAATATTTTTAAAAAAAATAAATGGTTTCACTAAGTAGGTAGTTTGTGTATTATTACCACTAAAAATTCAGGGAATTTTATGATCAAGGATTTGCTATTTTAACATCGATTAGTTTGGTTTGTTGTCTGAACACTCCTGAAAATATAACAGATTTTGTTTTGACTTCTTTTTCCCGTTGAGTGACTGTGGGTAATCTATTTGATTCTTTCCATGTATTTTAAACTGTAGTTTCATTATTTGAAACAAGCTTTCACTAGATATGTTCCTTTCAATTCTTTTCTATCTAATAAAGACACTTAGAAAAAAAGTTTCACTGATGACTCCTAATTACATTGGTTTATAGCAGCATTTTATGCGACTTAGTTACAGGGCCTGTTACAGCCCATAGTAAAGTAAAAAATGTTCCTTTGTTCCCTGTGGCAAAATAAATTGATCATTAATATACACACTCGGAGCAGAAAGTTGGGCAACATGAATACTTTTTAGCATTACAATGCATTTGAATAGTGTCATTACTGTCAGTTCTCTCCTTAACAAAAGATATATGTGCCTGACCACAATGGATCATAGTTCTCTACTTTACGAGTCCGGATTTGCCAAACAATCTAAATTCTTTTAAAGAAATTTTCCAAGGCTTCTGCAGAGGGCCTTGCCAAAAATTAGCACTGACCAAACTATACCCCAATTTTGTCTTGATATACTAAGAAAAGGAAGTGGCTACTTATGCATGGGTTATCTTATTTCATTTTTTACATAGTTTGCATTCAGAACATGTGCTTATTAGCATATACTTTCCAATGACATGCTTATATTTATGCAATATTCTTAGTGTTTACAGAAGAGCATAATGTTACAAGGCTGAGCATACAATGCAGTATAGACTTTATATGGTCCAAAGCAATGACTCAAAACAAGGTTAATCATAGAATGCCCTGCAGAATTTTTTCTCTACAGTTGGCAGAATTGGAATCTCGGAGAGATCAGCCTTGGACTCTACATTATGAAGTTCTTCAGAGATGCTTATGCATAGTAAGGCTTGGTAATCACAGTCAGGTTCCAATATTCATGGAGAAGACCTACAGCATATAGATATGTCCCTGAAACCACAAATTGGGTGAGAGATTGGAACTTAAAAGTTTGTTAACCATGTCTTTATTTTTCTTTCTGTAAAGCAAATACATTTTACTTGTTTCGTATGTATTCTCAGTACAAATTTCACTGTGCAAGAGATTTATAGCCAAAAATAATTTAAAATATATTTGTTTTGGGGATACCTGGGTGGCTCAATTGATTAAGCATCTGACTTCAGCTCAGGTGATGATCTCACGGTTCATGAGTTTGAGCCCCACATTGGACTCTGTACTGACAGCTCAGAGCTTGTTTCTGATTCTGTGTTGCCCTCTTTTTCTGCCCCTCCTTGCTCATGCTCTGTCTCCCTCTCTTTCTGTCAAAAATAAACATATATATGCATATATATGTCTCTCTATATAGTGCTATTTTAAGTAGATGTTGTAGCTTTTGACAAATATTTATGTATGTAATAAGATCTCTTCCTCCTAAATATCATGTTTTCTTCACGTGATAACAACCAAATATATATCAGAAGAAAATATTTGGAATCATGTATTATGGTGAAATAGCAGCATTTCCAAGAAAATCAGAAACCATACAAACTAGTTTACTATCTATATTTTCTAATACTGTTTTTGAGTGCTACTTAATACAATGGACATGAGAATGACTTATAAGTTTTATATGTTAGGAAGGAGAACTAAAAAATGGCATCATTCATAAATCAAAGAAAATCAACTAAAAAGCCATTAGAAATTACTAGGCAATAGATTTCCTGGTCAGTTAAAATTTAAAATGTCAAATGTAAAACATTTCCACATATAAATTCTAACTTGTAAATATAAATTATTAGAGAAAACAGATAATTGAAAATAGCAATAAATATTCTAAAATATTTAAAATTTCACCAGAAATGTTAGGAAACTATATGAAGCAAACTGTGTAATTCTTTTAAGGAGTCAGCATAGGAAAACATAATAGAATATGAAAAATATATGCCTTATTTTTGTAAGAAGTACAATATCATAAAAAAGAAAAGTACTATAAACATGTCAAATATCTCAAAATCCATCTTTTTAAAAAAATTACTGGTTTTTATTTATTTTTGAGAAAGAGAGAGCAGGGGAGGGTCAGAGAGAGAGGGAGATACAGATCCGAAGACAGGCTCCAGGCTCTAAGCTAGCTGTCAACACAGAGCCCAGTCTAGAGCTCGAACCCATGAACTGTGAGATCATGACCTGAGCCAAAGTCGGACACTTCACTGACTGAGCCACCCAGGTGCCCCTCAAAATCCATCTTTATCTTCAGTGAAATGCTAATGAAAAACAGACTGATTTTGCTAACAGTGTCTGTAAAGACTGAAGTTAATGTGGAAGAATAAAGCTATAAGAATAAGAAAAGTATTAAAAAGAAAGAAATGACCACATGATTGCAAGTGACAGAACGCAAGACCTAACAAATAGATATATTATGAAGTTTTATTCACAAAATTTATGTAACACTGGTACCGCAATTCAGAGATGAAACAGTCCAAAAATTAAACAATGTATGTATTAAAATATGATACAACCAGCATTTCACATTAATAGGAAAATATAGTATTAAAAATATATTGAGAAGGATGCCTAGGTGGCTCAGTTGGTTGAGTTTCTGACTTCGGCTTAGGTCATGATCTTGCGGTTTGTGGGTTTGAGCCACTCATCGGGCTCTGTGCTAACAGCTAGCTCAGAGCCTGGAGCCTGCTTCAAATTCTGTGTCCCCTCTTTCTCTGGCCCTCCTTTGCTTGCAATCTGTCTGTCTGTCTCTCTCTCTCAAAAATAAACATTAAAAAATTTTTAAAAATAAATAAAAATGTATTCAGGGAATTCTGCTTCTGAGTAACAGACGGTCATAGGGACCAGAAAAACTCTCCTGCCTGAAATAAAACCCAGACAATAAACATAAAAAATGGTTTGCAGACAATGAACACTGGACAACATAGTACAGTGACCACTGAGACAGGATGGCAATTAAAACAAGCCCTAAAAGTGTCCCAGTTTACTGCTTGCAGAGAAATTCCAGAACTCAGTGTAGTAAAGATCACCAAGATAGAATTCAGCCATCTCCTTAAGTTATGGAGATGGAGTTAGAAGTACACGGAAGTCACAGATTGCCAGAGAGGAAAGAATTGCACAGAAAAAGGACTCCAAACATCTGCAAGGGATCCTCCTCAAGTCTTCATCTAATTCTTGATTGGTGCGTACATGTGAGTAAAATTATCCAAGGCTGGGAAACAAACAAACAAACAAAAGGAACAAGGAAACGATCCCCGTAATTCATAAAAGTCAGGGGATTTGTACTGTCACTAGCCAGAGTGGAAAACCTTCTAATTCACAGGACATCAAATAGAGTACAAAATTAGTCTTGGACCAAAGACAATTCAGTCTTGCATATTGAAGTTTAAAAAACAAAGCCCAAAAGGATCAAGTTATTTCTAAGTAATTTAACTGCATCCTAGTGCAATGCCCAAAAATATTTATAGAAATACAGAAAATATCCAGCACTCAGCAATATAAGATTAAAAATAAAAATGCCTGACATTTAACCAGGGGCCCCTGGGTGACTCCGTAGGTAAAGCATCCAACTCTTGTTTTGGCTCAGGTTATGATCTCACAGTTTGTAGGCTAAGGCCCAGGTTAGGCTCTGCACTGCCAGTGTGGAGCCTGATTGGTATTCTCTCTCTCTCTCCCTCTCTCTCTGCCCCTCCCATACTTGTGCTTTCTCTCAATCTCAAAATAAATAAATAAACTTTAAAATAAATGCCTGACATTTAATCAAAGATTATTAGAGCTGTAAAGAAACAAGAAATACAATTCACAAAAAAGAAAAATCTTAATCCATAATTACACCATAAAAATGATAAAGATTATATAATTTGTAGAACAGGAAACAGGATAAAACAGTTGTAACTAGATTCCATATGCTCAAGAAAGCAGAGAAGAAATTGTGTATGTTATTTCAAGACATAGAAGATACAAACATATACTATAGATCTAAATTTTTTTTTTTAATGCTTTATTTATTTCTAGGTGAGAGAGAGAGAGAGACAGCGTGAGCAGGGGAGGGTCAGAGAGAGAGGGAGTCACAGACTGAAACAGGCTCCAGGCTCTGAGCTGGCAGTCAGCACAGAGCCCGACGTGGGGCTCGAACCCACGAACCGTGAGATCATGACCTGAGCGAAAGTCGGACGCTTAACCAACTAAGCCACCCAGGCGCCCCTCCTATAGATCTAAACAAAGGAATTAAGAGCGCCAGAATGGTAAATATGTGTATAAATAAAACAAGCTTCTTTTTTAGTTTTAAATCTTTTTATAAATTAAATGGCAATTTTGCTTATTTATTTTTCACATCTTTATCTATTTTTGAGAGAGGGACAGAGATAAAGAGACAGAGAGAGACAAAGAATCCCAAGCAGGCTCAGCACTGTCATCACAGAGTCCAATGTGGGCCTTGAATAGTGTTCAGAGAACACAGAATATTCTAAGAAAATTAATGGAAAAATCATATCAATAGAGGATAATCATAAAAATCTAACCTATAAATAATGACTCTTTTCCAAGACGGAAAGAGAACAAATATAATAGAAAAAATAATAAAACGTATATTAGTTTAAGTATTAAGACCATTTACTCAAAGACTTGTTGTGATTTGAAAAAACATTGAAAAGAAATCCATTCTGAGATATTTCTTGAAAAAAATTGCCAGGATTCCAAAAATAAAAATATATATAACTCTTGTGAATATCCAACTAGAAATAAGTAACTTTTAAATGAAACATATCAGAGACATAAAGAAATTAAAAATGAAAGCATGAAAAATTGCATGAGTCAAACTTTCATTAAAAAGGCAAAAATAGCAATGTTAATTATTTCAAATATTTTTTAAAAGATGGTTGAAACAAATCAATTATTAGGTAACTTAAAAATAATAGAGAGTTTAAAGTATAAGACATAAAGAGAATATTTTTATCTTACTAAAATATTCCATCTCAGTGAGAAAAGAAGGGTCCTATATTATTCATGATAAGTCACCTGCTATAACAAACCATTTCAGTGGTTTAATACAATAAATCTCTTTAATGTGGCACTTGCATGCAGGTACTAGGAGTTCCTTACTCTAGAAAATGGTCTGTTACAATTTACTTGCTTCGTTATCTTCTCGCCATTGTACACTGAAATTTCAGAATATGGACAACACACAAGTGACGGAACAGTGTAAGGAGTTATGAGGGGGAGAGCAATCCTAAACTGGCAAAGATCATTTTTGTATATATCCTATTGGCCAGAGCCTCATTATACAGCCTCACCAAAACAGGAGAGAATGGGAACTGTAGTAAGTACCGTTGTAGGAAGAAAAGGAGAAAACTGATATTAGTAATATTAGTGACCACTAGGCTTCTTTGTGACAAGCACTAAACACTTATGTGTCAAAAACAACAAAAATGAAATGCTAAGGTGAAGGAAAAATTGACGGGCAACTGAAAGTATTGTAACATGCTAAGAAATAATTATGCTAGAAGAGAAGTTAAGAATAAAGATTGTAATCAATGAAATTAAAATTCTAGATATGGCAGCTATAGACCAGGCTGCTTTATTTATTTATTTCTATTTCTATTTATCTATTTTTGTTTCTATTTATTTATTTATTTATTTATTTATTTATTTATTTATTTATTTAATTTATTTTAGAGAAAGAGCGCAAGTCGGGAAGAGGGGCAGAGGGAGAGCAAGAGAGAGAGAGAGAGAGAAAGAGAGAGAGAGAGAGAATCTGAAGGATGCTCCAAGCTCTGAGCAGAACACAACTGTAGGACTCAAATCCCATGACTCTGGAATCATGACCTGAACCAAAATTAATAGTTGGATGCTCAACCGACTGAGCCACCCAGGCACCCCTGACCTGTCCTCTGAAGTATGTAGGGAATATTTATAAAAAAAAAAAATAGATATTTTTCAATGAAGAAAAACTTCAGTGGAAGATATTAACACTAAGTTGGTTATAAATTGACTTTATATAAATATTCTTTATATAATTTGTTCAATTCATGACAGTGCCTTGTATGACTATTCATGGATATAACCACATAGACGTGGATCTAAAAGAAACCTTAGAATATTAATGTGAAATCAGGAATGGACTGAGAAACGACAATCAGTTTAAAAATTTATATCAGGATCACATCGGAAATCCATAAAAACTGGAGCATTACTAAATGAACACAGTATGGTGGTTTATTAATAATTTGAAGAAACTTGAAATCTCTTCAGACAATTACATTTAAATAAGTTCAGTTTGATGGACTCTATTAAAAAATCAAATCTTTGAATAAAAATGGAGTATTAAAATCAGAGTAGAAGAAATATATTTTAAGGTTTATTTAATAAAATAAAGAAATGTCAAGAAGAACATGTAATTTGTATATGATTATTAATTGGGTTTTTTAAATTTTATTTTTAATTTGTTAATGTTTATTTATTTTTGAGAGAGAGAGAGACAGAGCATGAGCAGGGGAGGGGCAGAGAGATAGGGAGACACAGAATCCAAATCAGGCTTCAGGCTCTGACCTGTCAGCACAGAGCCCCACATGGGGACTCGAACCCACAAACCATGAGATCTTGACCTGAGCCCTGGTCAGACACTTAGACTGAGCCACCCAGGCACCCCCATGATTATTAATTTATGAGTGAAATGTAAGTCTATGGCAGGGCAACTCAGCAAATATTTGTGCAGAAAATAATACCACCTTATATAGAGTTAAGACAAAGAAATATATCAGGATTGAAGAATGTGGATGGAGAAATCATATATAAAGGCATTCTTTATAATGAAAAATGTTTACTTGAACTAATATTTTAAAGTATCAAATGCAGTTTTATTTTAAATACTAAATTGTAATCCCCCAGTCAGGAAATATTATGCAGGCAGTAATATGATAAAAATGAAATCCAAACCCTTAACCCTTTATAAGAGGTTCTATGAAATGATCCATATTTTTTTCAGACCTACAAAGATATTCATGTTTTCTCATACATTTTTTTCCTTCTTTTGCTATATTCTTCTACAACTGCCTAGAAATAATTTGGGCAAATAGTAGCTCATTAAAGCACTGTATATAAATATTACATTTATATTTGAGAAAAGCAGGTTTTCTAAGTGCCTTATCTCTCTCCCTCTCTCTCTTTCTCAAAATACATCAGAAAACTTTAAAAAGAGAAAATGTTAAAAAAATAAAAATTAAATACAAATTTTAAAAGACCAGTTTTTGGAATTAAACAGTGTGGTTTACTTTCTTAAACTTATACAACTACATTTTTTAACGATGGGAAATGATTAGAGGGAACTTCTTTCCGAATGGAGTTAGGAAGCCAAGAGTGGGGAGCGCTCATAGCTACCTTTCAGTGGCGGCTTGCACAGGTCAGCTGGATGAGGGAAGATCTCCCTTGGTCCACAAAGGCAAGCTGCCCTTGCCTGCGGCCAATGACAGGCTGTCACTACTTGGAACTCGTTGTTCTCCAATGAGCTTTTGTTCAAAACGACTCCTCCCAACTTCTCCCTTTCTTCTTTAAAAGGACGTTTTCCTTTGTTCTTGAACTTGCCTGTTGTTTTGCCCCAGTTTGCATGTCTGGAATTGCCATTTTTCTGCTCCTCCGGAATATACTCATTTGCTACTTGATAACCTTTATCATTTAATTTTTAAAGTTGCCAGTAATAAGATTCAACTGTTTTGCTCAATGTTACCTTTCTTTCAGATTGTGCGATATATGTCAGAGTATTTGTCAAAGAATGCTCTCCAAAGTAATTAAATTTCCTTTTGTCTAAAATAAATATGACTGCTATCAATGATAATACTTTTATTTTTACTCATATATTTTCTTTGTACAAATTGTAGTGCAAAACTGAAACCTAGGCAACAATGACCCATCAAATCACAAATAATCTCTTAATTTAAAATTTGATATTTCTGTTCAGTGAGCTTAATATGCCTGACCATGGAAGTAAATTAAATGATAATATCTGATTACCAACAACTTTGCATTCTTGTGAAATGTTGAGTTTTCATGCAGAGTAGATGCCTATTGTATTTTACTGCCAAAATAACATGTTTCAAATAGTAAAACAGCAGGGGAATGCTGACTGAGCTATTAATAAAACACACCAGCTTTTAGCTGGCAAAGCAGCCTTCTTTCCATCAAACATGTCTCAGCCTTTAATAAAGAAACTCAAATGGTGTAGGTGAAAAATTACTTTCCTCACCCGGTCATCTGTCTGTCATGTATTATTCAGGTCACCAGTGTTTGTCCTGAACTGTATCGTTCTGTAGTTGTGTCGGGTATGAGATATGCTCAGTGTAATTCCATCAGACTTCGTGAAGTTGATTAGAACAGATCACCTTTCGGCATGGGTACAAGTTATCTCAGCAGATTGAGTGAAAAAGACTTATTTATCTTTGCCTTATAATAAAGAAAGAGATGAGCAAATTTATCCATTAACTTGAAAAGAGTCACATATTTGGTGTGAAAACAAACTATAGTCAGTAATTCTATTGAAAAAACCATAGCGCATGGATGTTTCTTCAGGGGAAAAGAGCTTAGGCTGGAGTCAACATTTAATAGCATGGAATATTTAGCCAAAGCACATGCATTTTATTATAGTCCTTAAAGTGGTAATTGTCAGTCCCACAACGACATGATTGAATGTAGTAAAATATGCCAAATCCTTGGCGGCTTCCACTGGTTTTTACCAGCACTTTTTCTGCAAAATAATTTGTTCCTTGATTTTACAGAATATAATCTTCAAAGGTTATCTAGTCATTTACTAGTATGCCATAATGAACTCATAAGCTATTTTATTATAGGCACCCTAAAATATTTAGCAACTCAAAATAGGTAGTAAAAAGGTGTGTATAAAAAAAAAAGGTATGTGAGTTACATGTAAAGAAACATAAGATTATGTCTGACATGGCCCACAGTTCTCAGTTTCCTCAACTGACCAATAAATTAGTTGGACTCATGGATCCCTGAGATAGGGTGTGAGTAGAATGATACGTATTGACCATACAATAGAACTAGATCTACATTTAAATTTGAACTTTGCTACTTATTAGATTCATGGTTTCAGACATGTTTCCAAAAGTGAAAATAAAATTAGGGACTATAAGAGAGCATATCTAGCACATAGTGATATGTGGATATACATACTATGTATACACATACACTGACATGCTCATGCATACATCATGTTTAAGCATTGTGTAATCGTCAGATGATTTAACATAGCACAAGGTAGATATCAGTTTATGTTCTTCATTCTCACATATTCCAATAGCTGATTTTAAAAACGCTTTGCAATAATTTTTGGAAATATAGGACATTGTCACGAAAGGTGAACCAGGAAGTTCAGTAACTTTCCAAAAACCATTTGAATCGCTATATATAAAAAACAAAAATACATGTTGTGAAGTCTCCTGGGGAAGAATTTGATTGTCCCTTTTTCATATACTTTATCTAGAGTTGCCAGTAGACGCTCTGGAAAACAAAGCTAATTTCTCCCAAGTGTTTTTCTTCCCCTGCTGTCTAGAACGTGTTTTGAAATGGAAAATGTAGAAACGGCCTTAACTCTTCTACATCACTGTTATATATTTTGCTGTAACTTGTTTGTGTAAAAAGAAGAATACTCACCATTTTCCTACTCTGTAAACCAATACATTTCCTTTTGCTGGATGCAATAACTTACAGCAAAAAGTATTTATTAAGCATCCAGGATTTGGCCCATTTTTGCTGGGCTGGGGAGCATATTTAATGCGTATAGTCTTTGTTCTCACAGAGAAAAATATATTTCTGAGTAGATGAACAGGAAGCCTTCCTCGTATGGAGCTGATGACCACACGGGACAAGTCTAAACCAAGTGCTAGTACCTCATAGAGCAAATGTAAGCGACTAAAGAAATTCTGAGACATGAATATATCGAACAGGATTAGATTTGTGTCAAATATTTAGATTTAAAGAGAAGAATTGAAAAGACAAACTAAACTGATTACCATCTTACTTTACATTCTAAGATCTTACATATTTGTAAATTGTTTGAGATCATCAGTGTAGAGGCTGCTTTTGACAACAGACTTGAGCAATTGAATGTAAAAAGGACCCACAGCAACCCCCTGGCTAAATACAGAAAGGCCCATCAGGCAAAGCATCTCAAAATATCCCTAAGGCCTAACTGAAACCAATGGACTACTTACAACAGGCACAGTTGTCATAAAAGGGCTAACTCCATACCTGCTATGCCTCCTCACCTTCCTCTTTAAAAAGAGCCCCTTCCTACTGCCTCATGGCAGACAGCCTCTCCCAGGCTGACCTGCCCACTGCTCCCTTGCGGTGTATTCAATAAACTTCTGTCTCCTTTTTTCTGCCTTGGGTGAATCCTTTTCACTGTCCACGTCACCGGCTTCCACCCCTTCATCATCCCACATTTGGGGGCCTCCTCCGATTGAGAGAGACATCACATTATATAGACTAAATTCTCTGTGCGAATTATTCTATGCAACCCTTTTAGTCATGGTGATCTAAACAGGTATCCAGACCACAGTTCCATTGTAAATGTCTGGGATTGAACTATAGAGATAGACTCTGATTGGTTTAACCTAAAGCAATCAGGGTAATCTCTTTGAAGGGTAGACACGTGAGCTAAGTTTCTCCGATCAGAGCCCATGTCAGAACTTATGTTCCATGCTTGAGAGAAAATAAATCATCTGTCTCTTGAAGCAGCAGCTTTCAGCTTTCCTGATGGCCATGAACATTATCAGCTTGAGGATGAAAAAGGCATCGGGAGGAAGAGGTAAGAGAATGGCAGAGTAATTACCCCAAACTTGCCCTTACTTCGTGACTTTTCACAAAAGTCAATACATCTCTTTTGTCAATCCAGTTTAGAGTAGTATGTGCTGTTATGTGTTGCATGAAGTACTTTTCAAAAATAGATTAGCATATAATTTTTAAAAAATAGAACATATTCTTGGGGTGCCTGGGTGGCTCAGTCAGTTAAGCACCTGACTCTTGATTTTGGCTCAGGTCATAGTCTCACTGCCATAAGATCAAGCTCCACATTGGGCTCCGTGCCCAGCATGCTCCTTGCTTAAGATTTTCTCCCTTTCCCTTCTCTGCTCCTCCCCTGCACTCTCTCACTTAAAAAAGAAAATAATAAAATAAAATCCTTTAAAAATAAATAAAAATAGAACAAATTCTAACTATAATTATTTATTCTTCTTAAAAATCCAATTATTATAGAATTTAAGGTTTATACAAGTCTGGAAATTAAACTACTAAGAACATGTGATATAATATATATCAATTAGGAGCACTTAAACTTCCCCGAATACCAAAATTAGACAGGGGTGATAGCAGAAAGCAATTACATGTAAGAGACTCTATATCAGGGGCACCTGGGTAGCTCAGTCAGTTAAGTGTCCCACTTCGGCTCAGGTCATGATCTCATGGTTCATGGGTTTGAGCCCCGCATCAGGCTCTGTGCTGACCATTAGCTCAGAGCCTGGAGCTTGTTTCAGATTCTATGTCTCCCTCTCTCTCTGACCCTCCTGTGCTCACGCTGTCTCTCTCTCTCTTTCTCAGAAATAAATTAAAAAATAAAAAAATAAGAGAGACAGAATCTATATCACTGTAAGTCATAAAAAATAAACAGCTATTTAAAAAATATAAGACAATCACAGGTTAGCAGTGTCTGTTGGTGGTAAAGAGTACATGTTCTGGACTTAGTTTAAATGCCAATTCAGTCAGTCACTGGCTGTGTCATGTTGGGCAAGTCATTTAACCTATTTAGGTCTCAGTTTTCTCACCTATAATAGGCAAATAATAGCACCTATTTAAATGGCTTTGTTGAAAATTAAGTAGAAATAACTAACATAGTGTATTCTCCATAAGTGTTATAACAAGCAATCAAATAAACATAACATTTATGAAAATTTTAAAAAACATGATTAAAAATTCATCTGAATTTTAAAATGCCACACCAATTATATTGCAGGACATTTTGAACAATTAAGATCATAAAATTTTTTTTAAGACCATAAAGTTTTTGAAAGCTTGGGAAATATACAATATACGTTTAAATAATACATCATTTAAGAAGAAATTACAAAGGAAAGAAGAAAGTATTTTTATCACATGACAATGAAATTAAAATAGCTAGGATACAGGGAAAACTATGCTTTGAGATATATTGCTTTATTACTTTATTATTTATTTTAAGTTTTATTTGTTTATGTAATCTCTACTACGCCCAACATGGGGCTTGAACCCAGGACCCAAGTTCAAGACTTGCATGCTCTTCTAATGGAGCCAACCAGGCAACTCTGAGATATACAACTTTAAATGCATATAATAAGAAAAGAATAGAGGTTAAAAAAAATCAATGATCTATGCTTCTTAAATGGAGTTAGTAAGAGACGGCAAAATCATACCAAACTAGGATAAAGTAAATATTAAAGACAAGATAAAAAAGATATACTATGTTCATTAATTAAAGAACCAGCAGTGTAAAAATACCAACTTATTCCAACTCATCTGTATAGTCAATGCAGTCCTTCATCAAAAGCTATTTGTATGTGTGTATGTGTGAATTAACAAGCTAATTCTGCAATTTATATGAAGAGGCAAAGGATCAAGCATAGCTTTAAATGCGAAGTATAATACTCCAAGATTTCTTCGACCAGATTGCGACACTCATGAAAAAGATACATTTATGGGAAACTGGCACAGGAAAAATACTAAAGCAGTGGAATATAATTGAAATTCCAGAAACAAAGGCAAAAGTATGTGAATTCTTTTGTTAATACAATGGTGAACCTGCAGCGTTGGTAGGAAGGAAATCCCTTTCTGATAAACAGTGCTGAGGCAACTGAATATCCATCCCTCTGGAAAGAAGCTCTTACCTCATACCATATGCAAAACTCAGCTTCCCTTGGTTTGTAACTCTATCTGTAAAGGCAAAACAATAAAGCTTCTAGAACACAATATAAAAGATTATGTTTATAGCCTGTGGGTGAAAAAAAATCTTTGAAGTGGGACAAAATTTAGAAGCCATAAAATAAAAGATTTTAAATTGTATGGACATTAAAGCTTCTATTCATCAAAAGGCACCATTAAGAATTGAAAAGTCATTCCACAGTGACAGGAAAAAAAACAACAACCTCAAAACCTATAGTGGTAAAGCTTATGTATCTCAAATACATAAAGAAGGATAAGCCAATAATAAAGAGACAGAAAGCTCATTGGAAAAAGTGGACAAGAGTATTGAGCTGGTATTTCACAAAAGAGAGTGTCCAAATGGACTATACACACACAATTCAACTTCCGTGGTACTTAAGAAAAACAAAATTAAAATCACAATGAGAAATCAAAACAAATCTAGCAGAATAGCTCAAATTGAAAGACTAACAATACTAAGTATTGACTAGATGTAGGAAAATGGAAGCCCTCTGCTTTAGGACAAAGTATCTGTGACTTTGGAATACTGTTTGGAATTATCTACCAAAGCTCTGGAGGAAATCATTTCCTTGTGATTTAGTTCTAGTTGGTCATGTGTCTCCTACCCAATGAAACAGGAAAATCAGTGTCTTTTCTAAGCTTAAATATACAAGTTTGTCATGTTGCCAGTAAGCTAAGAAGACCATTCTATGCTTGTGTTTGGAATAAAGCATGGAAAAGATCATATTGTAACCACAAAAAAAAGATAGCTTAGCACCTCCCTCTTCTACCTAATGTAAGTGAGGGCTCATCTTTTACCTATGAGAGCTTGCTTTCATCCATAAATGTCCTAGATAAAAGTCAAGATAAGCAATCACCAAATTGTCCTTTCTTTCTGACAATATCCAATCCATAATTGGTCCTGGCTTCCTTAAATGTGCCTTAGAATCAACCAGCACTTTCCCAAACCCTTTACAAAGTCTTGTCCAAGTCCCTTTGCTTAGATGTTCCACCTTCCTTTGGAGCACTTTATCCCTTGCTAAATATGAGCTAAATAAATTGCTTTTTGAACTATAGGTGTGTTCCTGGTGGTTTTTGTTGGTGAACTTTAACAAGCCATAGAAATGATTCATTCAGTAATCCTTTAATTGTATTTTTTAATATTTAACTTTTAGTTTGAGTTATAATTGTTTCTAATGTTTTTATTTTGAAAAAAAAATCAAATCTATGTAAAAGTGGCAAGAACAATTGAATGAGACTATACTCACCAATTCCAACCATTTTGCCATATTTATAATATTATACACCAACTAAGTCCTCATCCAATTTGCAGTTGATAATGTTGATGCTCCTTCAATTCTTAAAACTCATTATTTTCTTGACCCCTTTCTCACAGAATTTTTATGGTGATTTTTCTACATCTCTTCCTATACTTTGTTGTCAGCTTTGCAAGGCACACCTTTGTCTCTTCTTCTGTTACCTGCAGGAGGTCATTAAAGGTTCATCCTAAACCTTTTCTTTTCCTAACTCCATGATCTGATTTTTAGTTTCTTAGTTTCAATCAGCATTTATAGTCAGAAAAGTTTCAAATTTATATCTCTTCCTTCTCTATTTTTAGAGCCATATACATGACTTCCAACCTTATATGTCTTTTAGAAATATCAAAGCTATGTCAAACTCAATAGGCATAAAACCAAACCCTTGATCTTCACCACCCATTTCTTGTTGTATGTCATTGTTATTTATCACAGGGACCAGCACTGTCATTCTTGCACTCAGAATGGCCATTGACACCTTTCCTATTGATCCATCTCTTATAAATCTGATAGATCTTCCCCACTGTCAAATACCAGCTGACTCTGTCTATCACGGTCTCCTTCATTTTGGAACATCATCTCTTGAGTGGAACTACTGCAGTAGGTTGCTAATTTGTCTACATGTGTTTTCTTCGGACACTTCCAACCTGCTAACTAAAATACAAAGGGAATAAACTTAAAGATTAAAAAAAAACCAAACATGATCATTTCATACCTCTTCTTGCTCTAAAAGAAGATGCCTAATAAAGGCAGAACTCTGTGATAGTATTTATAGGCTCTAATCTCCATCCTCAGATTGAACCACCCTCTTCCTTCCCATTCTCTGTACACTCACCTCCTTAGACTCTGGGTTCCTTTTCTTAGGTACCTCCCCCTATTTTTTCATACCTCACCTCTTCACCAAGGTACTTCCTACTCATTTTTTATATCCCATGGCAATTTTCACTTCTGGGATGCCTATGTCTTTCACAAATCGCCCCATTTTATGTTTTTTGAGATACTATGTATTTCAACTCTCCATCACTCATCACAACTGAATTTCATATTGGTAAAGAATATAGACCTACAAATCCAAACCAAATGAAGAAACATTGACAATAGGAGTTTATTTGTCTAGTATAATAATTAATCTGGAGCAAGGCCTTTCTGACCTCTGACATTACCATCTGGAAGGTGTAGACTTTATTTTCACACTTGTCACTACAAAGTCTCATATACATGTTGTACATCCATCCACGTTTTGTATTTCTGTTCCAGGCAAAACCAGAAGGAAGAACCTACATGTCAGTGGAGTCTGATTCTTTGTATTAGGAAGGCAAAGTTTTTCCTAGAAATCCTTAGCAGGACTCCCCTTTAGATTGAATTGGTCGGAATTCTGTTATAACTCTACCATGTATTGTGGTGGGAGCAGGAAACACCAATGCAGAAAGATAGTGGAAGAAGTAACTTACAAAATTATCTCACAGATTTGTATTATTTTTTTAAGTGTTTATTTATTTTTGAGAGAGAGAGAGCACGTGCCTGCACATGTGATCGGGGTGGGGCAGACAGAGATCCCAAATGGGCTCTGTGCTGATAGCCAACAGTCTCCAACTCATGCACTGTGAGATCATAACCTGAGCTGAAGTTTAACTGACTGAGCCACCCAGGGCACCATAGATTTATATTATTTATGGAGTTATTTCACAGATACTCACTTATCCCAGTAGAATAGATTTTAAGTTCCTTTAGAGCAGGGACCATTTCTATTTCACTGATACCAGGTACTCGATTAATACAAATTGAATATATAAGTGGAAAAGCTTCTATTTTTAATTTGAATTAGTAAAGAAAAAATGCCTGTGTTGGTGAAGAAGGGAATATCAAGTAGTATCCAACATCCTTTCAAATGTGTCATACTTTCAAAGCCTTTTTTTTTTTTTTTGGACAGAACAAAGCTTTTTAGCTCAAATCCTCACTTGCATGTGTTGCTTGCAGTGTGAATTCAGCATAAAGTTTGGTTTTAATCTTATGGAAAAATTTAAATGACTTACTTGAAGGAATTACTGTTTTCAATGTTCTCAATTACTATTTCAAGCTTTGGGTTTTGGTACTGTCTGAAGAAGGCAAGTAATGCATCTTTGGAGACTACATGTATGCATATGTTCCTAAAAGGGAAAAAATAATTTTAGCTCCTGCTATGTGCATAAAGAAAAAAGAAATGTGTCGTACAAATAATCCTTTGGGTATATTTTCTGTTAATGCTCCAAAGGGCATAATGTGGGAATCTTTATAATCACTGTTTATGACCCATAGCTACGTTGTAACAACTTTTCTAAATATCATTGACTTCAGTTTATAAATCTAACATGAAATAAAGATACATGCATATAATTGAACAGAACACAAGAATTAAAAATACACACATATGCACTGATGGAAAAAGAAGTATCATAGGGGTGCCTGGGTGGCTCAGTTGGTTAAGTGTCCAACTCTTGATTTTGGCTCAGGTCATGATCTCACAGTTCATGAGTTTGAGTTCCACATCAGGCTCTCTACTGTTAGCACAGAGTTCTGCTTGAATCCTCTGTCCCATCTCTCTCTGCCCCTCCATCACTCATTCTCTCTCTGTCTCAAAAAAAATAAGTAAACTTAAAAAAATAAATATAAATTGATAAATTAAAAAAAAAGAAAATCAGAGAACAATGGCTGAAAGGCTGCTGTTGGAAATAATATATTATTAAAAATGAGCAAAGAAAAAAATGAAAATAGATGAAATCATTCTACTTTTAGGAAATAGAACAAACATCCAGTTACAGAAGGCATTACCAATCATTTTTCTGTAAATATTATGATAACAAATATGTTAGGCTGTGTAGACCATAAAGTCTCTGTCCAACTGTTCAACTCTGCCAACATGGAGGCAGCGTTTGTTTGAGCCATAAACAAGGCACAGATAGATGGGTCTGTCTGTGTGGCAATAAAACTTTATTTTCAACAGTCATAGGCAAGATTTGTATATCAGGGCCCCGTGATTTATCCAAAGAGAAACCATTGCTCAGTTAATAAATTGGTGAAAATGCACAAATGAAACAAAATGAGAAACTGTGTTCATTGTAAAGCAAGAATAAAAGGGAAATTTGACCTGCTGGAATCCAAACTTCAAAACATATGTGACACAGAGTAAAAAACTCCTTATTTTCATTATGTTTTGACTCAGAATTTCTAACTCCTAGAATTTATCCTAAGGAAATAATTCATAGGTTTCTGTATCTAAATCTTACTAAACTTTTTATTTATTTATTTATTTACTTACTTTTATTTATTTATTTATTTATTATTTATCTGTCTATATATTTATTTTTATGGATTCTGCATTTGGCAAGAGAGAAAAGAGAAAAGAATGAACATAAGACATGATTGATTTTGAAACTTATTTGGAAGTTTTTTTTAAAAAACATCTGTGTATGTTTGGATATTTTATTCCTAATATATTAACAGCAAAAAGTCTTTTTTTTTTTTTTGAGAGAGAGAGCCCAAATTGGGGCGAGGCCAAGGGGAGAGACAGAGAATCTGAAGCAGACTCCAGGCCCATCACAGAGCCCAATCTCATGACTGATGAGATCATGACTTGTCCTGAAATCAAAAGCCAGACACTACAATACAAAGCCACTCAGCAAAAAGTCTTAAAGATTTGTCTCTTTAGCTTAAAATAGTCACAACAATCAATACAGATAACTTTGATTTGATATGTTACTTCAATTAAGCAAATTCATCCTTTCTGTAAGTTATCCCATTTTAGTTTCTTGACTATCTTAAATGGATAAAATGATAGACTAGCTTTTTTTCTTCTTCTTTGTTTATATAAAGAAGACCATAAAAAATAATAACAAAAAATTTAACTGAAACTTGTTTATTTTGTAATTAAAAAAAATTTCTTTTAATTTTTTAATTTATTTTTGAGAGAGAGACAGCGTACACAGGGGAGGGTCAGAGAGGAAGACACAGAATCCAAAGACAGGTTCCAGGCTCTGAGCTGTCAGCACAGAGTCTGACGTGGGGCTCAAACCCACGAACTGTGAGATCATGACCTGAGCCGAAGCCAGATTCTCAACCGACTTAGCCACCCAGGCACCACAATTTTGTAATTTTTTAAACTAGATTTTCTAATTGATATCTTGCTTAGCTGATAGCCTTTGCAAGATCCATTAAATTTTTGGTGTGTGCTAAATTGTATCCCAATGTCCTATATGTGACAATAGTGAGCAAAAAACCCACATAAAAAACAAGCAGAACACTGGATGAATCCATTTCATACGTGTGGATTTTATTTACTGATCTTTAATGGGCAAGGTTGTCCAAGCACAGAAAAGCCTGTTTCTTACTTACTTGCAGGAAAATGAGAAGGACTGGTCCTCTTCAGTGTACTTCTAAACTCAGAATCATGTTGGGTTAACAGGGTTACCGTTTCTGGGCCAACTGTCAATCTGGGGCATCTGGAACTTCAGGCACTTGGAGTCAATGTTAGCTTATTAAGCCATTCTTACAGTGTATGATGGCAGTTGCTTTAGTTACTGAGCCTTCAAACCTTACAGGATTCTTCTTTCATTTAAAAAAAAAAAGTTTCTCTACATTTCCTCTTAATATCAGTGCTCTAACAGCATGAATTGCTATAACTATGATTGGATATAGTAACCTTGTCCTTCCTGATGCCAACCAATTGACCTCCAAATAGCAAAGGGAGATCTGAAAAATAACCCTCGTCAAGTTCTCACTTCTATGGTTGCCTTAAGTTCTTTTCTAAGCTGAAAGTCACAATGAAAGGTCTAAATTAGATATAAAGTATACTAATGAAATATAGCCTGTGTTCAACCAAAGCTATATTACATGGGGTAAAAAAAGAAACAAACAACAACAACAACAACAACAACAACAAAACAATGATAAAATGCTGTCGTATTTAAATAGAGGGTGGAGGTGAAGCTTTGAGAAGAAACAGGAATTTGAAATGACACATTTGATTAAGGTGTTTAAATATCAAGCAGTATGTTCTAAAATGCACATATTAATAAATTTCTATCTTTAAATACTTAGATAATTATTCTTATTTTTTAATCTTGAGACACAGAGAGAGAGAGAGGAACAGAGAGTGAATGAGAGAAAGAAAGAGAGAGAGAGAGAGAGAGAGAGACTCAGGTAGGCTCCACACTTAGAGCCTGATGCAGGGGCTTGATCCCACAACCCTGGGATCATAAACTGAGCTGAAATCAAGAGTTGGATGCTCAACTGCCTGAACTACGCACACACTCCACAATAATTATACTTTAAATGTCATGTTTAGCTGGCATATACTAAGAATCACATGTAGTTAGGGGCGCCTGGGTGGCTCAGTTGGTTAGGCGTCTGACTTCGGCTCAGGTCATGATCTCACGGTTCGTGGGTTCGAGCCCCGTGTCGGGCTCTGTGCTGACAGCCAGCTCAGAGCCTGGAGCCTGCTTCATATTCTGTGTCTCCCTCTCTCTCTGACCCTCCCCTGTTCATGCTGTCTCTCTTTCTCTCAGAAGTAAATAAAACATTAAAAAATTTAAAAAAAAAGAAAAGAATCACATGTAGTTAAATTTTGACAGGGGATAACTGTACCTAATATATAACTGTAGCTTCAAGTATATAACCAGCAACATTTTTCTATTAAAAACTTATTTCTTGATACTGCTTTCTGGGCCTAATGTGGTTATCTGCAAGACTTTTTATTCCTAACTACACCATGAACACATGAGTAAATTGAAGAATGACACTGCAAAGCCATGACGAACTTCTCAACCAGCCCCTGCTGACATGAATTATGAGGGCCATTATGGGAGCTCTGAGGTGAAAGTGAGAAACCTTAAGGGTTTGATGCTTAGTGAAATGTTTAGAAGTTTGGATGTCAGTATTTCCCTATTAGAGTCTTTAAACTTTCTCAAACATATCTAGGACTAAAATTTCTGATAACAATGATCTACAATGCTACTGTGGCTTTTATCTTTGCCCTTTTGAAGTGATTGAAAAATGAGAGTTGTTTTTCATAAAAAAATGTTTAAGTAAAATTTAGTATTTGACGACTAGACAAATTAAAACTCAAGAATGTAGCTTTAATGCTAGATAGCACATTCTTTGGTAGGTAGTTAGGAAATATTTGAGTTCATGCAATCAATGACATGTTTACATATATATCATATTAGAAATTCAGACAAAATAAAAACATACCAAAATCCCTGGACTGCATGTGTGATACTCATAATTAAAACTGAATCCCATAAAAATTCATCTAATGGAAAATATTAATCAAAGCAAACCAAATTTTGCAATCTTGGTTTATCAATACATCCTCCAGAAATGTTGAAAGTTACTTCTAGTATTGTCAAAATTAATTATGACTCTTGAATTATTTAAGTATGTGTGAGGGAGCCGTCTATATATTTTGTGTGATTATTTCCACCATTTCTCTCGCAAACAAGTAGCTTCTGCATACATTCTTTCTGAGAGTGATATTTTCCCCTAAGAATTATATATTTAGAGGTTATCTTATATATGTTGTGATCCTTTTAAAAAGTTTTGAGCAACTTACTAGAGCTTTTCTTTTTTTTCTTTAAAATTTATTTATTTTTGAGAGAAAGAGACAGAGCATGAGCAGGGGAAGAACAGATAGAGAGGAAGCCACAGAGTCTGAAGCAGGCTCCAGGTTTTGAGCTGTCAACACAGAGCCCGATGCAGAGCTTGAACTTATAAACCATGAGATCAGGACCTGAACTGAGGTCAGACACTTAACCGACTGAGCCACCCAGAGCTTTTTCTTAAGACAGGATGAGGGTCTTGATTAGAATATGATAGGTAAGATGGAGGTGAAGAGGGCTGGATTCCAGAGATATGTCCATTGGCAAGACTACAGGACCAAATTTATGTAAAGATCTAAAAATAGGGGTGTAGCTATGAATGACTGAGTTATCTGATTTAGATAAAGAAGGGAGAATGAAACAATTCATGTGGAAAGAAATTTCAGAGGATGAACAAGTCTCAGACAAAACATATCGAAACAAAGTTTGGGATGTGAATTTAAAGATTGGAAAATCACAGAAGTAGAGATGTGCAACATCTGAATGGACACTTGAAAGTAAGGCCCGAAAGAAATATGGGTTGAAGCTGTAGATTTTGGACACTAAAATCATATACAATAATAGGGTGCTTAGTAATAACCAACATAGGTCTTGTTGAAACCACGGAAACACCAAAAACTGCCAAGAAAAAAATCATCACATGGGAAGAGAATTATTCTGAGGGCCGATCTCTGATTCCAGTGGATAAGGCAGATGAATGAGTGAAAGAAACTCAAGCTGTCAAAACTATAGTAAGAGCAAGGGTAGTCTGGACCTGTATTCCCCAAGGAGATCCTCCTGGAAGACAGGAACTGGACTTACCCATATTGCATCTTGGAGATCTATCACTTTAAAAGGCATTTCTAAAATATGAGCAGAGGGATAAGTTATTGAAGCAAAATATCAGGATTCTGATTATGTAACAATGTCAAATGTTATACAGAAGCAAAATACCTTTATACGTTAAAGGATATCATTAGCAAAGAGGACTTTGAGACAAGAGCTGCCTTTAACTCGTGGGAATGGAAGGCAGCTTGCAGAATACTGTGTTGGTTATTAAATTCTCTAGACTGTGTTTGTGAATTCTAAAACAAAAAATCTGAGCTGTTTTTATCCACTATTAACAAACAAACATCGGGGCGCCTGGGTGGCTTAGTCGGTTAGCGTCCGACTTTCGCTTAGGTCATGATCTCGCGGTTCGTGGGTTCGAGCCCTGCGTCAGGCTCTGTGCCGACTGCCAGCTCAGAGCCTGGAGCCTGTTTCAGTCTGTGACTCCCTTTCTCTCTGACCCTCCCCTGTTCACGCTGTCTCTTTCTCTCTCCTAGAAATAAATAAAACATTTAAAAAAAAATAAAAAAAAAACATCTGATGTAATGTCTTTGGTGCACACAGTCTACCTCTATTGCTTAAGGTAATTAAAATAATGATTTCTATTTTGCCTTCAGGTTTAGGAGAGTAACTCATGGATAGGGTAAGGAAGACACAATGAGTCTCTAGGTATTTCCTCCCTAATTATTTTTTCCCCTTGCCCTGCTTAGAGGTGAGGTATGACTTCCATCTTAACCCATCTTCAGACCAAGCTTTCCATGAGAGTAAAGATAAATCCACTCCCGCCTGAATGTAATAATTTGCATTGCCTGTGTGTACATCAGACTCTTTGAGATAATTAAGGCACGGTGGGAAAAGAAATGGGTTTAGAAACAGAGTTTAGGTCCTAGTTCAGGGACCTTTGGGGAGGAAATTGCATCCATTTAATTTTCATTGTTTTGCATCTACATAATGAGAGGATTGAATTAGGCTACTTCAAATTTCCTGTAAACTTTCACATCCTAGTATTCTTCAGGAAATAACAAAAGACTTCACTGCTGATAGTTTATCTATGTTCGTGACATAGTCCTAGAATCTTGGATATAAAAACATGCAAGGGCCTTGATATGCATAGGGAATATTGATTTTTTTTTAATCCAATAAGAGTTTGGTAACAATGTTTAGAATCTTGAGAAGTCATAGACATTCTAAAGATTCAATATATTTTCATGGTATTTTAAGAAGGTATATTTGCCTCAAAATATTTATATATAACCCTGAATGGATCATCAACCTTATATACACACTTCTCTATTTCTTCATCTGTCAGACCATGGAGTGGGGCAGCGGGAAATGTGAAAAGCACCCAAGGGGATAGATGACTTCAATTGTCTCTTTTCTGTTTAATGACTTTTGCTTCTATTATGTCAACCATTTTTTTTCCTCAACAGTTTTCATTAAATTCTCCTTAAAACTTTTAGCTGTTTTGACCTTTTAGACCAGGTGGGTGCAATTACCTAAACAGTACTCTGATAACCTAAAGCATAATGCTACCTCACTGACTCCCTCACTGAAAAATCACTCATATCAGTGTAGGAAGAATAAAAAGTTCTTTAAGTGGGAAGCATTGCCTTTGTACCAATTGTCTTGGTCTTTTAAAGATTAACTTTTAAGGGTAAGGAAATGTTTTAAGTGAGAACACAGAGCAGGTTTTATTGTAATTAGTTTCTATATTCAGATTAATTCATGGGTTCATTGTCAACTACAGAAATGCCCGGACTAGATAAGGTAATCCATCCCTCAGGGGAAAGAATTAATTCAAAGTGTCATGGATATGAACACAGAAAGCACATGGAAAAAAATATTCAGTGTGATGGGGGATGGGTGAGAAGGAGAAAAGGATTTATCTTTAGTCTATTTTATTTTAATCCTGGAATGCCTTTGTATTATTTACCTACTATATGTTCGAGAGGCCATTATTTTTGTTGTTTGCTTTAAAATCGTTGCTCTTTAGATATTTTGATTAGCATAAGTCACTTGAGAAACAAGTTTATATGATGGAGGGGGAGAGAATTTATTTTTCCCCTCTTTTATTTTAATCTTGGAATCACTTTATATTTTTATCTATATATTTGGGAGTCTTTTTTTCTTTTTAAATGTCTAGTGTTTACCCATTTTTATCAAATGTAAAACATGTGGAGGCAAGATCAGAGGGGTAGAAGGAAGAAAAATGTCTATACTGTTTTAGTCCTGGATATCCTTATATTTTTTCCTATATGTCTAAGAGGTTTTTAATCACTGCCCCCCTTTTTCTCAGCCAGTTGATCCAATGAAACACATTGCTTCTTTGATTTGTGCTTGTGTTGAGCCAGAAATAATTAAAAAGCAATTCCATTCCTTGGAGAAATAGAGTCTGCTTTTACAGCACATCCCTGTGGCCTAAAACAAGCAAAATAATGTGCTACGACCAGAAACAATTTGAGTGGTGCTTAGAAAGATGTTCATCTTCGCAATCTATTATTTCTTTTCAAGCAACTATCTTTTCACCACACACATCCTGACAGCCTAATGAGTATGATTTTTTTTTTAACCCTTTTTTCTTCTATCTGCTTAGTCTAAGGAACCAATGACTCCTGTACCAAGACTGATATCTGATTGAGAAGTCACTGCCCTCGCTCTTATTTGGATGAGCGTTTGAAAAAAAAAATGTGCTTGTTGGTTTTACTACTTCTGCATCTTCCACTTGTGTTGACTTTGAGATTTGAAGCATTTATTCTCAGCATGGGTTCAGAATCTTTAGCAGAGCTGTTCAGAGTTGCCTGGTACCATATAGAAGTCACTAGTTCTTTTGAACAAAGCATCTGAGTCTCGAAGGGTACAAATTGAGATCACATTTTTTGACAGTAATCTTTGACAGTCTTAAGTACTGGTAGAAGCAGTAGAGACATACTTAGAACAGATAACTAGAAACATTAGAAAGACATTTTTTCCTGGTTTATAATATTTTTTACATCATTATTCCCAGTGTGTATTATTTGTAGCCAGGATATATTCCCTGTATTTTGAAAGAACCAAAATATGTTCCTCTCAATCTTCCTTACCACCAAGTTTGCATATTTGGAATTCAATCATACTTGTTTGCTACAGGTTTCCAAATTCAGATTTACTTAAATGGAAATTAATTGGACCCTTTTCTCCAAACTAAATAAAAACATGGCTTTGTTTTTACACTTTACTTAAATGTTTTTAATATTTCATGTACTATAATATATTTATGTAAAATAATATGTATTCATGTAATATAATATACTCATGAAAAATAGTACATTTCATTTGTCTGCACCTGCCACTTCTTCTCTTTGTTCCAGTTGCTTGTGTAGTTGGTTGGATGTTTTTGAACAAACTCAACAGAACCTGATAACTTGGGTGAAATTATAGGTGCTAAATAATGATGTAAAAGTGTTTAAATTGCAGACTCTACAGGAATTCTTTCTTTTTGTATTAGATTTACCATAAACACAATAAATTTGTATCTATTATGCAGATACTATGCTCTGAAATGCTCACCATCAGAAGCCAGACGGCTTTTAAATTTGCTCTTTTAACAGGATAATGGTGATAGAACAAGAACATTTTGAATGAGGAAACAATTCAGAAAATTCCTCATAAAAATTTATTTTAAAATAGTATTCCTTTTGGGGAACCTAGGTGGCTTGATCAGTTAAGCATCTGACTTCAGCTCAGGTCATGATCTTACGGGTTTGTGGGTTGGAGCCCATCAGGCTCTGTGCTGACAGGTTGGAGTCTGCTTTAGCTTCTGTGTTTCCTTGTCTCTTTCTCTCTCTTCCTCTCTCTCTCTCTCTCTTTCTCTCCCCGCTCATCTCCTGCTTATACTCTGTCTCTCAAAAATAACCTTAACATTTTTTAGGTAAAAAAAAAATTGTGACAAATACAGATGAATTTAAGAAAAAAAAATGTAAAACTCCTTCTCATTTAATCCTGCGCCTGTATGTGCACAAACATGTTTGGATAAATGTCAAAATAAATCTTCTAAAATATCATCCATCCCTTCAGTATACTGATCCTGCTAAACAATAATCGTTACAAAAACTCAGTTCGTGATTCTATAAACAGACTATGCCTCCTGATTGTATTCCCAATAAATAATGTTTATAGAGCTCTGCATAGTCTATGAAACCTCATTTTGAGTTTAAAAAGGGTATCAAAAATCTTTAATTCTAATCCTGGCAAATGTATTGTTGACTTCCCCCTATAACCTCATTTTATTTAATTTACTTAGAATTAGGTTAATTACTTTGGTTTGCTTATGGAACTAAAAGCGCTTGCATACTTCACGGGGGTGCCATGTAATTAATGTATTGAAATGTGGATTAAATAATACTGGAGTGGTTCCAGTAATGGAGGTATTTATATAATGGTTACTTTGCCCTGTACATATGCACAAATACAGTCTCAGGGGATGTATCAGTACTCATTAGTGGCCATTTAAAAGTTCTCTTTGGCACCCAAAGAGAACTCATGAGAGGAGCTGAGTATCCCGGGTTGACACCCATAGCAGATGTGCACAGACTGTGAACCACTGAACACTTAAGAGCTGGTAAAATTCAGAGGTGCCTCAACTACATCTTGTAGATGACATTAGTGGATTATGATCAAACAACACAGTGTTGAGTGGACTTCCTACCATATAAAATGCAGAAGGAAAAATGGTTTGTTTTGCAAATCTATTCTAATTAGTTAAGTACAAATGACAGCAATCCAAAGACAATAATGTAACAGTTTATCAGTTTCAGACTCTATTTAACACATTTATAACAGAGGAATTGGTAGACTAAGACTGTATCAGTTGTGGAGAACAAAAGAAGCCTCCACTTTGAGAAAGAAACCTCAGGAATGGTTTGAAGGTACCATTTGCTCTTTGGAAAAGAGAAAGAGTGATAAGCACATTTCCTGCTAAATGCAACTGCTTTCATTTAAAAATAATTAGAAAGGAAAGCAAGACACAATCATTGCTGTGTTGTTTGATACTACTGAGTAATTGTATGCACTAATAGAAAACTCCTTGGCAGGGTAGAAAAGCCATTGGCTTTGGAGTGAGATACTATTTTTTTTTTTTAATTTCTGAGAGAAAGTGAGAGACAGCTTGAGCAGGGGAGGGTCAGAGAGAGGGAGACAGAGAACCTGAAACAGGTTCCAAGCTTTGAGCTGGCTGTCAGCACAGAGCCTGATGCGGGGCTCGAACCCGCAAACTGTAAGATCATGACCTGAGCCAAAGTCGGATGCTTAACCGACTAGGCACCCAGGTGCCCCTGGAGAGAAATACTTAAATTTGAGTTTCAGCTCAGAGTTTTCTCCCTCCGTGCCTAATAGACAAGAAGTTTAACTTGTCTGCACTATTGTTCCCTTATGCATAAAATGGGGGTGATAGTATCATAAACACAGAGCTATTCTAGCAGTTAATATAATATTTGAAAAAGTTTTACATGAGCTATAATACATATTTAACGCATGTGCTTTTTTGTTATTATAAACTTAAGCCACATTGGAATTCTCCACATGGAGAGTTCACATTCACCTGGTGGAAATTCCATTTATTACTTAGAAATATGCTTCAGAACATTATTTTCTTATGTTTGGAATCAGATGATATTATAGATAAAAACAAAAACTCTGGTCATTGAACATCTTCATTTTACAAGTGAGGACATTAAACACAAGAAAAGTCTAACTGATTTGTTTTAGGTCACTTAGATATTTACTGACCAGGAAGACTGGAATGAATATCTCTTAACTTTCTGGCCAATGCAAATTTTCTGCAGCTGACATTGAAGAAGTGGTTGCTCTGTCAGTTCTCTGAAGGAGCTTTTTCATCAGACTTCGATAAGTCTTGACTTAGTTATTTGCAAATATAACGAAACCAAAACCATAAAATATGGTTTTAATATGCCACTATTTAAGTGGAAAGATAATATTAGATATAAATAGGGTAAGTTAATTAAAATGAAAACTTCTGAAGTTGTTACTTCAATTCTGACTTCCTAATGTTTGTAATTTATATGTATATATATTTTTTTGAAAAGAAGCATTATTTTTTTCTAATTTCACATTTAGAAGTTCTAACAATGGTAGTGAAATTATATATTACAGTCTGCAAAGATTTCTAACTTGAAATCTTTTCTGCTTTGAACGGAACCTCTTTTCATGTTTTTACAACTGACTCACTGTGAGTATTCGTTTTTCTTTTAAGGAGAGTGCATCCAAGTCTAGACAGGATAAGAAACTCTCATTGGGGCAACACCCAACAATGGAAAGAATGAGAAACAAGGGCCACATTCAGAAGAAAATCAACAGAAAGTTTTCTAGTTTGCTGTCTTGAAGAGCTGTCATTAGGTGCACAGTGGAGTGGGTGGGTTAGGGAGAGAAATAGTCTAGTCTTAAGTATACTTTGAAATCCCTGTTAAACAAAGAAAGCTACATTTCTTGACTGCACAACTTCTAGGGTCTTTATGATACAGGTGTATATTATGAATCTGTGAAAAAGGGTAATTGTACAATGATTTTTCCATTGGACTATTGAATATCATTTCTAAGCAGAACTATTCCAAGATATGGGACACCACAACAAGGTATTTTGGAAAAGAAGGTTGTAATGAAGTAAATGAAGATTGTATTTTGTTATCTTTTATTTTCTTTCATTTCTGGTCCCAAAAGTCCCATTCCATTCTCTGTTATCTATTCAGGCAGTACTATTCTTAAGATGTTTTGGTGCTTTCCATAAGAAAGAGTGAAGACAGGTATTTTTTTGATAGACTGCCACCGTGCTTTTCTTTCCTCTAATACTGGTAATGCCGTTTGAACAGAGTATTGTTACATGTCCTTAAAGGATGAAGGCACGAGACTTTGTTGAAATAAGATAAGGTACAAGTTTGAGTGACATGAATTTTTGAAGAGAAACACACAGTAGATAGATAAGCTTCTGAAGCTCAAAAAAGCATCATAAACAAAATCTAATTAATTGCGAGTTCTGTAAAGAGTTCAGTTGCAAATGGCTATAGAAATGAAGTGTTGTTTTTTGTTGTTGTTGTTTTGCACAGACTGTTCATTTTTTCCCATCAGTAGGCAAAAATAATTCACCATTGTCATACTGTACTTAAATTAATGTTTGGTACTGGAAATAGGTTTTAAAGGGAAAAAAGAACAGGGGCTTGAAATAAGGTGATAAAACAGTCTAGTCCAAATAACATATTCATGAGTTTTTCTTAAGACATACACTAACTATAAGGTTGTATGAAAAAACGTTGTGCTCTTTTTGAAGAATTTAATTTTTAGACTTTGGAAGGCAGCTATGCTTACCATTATACTACCAATGCAAATTTTTAGACTTTTAAAATACATCTGTTCACAATTTCTCTTTTTCTCAGCTATGCTTAAATAAGTTATTTGATAATTGTCAGTAAGACAGATAAATATGAATACATGCAATTTTTTTTCAAAATAAATTGGGAGCATTGTTTAAGATTTGTGTGAATAAAATGATTAAATCTTTAAGAGCATAAAATGGAGCATATGTATTTGAATTCTTTCTTTATTCTCCAATGTGGTCACCTATTCCCACAATGAAAAAAAAATATATATATATATATTTAAGTTATGGATATCTAGTTAGCTCCATCCTGTCCACATACAACCTGCACAGGCATATTTTAGACAATTACAAGATACTATGGGAAATATACAGAAGTATCAGTTCAAGTATATAATTCTCATGGGAAAATATTCTAAAATTAATTCTGTATTAATAGCACTTACTCTAATTTTCAGCAAAGATGACTTAAGAGTTTTCTATATCCAGGCTTTGTATTCCTTATTTCAAGTATTATAGTGACTAACACAGTCTCTGCCTTCAAGAGACTCAAAATAGTTAACAACATACATAAGTGAAATAGTCTGTTAATGTCTCTGAGTATACGGTACGTGACTGACTAAATTGCAACGAATAACAAGTAAGTTAGTAGTCCTAGCTAAAGAGTTGGATATACCACTTTCAAAAATTGATAGATAAAGCTGACCAAGTACATATTAAGAAACATCTGAGGGGCACCTGGGTGGCTCAGCCGGCTAAGAGTCCGACTTCAGCTCAGGTCATGATCTCGTCGTTCGTGGATTCGAGCCTCTCCGTCAGGCTCTGTGCTGACAGCTAGCTCAGAGCCTGGATCCTGCTTCTGATTCTGTGTCTCCCTCTCTTTCTGACCGTCCCCTGCTCACGCTGCCTCTCTCTGTCTCAGAAATAAATAAAAATAAACATTAAAAATTATAAAAAAAGAAACACCTGAATAAATGATTATAAACTCTACACCCACGACACAGAATTTTTTCAAGCCTTCACAAACTTTTATCATATGCTAAGGCAAAAATAATCCTTAATACATTTTTAAAACTCGACACCAATATATCAGTGAAAGTATAAACTAGTAACTAAAGGAAATTTGAAAAAGTAGTATCACTAAAATTAGGTAACATAGAATTAGGTAATGATTTTGTTAAAAAAGAAGTCATAAGAAAAAAATATAAACTATCTAGAACAGAATGATCTTTAAGAGAGTATTCATCAAATATTGTGAGACACAGTGCAGTTTTTAAAAGGAAACTAATAGTTGAAATACGTTTGCCAAGAAATGAGAGAGATTGATCCACATTCTTTTTCATCTCAGTGAATGGCACTTCCGTGTTTCCACTTCCTTCATCCATTTGCTTGTGTTTTCACTCTTCCATTGCATCTCATTCATGGCACTTCTTTTTTTCTCAGATTTTCCATTCAATCAACAAATCCTTTGGGGTTTGCTCCCATTCCAGGCTGAACCATTATCTTCTCCTCTCCTCTATGCATTATTCCAGTAGCCATCTACCCAGTATTCCCTCTTGTCTCGCTTTCTTTCATTCTGGTTGCGCTATGTCATGTAAAGAATCCTGTTTAAATTTAAGATTCTATTGGTCCTGCTTAAAACCCTTGAGTAGTTTCTACCCGACTTAGAGTGAAATAAAAAAAAAATGAGCAACGATCTTAAGCTTCTACATGCCTTTCCATCACCTCCTTACTTTTCCAACCCCGAACTCCTACTCTGGCATCTCATTTTTTCCATGTCAGTCACATTAGCCTTCTTGCTATTTCTACTATTTGTTAGACACATCTGCTTTGGGCCTCTGCACTTCCTCTTCTGTCTTCCTGGACTTCCCTTCCTCCAGATAGTCAAATACTTCCTCCTTTACCTTCTTTAGGTCTTTACCTTAATGTTACAATTTCAGTGACTCTGAAATGTCACAAACATATCTGATACTACCTAATCCCCTTCCTTGCTTTATTTTCTGTTTGGATATCTATCACTATCTAACATAAGCTACACATACTTACTGATTTGTTTACTATCTGTGTCCTCCATTAAAATTTAAGCCTCATAAGGGCAGAGATCTTTTTTCTGTATTTTGTTCACTGTTGGCTTTCCAGTGCTTAGAACAGTGCCCAGAACTCAACAAAAACTTGTTAAATAAAAGATGAGTATATATGGCAAAGATAGAGTCTCCAATTCAGAGGGACTTTAATGTGTTCTGGAAGGAACTATGTTCACTAGATGATATTTAACTTGAACTTTTAGCATGGCACCACATGAGGAACATTTGCGAAGACCCATTCAGAAATAAGTATATCGATAAAGAAATGGTGCAGTTGAATTTGACTTATGAATCCGGTAATAAGGAGCCTTTAAGTTTTCACACTAAAATCTGAGTTTCTATTATGGCATTCAAAAAATTCAAAACATACATAAGATTAACTACAAAAATTCCATCTCTTCCTTCAAATGTCCTCAATTCACAAGGCTGTTTGTTACTTGAATTTTTCACACCAATAAAAATTTTGTATAAGAAGGTTTGTGTTTGATAAGACTTCGGATAGATTTTTTTAATGTTAATTCCAATTACTTAACTAACCCTGCCAGATTTTTATTATTTTCATTGTAATTTTCTTGTATGTGTATAAACTAACCTAATATTCTTCAATAAAATCTGGCACTAGAAGAGTAAGACATATTTGCTAGAAAACAAAGTAGATAAAACTTGTTTTAATTTGTCAGTAATTCACAGATAAGCATCAATAAAAGACTGCCTTTCCTTTAAAGCATCAGAAAGTTTTAAGCTATCTTTATATAGAAGAGTACTGTATGGACATTAGAAAGACTCTCCTTTAATATAAATAGACATTGCACACACAAAAAAAGACCTTTTGTTATTTATATTTGCTACTTGTAATTCAAGTTTTGAAACTTATTAGGCACTCCGTATATGATATTTTTGATCTGTATAAAATTTAAATTTTTATTGGGTAAATGCTGAGGGCCTCTTCAGACTTCTAACAATAAAAAATTAATAATACTAAATATTAGTAACTTTTTGTAATGTTAAAATTATCTCTGTGAACATTCATGTAGTATCTCTTTGGCAAAGGGACAAGTAAAGGCATAAAAGATGTCTAGGATTGATATTCAGGTTTATGCTACAACACTTGTATTTCATAATTTTATGGAAACAGGGAAACATAGGACAAGCACGTACATGATTTTTTTTTCCACAGTCAATAAAAAATCATGATGAGAATCTTAGATGGTCCCTACTCTAGTGAACAGTGGAGTTTACATAACATTTAAAAGAAGGGCAAATCTTTGAATAGAAAATTACCTTCTCATAAAATAGTAAGCTTGTTGTGATATTTTTCAATGTATGGGTAAAACTTGAGAAATGATAATGAAACTAAAATTTCTGCATTTTAAAAATTATCAAGACTCCTATTAGGATAACTCATCCAGTTAAGAAAAATACACCAAAAATGTTTTCAAATTTACCAACCCCTACAATGACTTAAAATTGAAAATCCTTTTGGATGTTATTTACTTTGTGAGCTATTTTGAGAACCTATCAGTATGCAAAACTATAATTTGAATCACAGAGATTCAACAAAACCAATAGGAATACAGAAGAAATGGCAGAGAAGAAACCCCAAATATTGATGACATCATTAAAATATGTGCAGGATAAATTAGAAGAAGTTATTTTGTTTGGTTTGTCTTTTTGTAGAAGGTAATGCAAAACAAAACAAAGTGAAGATCACAGTTAATATCAATGTAATTGGTTAGCAATTGATAGCTTACCAAACATTTTTATAAACATTTCTTCCACGTAATCTTCACATCTGACTTTGTTGCAAAGATTGAATCTGTTTTCTAGAGAGTGACACAGAGATGTAAAGTTGGATCAAAGGATGCCAGATCATACATCGAGTAATGGATGGAGCACCATGCCCACCAATAATTCTCCCACTTTCTCAATTAACTGGTTGAACTGCTAATAGCAGGTGTTAGTGAGCCAGGTTCTGTGCCAGTGTGTGGTATACAGTGTGAAGAGACAGCCATGGTTTACATTACAGTGGAATTGAGAGGTCGGCAGCCAGATTTCCTATTTTTCCTCTGTACCATTCGTTCTTAAACTGATTACATCAAATATCTCATATTAGAAAACCATTTTAGTCATGAAAAATAGAGACTGATCCTCTTTAATAAGCAAAAGATATTAAATTTTTATGAAAAAGGATATACTTCAAAAATTCCATTCATCAAATATATCTATGAGTTGGGCATTCACCTGGGTGCTGGGGAGAAAGGGATGAATAAAACAAGAGCCCTTTGTTAGACTCTAATGGGAAATACAGAATAATTTGAATGCCAAAAGAAAATACAAGTACTTTCCTATGGGAGGGTAGAGGACAATGAGTTTCTCACGTTTACATCCTTGGTTCTTAGCAAAGTGCCGTATGGTAATATTTTGAGAAGAATTTGTGGAAATAAAGTAGCACGAACTTATGACTAAGGGTGCTAGAGAAGATCTTTTTTTTTTAATGCTTTATTTATTTCTGAGAGAGAGACACCACGAGCAGGGGAGAGTGAGAGAGAGAGGGAGACACAGAATCTGAAACAGGCTCCGGGCTCTGAGGTACCTGTCAGCACAGAGCCCAAGGACACGGGGCTCGAACCCGGGAACCGAGAGATCATGACCTGAGCTAAAGTCGGATGCTTAACCGACTGAGCCACCCATTTGCCCCGGGAAGATCTTAAGGAAAAGGAAAGGGAGGCATGTAAACTGGCACCTAAAAAAATAAAAGGTTAAAATATCATCTCATCTATATTTAGAACTACAAGAGGAAAAAGCTAACTAACCCGAGGTAGTTGGTTTATTTAATTTTCAAAGTAAAATGTCTCAAATTCCTAAATTTCCCATTATCTGATAAACAATACATGAATGATGTTATCTCCTGAAAGGAATACGGAAATGTTCATAAACCTTAGAAAGTTGATTGACTTATAATATGAAATTTAGGACCATTATCCAGCGTATATGAAGTTGTATATTCTTTAAACTACATGAAATCATCTGATTAAATGCAATGACCATAGAGACTTTTAAATGTATTTTCTAATGTTTAAATTATCTCAATATTTCTCTCAAAATCTAAAACAACTTTAAAGTTTCTACTTTCACTATATATATATACACATATATTTTAAGCTTGTGTGTGTGTGTGTGTATTTCAAGCTTAAGAAACCCCTGCTTATTAACATATACCATTTTGCTCATGAGATCGAAGACTCTAAAACAATTTTAATGTCTTATATTCCCAAAATGTTTCCTAGCAAACTTTTTTTGTACTGATTCTCAATTACAGAAGATACTAACAATTATAAATTTCAACATGACAGAGAGAAAGCTGATTAGAAGCAGTTCAGATTCAATTCTTCAAGAGGATTTCTACAACTAAAAATTTCAGTTAGTTTGTTGTGTTTCTAACAGCACTCAACTTTGAATACTATCAGCCTTAAAGTGGTCTGGTTTTGTTCCATTTATGATTATACCGAAAGATTATTTTCCCACAAATTTTTTGTCCATTTTTTGCTCAAAACTATTAAATGGAATCAGGTGATAAAACTGTTCAATTTCAACAAAGATAATCTAGCAGTTTTAGATGAAGAAGCTAAGAAATAACTTGGGCAGAAACATCTATAAATTTGTCACAAAATTGTGAGCATTCAGAATCTGACATTCCAAAGAAGCCTTGGTATACTTGGAATAAAGAAATTATCCAAGCACGAGTTCACTTGTCTTCAGATCAAGGTGTTAATGGTATTTTTGCTGCCATCAGTAGTTTTCAAAATCTTCGTTGATAAACTTGCTCAGTGAACTGCAAAATTCTTTTAAAAAAAGAACAAAGCAGCCTCCCTCAAAAGAAACAAACAAACAAAAAACCTACCCAAACCCAAAAATCAACAGGCTTTCACTGACTTTTATTTCTTCCAAATGTATTGTTGTTTGCATTTTACTACCCCCACCAAACTCCATACAGAGGTTAAAAAAAAAAAAAAAGAATTTTATGCTGGTTAAAAAATATATAATTTGTTTTCCAGTATTGGGTTTTTTAATTCTTAGCTTGTTTGATTTACCCTCTGGCTATACAATCATCAAAACAAAGGACAGTCATAACCATACAAATAAAAATTTGTAGTTCGAAAATATTACCATACTTTGTAGTATAGTACCTCTTAAACCCTTAAAATACATACTCATACTGTATCATCTATATTACTACTATAATAATGTCACCCACATACTTCTATTCTTATTTCCAATCAGCTCCTTCTAGACACAACAAACAGAAAAGAGAGCGTTATGAACCCTATTATAGAATAAAAAGGTGCATTTAAAAAATTTCTTAAGAACTTGGATGGCAAAAAAAAAAAAAAAAAAAGATATTCACAACCATGGTTTAACCTAGCACCTATATGCTGTTCACTGGCTTTTTCCTACAGCTAAACTGTGAGTTCTGTAGGACATACACTAGGATTTAAATAAATCTCTTTATTCCTAGATCCAGTATAATTGCTAAAATGTGTTCCATAGATGTTGGATGAATTAATAGTCCAAAGTAAGAATTACAGTTGTTTTCAAACACATATGCCTGTTTATCAGGCTTTCTGATAATATCCAAAAGAAATTCCTCCTGGTTTTTGGAAGATGAGTTTGACAAATGCTGTTAACTATCTGTTAATACAAAAAGCTCTCCCACAGTCTGAAATACCATGTAATGGCATTGACTTAGAAAGTTGCAGCATTGAAGATGGTTATCAATAATCAGCTGATAACCTGAGGTTTGATTTCATTGCATGAGAGAAGAAGCTGACTTTAAATCCCCTTGACTCAATAGTTTATTCCTGAGGCTATGTAATCTGGCTGTGTGGCAAGTTGTTCTAAAGTAGGAAATCCTAAACAAAATCTAGCAGCTACTCCTCAGAAGATCATTAATGAGCCAATTTGAACTTCTCTTCTGCATAATTGAAGGATTTTCTCAGATAATTCAGATCCAACTTCCCTATCATTTAGTTATTTTTCTTCTAGATGCCTCTGTCTGGAGTAGGTTTTAACCTACGATATGATAATAGAGCGGAAGAGATACTGTTTGTAGAAATTCAACAGAAGTAGCTATTATACCCATTATCCATATCTTTTTAATCTATCATGTTGAACTATGTGAAACTGCCATTTTCATAATTGGCAATTTCATGTGGCTCAAGTTAATACAAAATTATGTGTGGATTGTTTAAAGATTAGGGAATACATTTTTATTTATGGAGAATCATAAATCATATCTACTTATTTTCAAGTTCACATATTAATTTATAATTTGAGAACAACTCTCAAAAAGATTCAGTAGTGAATTTTATATTTCAAGTTAAAAAGATAGTTGTAGATTTTTATGACAATGAAGCACTGATGAAAAACTTCAGCATGTTCACCCTCTGGCTTAACTGTGTCTTCACATTCTTATCTTCAAGCTAAGCTACATTACTCTCCCAAACTATCATGAGGCTGGGACAGGTGGAAGAAAACTTGACTGAACAGGAATTCAGGACACACAACCTAAATTTTATCATTGTAATTCTACCCCATAAAGATTTGAATTTTGGAATGAAACTTTCTATGAAGAAAATGTTCTGCCACTTACAAAGCAATAATAATATAATTGGATATTTTGGATGATTTCTGGGGGTTAAATGTCTAAAGGCTCTATACTCATCTTTTCCAAAACCATTTAATCTTGTAATATTGTCAATTCTTAAGAGAAAGAAGTTGGAGAATTGAGGGCAGTGGGGGCTTTGAATTGGATGGACCTTATATTCCTGGTATCATCACTTATCATTTTGTCATACTCATGTTATATCTTGTAGGATCTGAAAATTATGCTGTTTTATTGATTGGTTAATCCTATTGAAAGAGACATAAAACTCCTTTTGTACCTCTGTGATAGATCATTAGTAAGGCTGATCATAAAAGCAATTCTGTCCAACAGAAATATAACATGAGTTATATATGTAATTTACAATTTTCTAATAGCGCTATTAAAAGACAGAGGTATATTTAATTTTTACAATCTATTTTATTCAACTAAGTAGACCCAAAATATTATTATTGCAACATGTATAGGTAAATAAGGTAAATTCTCAGATTCTTCACAATTTCTGTTTTAATTCTGTGAGCCAATGAAACTTGAGATGGACTCTGAAATTTGATATTAACCTAATATTTTAAATGTTTATTTATTTTTTAAGAGACAGAGGGAGACTGAGCATGAGCCGGAGGAAGGACAGAGACAAAGGGAGACACAGAATCAGAAACAAGCTCCAGGCTCTGAGTTGTCAGCACAGACTCCAAATGGGCTGGAACCCATGGACTGTGAGATCATGACCTGATCCCAAGTCAGACACTTAACTGACTGAGCGGTTCAGGCACTCCATGTTAATCTAATTTTTTTATGTGTCTCTAATTCTACTTTTCATTTTCTTCAACTCTTGAAAGATACAAAAACCACTCTTGGGATGCCTGGATGGCTCAGTCAGTTAAGTGCCTGAACTCTTGATTTGGGCTCAGGTCACAGTCTCAGGATTCATAGGATCAAGCCCTACGCAGAGTTCCACTGTGCCAATATGGGGCCTGCTTGGGATCCTCCCTCCCCCTCTCTATCTCTTCCTCTCCCCTGCTTGTGCTCTCTCTTTCTCTTTCAAAGTAAATAAATAAACATTTTTTAGAAAGATATAAAGACTAGTCTTAGATCATGAGTCATATAAAAGCAACGGCAGGCTGTATTTTGCTCTCAGGCTCTAGTTTGGCAACCTCAGAGTTGGCACATTAGTGGGTACCTAATCGAAAATGGTATTTAAAATCCTTCTTTAAAAAAAAATGTTGATTTATTTATTTTGAAAGGGGTCGGGGAAGGCCAGAGAGGAGAGAAAGAATCCCAAGCAGACTTTGTGCTGTCAGCACAGAGCTTGACAAGGGGCTCCATCTCACAAACTGCGAGATCATGACCTGAATGGAAATCATGAGTCCAAGACTTGGCTGACTGAGCCACCCAGGTGCCCCTAAAATCTATTGACTTAATTTAATACTAATCGATAAGAACTAGGATAGTATAAAAACTCAAGCTAAAGATAAACTCAAAACTTCATGAATTATGATTTGTTTTTATTTTTTTTTAATGAATAAGTGAGAAAATTCTGTAAAGATTTTGGCATTATTGTGGTTCCAGTCAGTGGTGGATCAGTCAGTTAAACGTCTGACTTCAGCTCAGGTCATGATCTCCCAGTTTGTGAGTTCGAGCCCTGCATAGGGCTCAGAGCCTGGAGCCTGCTTCGGACTCTGTCTCCCTCTTTCTCCGCCCCTCCCTCACTCTCACTCTCACTCTCTCAAAAATAAATAAACATTAAAAAATTTTTAAAGAGATTTTGGCATTATTTTGGAAAATCATAATTTGTCCTTCCTTGTAATTTTATAGGACTCATTCCTACTAAGAGGCCAGCAAAATGTTCCTGGCATCTGGTATCTTTTTGCATAGTTAGTCTGTGGTATAAGTTTTCATTCTCAAGGGAGAATACATTGTACCTAGGACTACTCATTGTAGTCATTCATTTGGGAAGTTTGTAGATGTACCTTTTACCTTCAACTATATTCATGTTTTGCATCAAATGAACTGATTCCAGAAAAACTTATAACTCTTGTTCATGATTCTTAATTTGTAGAGTTCAAAATTGTTAATAGTCATTAGGCATAGGAATATGCAGAAATATTTCCAGATAGAGATGTCAATTTTTCTATGATCCAGAAAAATTAAGAACTATTTCATCTTTTCATGACTCCCCCAAAATAGAAAAATTCTCAATATAAAAGTTGTGTTACTATATAAATGAGCCTCCTTGCACCCCCTTATTTAGCTGTCCCTATCAATTCTTAGTCTAAACAAATGGAGGAAGTTAAGCATTAAATCATGCTTTAATTTGAATTTTGAACTTTTAGAGCCAGATTTCTTTTTAAAGACTAAACTGCTTTAAAATAGTCATTAAAACGTCATTTTTCTTTTTTACCAACTATTTCTAGGATTTTAAAGAGTCTAATAAAACCCCATAGATTAATTAGTCATGACCTGAAGTCATAATTTAAAATATTAGAATATTATGTTAATGTATTATTACATCAAAAACACATTTAACTGAAGTCTAAATGAAATGGATTATGCTCTATTATTAGAACTTTGGAATAATATCTTCAAAGTCAATGCACAATGTGCCATTTTAAAATACTTTAAATATCATTTTATCTTTTTCTAGGGAAGTTGAACATTTGATTCATTCCTGCCTACCTTAGGCTATGCAACAATTCACCTTTGTTTCATACTTGTTTGGGGAAAAATATTAAATCATTAATCTTTTGTTTATTTTCATTATTCTCTGACTTTAAGTTGGGCTTAGAGTTTATCTGGAATCTTCTAGCTATACAGGTTGTTGTACTACAAGGTATTTTTTGCGTAAAGCTTATTTTTTCCAAAACTCAAGCCACATGCTACTTAACTTGCCTGGGATGCTTTACTGTGAATGATAGAAATGCCTTATACTTTATGTTCTTCTTTTTCTTTGCCTTAATTAAAAGGTAAAAGAGCAGATGAGTAAGTAACAACATGTGATTGTGAAATTGGTTGCTCTTTGTGTACAAAGGAGATAGAAGAGGAAACAACTAATATAGATTGAATCCTGAAGGGCTTGTAGCTGCACACAGACATGCTTAACATTGACTCATAGAAGTTCAGCAGTTTTATGGTGGAGATATTCTGCAAACCATACAGAGGTGTTATTAGTTATGGAATAAAGATTCTTCCAAAAGATAACTTAGTCTTAACTTTAGTAAACAGAAATGGTATTAACAGCTAAGCTGGACTTCACGCTAGGATAGAAATAGTGTCAGTTGAAATGAATTCTTTTGCCAAAACTAGCGAGCACTAGAACTTTATAACTTGAGGGGCTCCTGGGTGGCTCAGTCGGTTCAGCATCTGACTTTGGCTGAGGTCATGGATTTGGCAATTAACAGTTGGAGCCCCTTTTGGGGCTTTGTGCAATAAAACCAACAACCAACTGACAGTCTGCAAGTATCTCTGGGAAATGAGGCAGTTCTGAGCACAGACTATACACAGAGACTAAGATGCTGTGTTACATCTGGATAGACCGTTGTTATGAAGGAGAAACCAGAAGCGATTTTGGTTTTTATATAGGACTGAAAGGGAGATAAAGTTGAGGATTCAAGAAACCTCACACATTCTACTGTTCTTAAGAAATATTCTAAATTCTGAAGTTGCTTTGTTAGGGAGGCTATAATATAGATAAAATATTTCTGAAATATAAGGTTTATTTCTAGGCTATAATATTTATGTTTTCTCTTATTTTCAAAGTTATCTGGCCACACTTTTGGTACTGCTTTATTGTTTTAAGATCAAATTAGCAAATTATTTATGAGGTTTTTTTCTTGTTCAATATATTTAGTTTTCAACTTCTTTCATTTCTACCATTTTTGCAGGTTTATTTAATTTTTCACTTTAAAATTCTGAACCTGAATATTTATTTTATTTACTTGCATATATCATTATTCTTAAACCATTTCAAAATAAAAATATGCAGAATATATTTTAAAGTAAATAGGTATGAAAATACTTAAATTTTATTATAAACTTTAATGTTTTATTTTTAAGCTAAGCTGTTAAAGTTATTTATCTAGATATGAGTACCATCTTGCATTTTTCCTCAAAATTTTGATATGCATCCCCCCAAATTCTACCACTTTAATTTGTTTAAATTTATTTATTTTGAGAGAAAGAGTGCACATGTATGCATGCAAGTTGGGGAGGAGCAGAGGGAGAGAGAGACTGAGGTAAAATCCCAAGCAGGCTCTGTACTGTCAGTGTGGAGCCTGATACAGGGCTTAGTGAGGGGCTTGAACTCATGAACTGCGAGATCATGGCCTGAGCCGAAGTTGGACGCCTTACTGATTGAGCCACCCAGGTGCCCCCTTCAAATTTTTTTAATAAATAAATATTCAGATGTGAAAATGTGTTTTGGAGGATGTATATGCTGAGTGGTTTGTGGTAGTGTTGGAAAAAGGGGACATATGCCAAGTATTCCATAAGCATTATTTAAAGTTTGGTATATATTTTTAATAACATTGTGTTTAATGAATGATGCTTATAATTTTTTTTCTTATATTTAGAAATTTTTAATTTTTTAGCCTTGTGCAGTATTAATGTCTATAAAATGGTTTGTGAGCTTTCGGAAAGAATAAAGCATCATATATATTTGGGAAGTTTAAAGGCAGTGATCACTTCATTCAACTTTATTTATTGTTCAGATTTCTCATATATTTTCTAATTTAATGTAACAGATATATGGAAATATAATAATGTTTCTCTATGATGTTCCTGTATTTTTCTTCATATGTATATAATAGTAGAAACAGATATGACTTATCAAATGAAGAGAATTCTAGAAAAACACACAAATTCATGGCTACATCATGTAGAAACAAGAGCAGGGAATGTTAACTCTCCCAAATTCCTACGTTTCATAAATCAACGTTTCTATAGCATCCCATCAAAGTTATAGTTTTCCCTATCATCATTAGATTATTTTTAAATTCTCTCTTCCTAGGGAATTTACTGAGTTTGTCTTTTTCATGTTACTTTATCTTCTATACTGTCTGTTCTACTTACGTGTTGCCGTCTTTCAAATAATCAAAAAACTGAATGCCTTAAAATATCAGCAATCAGCATGCTCATGAGTGTGCCATTTGGGCAGGTGCGGTCGGAACCATCTGCGCTCTCCCACGGTGGCCTCCTTAGGGATGCTTTCAAGAGCTGAGAGCTGGCATGGTGGGAGGGCTAGCGAAGCAACTTTTTGTCTTCATGAAATCTCTAGACGACTCCAAGTGGTTTTTCCACTTGGTCTCTGCAGAATGGCAGCCTCAGGGCAGTAAAATCTCTCACATGGCAAGTGTTACAGGCATCAAGAAATAGAAGTCGCCAATTTCTCAAGGCCTGGACCCCAAAACAGCACAGCATCACTATCACTGTATTGGTTGGTCAGGCAGCACAGGGACTGCCTAGATTCAAAAGAGAGAAACAAGCCTCACCTGTCGGTAAAGGGAATAACAAAATAATATTTAAAGTTTTTTATTTATTTTTGAGAGAGAGAGAGAGAGCGTGCGAGAGAGAGCTAGTTGGGGAGGGGCAGAGAGAGAAAGGGAGAGAGAATCTGGAACTCACAAAACGTGAGGCCATGACCTGAGCTGAAGCTGGACGCTTCAGTGACTGAGCCCCACTCAGGTGCCCCAACCAAGTACTTTATAATCTATGATCAGTCTGTTGGTTCTTCAGACACATCATCACTGTTTATAATTTAGAAACATTTTTGATCTCAAAAGAATTTTTCCCTAGTTGGATTGTTTCCTTTTTAGTGGCTTCCCTGAGGCTTTGTAGCATGTTGTCGCTTCCATCTCTTGTGGTGGTAGAACACTTTCATGGCATTGTGGTATCTTTCAGTTATGCAAGCAGGTCCATGTTTAAAAAGATGTTGAGTGAGAGCATTCTTATTGCAATGGAAGTGGCAGTTACAGACCAAAGCCAGGAAAGAGTCCACAGAAATTACCCAAGTGTGAAAAGAGCTACTGGGGCCAAACAGTTCTCAGAGGACTCATTAGGGGTTGGTTGAACTCTTTAGGCTGTGCCCCAACCAGTACACAGCACGCTGTGGACCTTGTCTATAAAGACCAGGGAAAGGAAAAAGCAAGTTAAAATTGCAATGTTCTTCTTAAGAAGGGAATGAGTTAGATGAGGGGACTTTCTACAACCCCAAATAAACAAGTCCTGGAAAACAAAGGTGCCTAAAAGGAAACTTGTCCTTCTTCTCAACAACTGTATGCGACTGCATTTACTGTAGGGATGACTTTTGAATAGTGACAAGTTCGATGAGGGAAAACCATGCGTTTCATGTTTGTACACAATTGAATTTAGACACTTTAATAAACTGATTCCATATGCTTGTCAATAATGACTTGAGATGGAAAGCAAGAATTGAGTTGGGTTCTGTTAATAAAAAATGTGTATCTCCACTCAAAATTTTCACAGAGAAATCTTCGTGTTTGGGTGGCTTTATATAAAGGGAAAAATATTAGTAGGTGGCATTTGAGGATTCAGCCACACAGAAACATTAGAAAACATTCATTTTGATAATGTCTGTTTTTTCAGTTTCTTTGTTTCTTAAGTTTACAGCATTGAAAATATTGTTTCCTGGGGTGCCTGGGTGGCTTAGTCGGTTAAGCGTCCGACTTTCGCTTAGGTCATGATCTCGCGGTTCGTGGGTTAGAGCCCCGCATCGGGCTCTGTGCTGACTGCCAGCTCAGAGCCTGGAGCCTGTTTCGGTCTGTGATTCCCTCTCTCTCTGACCCTCCCCTGCTCAAGCTGTCTCTCTCTCTCTCTCTCCTAGAAATAAATAAAAAACATTAAAAAAAAAGAAGAAAATATTGTTTCCTGAGGAGTGTGTAGTTAAACTCTCTTCAACTAAGGTGGTCATTTGGATTCTATTAATGTTTTACCCTTAATACCTGCCTAAAACACTATGTATTCCAAAACAGTGGAGAAGTGACATTATGTAAAATTGTCAATTGTGATTTTTTTTTTGTATTTAAGTTGTTACAAAATGTCTCCTTTGACATGATACCTAGTGGAAATTCCACCAGTTTTCTGTATATGGGTGGTACTCTTCCTTAGTTATCTTTGCCAGTGTGGATATTTGTCCCCCACATTTTCATAGTTTGTAGACAATTTAATGGGAATTTTGGAAGCAAGATTAAGGAATTTACACAAACCCATGAGTCTAATCCTGTACTTCTGATTTATGATTCAAACCACGAACATTTATCTTTAAGGAAAAATATATAAAAAATAAAAAATGCACGAAATAATAGTTTTTGGTTTGTTTCGGGTTTTGTTTTGTGTGTGTGTGTGTGTGCTTCCAGAAAGTTACTTTATGTCTTAGCTGGACCTGAGGAAATCTCTTCTCAATCTACTTATCATTATCATTTATGGTAAATTTTACTTCCTTATACATTTTAAAGTTAAAAGAAGGTAAAAAATTGCAGGAATTTGTGTAGCATAGGCTTTAAGGTAACTGGGAAGCTTCATATATGTGAAAGGAAGATTAGCTGAAGTGATAACTAAAGTAAAAACAAAGCCTTAACAACTTGTGAGAATTTGAGAAAATCTGAGATATAGCTAAATTCACATTTAGTTTCAGAATATAGAAGGAACCTCCACAGAACCTCCATAGTTAGTATTAATTAATTATTCTTCTCAGTAATCATATAGATTACCGAGAAAACACATTATGTACCTTCTAGTTCACCATTTTCTATTCCCTGATTATCCAAGTAACACTTTCCTCAATAGCTTTGAGAACAGAAGAGAGTTGTAAAGTATGAGCTATAGTATTGAGAAGATCCAAACTCAGAGTTATGTTGTGACAGAGAGAAACCAAAATGTCATCTTCAGAGTCCTGTTTTTGGTTGCCTCCCATCATTTTTTTCTAATATAAGTCACTCGTCAACTTAAAAAAAAGTAAGTAATGCAGTCAAATTGCACCTCAAAATTGTTTTGTCCCTTTGCATCATTTTGTTGATAATTTTACATGTTGTGTGTGGTATTTCAATGGTCAAGAAATCCAAGAGAAGTTTTCAGACATTTGTCCATATTTTCCTTATTGAAATGTAATACACTTAATTCAAAACAGGGAAACGATCATCCATATGATAGTTTTTAAGAATAGAACCATTTCAAAAATACAATATTTATTGAGGATCTGTCTTTTATTGAGGATTTTATTTCCTTGCTTAATGAACTGGTTAAGTGTTTCAGGAACCGTCTTTTCTTATCACGTCGTTGTTTTAAAACCCCTTTTCTAGAAATTACATTTTTAAAAGTTTAAAATCACATAAAGAAGTTAGTCTACAATGACTTTCTCATGTTATTTAATAAAAAGTAAGGTGCAACAACAATTATCTGATTTCTAAGTGGCCATGATAATGGTGGTTATTTACTTCCCCCAGGCACTAACTGTTTCTACTTGCTGCGAAAGAGAGGATTTTCTTTAGATCTCCTCTGTGCAATGCCACAGATCTGTCAGCTAAGCAGAACCATATGTTAGGTATTTCAGAATTTAAAAACTGACTTATGGGAGGAAATAACAACAACAACTTCTTCTTCTTCTTCTTCTTCTTCTTCTTCTTCTTCTTCTTCTTCTTCTTCTTCTTCTTCTTCTTCTTCTTCTTCTTCCTTCTTCTCCTTCTCTTCTTCTTCCTCCTCTTTCCCTTCACCTTACTTTTCCCTTCTTCTCCCCTTTCTCCTCCTCCTCCTCCTTCACTTCTTCTTCCTCTCTCTCTTTCTCTCTCTCTCTTTCTTTCTTTCTTTCTCATTTCATACAGGGAGAGGAGGTCAATGAATATATTATTCTTGAACTGAGTAGCTCTACTGCCACATTGTAGAATGGCTGCAGAAGGTTTCAGAAAAAGAGCCAATTATTAGTTGAACACCCAGTTCAAGACTATGCTTCCTATCCTCCCTCTTTTATAGATGTGGGCATATGCCTAAGTTTTGAGCAATGGAAAATGAGCAATAGTTAATGTGTAAACATTTCACCCCAAGCAGAAAGGTATGTACCTCTTTTGTCTATATTCCTCTTTCCAGCTAGATAAGGTAGATAGAATGGTGGGAAATAGAACAATCTTTTCATTCCAGGAAATAGATGTTCTGGAGGTCAGAGAATAAGCCACAGGAAGTTCAGCATCAAAGAACGAGGTAGACAGGGGCTTAAATGTTGGCCCTTCTAATCTTAAACAGTGTAATATAAGACAAATTACTGAATGTCTATGAGCTTCACTTTTCTCATTTGAAAGACATGGATAATATGAAAATCAAGTGAGATTGTTATTGTTGTGAGAATGATTATATTGTGAGGGTGAAAGGAGATAATGTGTGCAAGCTACCCAGGCTGGTGCACAGCTACAGGAAAATAATATTTCTATCCCCTACTCTTTTCTATTTAACTTTAAGCCCATGTTATACTTATTTTTTGCAACCATTTTTCAGTAGATGTGAGAAGCAAGTTAATTATGAAAGTGTAATTTCTTCCATCTAATCTGTTGTCGATTCTATCCAGTGTGTTTCTTTTTTATCTCCCGTGTAGTTTTCTGTTCAAGAAGTTTGATTTGAGTCTTTTTAAAAATATAGATCTTATACATATCCACTTAATATTTTGCATTTGTGACATGAGTTATAACTATTTTAATGTCCTGTGCTAATTCTAATATCTGTGTCAGTTTTGAGTTCATTTTCATTGATTGCTTTTGGTCCTGATTGTAAGGTGTATTTTCTTGCTTCTTTGCAATCAATAAAAACAGTTTTTATGGAGGTTAGACATTGTGAGTTTTACCTAGTTGGGTACTGGGCATTTTTGTATTCCTGTAAAGATTCCATAAAGAGTCTTGAGTTTTGTTCTTGGGTGTTGTTACATAACTTAGAATTAGTTTGATAAGTTCATGTCTTGTTTTTAAGATGTGTTAGGTGGTACTGGAGAAATGTTCAATCTAGGACTAATTATTTCCCAATACTAGGAAAAAGCCTTCTGTGAACTCTATTCAGGATCTTTAACTGGTCTTCTTGATGAACCACACATTATTCCTGTCCCTATGTGAGTGCCACACCCTGGTACCTCTCATCTTCTCAGGCATTTTTTTCTCTAAGCCTCAGGTAATTCCCTCACATGATCAGTACTCAGTTGAACATCCCAGGGGGACTCTCTGTGGGTGTACATAATCCTCTGTGTGTATTCCATTCCTCTCTAGTTCTTTCTTTTATGAATGCTAGATGCTTTGATCTCCATCTCAGTCTCCATATCTTAATTCATGGGGTCCATTGAGGCAATCCTGAAGACACTTCATTTTTCTCCTGTCTTTCAAGGATCTTCATTATTTGATGTTCAGTGACTTGAAAACTGCTGCTACTCATATTGTCTTTTTTGGGGTTTCTCTCTGAGAGACAAGCAAAACGTATAAACCCATCATTGAAGTAGTCTAAAAAAATCTATGATGGAGGGTTGTACAAAATATTATTAAAAGACAGAAAAAAAGAGCTAAAGTACTCTTCATTTTTTATTTAATAAATACTAGGCTTTTTGAGGAAAACACTATGAATATATAGAAACTATATTTTATACAATCAATATTCTAATGCAATCTGAAAGACAGTTTCTAGTCTCTATTGCTGCATAACAAATCAACACAAAATTTAGTACCTTAAACATCATCAATCATTTTAATATGTTCACAATCTGCACATCAAGGATTTGGGTAAGACTAGACTTTGAGAATAGTCTATTCCATGTGGCATCAATTTGGATCACTTGGTGGTATTCAATTGATGACTGAACTGAATGAGGGTCCAAGATGGCTTCCCTCGTGTTTGTCTTGACAAAGGCAGCTAGAAGGCTGAGCTTATCTGGACCTTTTTCCTCCCAACATGATCTCAGGGCCTCACTATATGGTCTTTTACATGCAGGAGTGGGTGAATGTTTAGAATGTGTGAGCAGAAAATGTAAAGCAAATATTTCTAAGCAAAGATACTTCATATTTGATTACATGCAAGAACAAGATGGAAAATAAAATCTCTATAACTTTTTAGTGGATATTGATGACCCAGGGAATATTTTAAAATATGCCTAAAAATAAATTCTCAGAATCATTTATGGTAATAGGTGGAGATCTCAAAAATAAGTTATCCATAAGCTTATAATTTTCTAACATAAAAATGTTTTCTATTAGAAATTCTAACACATAACAAACTGACACCCTGATTCACAATCCAACCACTACAATATAACAAATTTGAAATGATTAACCTCACAGCACAATATTTGTAAGGATAACTGTACTAATAATTTCCAGAGTCTTTAAATCTACTGAGATATTACAAAGCATAGCACCATTACTTTTATAAAAACAATAGATTAAAAATATTAAATTAAAAAATATGTGATGAACCACATAAAAATATTTCTGACAGATATATAAAATGTTCAGTTAAAAACTTAGTACATCATATGCAAATGAAACCTTCAAAGTGGAGGACTGACTTCTATGGGAAAAACCCATAAATTGGAAAAGAAGATGCTAAATTTTAGATAACTATTTTAAACTTAAAACAAGATGTAAAGATGCTTACATATTCAGTTTTACTATCTGTTTTTATTTTCTTGATATTCAATATGTTTTTCATACTTAATTTTTAACATGTGTTACTATAGATACATTTATAAATTTGTTCTCTTTTGAATGAATATAAGAATGCTATTTTTTAAATAATAACTTGTTCCTTATGTCCATAAAGTGTTGAATCAATAGATTGAGCAAATTGTGTTTGAGAATGAATATCAAAAGAGACAGTAAAACACACAAACACACATAGATTCCTCCCCACGATTGTGAATGGAAGACTGTAGAGAAAGAAAGGTAACAAAAAAGAAAAGAAAGAAAAGAAAAAGAAAAAGAAAGGTTAACATATACAGTTCCCCTGAGTTCTATACTAGGGCCAATCTTATTTAGCGTCTGTATAAATGACCTTGAAATTGGAGTAAACCTGACCATACCTTGCTTTAAAAACAGTAGACAGAGCAGAGTTGGGGTAAAGCTACAGGGAAATCTTAATAGAATATAGCCGTGACTGGGAATGTTACAGATGAAATTTAATGTGGTACAGTCTCATTTTAGCATCACTCGGGAAAATGCAAGCATGTGGTGGTGGTAGAGGGAGAAAGAGCATATATAATTTAAAGCCAGAAATACAGGTGGTTTCTTTGGTGCAAATAATTTACTAAAATGTTGTATGTCATGTGATTGTGTACGCCTTGACAATTTGCATGCAGATTCTAAGATACTGAAGTAAAGGTATAGTTGATTACTGTTAGATCATAGATCCTGTAAATGCATTAAAAACTTGGAGTTGTAAGAATTAGACATGAGTACATCTAGGTATTGGGAATTTGTTTCTGTTGCCATCATTTTTCATTTATAAGGCAGTAAAAACTCAAGTAAGTGACAATGAAAAGTGGGATATTAAAATTTTACTTATAAGCAAAAGTAGATAATGGAGTAAAAGTCAGTTAATGACCAACTGTTTTTCTACTTCTAGACAAAATCTTTTGAAATTTTGCTGCTTTTGCTTTTTGGGCAGTTGTGGTGCCTCTCTTTTGATGCAATGGCCATGATAGCTCTTCGCGGAGTGACCCCTGGAAGAAAGCTATTCAAAGGTGTGTGATCTTGAAGTTCTTGCTCTTAAATTTTTGTTGATGTTGTTAATTTTCACAAATGATTTCAGAGAGCATCAACTCCTGTTCACTTCCCCCAGCCAAGGTTGAATTCATCAATCAATTAAATACCTTCTTTCTTTATGTATTTCTAAATATTTTTTGTTAATGTATAATTTCAATGTTTAAAAGTAAACATTTTACAAGTCACTCTTTGCTTATTTGAAGGTAAGAGAGGAAAGGATGTGGAAATTGGGTGAGAAAAGATGAAATTACTTAGTTTTATTTTTTTCAACTCTGCTTCCAAACCAGGCTAAGAAAATCGAGTTGGCTGAAACACAGTTTACCATCCTAGAGCTACTGGAAATATCTTGATGGAAATGTTTCTTCTTTGAAAAGCAAATATATCTTCCTCTAGGGAACTGAGTCTTAGAACTACAGAAGGAAGACAAGTCACTTAAGAATCACTTCTCATACCTATCAATTAATAGCTAAGGTAACAAATTCATGTTGCAACTGCACAGCTTTACAAATACAGGTGTGAAAGTTAAGAGTTGTTCTTTTCTTGACTCTTTCTCACCTGAAGAGCTTTGGCTCTGGAGTCACAAGCTCTGAGATAAAATTCTGACCCTAACACCTTGAGCAAATTATTGAACAGCATTCTGTCCTGGTCTCTTCATCTTTACCACTAGTCCATAGAGTGGTGATGGTTACCTGGCATAAGTCATCTAAGGAAGTTGGCATTATGTTTGGAACATAATAAGTGCTCATTAAATGTTAGGCACTGATGATATCGTACATGTTTATAAAAAATGAGAACTGCTAGGGCTACAGAATACTGACTTCATGAGGAATATGATGATACTAACAAAGATGAAGAGATGCAATTTCTCACCAGTGGTTTTGCTCTAAGAAAATGACGCTTAAAATGATGTATTTATGTACGTATGCATTTATTTATTAAAATTTTATATGAAACTTTGTGTGGCGCCATTTACAGAGAAACATAGATGGTGGTGATGATGTGATGTTGAAGGTATAATGATGGGATGATATTAAAGTGATTATTTACCTCAAGCGGGCCATATCTCATTTTAATCCAGTTATACCTCTCTATGTTAGCGATTCTTAAATAGGTCTCTCAAACAGAAAAATCAATAAATCTGTAACTAATCACCAAGTGTCTAACATTTGCTACATACTACAGAGGACCCAAGAAGATCTTGCAATATTTTGAAGGAAATAAATTCTTTGTGGGCAAGAAATTTGATAAACTAGCCTATTTATTACCTATTTTTCACAGGGCCTGTGTTTAGTAAAGCACTATTTAAATGTATATAGTATATTTAAAAACCCCAATAATTTATAAACAGAGTATTGTAGAATTAGAGATACCATGAATTGCTCATTGAATTATTATAATCTCTCTGGAAATTTTGAGTATTAAAAAAGTTACTCAGATATTTACAGCATAGTCTTTATTTTTATTTATTTATTTTGAGAGAAAAAGATTAAAAAAATGTGTACATGCACGCATGAGCAAGGGTGGGGCACTGTCAGCGCAGAGCCTAATGTGGGACACTAACTCACTAACTGTGAGATCATGACCTGAGCCAAAATTAAGTGTCAGATGCTTAACTGACTGAACCACTCAGAGGCCCAAAACATAGGTGAACCATGTCCCTATAACTGCCTAAAATAGGCATCTATTTCTAATCCACTTTCGTTCTACAGAGACCTTGATCTCTTCCCCTTGGAAAGCTGTTATCCTGAACAGTCCAGACTGTGAAACAAAACAAGAGGGATATATTATTAAGTTTATTTGGAAAAAGGTTTTCTATGATCAAATAAATTTGAAGAGTGCTAGGATAAACGGAATTAAATGAGTTTCATTTCTGCAGGACTTTTCAGACTATCAAATATGGTCACATGAAATGGTAGTATTTCCAAAATAGATTAGAATGTGCCACGCTTACCCTACCTGAAGCATCTCGTTAGGCAGCTGTCCAAAGAAACTCATGGTATTTTGTAGAAAACGCTTAGAAAGGTAAATTATGTGTATACCACAAATTCAAATCAATGAAGCAGTTCTCATCACATGTAGAGCTACACTGTAGGGGCATTTTGGAAAATTTTGAGGATGCTTTAGTCCTTTAGATTAGTTAGTGTTTAACAAATTTTAACATATATTATTCTATATGTTATTCTTTTATTTTTTTATGTTTGAATTAGCGCTTTACATTGTTTATTTTTAAATATTATTTTGAAACTATGTTACATTATCTACATTATCTATGCATTTCATTTCATGGTGCCTGAACAATATTTGTTGCACAAAGATGCATTGAATCTCAAAGTCTCAATCACTACTCTGAGATTATCAGCTCAACTAAAAAGCTGTAATTATTTGAGGTTCTCAGTGTACAATAATTCTCTACCGTGTTGTTAACAGCTTCCTGTACTAGAAATTAGAAGAGATAAAGAGAGGGCAGAGAATGTGCTCTGGATTTCTGGAATACCATTGAGGTAAGCTTTTTTCTCTGATTGAAGGACCCTTTTACCTCAGTCATCCAACAAGCACCTAGCCAAACGGCTACTGTCAGGAGAGAAAATTCCATAGTGTGTCCTTAGTTGAGACCAGACTCTAAGCCGCAGCTCAGTATCTGTCACATGACAAGCTAATATCTCCTAGCAAACAATCTACGTATTTACTTAGTAATTTGAGCTGTGGGTGTTTCCATTAGTTCCCTGGCCATTGTTTTTAAATCAGAGAATTGTCAGACCAGGCTCGGAAAAGTACACTTTTACTTAATTGCTAAAAGGTTAATTCAAGTCTTACTCTGAACTGTAACTCAGGAACCTTCTGATTATGACAAGAGTTCTCACAGAAGTCTTTAAAACACACCCTTTTCTGAATTTTCATATTACTTCCTGGTTCCAGCTTCATCTATATGTGTTTCTGATTCAGTCTAGAGCATCTGGATTTCACAGCAGCCTAAATGCTAATTTTTGATAGCTGCCAGAATTTTTTAAATGTGAAGATGCTGTGTGAATATATGAATTTATTGGTCTCTTAAAAATCAGACTATCGGGCCACAGCGGTTGTGCATTCTCACATGGAAACAATCAGTTGAACTTGAGTAGCTTCTAGCCCTTTCGAGAAGATATATTTTATCCATTCCCCATAGTCCCTCTTATTTCCTCATGTCTCCATAACACTGAGGCCATGCTTTACCTGCTATCCATTACTGTGTTTGATTGTTATTCTCTTCCTACTACAAAGAAAATAAATAAAGTGACCACATGTCTCATGAAACAGATTCTTTTTAAAAATTTTTTTTAAAATGTTTATTTTTGAGAAAGAGACACAGAAGGCGAGCAGGGGAAGAGGCAGAGAGGGAGAAACAGAATCAGAAGCAGCCTTCAGGCTCTGAGCTGTCAGCACAGAGCCCAACGGGGTTCACAGTGCTCTAACTCAGGGAACTGCGAAATCACGACCTGAGCCATAAGCAGACAGTTAACCGACTGAACCATTCAGGCACCCCTCATGAAATATGTTCTTATGTGTCTAATATTCAAGGTGTGTCTCTGTCCAGAGAGTACTATTCAGATCCTACTTTGCAGCAACTCTGGTACACTTCATTTATTAATATTGTCTTCTGACCCCTGAACTCATTTAAGTTCTAACAGCTGGCCTAGGAGCTTAGATTCAACAGTCAGGATGCAATGAATCTATTCCCTCTGCTAGCTTCATGAAATTCGTTTGCTCTTTCATATTTGGTATCTTTAACCAAGTAGAAGTATAGCTAACATCTATTCATGTAGGGTTTGTTTGTGCTAAGGAAAGAAAATGGACTTTGTTAACGAGGCAAGTGGATGATTGAAGCTGTACTTAATTAATATCATTTTTTAAAACAGAATATTAGCCTGAATTAGAGTGTCTTAGAAGATTTGCAGGCATGCAGATGAATGCAAGCCTAAAGATAATTTTTAATAACTCAACAATGATAACTGTGTCACAGAATGCAAAGAATGTTGTCCTAAGAATCAGGAGGCTTAGCCACAAACAAACTTGTCAGCCTTTAAACAGACTACTTAATCTCTGGGGACATTAGCTTACTCATATACAAAATGGATGTTGTCAGATGTTCTCTACAAGAGATGTGAGATCAAATGAGAAACTATTTTAAATTATTTTAGGACAGTTTAATATTAGTTGTAAGGTTTAATTTTACAGTATCATAGAAGAAGACGATGTATAAGTTTTAAATTTATAAATCAAATGAAAATGAGAAATATAAAACAGCCCCCAGAATTTCTGATCTAGAGATCACCAGATTCTTCCCCAGATAATCCTTCTCTTTGGGCAAATAGTGGCCAAAGATGTGTCTGGGATGTGAGACACAAGAGTTGGGCAGAACGCATCAGACGAGACCCGAGTTGTCAAGGATCGAACGACAGATCATAAGGAGATGCAGTAAACTATGTTACTAATGGAATTGTAGAACATGACCAATTGTGCTCAGTAGTGATGCAAGTAGAGAACACTTGGAAAAAGTCTAGAGCAGCAAATGAATCAGGAGAAGGTAATGCTGTCTTGAATGTTTGTCCTTATTTCTACCTATTTTCTTTTTCTGAAATGCACTTTTTCATGTTGTTCAGTCCAGATGGATGTTTTGCATAATGCTTCTGTAACCTTATGGATGAGAGTGGTAAGCCATCCCAGTTAGGCCAGGCTGATCCTGTTTCCCACACTACAGTGATTATTCTAGATATTGGCAAGTAACAAAGACAGGCTGAGAGATTCCTTCTCTGAGGTTTTATGGATGGAGGTTGTTGAAGAAGACATTTTAAAATATCCCTGCTTTCTGTTCATAGGGCCAATGTGATTCAAGTCTAAAACCACTAGCAGCCATTCTTTTGCTTTCTTGCACATCTCCCTGGCCTCGGAAAAAAGAATATGAAAGTAGGACTAGAAAAACCTCAAAAAGAATTCAACTCCTTTGTGGTGCTAACCATTTCCATTTTCTTTTTTCTTAATTTTTTAAATGTTTACTTAGTTTTGACAGAGAGACAAAGAGGAAGAGCATGAGATGGGGTGGGGCAGAGAGAGAAAGAGACACAGAATTTGAAGCAAGCTTCAGGCTCTGAGCTGTAGCACAGAGCCCTATGAGGGGCTCCAACTCATGAACCATGAGATCATGACCTGAAGCTTAACCAACTGAGCCACCCTAGTGCCCCCCATTTTCTTCCTGCATCTAGGGTCTCTGTTCCAAAAAACACCCTATTTCTCTCTGAGATATTGTGAATAGCTTGTGTTTGTATTGGTTACCAAAGGATACTGAAAATGGTCATAGACGATAATGCCAAAATCTACTTTTAAGGAATACTTAAATTGTAGCTTAAACTCTCAAAAGTAGTAAGACATTTAGAAAGAATTGGGGGTTAGTTTCAACAGGGTTCTATTTATTACTATGTCAGAGCAAAAATAGGTTTGAATTAACAAAGACATCTGCGTATTCTTGTTGCTACCAGAAGAAAACTTAGTCTGAGGAATTGAAGGAATTTTCTTCAGAAGTTTAGAGATTTAAATTGCATAAAATGTAATACTCATCACAAAAAAGCTGGCTACTGTCATGATATCTCTTGATTTTAAAAGAAATAAAACAAACTATGCACATACTTATGATTGAAAAAAATATCTTCTGAGTACATACAAAGGATATTTTTTTCTCATGCGTATCACAATTCCATCCCCAATCATTTGAATGCAATTTACCATCGTCATAATGTTCTGTGGGGGAGCCTATGGAGATTGTGTTGTGATGTCAAATTGCTATAGGAAAACATTTTGATAAGCGCATGGACACCACATTATAATGACAAATTATAATGACAAAATGGTTTCCATGTTTCCATGGAGACCAAATTACAATGTCAAATTGACGGCAAAATGAGGTCAATACAAATCTACACAGACCAGATTGTGATGTTAAAACAATGCAAAGCAATATCACCGCAGGTCTGGGGAGGCTATGCTATGATGTCAAGATGATGGGAAAGCAATATCTAGGATGATGTCAACACAGTAACAGAAACGATGTCAGTGGAAGTCTCTGCAGCATCCTCCATGATGACAGTACAATAGAACACTACTATTAATGCAGATTTCACCAATGGTAAAGTAAATTTAATGAAAGCATGAAAAATGGGAAGCTTTCTATTTCAGCATTCTGATTCTAAATACTGTTTTATTTTACGTTCTTAGAAACTAAGTGCTTAGTCATGGAAGTTAGAGAGGAAAAACTAAGCTAGGTTACTTCAGTGGCAGAAGTTATTTATTGAAGAATCTGTTTCAATGTAAATTACTTTCTTCATTTACAATACCACTGTGAAAGGACCCACAGGGAGACAGTCTGATTAATTCAGTTCTCTCTGGAAGGCTTCACTGGCTGACTTTTCTGTTGAAATGTCTTTGGGGCATGCACACCCCTCCCCTTGTGGTGGTTGTCATACCTTTTAATTCTTCTTTCTTAAAGATGTTAAAATATTTACGGTTACATTTTTGTATTTTATAAATTATAAACCAAGTAGTTTAACACTTCCTTAAACCTGCTCTTGTCAAAAATAGTATGAAGCAGCATGTTATCTTCACTGATGCAGATTATTTCCATTTGTTCTTAAATAATAAATTATGTTGATGCAATTTATCTTGAATAACTGCAATAAATATTTTAACCCAATGCTAATGCCAATCAGTTGGATGTTTAATGCAAATGGAAGAGAATACATTTATCATGGGTTCTCAACCCAAATCATTTTTTCTTCCCTCCAGTGGTAAACCTGACCTCTCATAGAAGCAAAAGAGACAGTATATTCTGGGTCGTAAAAACATTCTGATTATTTGAAAATAAACTTTTGCCAAATTAGGAAAATACTATGATATTGTTTGCGTTTGTGTTATTTTCCCAAGTGTAAGCATTCCAGGTTTGCGGATTTACCATTTCATGTGACGATTAAGCCCACGCCTCAGTACGCAAACTCATTTAACCATGTTTACTAAATTAACTGGATGATTCACTTACATTCAACAAACATATTTTAGTTGAATACTATGTGCCAGATAGTATGCAAGGTCAATTAAATCAAATGGTTTTAGAGATTTGTTTTACAAGATCTGCCAATTGTTTTAAAATGCTCATCATTTAAGTTTAATTGATTCATCTGCTTGTGAGTGAGGGGAAATCTCTTTTCCTTAAGCTTTAGCTTCTTTTACTTTTATTTTTGCTTTCTCTTCCTTTTTAAGGAAAAAGTGGATAAAATGTTATCAAGAAAGAGTTCCTTGAGACCCCTTGTTAAAATTAGTTAATGTGGTAAAAGACCCACTCAGGTTGAACAACACAGGTCTCTCAAGAAATAGCACCTACTTTTCAGTCATTCTTGAAAGGACACAGAACCAGGGACAAAACATACCCAGACCAGTATATTTGTCCATCCGAAACCAGTTTAAATTAAACATGTGAAGAGGAAAAGTCACAATGAGAAGGAAAGTGATAGTACTACTACTAATAAACCAATAGCTTTCCTAATGCAGAAGCTATAGACCTTCACTGGGATACCAGCTCTGCCTCTGTGTGAAGTTCCATGAATCTCAGGGTAGTTTTTTCAAGGTATTAGAGACAAATTGGAAACCATCTCTCTGTGAGGTGTGGTGAAGAGGAATACCACCTGTCTTCCTGGAGCTGTGCTTTTAGAGTTGCAGAAGAGAACACAGAAAGTTGTTTGAGTTTGTGACACTTTGGGCCACAGAATTGTCCTCGTGAAGATCTGTTAGGAAGCGACGGCAGTAGAGTATACTGTACATTGTGCTCCACTCAAAGAAACAAATTACCACAAAGATTTGTAATATCAACATGGCAATATTTTCTCCCATTCCAAAGGACAAAATAGATCTCTCTTTTTTCCCTTTGCTATCCCATTATCTTATTTTAAACACAACTTATTAAAACTCATGGCTTACAACCCCTTCAGACTTCTTAGAAATTTTTTGTAAGGCCAAGTATTGCCTGAAGTCAAATATTACTTCAGAACTAAACATAACTACAGAACATTACAGATAGAAAAAGAAATAGATGCTAGATGAAGCAGAAATACGCTGCTTGAAAAGGCTGTAATGGACCAAAGTAGCACAACAATATGGTAGCCATGCAAAAGATGAAATCAAGAAAGGATGCTGTGCCTACACAGTCTAATTTTTTCATTCCTTCTATTTCTTATCTTCTACAATATACTTCTTGAGTGTTGCACACTATAAAATTTTATCTCTACCTCAAGTTTTCAAACAATACCCTGTACAATAGAAAGGTCTGCCCGTTTCCCCAGCTCCTGGGAGGCAATCCCAAAGCCCTTGGAATGTTCTTCTAGGTAAAGGTGTCTGTTTACCTGGGGACCCTGGGTCATGTCTGATAGTCTATGCTAACACTGTGATTTATGTTGGGGGTGTTGGGACCTCTGAAGGGATTATAGACTGAGGTCATCCATGTGAGTGATCAGCCATGCCAACATGTCCACCCCCCAGGAAAGTGCTTGCAAATTTAGCCTCCAGTGACCTTCCCTGGTTGACAATACTTCCTCCGAGTTATTGGGAAAAGTAACAGACGAGTCTGGTTCCTGGTTAAAAGCCTATGTATGATTTTTCAGGTCTGACCATAGGCAACTGCAAAGGCTTTACCTGGCAATTCTTTTGCAGTAAAGCTGCCCTCCTCACACCAAACTCAGTGCACAGCCAGTGCATGCCAGTCTCTGAAGGGAGTTGCAATCAAGGGTCCAGCCTCCCTGTCCTGTCATGGTCTTATTTATTTATTTACTTAGTTACTTATTTTTTTAATATTTATTTTTTTAGAGAGAGACAGAGAGAGCATGAGCAGTGAGCAGGGAAAGAGCAGAGAGAGAGGGAGACACAGAACCTGAAGCGGGCTCCAGGCACTGAGCTGTCAGCACAGAGCTCAATAAGAGACTCAAACTCATAAGCCGTGAGATCATGACCTGAGCTGAAGTCAGATGCTCAATTGACTGAGCCAACCAGGTGCCCCCATAGCCCTGGCAACTTCATTCCTAAGACTCCATCTGAGGCCTTCCACCAACATCCTTTACAGATGCCTCTGTTGAGGACTTCTTACTGGGGGAGGGAAAGGGAACTTGAAGACATTCTTCACCCTCTCATTTAGTACCTAGTACTTTTCTTCTACCAACCCTTCTCACCCCACCCCCTACAGTATCAGGATCCAGAAAACTTCCTGAACATTTTATGCAGAGCTCCCTCAAAAGTAAGATGAGTCCCACATCTGGCTGATCCACCTGACCCTCAACCAGTGACCGTTCCACAGGGGAAAACACAACATGATGAGTCAATGCTTTCTCAAGTTTCAGACTTTTGTTTATACAAATGAAGCAGTAATTATGGCTTAACTTTCATTTTTGACTTGTTGTTCTTATTAGCTAGTAGGATACCTGGGCAACTCAGCTTTCTGTCTTTTCCAGTTCCCAATGTCACTAGTAGAGGACAACTAGAAGCCCTGTGCTTAGATTCTCCTGGTTCCTTTCCTAGGTACCTTTCCCTGTTGCTAATTTTAATATGTATTTGTTCATTGTAATAAATTGTCCCGTGGGTATATTGCTATCTGAGTTCTGTGAGTCCTACTGAACTATTGAGTCTGAGAGTAGTCCTGGGGACCTGCAGATCATACATGCAATTAAAATTATTTTGTTAAGGAAACAATGTGTGAACACTGTTTTTATTTATTTTTAATCTTTTTTTCTTTGAAGATTTTATTTAAATTCAAGTTAGTTAACATATAGTGTAGTATTGGTTTCAGGAGTGGAACTTTTTGATTCATTACTTATATACATCACCCAGTGCTCATCACAAGTGCCCTCTGTAATACCCATCACCCATTTAGCCTATCCCCCACCCAACACCCCTCCAGTGGTCCTCAGTTTGTTCTCCATAGTTAAGAATCTCTTATGGTTTACCTCCTTCTCTGTTTTGATCTTATCTTATTTTTTCTTCCCTTTCCCTCTGAATACTGCTTTTAATACAGATCTGTATCTTCTAAACCCAAATACAAGAAATCAGAAAAATCCAAGAAATATATTAAAACTTTACACAGTGTCAGTAGCATTGGGGTGTACTTCTGCTTCCACTAAAAGGACCAAGAAAATTGGACCTGGATGACTCAGTTGCTTAAGCGTCCAACCTCACCTCAGGTCATGATCTTGTGTTTGGTGGGTTCAAGCCCCACATCAGGCTCTGTGCTGACAGCTCAGAGCTTGTAGCCTGCTTTGGATTCTCTGTTTCCCTCTCTTTGTCCCTCCTTTGCTCGTGCTCTGTCTCTCTCTGTGTGTCTCAAAAATAAAAATAAACATTCAAAAACATTTTTAAAAGAAAGGACCAAGAGACTCTTGACAGGTGACTTTCAGTTTTAAAATCAAAGGTTCAAACAAGGTAGATATATTTAGCTACAGTGGATATGAGATAGGAAAGTAAAATAGTAAAATTATAGCAGAATAATTTGCTTTAAAAATAGATTGTCTTCTTAAAAATGATTTCTGTAATGACCATAAACAATTTCTTGTATCATTAAAAGATCAATGTTGGTCTTTCATAGCTGAAAAGGCAAATAGTCTGCTCAATCAGTGTACTAATTTTATGTGAAAAAACTGAGGCACAAAAGATTTATAAAACCTGGTTAGGATTGTAGATTAAGTTAGTGGCAGAGAATATTTGAGTTTAGATCTTCTGTTTTCATATCAGGGCTCTTTATATAAATTTTATGTTCAAAAATTTATACTTAAATTTGCATTTACTAAAATTAACTTTCCAAAATTTTCTACTACTTCTTACACATAATTTTGGGAGAAGAGAGATGGAGATTTACAGCCACAGTTCATGCAAAATCATCAAATTACATATATAATGATGAAATACAGACAAGGCAAAAAGGCAAAACCTTTTTGTTTAAGGTTTTAAAAATAGCATACTTCACATACAAGTCATGGGAGAAAGGAATAAATATAAATGGTTAAATTCACATTCTTGCAAATTTATTATTCAGACCACAACCAATGATAAAACTTCAAATGATACCCTGAATCAGCAGGTATAAATTTGGCAGGAGCTCATAAGATGACTGTGTTAACTTCCCATTTCCCCAGATTGAGAAATATGGCTCTAAATTCTGCTCAGAAGCTACTATATAAGAATACATGAAAATCTGGGGAACAGTCAGTATCCCTATGGGTATTATAAAAAGCACAGACATGGGGCACTTTGGTGGCTCAACCCATTGAGCAATCAATTCTTGATTTTGGCTCAGGTAGCTATCCCAGTGGCATGGGAGTGAGAACCATATTGGGTTCCAGGCTGAGCACGGAGCCTGCTTAAGATTGTCTCTCTCTCCCTCTGTACCTCTCCCCCAGTCATGCACTTTCTCTCTCAAAAACAGAACAAAACAAAACAAACACAGACATAAAAGAGCTAAGGAAAGATTAGGGAACTTAATTACCTACTCTTCTGAATGTGTTCTCCTCTTTCGTATCTGATGAAGACACTTGCCATTGGACTTAGGTCCTATCCAGTTACCCAGATCTCCTCATGACAAGATCCTTAATTGCACCTATAAAGACTCTTTTTCCAAATAAGGTACTGTTCACCAGGTCTGGATGTTAGGGCATAAGCATATCATTTTGGCAGTGGGACATTACTCAATGGAATACAATGACTAATATATTTAGGACCTCTAAGCTCATTCAACCTTTCAGTGGTGTCTCTAGGATTACCTAGTGAGTTGTGACAAGTGTTTGTACATGAATCCTCCCACTCTCACAATTTTTCTGATCCTGGTCTTTTCTGGCTACATTTGGTGAGATCTTCTGCCAATGTCTATGTTGTCTATGAAATCTTTTGAGGTAACTTCATCAGAGAGGCTCCTATTAGAACTGCAATGACCCTGCCATTATGAGGGACTAGGGTGGCTCAGTCTTTTGGACGTCTAACTTCGGCTGAGGTCATGATCTCGTAGTTCACTAGTTCGAGCCCCCACGTAGGACTCTGTGCTGACAGCTCAGAGCCTGGTGCCTGCTTCTGATTCTGTGTCTCTCTCTCTGCCCTTCCCTTGTTCATTACATTAAAAGATTAAAAAAAATTTTACCCCAAAAAAATAACTGCCAAATATATATTATATATATTTGCCAAATATATATTATATTCTCTCTCTCTCCCTCTGTACCTCTCCCCCAGTCATGCACTTTCTCTCTCAAAAACGGAACAAAACAAAAACAATGCCAAAGACCCTGCCATTCCATTTATGCCATTTCATGAAAAGCTATTAGGTTTAACTTCTATGCCAGTGTTGCTCTTCATGTTGCCACAACTGTCCTGGCCGCCAACACCACTACCTCTAACAGATACTGCCTCTGGACTCTGCCAATGGTTTTTATTTATTTTTTTAAGTTTATTTATTTTTCAGAGAGAGAGAGAGAGAGAGAGACAGAGAAAGCATGAGTCAGTGAGGGGCAGAGAGAAGAACAGAGGGAATCCCAAGCAGGCTCCATGCTGTCAGTGCAGATCCAGATGCACGGTTCAAGCTCATGAACCATGATATCATGATCTGAGCCAAAATCAAGAGTCAGAGGCTTAACTGACTGAGCCACCCAGGCGTCCCTGGACTCTGCCAATGTTTAAGGCATTGACAGGAGCCTCTGTAGTCCAGAGAAGCAAGGGGCCTTCTCTGCATATGAGCCAAGCTTCAACAATAATCAATTCATGATCAGTATTGTGTCAGCCTGCTTCGCAACTACAACAATGGAATAGTTGAATGAAATTTCTGATATCATATAATTTTATCCATAAGTGTATCATTCCTATTAATCATTTAAATTTAATAATGGTTCATATTCACTTTATATTTAAACATCCCTGATTTCCTTTTAAATATTTCCAGTTCATTTATTGAATTGGAAGCCAAGCAAAATTCTCCCACTATAATAAGTGATAGTCTTTCTTTTACATATATATATATATATACACACACACACACACACGTACATACATATATAATATGTATATATGTAATATATATATGTATATGTATGTATATAAATATGTATATATCTATATAGATATATGTAATATATATAACAAGTGATAGTCTCTCTTTTACATATATATACACATACATACATATATAATATGTATATATGTAATATATACTATATAAAGATATATATATATGTAATATATATATGTAAAGAGAGACTATCACCTGTTAGACTATATATATAATTTTTTTCTTCCTTCTCTCTCTCCTTCTCCCTCTCTTCTCTGTCTTCATGCATTTTGTTGTACACTTTTATCAGGAGGCCTAAAACTGTCTGGTAGACTTCACCATAATTGTATTACAATCAGTTAGTCTATTTGGTGGTTGTCAACCTGATCCAATCATTATAAAGCCTCTTTTCAGCTTTTCACTTGATAGGTTTAGCAGGCATTGACAATTATTACCCACATTCAATATTTTATTACACACTGATAAAATTAAAATTTTATGAAAGAAACTTCTTTCATCAACTATTTGGCTACTCAAAGATGCTAATCATATGAGTGAGGCAGGATATTTATAAGATTCTTGCGCCTTACCAGGTTTCAGCATATTTGGTGCTGTAAGACTCCTCCAAAGATGAAGTGATGTGTAACTGTATCTTTAGCATTATTATGAAGTCATAGATCAAAACATATTTTGTTATATTTCAATCCACTGCAGCTACTACATATATAACAGTGTAATCTGATTACTATACCATCAGAGTATATAAAATTATTCTTCATTCCTCTGTGTACTATGTCTGCATAGTACTCTCCTCCATTGTAGATACAGCATAGTTTATTTATACACCTCTCTATGGATGGAATTTTGTGTTATGTTTGATAAATAATCAGTAATACCTTTGAAATTGAGATTATTCACTTACTTTAAGAGGATTTCTCTCCCAAGAGGACATTTGGTTCTTTATTTGAATGCATGTTCACTCAACTTGGATCTTCTATTACAATTACAATGTTTTCACGATTTTAGTTTTTATATAACACTTAAAAAATATATAAATTATAAGACAAGGTATTTTGTCAAAAGATAAAAAGCTATGCCTAAGACAACTACTTGGAATATACCCAAAAGTTGGTTCATTTGACAACAAAATATTTCAGATGATTAATGTGTTTAGGAATTTGACTGAAAATGAATCAACTCACTCCCCTTAAAATGTGGTTTGAAAATAATTTAGATATGTGGAAATAAAAATAAGAAAAAAGTTGGTTGATAAGTTATTCGTAGTCAGAATAATAGATGATTATATCATTAGGAAGTCACACTCTGTGTTTTTTTGCATTTTTAAAAACTATATTTTATTTATACTGGAAATCATAAACATATATACTTAGAAGAAAAAGCTAAAATTATGGCCAGTTGCCCATTCTCATCAGATGCTGGCTGCCTGAATGTTAGAGAAAAAATTTCAAATGTGATCTTTAATTTCAAAGTAATTTTTACATCCCTGGTAGTCCACAGTTGTTTTTCTTTCTCAGTATTGAAAAGAACCATTATTTTATTTCTTTTTTTTACTTTAATAACTTCTTATTTGTAATGTGAAATTTTACTAATTTCCCTTCCAAAATTTTGCTTCTCTTTATCCTGAAACTAAAGTGGATTTATTATAAAATCATGATGCACAAATCTGATACAAAAAATGGTGGCTCTAGTCTTCTTCCACAGTATTTATTATATAGAACAATACAAACATAATATCCAAGAGAAACATTATTCATGAAAATCTGTTTATTGAATCATAAATTGTTTTTAGATTTCTCTTTCTTTCTTTCTTTCTTTTTTTCTTTTGTTCCTAAGTGACAGATCACCATATGTAAATTAGCCTCATTGTAGGGGAGGATGGGATAGAATAAAGGAATTAATTGATCCATGATAGAATGAATGAAAAGTAGATCTAGCTTCAGGTATGGGCCAAACAATTCAAGACTGGGAATCCCTCCATCTGCTGGGTCAGCTTCCTCAATATTAATTCCATTCTCAAAAAGACTCACTCCCTGCTGATCTCAGGAGGACTGCAAGCACCTTGTAGGCTTGTGTCAGAGAGGAAGAGTCTTTATTTGAAGGCTTTCAGAATATATCTTGAGATTACTTTCAATGAGATTCAACATGAAGCAATGTCTAGAGTCAGCTAGAGTCAGGGGAATCCATTGTGCTGGTTTTCTTTGGCCAGAGAGCCTCACTGGATAACAGGTTGAAAGACATGGGGAGCAGCGATTTCTAAAACAAAATTCCGCCATTGGTTTGTAAGAGGACAAATGGATGGAGGAAAACAGTTTTAAAAATGTCTTAAGAGTTTCTAATAATTGACAATGCATTAAAACAAACAGACAAACAAACAAAAATCAAAACCCCCCACAAAACTTTCCTGATAAGTTAAGCCAATGTTTTAACAGGTTTTGTCTATGCTTGTATCTTTTTCACTGTTTAGAAGATGGCTTAGTCTTTAGAACCTACACTGAATACTGCATTTGGGATATTAATTTACTTATGAGACAAATAGGGATGAGAAAAAGTGAGAAAGTTAAATGCTGCCTTATTTCTGTATGAGCTTCTGCTTTCCCTGCTTTTCTTTCTTTCCTTCCATCCTCTTTACTATTTATATTCTGTTTCTCCTCATGTCTTACTCCTCATTTCCTTCTCTTCTTTTTTCAATTCTTTGTCTTTCATTTTCTGTTTCATTTCTCTGTCTTTTCCTGTCTTCTTTCTTGGCTGTGCCTTTTCCTCATTTTCTAATCTGCTTCAAGCTCCTCAGCTTTCATCTCTGAAATCTCCTTCTCATCTGTCTCAACCAAAAGTAGAGCGAGCATGACTTAAATAAGTTCTGAAAGGATAAATTTTTCTTGGAGTAAAAAAATGTAGTACTGGACAGACTAGACTCCCCTGTGCTCTGGATCCAGTTCTGCCAAGGTTCTTAACACCAGTGCTCCCTGTCGCTTCTTTATCTTTAGTTACTTCACACACTTTCCTTCCCTGACACAGTGGCCATTGATCTTACCCAAAGCACAAACTAAATAGATACAATTTTGCTTTGCGTTATATTAATTACTTTGTGGCACTTGCACTGTTTAATTTCTTGAAACATTTTTTTTTCTTAATTTTCAGGACACAATACTTCACTCTATCCTAAATAGATTTCTCCATTTATATGAAACCATACAGCAATTACTCAGTGACATTCAATGCCATATATATGCTCATATCTATTGTCAATTTTCTGTGTGTGTGTGTGCAGGCTCTTTTCTCCATGTCCTTCAGAAGAGACCAGAGTACAAACATGTGTACCTCTGGCACCTGGCACAGTATTTTACATAAGATTTTCTGTAACTAAATTTCTGATGGAGTGATTAATCTCCTTCTGCCATCAAGTTTTATAAATGGTTCATTCAAAGGCAAGTGATCTACCTGCAAGAAGAAAACTAAAATCACAGCACATGAGCTTCTGTCTAGCAACAGAGACCAAAATATTATATTTTGCAGCAGTTCTTTCTACTAGAAGGAGTTGGGATTCAAAATTTGGTAAGTATCTTTCATTAATTTATATTCAAGATGCACATACTGAGCAACTGTGACATTTGAGTCACATGCTAAAATTATGAGTCTTGTTTAGCCAAATGGCTGAAAGCACAGTGTTTGTAATGAACCAACTTGGTCTTGAATTCTTGATCTACCACTTTTTCATTGTGACCTTTGAAAAGTTGCTTAATATCTTTTGCTGTTCTCTTGTTTGTAAAATGGAGTTATTAACATGTATCTCCTAGGATTTTTCTTTGAGAGTTAACTGATGGAGCACATGCACCAAGTATAGTATCTTTGAAGAGCTTTTAGATACAACAATTGGTAAGCTAACCAGGCTTCTCCAGCATCTAGTTCATTATGAGTAATAAACTATGAAGCTGAAGTTGGGAGGAAAGAAGCCATGATGTGCAAAAATGGAAAGCCCAAACTTTCCTCTTCTGGTATCTATTAAATACAAAGAAAAAAGGGGGGGGGAGGTTTTGTTTTTGTTTTTCTTTTTTCTTAACATGTGTGGACAAAAGCAGAAATTATATGAACTCTCACCATTTTAGTGCCAAGTGGCATGAACTGGACAAGAAATTCTTTTTTCTTTTTTAGAACTTAATTGTATTTTGATTTTATTGCATTTTAATAGTTCTCTCTTGGACAAGAAATTGTTCCATAAGAACAGGACTGTTCCTAAGAAAAGGACTCAGAAGGTGACTGAGCATGTATAGCAGGTCATGTGGTGTAGATTTAAAAGTGGCCTGGAGAACTTTAGTTTGCACTGCCAGATCTGGTCTAGTGTGGTGGTCATGGCCAGACTTTGAGGATCTGTTACATAAATGAAGGTGAAGTGGAGTGGCTTGGCCAGTCATCAGGTAGTAACTCAACAGAGCTTCCAATCCAATTCCCACAGTGGGATTAAAATATTAAAAGCAATCACAAGGCTATGCATCTGCAGACCTTGCAGGAGTATAAGCATGGTTCCCAAGGGAGCCAGAGAACAATGACCATGTCGGAGGCTCTCTTCTCCATGTCCATGAGGACATGATAACCTCATGTCTTGCCCAGGGGTGAATAAAGGGAATTGGAGGGATGGGGCTACTTAAAGAAAATTGTTTTACGACTTCCCAGCTTTGGAGTAGAACTTTGAAAAGACTGGATATTGTTAAGTGAAAGGAGATTGTTTATTCTAGCAGTTACTGGAATATAAACAACTGGAAAGTTGCAAAATCTTCCTTTGAAGAAAGTCAAAGTAGTTTTATAATATGAAGTAACCAATTTGTCCTGACATATGAGTCTGAGTAGTAATTCTGATCTGCTTTTGTCTGAATTACCCCCAGGATGATTGGGGGGGAGGGGTTGGGGCAGGGGGATAGGGAGGCTTTAGGTAGAGTGATGACAGAAACAAGTAAACTCAGGAAGTCAGAGAGGCGTGATTGAATCAGTCACCATTCTGAGCGAGTGGGATATAATGCAGTTGTGGTCTCCCATCAAGGCCCGTGTCACCTTGATGAAGTGTTAAGTTCCTTAGACTTCCAGGTCTGCACAGGTATGATGATCCACTGAGCTCTTGCAGGCATTCCTTCATCATCAGAGAAGATTCTGGACAGCAAATGAGAAATGGTGGCTACAAAATGGTGGAGGCAAATGGTGGACTTACAGGTTGTTGGGTGGAACAAAGAAATATCCAGGATCCAGGCCACTATACACAGTGAATATTCACCAGAGTTTCTGGTGCAGAGTAAATGCTTAAATAAGAGTGATTTTTATTACCAAGCACATTTCCTATGAATCACACATCCTTTTAGAGTCCATCACATAAAATGGTGCCATGTATAACAGCAAATGGCATCCAGAGAGAGGACCTTGCACAAATGAATAAATATAAACAGAACTAAATTACTGTCTTTAGTAAGCTCAAAGTCATAACTAATTAACCTCAACATTTATGTGACTTAACACATCAGCACAATGGAAATTTAATTTGCTCCAATGACTGTCCAATATAAGTGTTCCTTTTTGAAGAAGGGAGGTTAGGGTGGACTATTCCCACAGAGTCATACAGCCTGGGTCCAGGCTGTTGAAGCCTTTGCCATTTCCACACATGAATTTCCAGTTTACCACAGATATTGCCAGCCACAAGATAGGGGAAGAGAGAGAATAGAGAAGATATAACCTGTTTCTTAAGCATCATGGCTCAATAGTGACATTTATTATTTCTATTCATATTTCATTGATACACGGCCATACCCAAATACAGACAGAGCTGGGAATTGTAGTGTCTGGAGAAGCAGTCATTTCCCTTTCACAATAGTATTTTTATAGAAGAGAGATCCTGAATTTTAGTGGATGGTTAGCTATATCTGCCATGTAAAGTAGCCTCCCTGTAGACTGGATATGGAATTTGGTATCTGATGAAAGCATGTGTGAGGCCATTATACTTATTTGGCTGATGTAAAAAGATGTTTTCATTAGTTTTTCCAGATAAAGAATAGAAGTTTAAATTAGAAGTTTAAAATTTTAAAAATAGAAGTGTAAATTAAATGTAAACAAACAAACAAGAAAATCAACCAAACAAACAGACAACAACAAAGAAAGATTTTGGAAATTGAATAGATGGGAGACCATATTTTGCTTTTTTGAACATTAATTTATAACAACAGTATGGATCAAATCCTGAGTAGAGTTAAAGTTACCATCTGAATCTTGGGAAGAAATATATTTGGCAGTGACTTTCTGATATTTAAATTTAACTATTTAATAGTTTTTTTCAGTCATAATTCATATACCTAAATATTGACACATTATAAACATACAGGTGGATTATTTTTAATAAATTTGTACAGTTATGTGAAGCCTCACACCTTCAGCCGTAGACCACCATCGATCTGATTTCTGTATCCACAGTTCTACTTTTTTCAGGAATTTCATAAAAATCAAATGGTACAGGGTGCCTGGGTGGCTCAGTAGGTTGAGTGTCCGACTTCAGTTCAGGTCATGATCTCATGGTTCATGGATTTGAGCCCTGCATCAGGCTCTGTGCTGACAGCTAGCTCAGAGCCTGGAGCCTGTTTCCGATTCTGTATCTCCCTTTCTCTATGACCCTCCCCTGCTCATGCTGTCTCTGTCTCTGTCTGTCTCTGTCTCTGTCTGTGTCTCTCTCTCTCTGTCTCTCTTTCAGAAATAAAGAAAAAACATTTAGAAAAATCAAGTGGTACAATATACAGTCATTTGTATTTTGCTTTTTTCACAGAGCATAATGTTTTTGAGATATATTTATGTTGCTGTAAATATCAGTAGTATTTTCCTTTTCATTACATGGTAGTCCACTTAGTGGATAGAACACATTTGACATAACACTCTTTATGTGTTAATGGTCATATAAGTTGTTTCATATTTTTGATTCCTAAAGAATGCCGCCATGCACATTGACATAAAATCTTTGGCTGACGTATTTTCATGTCTTTGGGAAGATAAGTAAAACTGGGACTGCTGGATCCTATCATAAGTAAAATGTTTAAGATTTTAAGAAACTATCTAACTTCCTAAAAATATTGTATTATACATTCCTACCACAAATATACGAGTGTCTCGTTTTCCCAAATTCTAGCAAAAACTTGATATTGTTGATATTCAAGATTGTAGCTAATTCTAGAGTCTGTAGAGATATCTATTGTGGTTTTGATTTAAATTCCTCCATAGAATAATTATATCAAGCATGTTTTCATATGTTTATTTTTAGTTTATCTTTGGTGCAATGTCTCTGCAAATATTTTTCTTTTTTTATTTTTTGTATTTTTTTGCTATTGTTGTTATGAGATTGCTTTAAACCTTCTGGATAAAAGACTTCTATCAGATACATGTTTTGCAAGTATATTCTTCTCTCAGTTTTTAACACACCCTTTTTATGGTCTCAGTGGTAATTATTGAATAAAGTAAAGTAGAAATGTTTAATTTTATGAAGAGTAATAGATTACTCTTTTTTTCTCTGAAGATGATGTTTTTGCTGTAATATCTATGAAATACTTGCCTAGCCCAAAGACTCAAAAACTGTTTCATGTGTTTTCTCTTAGAAGTTTTATTTTAGCCTCATGTTTAGTTCAATAATATGTAATTAAAATTATGAAATTTCTGAAATATTATTGCAGAGCTTTAAAGAAAAGACATATATTCATTCAGGGGGAAAAATAAATTTTATATAGCGATTTTTTCTCAATTATGTATAGGTAAAGTCTAAAGCCAACAAAATTTTTACAGCATCTATCTAATGAATTTCACAAGCTGATGCTAAAATTTATAAGGAGGAGCAAATATCTAAAAAAATACCCTTCAAGTATGAGAGATGTGACTTTCAAAATATCAAACTTTATTTTGACAATATAATACTTAAAACAGCATGTACTGGCCAGTAATAGAAAATAGACCAGTGCAATAAAGTAAAGAATCTAGAACCAGCAGACTTCAAGCATATGGAAAGAGCATCTGATGGAAATTGTATTGAAGGTCAATGAAAGAGTAGTCTCCAATAAATGATATAAAATAACTATTTATCCATATATGGAAAAATGATATTGGATACTTATGTCTCATCATATATAAAGTGACTCAAGGGAATTAAACAGCTTATGAAAAAGGCAATGTCTTATACATTTTGGAATCAATTATAGAATATCATTATATTCTCAAGATAAACATGATTAAAAAAGTCAAAGTCTAAATACATAAAAATGATACATTGAGCACCCTAATATTAAGCAACTTCTGTCATTCAAAAGACACCATAATTAATGTGAAAATGCCATCTGTAAGCAGGTCTGAGAATATTATTTTTACAAGTACCAAAAGATTGGTACCGAGAATATATAAAGAAATATTTCATACCAGTTATAAAATAACAAGCTAAATACAATCAGAAAATGGGAAAAGAATAATAGATTTTTAGAAAAATAAACACAAAATAAATCAGCATGTTATATTTACTGCTTTAGGAATAAAAAAAACTCAAATGAGGAACCGCAATGAAGAATTTTTAACACGCGATTGGTACAATCCCCCCATTTTGTAAACGTGGGCTTCATGCTCAGTATGTATGGTGCCCAATGCTGGGCATGAAATCACAACCCTGAGATCAAAACCTGAGCTGAGATAAAGAGTTGGTATAACCCCCATATTTTAACAGTATCATGTATTATGAGGATATAAAACTGTATGAACTTTTATACATTGATAGCTAGAATGTAATATATATATTACATTGTGTGTATATACATATATATATTTATAGAAATTGCTACCAGCGTATGAGAAAAAATATTTATCTTATAAAATCAAAGATTCACATAACTTCAAATCCATCATTTCTATGCCCAGGAATATAACCTAGGAAAATCTTTTTACATGTGCAAATAGATACAAGAAGTTTCCCCTAATGTCACCATGTTTTTGAAGCAAATAGAATCCTCCCATTGGAAGCAAATCACTAAGTCCAGCCTACATTCGGGGAAAGATGATTATACATGGCATGCATATTAGGAATCAAGGATCTTTGGGTGTCATTTTATTTTTTATTTCTTTAGAGAGAGAGAGAGAGAGCACGAGTTGGGTAGAAGGACAGAGCGGGAGAAAGAAAATCTTCAGTAGGCTCCATGCTCAGCGCAGAGCCCGACATAGGGCTTGATCCTGAACTCCTGGGATCATGACCTGAGCTGAAATCGAGAGTCAGATACTCAACTGACTGAGCCACCTAGGTGCTCCTGGGTGCCATTTTAGAAGATGAATACAATAATCTTCTTGAATCCATATAGTTTTAATCTATAATCCACTGATCTTTAATTTTATGACTCATTGATACGGACTTCTATAATCTTTGGTTTTTGGGTGTTATGAGAGTGAAGAGTCAAATTTCATTATCTTCCTTATGGATATCTAGTCCCAAGCACCATTTATTAATGAGACGTCCACATAAACTTGAATCTATTCTGGATTCTCTGTTTCATTAGTCTGTCCATCTAACTTTGTGATGATACTACATTGTTAACATCTTAACTAGTTATAAATCTAATTTATAATTAGATTATCAATTTTGTAGTTTCAATTTTCTATTGATGTTTCTTTTAAAGAGTGTTGTGATCATTATTAACATCTTCCTTCCTCTTAATTTTAAAATCAGTTTTCTAATTTTTGTTAAATGAGATTTTGTTGTATCTTTAGATGATTCTGGGAGAATATTAATATCTCTACAATATTCCAGGCTTTTAATTAATAAATATGGCATATATAGTTCTATCTGTTTAATTTCTTAATTTCTTACAGTAATACTTTATAGTTTTATAGGTGGAACATATACACACATTTCATCAAGTTTACATCTAGAAATTACATGCATTTTTATGATATTGTAAATTATTTTAATGGTGAACAGAATTCGAAAGATTTCATTTACCAGAATCTTACCTCTTGGTTACAGCCAAACATGAATCCGGGTACTGCTTTCTGTGAAGGGAATTTGAAGACATAATTAAGATTATCAAGTTTGAAGGACACCTGCGCGGCTCAGTCGGTTAAGCATCTGACTTCAGCTCAGGTCATGATCTCACGGTTTATGGGTTCAAGCCCCACATCGGGCTCTGTGCTGACAGCTAGCTCAGAAACTGGAGCCTGCTTCAGATTCTGTGTCTCCCTCTCTCTCTGACCATTCTCTGCTCACGCTGTCTCTCTCTCAGAAATAAATAAAAAACATTAAAAAGTTTTAAAAAATGATTATGGAGTTTGAAACAGAAATTATCATGGACTATCCATATATGTACAATCTGATCTCTTGTTCCATTAAAAGCAAAGGAATTTCTTTGGCAGAATCATACTGTAATGTTGCCAAATATGGTGACTTTGGTGAGCTCTGTGTTTTTGAGGAGTCACACATGACCTTATCTACTGAAATCTGAAGAAATGGCTATGATAGGCATTCAGAAAAGCTAAAATTGTTGACTCAACTACTCTCTATAGCTAATCATCTGTTATAAGGTGTCAGATTTTAATGTCACTCCTTATTACAGATTTTTAAATTTATATACATATAAATATTTTTTCTTTTCTTTTGGCTTATAACTTTATTTTTTCAAAATGACCACAATGATGTTTAGGTACCTGAGCTACTGAACAAACTAAATTGCAATGCAAATCTGCAGCCATACGTGGTTTCAGTGGCCCCTTTTAAGGTACATATGTGAGTGATTAAAGCATAAAGTTAAACAAGGGAATACTATACACACTGAGAGTGCAAATTTTAATTTTTAAAGTTTATTTTATTTTATTAAGTAGGATCCACACCCAACGTGGGGTCTGAACTCATGACCCTGAGATTAAGAGTTGGGGGCTCCATCAACTGAGCCAGTCAGGTGCCTTGAACAAGGGGATATTAACATATATTTGAACATGATGGTTGCACTTAGCTGAGAAAAAGAAATGACTAGGAAGGGATTTTTAGTGGGTTTCAAAACACACAACATTTTTTTCTTGATGTGGTTTGAGGATATATGGATATTTACTTTGAAGCTATTCTTTGAACTTATGTACTTTATAGATTCTTCTAAGTATCAAAAATATATTTTACACATACATATACTTCCATGATAACATCAGCAATTATCTGATTAAGTTTCGGAAAATCTACCATTATTTTTCATGATCCATCTTTTTTTCTTCATTGGCCACATCAATAGGTAAAAGGGAATATAATGGGAATCTTCATTTCTGTCTCTTTCCAGTTTGGGGGAATAGTGTTAATTTATGCTATTGCCCAAAAGATGTGGTTTTGCATTTAGTTTTCTATTTTTGGATGGAGTTTTATCTAGCCCTTCCATTCCTGAGAGATTCTATTCCATAAGACAGAGAGCCATTGTGGGAAACATGCTAACTCTTGAATATATCTCTTCCAATTATACACTCATGAATTTGAGAAATTAATCCAGAATTATTTCAGGGACTCATTTAATATACTTTGGAAAACCCTGGAGAAATTTTCCCTTTATTTCTCATTCCCACAAGCCTTCACTTGAACTAGTTGTCCACATGGCTATCTAAATTCCAGGGATTAATATGAGCTCAAAAACAGTATCCAATAATTCCCTTGCCCTAATTCATAGATATCTTTATAAATGGTCAAAGGTACCTTTGGACATGCTTAGTCCAAAGAATGTTTAGGAGTACCTATCTTTTCCTTTGTTCATGAGGTTCTTGTTTCTGAATTGACTTAAGTTAAGGATTTTGCTAAAGAGCTGTGACTCTTCATTATTGTGACTCAAGATATCCCCCAATTTAACACTTATAGATTTACTTTTTGTCAGATTTTTACTAAAACAGGATTTAATGTGCTGCTTGTCTTGGAGTTCTAGGGATTAAATGATCAGTAAGTCACCACTGATCTAACTGAATGATGCCACTCTGACTAACATTCTCGTTCTGACTCCCATTTTGGTATCCACACCCACGTGGCCTGAGGTAATTAATTTCCATCACCTTGCCTCTGTCGTTCCCAGATTCCTCTATCACTGTGAAGTCAGGAAGCCCATTCAGTAATAGCATTAGTCCCTGACCTGCATCAGCCACCTACAGAAGACAAAATCTACAGCAATTTGAGAGCAATTGCAGCTTTTCCTACCCATGTGTTTCCCAAATTTTCAGTGTCCTTTATGCTCTTCGGGACACATTTAGAGGGCAGGTGAGTGTATTGCACATCATAAGTCACTTTTAACATTCTCATCTCAAATGTCTTCTATTTTCTTTCTTTACATTATAATAAGGGATTTCCAACACTTCAGTTTCATTCTATGGAGACCACCATTGTTCCCAGGCCAACACGAGCTTTCAAAACTAAAGTTAGACCCACTTCCAACTACTCAGTTTAATAATAAATCAAGAATCTTGCATAAAATCATTCATACTGAGAAATCCTATTCGATCTAAAATTATGTATCTCTATACCTAATCTGGAATTTTCAGAATTCAAGCAAACATATTTCCCTGATTTTTGACAATAGAAATGATCAAGTTATTAAAAGTTTTGGTTTGGTTACTTCAGGTAAAGTCATTATAGTATTGTCAACAAAACAGGAATATCTCATGTGGAGTTTATGTATTTGAAATACTCAGAATCACCTAAATTCTTTCAAATTAACTCATTCCAATTCTCAGACTTCTATTATGCCCAAATGAGAATCCTAACTCTTAAAGAGCAAATCCAACCTATTTCTCTTATCTAGGAACTCACAGGATTAGATCCCATGTCTAATTTTTAACTTATATTAGCTGTGTAGCTGAAAGAAGAAAAATATTATTTTAGGGAAGTGATATAAAACAGTAACTGAAAATTATATCTTCAATACAAGTTAAATATATTTGCTATTTTTTTAGAACTCTGAGACATATATTTGGTTCAATTAAGATACATTTATTTACTTTTCATGGTCTAACAAGTTTATCCACTCAGATAAATTTTTAATTGAACCTCTAAACAAGTTATTATCGAATTTTAAAAAATCAGTAAAGATAATGTCCTATTTCCTGAATAGGTTGGGCATTTCTGTGAATCTTAAGATCTGATTATCAGTATTTTAAAGGAAATGTCCATCTGCCTGAGGTCTGTAATATAATTAGACACATTAGCACTATCTCCTTAATTTGGGTTTAATTTTCATGAGAAAATACAACTTACAAAACCTATATAATGCCAGTAACTTTGAGTCAATTGATTAGCATAAATACATTTTGAATTCTAATACCTATGTGAAGTCTTTGATTGAAGGACTACTCTAAGTAGACTTTGTAGTAAGTATGTCTTCTCCAAAGATACAAAGTTGACCTGTTCATTGAAGTAAGTAGCCTACAGCAGCATTAAGTCAAAGACTCAATTTATCAAAAAATAAGCTTTTCAGATACTAGGTTTTTTTTTAATGTTTATTTATTTTTGAGAGAGAGGGAGCAGGAGTAGGGGAAAGACAGAAAGAGAAGGAGACAGAGGATACAAAGCAAGTTCTATGCTGACAGCAGAGAGCCCAAGTGGGTCTCAAATTCATGAACTGGAGATCATGACCTGACCTGAAGTCAATAGTCAGACGCTTAACCGACTGATCCACTTGGGTGCTCCCAGATACTAGATTAATAAATGGTTTTGTGATTAATGTCATTGAGAGTATTGAACAACATATTTTAGAAGGTGAAATTGGGAAATTTGTTTCTGGGAAAATAAGGCCATTTCAGTAAATATTTAGTTATAATTACATCAGAAGAATAAAACACTTAGGAATAAATTTAATGAAGGAGGTAAGAGACTTGTATATTGAAAACAAGAGAGTAATAAGGAATTGAAAATGACACACATATATGGAAAGATATTCCATGCTCATGGATAGGAAGAATTAATATTGTTAAAATGTCCACACTGGTGATGTATGTAGCTATTGGATAACTATATTGCATACTTGAAACTAATATAACACTGTATGTTAACTAACTGGAATTAAAATTAAAAAAAAGAAAATAAAATATACAAAATGTCCATACGTTCAAAACAATATATGGATTCATTAAAATCCTTATCAAAATATCAATGGTATTTTTCACAAAAATAAGACAAACAATCCTAAAATTTGTATGGAATCACAGAACACCCCAAATAACCAAACCAATCTTGAGAAAGAAGACTGGAGGTATCACCTTACCCAATCTCAAACTATACAACAAAACTCTAGTAATTAAAACAGTGCGTCATTGACATAAAAACAGACACATAGGAACAGAATAGAGAGTCCTGGAATAAACCTGCATGTATATAGTCAATTAATTTATGACAAAGGAGTAAGACTGAAACTATAAAACTCCTAGAAGAAAACATAGGCAGTAAGCTTCTTGACAGATGTCTTAGTGATAATTTTTTAAGCTGATACTGAAAGCAAGAACAAGAAATGCAAAAATAAAGAAGTGGGACCACATCAAACTAAAAAGCTTTTTCACAGTAAAGGAAACTATCAGAAAAATGAAAAGGGAATCTGCTTAATGGGAGAAAATATTTGCAAATCATATATCTGATAAGAAGCTAAGATGTAAAATGTACAAAGAACTATCATTCATATATCTGATAAAGAGGTAATATCCAAAATATATAAAGAACTCATATAACTCGATAACAAATAAGTAAACAATCATCAAATAATAGGCAGAAAATCTCAACATTTTCCAAAGAAGATATACATATGGAAATGGATACATGAAAATGTGCTCAATATCACTAATTATCAAGGGAATGCAAATCAAAACCAAAATGAGACATTATCTCACAACTGATAGAATGGCTATCATCAAAAAGATAAGACATAACAAATAGGACATTGCTCATTCATGAAAAAAAAGAATAAAATCTTGCCATTTGTGACTACATATATGGACTTGGAGGGCATTATGCTAAGTGAAATAAGTCAGACTGAGAAACATCGTATAATCTCTGTTATTGTGCAATCTTAAAAAAAAAAGGCTCATAGACACAGAGGACATATTGGTAGTTGCAAGAGGTGAAGGGTGGGAGAAATGGGTGAACTGTTTTTGTATTTAGCTTTAATACATTGAATAAAAATTTTTGAAAAAGCTATCCAGTTAAGAAAGAAATTCTGTGAACTAAAAGTAAAACAATGTTTAGTAAGTTACATTTAATTATATATCAGTGTCTATCATTTTGTATTAAATTGATAAATATTGAGAAGGAAACAATGTGCTCTCAATAGAAGTTTGCCTAACCTAGGCTGAATTTTACTCTTTGGCATTGCTCTTCATAGCACCCTTAGATAAGTTTAATTATGCAAGAAAACTACATGAGAAATTTTATTTCAAACACTTTCATCAGTATAGTTTTCTAAGGCTAGTATTGTCTCTAATTGAAGCACTAAACTTCCTGCACTTTTTCTTTTTCTTTTTGCCATTATGCTAAGGATATATAATTTCTGCTGATTTAAGTATCTTATGTCAGGGCAGTAAGTATGCAATTAGCTTTAGTTTAAGTGATAGCAGCATGCTATAAATAAGATTCTTAATTGTGTTTGCAAGATTAAAATTCAGCCTCATTGTTTGTTCCCTTTATTTCTTTGATGGCATTGTGGTATATTCACATTGCTACCTCTAAATGAATGTCAACTTGTTTTACCTCGACTGCAGTAGATCGATACTTCATTAGGCTGAATTGTCTTGTGCCCATGCAACCTTGAAGCTGTGGCTTAATTACCATCCGTATTATGCAGTGGCTCAGAGAGCTGTGCTCAGCTGTGTCAGTTTTGAAAAAAAAGTTTTAAAGCCATGGTGTTACTTATATCCTGGAAAACATGACCCTTTATTTTAAAAAAATTGGTAATATTTGATCAAAATTAAGCATTAATGATTTTCAAAAATTTATTGAAATGCACAAATAGAAGTTCAATTTTGAAACTTTTATTATTTTACAAAACTCTTTGAAAGGGAATACAATTCTCATGATCAGGCCATTGTGCAGTTAAGATAATTTAAAACTAATGGCAAAATTGCATTCATATGAAAGAGAAGAGGGGGAAAGTGCAGTCAAATGGCAATCATGACAAATGACATCTCTTGTCCAAGAGTCATTTTTCCTCACTAGACTGATTTGTCATCCTCACTTTTGACATTTTTCATCCTGCTATGAAATCACACTGACAGAATAAGATATTTCTAGACTTAACAGCAGGCCACAGAAGATGGTTTTGTGCCTCCATTTATTTTTTGGTTGGCTGTTTCCATTTTTATTTTCCAGCAGCTAAAGTCTGGACATACAAAACTTAGTTCTAACAAAACATTAGCAGTTAAACAACTCCATGGAAGAAGACTATTTTAAAATAAAATGGGAAATGATATGTAATATTGCTTAATTGACAATAAATCTCTCTACTGGTCACAGTTAAAATGTACCAAAATACCAAAAGTTTTGTTTGGCATGGCATTTAATGACTCATTTAATAGTTCCAGCGGTGGATGCCAAAGTCCTGGGGTTGGAACAGTCCTATGGAAAAATAATCAAAACAAGGAGATTGTTCATCACCTCGCAGAGCTACCGATGGGAAATTGGCCTTAGAATTTGTGTTTCCTAGGGCTGTTAGAACAAAGGAACAAAGGGATGATAGCTTGAAACAGCAGAAATTTATTGTCTCACGGTTCTGGATGAGAGATATCTGAACTCAAGGTGTCGGCAAAGCTATTCTCCCTCTCAAACTTGTAGAATCTTTATTTGCCTCCTCCTAGCTTCTGGTGGGTTGCCAGCTATCTCTGGCTTTCGTCCAATGTTTCCCCAGCCTACAGGAAAGCTTTAGGGTTAAGTCAGCCTCCTGAGCCTGAGTTTAAGACAGAGTCTCTTTCTTCTTCCCTCTTTTGCCCCTTCCTTCTTTTATTCCTTCCTTCCTTCCTTCAAGAAATATTTACTGAGAAACAACGATATGCCAGGAAAGTAAGTTAATATCTAGGAAGAGTTGGATCCATCAGAATTTTCCTTTCAGTACTTCACAGTTTACAGGTGGAGAATAGGGTACAAACTGTACATAAACCAAAACGGTTCTCGAAAACATGTTTCTCAATGCCGGTGGGCATGTAAGTCACTTGAGAATCTTCTTAAAATGTAAATTCTGAGACAATGAGTCTGTTTTGGGGCCCAGATTCTGCATTTGAGACAAATTTCCAAGTGTTGCCAATGTGTTTTGTGGACGCAATTTGAGTAGCTATGTTAAAAGTCATGAAAGGAGGAGAAAGGATGAACTCTAGTTCAAGATCTGGAAAGCTCTTGAAGAACATGGTTTCATGTAATGTACACATTTGAAGAGCCAGCACGGATTTCACATATAAAATAGAGCAAGGCATTGCCAAATGTAAATAGATGTGCTGAAAAAATGACCTGAATTTCAGTGTGATGGAAGTGAAGAGCCCAGAGTGAATGGGAAGAAGGTGATACATTGACTGATGAGTTGCAGCTTTGCAGGCCAGGTTAAAGAGGAGAAACATAATCTTAGACAATGAAGAACCAGAGCAACATTAAGCATAATATCCTGATGTCAAGGAAAGATCTAGTAGCAAGAATCTCAGAGTTCAGGAGTGTCTGGGTGGCTTAGTCAATTAAGTGTCAGACTCTTAATTTTGGCTCAGGTCACGATCTCACAGTTCCTGGGATTGAGCCCTGTGATGGGTTCTTCTCTGACAGCATGGAATCTGCTTGGGATTCTTTCTCTCCCTCTCTCTCTGCCCCTCCCTTCACCTGATCTCTCTCTCTGTCTTTCTGTGGCTCTCTCATGCTCTCTCTTGCTCTAGCTCTCAAAATAAATAAGGAAATTAAAAAAAAAAGGAATTTCAGAGTACATCAAACAAATATTCACTGATGGGTTGCTAGGTTCTGAGTACTGTTCAATTCATTCATGAAGCACTAGTGAGCAAGAAAAAGTCTCTACCCCATTGGGACTTGGGTTCTAGTGGGAAAATACAGGCTTAAGAAGGAAAACCATCTCTCTTTTATCAGAGGACGGGCATCAAGAAATAGTATGAAGTCCAAATACTGACTGATAAAGGAAAAAACATAAGACATCAGAATGATATCTCCACATAAAAATGGAACAGATAAACCAATCTGTAACCATCAGGATGACATATATACTTCTGGTGAAGTCTGGATAAATGGGTCATAGTTTCTTTGAATATTAAGCAGATGAAAAGATAAAGCAATCAACTCTATGGTAAACAAAAAAATATAAACGTTAAATATAGTCATTGTACACTACATGACTCAACCATGCAGGTTATATAATATAAATAGTACATAATATATAGTAATAGTATAAACACGATGATCAGTTTAAACCAAAACTTGAGGATACAAGTTAGAAGGGTTTGGTTAGTATAAGAGATCTAACTTTTTATTTTCAATTTTAAAAAGTCAAATGACCACCTGTAAAGCAAACAAAAAAATAAATCAAGAAATAATAGCCATAACAGACTATTTGGAAACATGAGAGGAGTTGATGCAGGTGGAGCAGAGGGCCACCTTTCACCATTAGTTATTTGAAATGTAAATTTATGTGCATTTACTACTTTGAGAGTAATAGTGGTGGAAGTTGACACACAACTTTGGGAATTCCCCAGGTGATATCTGAAATTGCTCCCCTGCCCCCTACCCCTCCACAGGGAGGAAAGAAAGACCCAAAGAGGCAGGAGATTGTAGATTGGTAAGTAGCAGTTTTAATAAGCAAGGGAATTTTCACAGAAAGCTTGTCTTGGATGGCTGCAAAGAGTGGAACTCTGCACCTACCTGCTGACAGTTGACACAGAGGCCTCTATCTCCAATTGACACAGAGGCCTTAAACTAGTTTAGCCACGTATTGAGTCCAGACGGTCTCAACACCACATTACTCTATCAACACTGTGTCCTTGAAATGCCTTGAAATGAGTCCTGTCTAGAGACAAGGACTGAAGTACATTGCAAGGAGGCAGGGGGAGGGGCGAGTGGGTTAGAAACCTCTGCCTGCCCCAGTCCAGCTCACAGGTCAACTGGTGGTCCGGTATTCTAGACGACTTCTCCAGTACATGTTTTGAAAATCTGATATACGAACTACAATGCAATAAGCAGAAAGATAAGGTAAAACCTATCTAGTTGGAGCAGGTAGGTGGTCAGTAGAACCTTCCTTGAGGCAGGTGGCATTTGAATTGAGACCTGAAGGATGAAGGAGCCAGCTGTGTCAGGAGTCGAAAAGAAAGGCCTTAAAATCAGGGGAAGCAAAAAATGCACAAACTCTGTGGCCACAAAGAGATTGGGTTATCTATGTGGTGAGGAAAGAGTGCCAAAATAGACTTGAAGCATTGAGAAAAAACAGAGTGATTCTGGGAAAGTTCATAAATACACGTGGGGGCAAGACGATTTAGGTCATTGTTGCTCACACTGAGCGAATTTATCTGCAAGTCAAGAGGGAGCCACCCAAGAACATTAAGCCAGCGGCCTGCAAGTGAAAACAAAAAGTGGGGAGACTCCAGCAACAGTAAGATGATCAGGAAGTGGTTGCTATGTTTTGGGTGAGAGATCACAGTGCCCAGGCCAGGTGTACGCTAATGGAGAGGCAGAAAAGAAGTCAGATTGAAGGTCTGTTTCTTTTCTTTTCTTTTTTTTTTTAATGTTTGTTTACTTTTGAAAGAGTGCAAGTGGGGGAGAGATAGAGAGAGGGGAGCAGAGGACCCTAAGTGGACTCTTTGCTGACAGCAGCTAGCCAGATGCGGGACTTGAACTCATGAACTCATGACCTGAGCTGTAGTCCGATGTTCAACTGACTGAGCCACCCAAGGACCCCTGGAGTTTGGAATTTCTGTTGGAACTGCAGAGTAATCACAGATGAAAAAATGATGAGGACAAAAAGGGAGGAAATGGTAGGAACAGAAAGCATGTACAGACATAAAAGACATTTTGGAAAGAGAATTTACAGAGCTGGTGACTAATCAGATATTGAGAATAGATGTAAAAGCAGAGGATGACTCAGATGTTTCTAGCTTTGGATCTTGGGTAGCTGCGAGTCTATCGCCCCTCTTTGAAATATTAGAATAGATCCGGGAAAACTTGGAATGCATTTTCTTAATAAAAAGTCAATATTTCACTAGGAATATCTTGATACCAGTAAGTGCTAAAACCACACAGTATTTTTTCAAATCATTCTACAGCTGTCAAATGTCAGACTATTTCAAAACAGGTGGAAACTATTTTGCTTAAATTTGGCATCCTCAAACTAAATTATAGTGCTCAGGGGGTTATAATGTTATTTAGCAGCAGGATTATTATTCTCTTAGTCTTACAAAATGAAAATGAATTTTGCCGAACATTTTTTTTCTTAACCCAACCCAGTTTTGTATACTTTCATTGTAGCTCTTCAGATCTACCTTTTCATCTCTGTTTTAGCTTCTTGCCCCCTCTGTCCCCAAATATTATTGCATCTTGCTCACTGGTCCATTTATTTTTTTATTCTTCTTCCTCTTCACTGCGGACTGTCTGCAGCTGGCCACTTACTTCACCATGCCATCGTACATCTTGTGGCCATAGCATGCTCACACAGAAGGCTGCGACAGTGTATGGAATTCCTGATGGTGAGTTTTTACTAGAGATTTCTTTTCTCTGTAACTATGAAATGTGCTCTTGGAAAATGGTCTGCGTGTGTGTATGTGTCTGGGTTGCCTGTGGGTTTTAATATGTCTATTTTGTTTTTGTTTTACTTATTAGAAGCTGCTCATAGAGTAAACAAAACCCTTGTGTCTGTTGGGCATTATTACCCTTACGCATCATGTCCTGAAATAAAAGTTCCAGACTTCCAGCTCTAAAAATGTTTCCCTTAAGTGAACAAGTTCCTTCTCTGCAACATTTCCACTTCTTTTTACCAAATTGCAATGCTTTCAGAGATAAGTGGACCTTAAAAGTAAAATTCAGTTCTTCTGAACAATCACTTAAATGACTGAAGCACCTATCTGCTTCATCCCATTGTTGATTTATTGCATCATTTCTTTACATATGGACTTGCTGTGTACCCTATGCCAGACTGAGTTATCACTTGAAGATACGACAATATATTACCTGCATTCTACTTTATGACACTATTTCCCCATGTATCCTTTTTTAAAGAATTTTTAAAAGTGTATTTATTTATTTTGAGAGAGAGAGAGAGTGAGTAGGGTGGTGACAGAGACAGAAGAGAGAGAGAGAGAGAGAGAGAGAGAGAGAGAGAGAGAGAGAGAGAATCCCAAGCATCGTCTGAGGTGCCAGCACAGAGCCCAAAGTGGAGCTCAAACCAATAAACCATGAGATCATGACCTGAGCTGAAACCAAGAGTCAGATGCTTAACTGACTGAGCCCCCCAAGCACCCCAGTTTCCCTCCTTATTCTTAATTTTTTGTGTCTTTAGGTTTTAAAACTTATGGTATAAAAAGATTTTATTGATTTGTCTTTTAAATTATATTTCTAGGTTTGTCTTTTTGTTTCTGTGATGTTATGGCATCTGGTAATTATATGACTTTACCATTATGTCACCCAACTTCACTAATATAAACACTAATTATATTTATCCGGTACCTTGCTAGATTATATATATTTTTAAGGAAAAGTCCATGCCATTTAACCCTTCACAGTTAAAAGAACTGTCTGTGCTATGGACTTATTACATATATATTGAATTTGATTTTATTTTTCTCTATCTTCCACAGTTGCTATTTTTAAGATTCACTTGTAGCATAAATTTTCCATATAAAAGAGATCCACGTTTATAGAAACCCTTCTTCAGGTATCACGTCAGGCAGTATCAAATAATTCTCTGTGCATATTTCTTTTACTGCTTTTAGGATAAATGTACTAATATAAAAAGAAACAACTGGCTTTTATATAACTTTCATTGGGTTCAATTAAAGGATAATAGAACAGAATAAACTGGATAATCATTTCTTATAAATATGGTTTATAACTAAAGAATACATTGTAAGAATTGATTTCTTTAAATAGTTTCTGATTTTTTTGTCATGTTACAAAAAACATAATTGAAGCTTTATTATATTTCCTTGGCTGAGATTATATGTGTTTTGAATTATACTGATTATCAGGTAAAATCAGCCACTCATTCTAGTACTTAAAGAAAATAATACAATTACTATTACAAATAATAATATATTACATATAATATGTATAAAACATGTAATAATACATTAATATTGTTTTAGTTAATGCTCATTAAAATTATCTGTCATATTTGTGACTAAAGACCAAATTCATTTGGGGATAAATTACAAAATATTTGTCTTTTTAAAAATTTTTTTCTTCTTAAAATGTTCTTATCCAAGCAAGAACACATAGTGAGTAATAGAGGAGCCTGCAGAAACACCTCAAAGAGTGAGTGAAGACTGCTTCGGGTTCTGTGTCTCCCATTTGTTCTGTCTGCCCCTCCCTGGCCAGTGCTTTGTCATTTTCTAAAATGACAAAATGTTAAAAAAAAAAAAAAAAGATTTTTTAAATAAAAAGAAGAAATTATGGGGAGGGTACCAGGGTGTCTCAGTGGGTTATGTGGCTGACTCTTGATTTTGGCTCAGGTTATCTCACAGTTCATGGGTTCAAGCCCTGTTTATGGCTCTGGATTGATAGTAAGGATCCTGCTGGGGATTTTTTCTCTCTCCTCCCCTCTCTCTCTGTCCCTCCCTTGCTCATGTACATAAGTACTCTTTCTCAAACTAAATAAACATTTAAAAAAAGAGAGAAGAGGAGTGCCTGGATGGCTCAGTCAATCATCCAACTTCAGCTCAGGTCATGATCTCACAGGTCAAGCCTCATGTAGGGCTCTGTGTTGATAGCTTCGAGCCAGAAGCCTGCTTCAGATTCTGTATCTCCCTCTCTCTCTGCCCCTCCCCTGCTCTGCTCTGTCTCAAAATTTATATTGCAAAAAATTAAAAGAGGGAAGAAACTATGTTAATGGCATCTGTACACTTACTTTATATCTAAAACTCACTCATGGTTATGATTTAATACTTGAAAATATATTAGATATATTAGATATATATCTATATCTAATATATTATTAGAATTGAAATATTTCAAGAGCAAAACAGTCTTGACCTCTGTGAATGATTTCATGATTTAAGGTATAAGAAAGACACAATATGGAGCTGGCATTCTTAGTCCAACCTTTCTTGGCCTATCTCCACCAACGGAAAGGAAGTAGAGATAAGAAATTTTTCTTTTACCTTTCTTTCTGGTCATGATTTACCTTCCAGCGATACTCATTTTTATTGAGATTGAATTTTCACATCTTGTTTTTGTTTTTAAATCATTTCAGCATTGTATCCTGCATAGTTTTGTCCAACTACTTTTGACAAAAATTTTATTTGAGACAAGTCATTATTGGATTTACTCATACACAAATGGTACTAATGATTTGTGCTTGAAAAACACTTTGAATTAGTCATAAAGCCCAAATGTCATTATCCTTTAAAAAATAATGAAGACAAAATGCAAGCGATGTTCTAATTCATGAGTACAATTAAATTAAACTTTGTTTATGGACAGGAAGAGGAAGGATATAAAACATAAAAGCACATGCAAGTTTTGTAGGGACTTTGGTAAAGTTTGTACTTCATTTGGATTAGGAATGATTTTTTGGTAATAAAACATCTTGCCAACATTAAAACAAATAAACAAAGAGCTTGGATTTTATTACTGTCAAACATGAGAATCTAGGGAACAACTAGTATGGCTTGACTTGTAAATTTGTTTTTACAACTTTATTGAGATACATTTCACATACTATAAAATTCACTCATGGCTTTCAATATATTTGCAGAGTCATGCAACCATCCCCATAATCTAATTTTAGGTGATTTTCAATACCCCGTACATGTGGGCAGTCCTTCTTCATTCCTGCTCTTTTATATTTCCAAGTCCCGCTCTACCAAACCCTAGAAAACCACTAATCTACTTTCTCTCTATGAGTTTTCTCATTTTGGATATTTCACATAAATGGAGTCATCAATATATGTTTTTTAATGATTTTTCCATTACTTAACACATTGGCTTCAAGTTTCAGCTGTGTCATAGCATATATCAGTACTTCATTCCTTTTATTAATGAATATTCCGTTGTATCAATACACCACATTTGTTTACTCATTCATCAGTTGAAAGACAGAGTGAGTTATTTTTACTTTTTCAATGATGTAAATAATAGTGCTATTCATGTACAAGGTTTTACATAAACATATGTTTTCACTTTTTTTGTATATAAAATGTACATTTTGTAATTCCACCTAAAAAAGTGGAATTGCTGGTCAAATGGTAACTCTACATTTAATATTCGAAGGGCTGCCAAATGGTTTTCCAAAGCAGCAGCACCATTTTATTTTTCTTCCAGCAATGCCTGTGTCAACATGTTGTCAACACTTGTCATTTTCTGTATTCTTTATTTATCTATCTTGGTTTATATGAAATGGTATATCATTCACATTTTCTAATAGCTAATGTTAAGTAACTTTTCATGTATTTATTTGTGATTTTTATACTTTTGAAAAATGTGAATTCAAATCCTTTGTTTATTTTTGATTGGGTTATTTGTCTTTTCATTGCAGAGTTGGAAGGTTCTCTATATCATATGGATACAAGTCCTTGTCAGATAAATGATTGTTAAATATTTTCTCTTATTCTGCGGGTTGTGTTTCTTGGTAGTGTCATTTGCCACATAAATGTTTTTGATAAAGTCCAATTTAAATTTTGTTGTTGTTATTTGTACTTTTGGTTCACATATAATCAGCTATTGACTAACTTAAGGTCATGAACATTTATTCTCATATTTTCTTCTAGGAATTTTGTAGTTTTGTTGAACTTACATTTAGATTTACAAACTATTTTCAGTTAATTTTTGTATGTTTTGTGGGGTAGAGGATGGAGATTCATTTTATTAGATGCAGAGATCTTGTTATCACAGTACCATTGTTGCTTTCCCCAGTTATCGTCTCCATATCCTTGTTATAATTAATGAAACATAAATGTGAAAATTTATTGTGGGGCTCTTTTAAAATTTTTTTTTAATGTTTATTCATTTTTGAGAGACAGAGAGAGACAGAGCACAAGTGGTGGAGGGGCAGAGAGAGAGGGAGACACAGAACGTGAAGCAAGTTCCAGACTCTGAGCTGTCAACACAGAGCCAGATGCAGGGCTCAAAACCACAAACTGTGAGATGCTGACCTGAGCCAAAGTCAGATGCTTAACTGACTGAGACACCTAGGGGCCCCTATTTTTGGGATTCTTAATTTCATTCTATTCACCTAAGTGTTTGTCCTATGTCAGTATCAGACTGCCTCAATTACAGCAGATTTGTAGTAAATTTTAAATTCTGAAAACGTCAGCCTTGAATTTTATTCTTCTTTTTCAAGAAGTTTTGGACTCAAAGCTCCATACAACATTTAGAATTAAAATTTTGTAAATATGCACAACGTGTACTTACAGTAAATATATATTCATAATTCTATGTATCCATATATGTATATGTGTATATCAAAGAATGAAAATGTCTATACCAAAGAATGAAAACAATAATGGAGATTAACACAGTGTACATTTTAGGTTAACAAGTCTCATTTAGATTAATATTATTTAACATACAACAGATATTATGAACTCTATTTTTATAGACAAGTAAATTGGAGCTCAGGTTCATTAAAAGTATTTAGTGTCATTGAGCTCATAAAGATAAATTTGGATTTAAAATTTAGGTAAAGCCAATTCTAAATGTCATATACATTTGATTATACCCAATGTTCCATCTATAGACACATGCAATGCTAATTAAATTTATTGGAAATTAAATACTGAAGAAAAATAGCAAATGAGTTATTATAGCTATAAATAATTCTACTACACATGGACAGTGAAATGCTAATTAAATGTCTAATATTTAATCAGGTTATTTTTTCATGTATCTCTGATAGAGCAACAGTATTCTTAGATGAAGAGTGGAAAAATCCATCAATATTCTAATCCAATATACCATGAAAAAAATACCAAGTGTTTATTTTCTCCAAATTCTTCATCTCAGCATAAGAAGTAATCCTAGCAACAATATCTGTAACACCCTGCTGGTAAATCTGTCAGAGAAGAATAGTATTTGAAAAAGGAAATATATATTCTGCTTCTAGTAGCAGCATGGAAGCACTCATTGGACTAACACTCCTTCCAATCAGAAATGTTAAACTTCACTAATAACTTTTTGAAGTCATGCAAAAAGTGGAGATGGACAACTATTTAAAGGAAAGAACTCTAGGGAAAATCCACACTTAACTGGCTTTTTCCTTAAAGATACTCTTGTCTGTCACTACCGTGTTAGTGACTAGAGCTAAAACAGGAAATGGCAGCCTTGCTGTGCTGAGGAATTAGAATCTGAAACTTGGAGTGACTGGAAATTAAGTGATGCAATCCAAGAAAAGAAGCTACAGAGAAGCAATCCTCAAAATTTAGATATGGATTGCTATTTAATATTTGATCAACCCCTTAACTGTATAAGCATGACAAAAACGCAATAGCTAGAAGAGGAAAAGAGCAGAGCAGACATTTCAGCAAATTCCCTGTGCCGTAGAAACCATTTGAAGTGCAACTTCTGCCAAGGTAACAACTTAGGCTTTCAATTAAACTCCCAGAAGAACCATGCTGGAGTAAGAACTAGGTCCAAGACTAAGGAATGTTCCTTTGGACTAAGGACAAAGTCAAAATAGACCCACCCTTGCAAAGTGTCAGGAAGATACCCTGTGATTTAACTGATTACTGAGAAAAAAATCTTAACACTCTTCACAGAAAGCAAATAGATTCAAGAGTCTCTACATCCACATTACAAAGTGTATGATTAAATTTGCTAGTTATGAAAATGACCAGCAATACACAACCCATACATTCAAGATTATTATTTAAGAAATAATCAAGATTATTCAAAAACAATGAATCAAGATCATTCAAAAAATAACCAAGAAGTAATGAAAACAGTTAACAGAAGCAACTTTTCAGAAGACCAGATACTGAAAAGAGCAAAGATTTTTAAATAAGTATTATAAATATCTTTTCAAAATTGCCAATAATTTCCATATGATGGGAGAGAAGATAATACATTTCAAGGAAAGATATGAGAGATCTAAAAAGAATCAAATGTAAATCCTAGAACTAAAAAATAAAATGTCTAAAATAAAGAAATCATTTGATGGGCTTAATGGAAATTTGAAAACTTTTGGTGAAACTGAAAACACGTCCATATAAAATATAGACCATAAAGTACATACAGCAAAAATTGAAAGAATTTGTCAGAACCTGAAAGACTCCTAGGATACTATTGAGTGTGCTAGCAAAATTAAAGTTCTAGAAGGAAAAGGAAGAGGAAATGAGGGAGGAACATTGGACATTTCCCCCTCCAAATTTGTTAACAAAACCCCTACTACAAAGAGGCTTACAGATTAACAGGATACAAACAAATAAAAATACATCTAAGCATCTCTACTCACACTGTTGAACACCAAAAATAAAGCAGCTAGAAACAAAAGACACATTATATGCAGCAGGAGGGGGAAATGATTAGATGAAAGTCTTATTTCTCCTCAAGGGGCGGAGGGGGGGAAGAGTCCAGAGACACCAGAATATCACTGTTAAAATGCCAAAATAAAAATCCCAACCTTTAAACATATACCTGGCAAAATAGTGAGTAGATTTATTACAAGTATACATCCAGTATAAAAAATACTAAAGGAATTTCTTCAGGCTGAAAGTGAACGGTACTACGTGGAAATCTTGTTAGATTGGTTAGTCAGAATATCCCTTACCCCTGATGTTTTCTTTTGGTAATTTTCCATCCCCTGACCCTCACCCTGCTCATTGGCTACAAATTGCCTCTTGTTCATGTTGTATTCAGAATTGAGCCCAATCTCTCTCCCCTGATGCAAAATTTGGTAAGAGTGATGCTTACACTTATTATGATGGCCCTGAATACAATCTGCTTTATCATCTTTACTAAACATCATAAATACTTTTCTGTAACAATGTACTAACATGGTTTTGCTGTCATTTGGTTATCAAACCTCTTAATGTAAAATTTTAATTCTGGTTATTATGTGGGAAGTTTCATAATTCTAATGAAGCACATCAATGACCTGTGTGTGGTCTGAGCATAATGTAGTGATGAGTCATATGAATTTTGGAATCAGGCCGACTGTGTATGACCTTGTAAATACAGAAGTAGGAGTAACTTTCTGTAAATGACTTCCCATCTTTGGCTGTCAGTTATTTCATCTGTAAGTGGCACAAAAATACCTTTTGTGAGGACCAAATACGATAAGATATGAATAGCAGAACCAGCCAACAAATATCACATCCATCCTTCCTAATGTAGTAAGAATGCCCAGATTTAATAAGGTACATGGACACCAGTCAATTTCTTCTTTGCTGATGCATGTAGCTGTGCTACTGTGTTCTATTTGGTGGAATAGCTGCAGTTGTCATGTCTAAAGCTTCAGGTCCTGTCATAATAGAAAATAATGTGCCCTCCAATTGCCTCGCCCCCTTTTCGCTTGCAGGCAATGCAGATCTTGTATTATAGAGTGGAAGCTCTGGCTTGAGAACAGAAGCGACAAGATAGAAACTTGGACCACTGACTCAATGGAGACACCATATCCATTTGGAATATTACACAAGCTGAACATATCAAATTATAATGTGCATACAAGTCACCTGGATATTCTGTGGAAATTCATATTTTAATTCAGAACATCTTGGTAGGACCCAAGATACTGAATTTCCAACAAGCTCCTGGAAAATGCTTATATTGCTAGCCCAAGAACCATTGGGGTACCTGAGTGGTTCAGTTGGTTAAGCGTCCAACTTCAGTTTAGGTCATGATCTTGCGATTTGTGAGTTCGAGCCCCACGTCAGGCTCCGCGCTGACAGCTTGGAGACTGGAGCCTGCTTTGGATTCTGTGTCTCCCTCTCTGCTCCTCCTCCTCTTGTGCTCTGTCTCTGTCTCTGTCTCTCAAAAATAATAAACATGAGGGCGTCTGGGTGGCTTAGTTGGTTAAGCGTCCGACTTTCACTTAGGTCATGATCTCAGGGTTCGTGGGTTCGAGCCCTGCATCGGGCTCTGTGCTGACTGCCAGCTCAGAGCCTGGAGCCTGTTTCAGTCTGTGATTCCCTCTCTCTCTGACCTTCCCATGCTCATGCTGTCTCTCTCTCTGTCTCTCTCCTAGAAATAAATAAAACATTTTAAAAATAATAATAATAACCACTGAAAAATGCATGACACTTACTCATGTGAAAGAGAAACATCTTTTTTCCCCAGATTGTTCTTATTTTGGTCTCTGTTGTAGTGGAGAATTTGAATACTTGAATACTGACTAGTGTAATGTCTAAATGTCTTATTGTAGTGACTGCTGGAGAAGAAATTCCAATAAATGATTAGCATTTCTTGGATTAGCCCTGTTGACTTATTAGTAATTACTAACAAATAATGGAAAATAAAGGAAAAATTCTTTTCTAATTACCGTGTTCTTTCTCTACAGGTGTGCACATAACACATTTATCCATGTGCATAAACATATTTAAATATTGTATAGATGTACATGTGTGTGTGTATATACATATACGTATATGTATATATATACACACACATAAAACTTGCATGTTTGTATATCAAATAGTATCTTTAAAAGGGAATACCACCTAATATTTAGAAAGCGGTCTATAATCACATTTGTTTCTACAATAAGTAATGTGTGAGGCACAATCAGGAATTGAGAAATTCCTCAGAGATCAAATCTGAAGCATAGCCATTATGAATTGCCCGTGCATTGAAATTTAACCTCTCATCCCCATGGAAAACTCAAGGAATTAGTAGTCACTATTATTGAATAAGAATTTAAATACATGATTTACTCATGGCTTTAATATAATTTAGATTGTAAATTATAATATATCATGTACACCAATTATACCACATAAATAATGGATAGGAAGAATAAAGGTAGAGAAAATTATTGTACCAGTAATTTTAAAAGATCTAATTTTATATAATCAGAAGGAAAAAAAAATGTGCTTTAAGGCAGCGATGTCTACACTGCTAAATGGATCTGGATTAAAAAATAGTTCTCCGGTAAACTATTTTCTGTAGGTCCATAAATGCTTCGTAATTTTTCAGAGAAACATATATTCATTATTTGGATAATTAGGATGTAATTATATTTCAATGACTATTGCTGAGCCATTGGAAGATCAAGAAATAGTTCAGGCATTATCTATAAGCTAAACATGAATTGAAGTATCTATTTCTAATGATTAAAAAATAGTCCTTTGAATTATTAAACTGAATTGATGTTATCAGTGAACACAAGGCTACCCAGCTGAGAAAGAAAGTATGTAATTGTTCAGTGAAACATAAGTGAATGTTTATCTTTGGCAATGCTGAATGAAGGAAGAATATGCTGTAAAATAATTAAATATAAGTTATTTGCATAAGAGTAAATGGCTTTATAAATATTTTGCCAACATTAACTAACTACTGAAAAATTATGTTAAATACCGCTTTGGGCAATGTTAGAGTTTCAGTCTAAACCACCTTAAGTCTAGTTGCCATTTTTTCTCTCTTCTCGCCTCTCCCTTTCACACGGCAACCTACTACAATCTGACTTTTGCCCACATCACTGTAGAAAAATTGTTCATCCAGAAGTCACAAAAAGATGCCTTGATTGCCAAATCAAAGAAAAGACTTTTAGTTCCAGTTTACTTCTCTGTAGCATGTTCTTCAGATGTCCCCCACCCTGAACCTTCCCTAATTCCACTTTACCTATTTCTCTCTTTCCTGTAATTCTCCTTCCCAGGATTATTCTTAAAACCCTATTTAAATATTGCCAGATCCTTTTCCCATCCTTCTCTCTTCTCAGCCTGTCCTCTGTGGTTCTCAAACTTGTTTTGTTCACTGACATCTTTGAGATTCCAATGACCTATCGCCCCTCTCTCTAAAGAAAAATAAACACACAGTAAATTTTAACTGCAATTTTAGGAGATTATGAATTCCCAAAAAGCTATAGGTCAGATGTCCCCCATTAAGGCATTCTGTTCTATGAGCTTTCTCATAGATTTGCGTGGCTTTCATGACTGTGTAAGCTGAGAAATTCCATAGCTATTTTCTGGTTTAATCAAAAGTTCCAACTTTCAGTTCCTTCAGAAGATCAGGTTGGTATGTCAAACCCAGCAGAAACCTAGAAGTAAGTTTGCCAGATTTTTCCCAGTAAAACCTCTGCTTTCTTTGGTTGATCCCATACCCAATAAGAAATATCTTCATCCTTGACATGCCTTTCTCCTTAACTCCACAATATAGAATAAATCATTCAGTGTATTTTTTGTTCTCTAAAATATCACTAACTTTTGTTTCTGGCTGTCATCGACAGTAGAGCCCCTGACCAGCTTCTTGGCATCTCCTAAATTATTACAATAGCATCTAGTCTTTTCTCAGAGTAATCCCTCTCCTCAGAGCCGCTGGATTTGATAATTTCAACTTTCTTAACAAGCTTCAATGGCTCTCTGTTGTTGAAAAAAAGAGAGATGTAGGAAAGAAGGAAGGAAGGTGGGGAGGGAGGGAGGAAAGGAGGAAAGGAAGAAATAAAAGAAACAAAATACGTTAGCAATCTAATTAATATACTAGGTATAGCACTGCATACTTTACATATATTATTTTTATGCTAATAACTAGTACAGTGAGGATTTAACTCAAATCTCTCTCCTTGTACTCTACTTAAGTTCACAGTCTCAGTAAATTCTTATCCCATCGTGGTACATATGAGTCTCCACAAACAGACACAAGGGCAGACATGGGTTTTTGCCTTCAGAGCAGCCATCTTTAATTCTTTTATCTCTCGCCCTCTTCCTCTGTGAAAGAGGCAGACACATCCTTTTCCTTTTTCTCCTTCAGATAGAGGGGATCATGGGATTTAGTCTTGGGACAAAGAAACCCTGAGGGTATCTAGACAGACATTTTCTCCATGATAAAGAGAGAGATAGGTGAAGAGATCCATTGTTGTTCCCTTGCTGATCTTTCTTTTTCAGTTGGTTTAAGGGCACAGTGTCTGATTGTAGAGGCCACCATTTGACTACAAGGTGACAAGATCAATCATGAAAATCAACCCTTTCATATTGGAAGAGGAAGGATGGGAAGTGCTTGGATTCTTGATGACATCAGCAACCCCCCAGACTAAGTCTGGAGCAAATAATCAACTTTTTAAATTTATGGCTTAAACCACTATTAGTGGTGTTCCTATTATTTATAACATAAACCATAGTAAATGATAAACTACTATTTTGGTCTTAGCCATTTAATTCTCACCAGCAAACCATACCTACAAATAGAATTTAAATACCATTTCCCAAAACTGATATGCATTCTCACACCCAGAGTCTTTTAGGATAGCTTCCTGAACTGGTCCATACTTATTTTTCTGAATCTATAACTTCTGTATCCTCCTTTGATATCCAGTAAAATCTCACCTCTTTCAAATCTGTCCTTTGTGTTATTGAATTTTTCTATAATAGTGGTATGGTTTATTGGAAAAACAAATTGGGGCAAGAACTTATAAAATTGTATTTGTCTGCATAACTGTCAGCCCTCGTAGATTCTGTTTCCTCCAGGTTGAGGACTTGAATCACTTGTTTCTCCAATTTTGACACATGTCCCTATTTAGGGCACTGGAAGTGCTAGAGGAATACATGAATTCAAAAACTTGAGTCATTTTTGGGGTCTCATTTTACCTTCAGCCATTCTTGATTGTTGCTCTTTTTTTTTTTTCAAAAAATCAAAATTATTTCAAAGAAATTAAAAAAAAATTTATGTCTTTATTTTATTTTGAGAGACAGAGACAGAGAGCGAGCAGGGGAGGGTCAGAGAGAGAGGGAGACATGGAATCCAAAGCAGACTCCAGGCTCTGAGCTGTCAGAACAGAGCCCAATGCGGGGCTTGAACCCACCGACTGTGAAATTATGACCTGAGCCGAAGTCGGATGCTTAACCGAGTGAGCCACCCATGACCCCCTAAAAGAAATTTTCTAACTTTCAATGGAAATTAATATGGACCTGTCACATTAAAAATGAATATAGTTACAAGAAAATTTTCTTTCTCCGAAACATGAGGGAGTCTCTGAACTTCAACTTTACACCAAGAATATCAACTGCTATGTCCTTCGATCTGCTTCCTCTGAAGCTACAAGTCAGAGTAGGTATGTAAACTTCCTATTGTAGTCCTGTTTCCTCTCTCTCAAGACTTGAAATTTATCACTACATTATAATAGCACTTAAGTTTGTCTACTTCATTAGAGTTTAAGCTCTTTGAGGTCAGGTAGCTGCTTTCCTCTACTCTTCTGTCACTCATATTATGCCCAAAGCCTGGTTCATATTTACTAACATGAGAATACCTTTCCTTTCAATTATTCTTAAATTATAATATCAAAATACTTCACCTCTGTAAGTTTGAAGTTTTTTTTTTAAATCTAAAGTCAAATATATCCAGGGGCGCCTGGGTGGCTTAGTGGGTTAAGCGTCCGACTTTCGCTTACGTCATGATCTCACGGTTCGTGGGTTCGAGCCCCGCGTCGGGCTCTGTGCTGACTGCCAGCTCAGAGCCTGGAGCCTTTTTCTGTCTGTGACTCCCTCTCTCTCTGACCCTCCCCTCTTCACGCTGTCTCTCTCTCTCTCTCTGTCTCCTAGAAATAAATAAAAAATAAAAAAAATAAATAAATGAAGTCAAATATATCTATATAAATATATCAGGACTGCATGCATTGAATAGCCTTCCAGGAGATGTATAATTATATTAATATTCCAACAATAATTAATTAATTCAGTACAGACAGAGACTTTTTAAGAGACACATAGAACTGAGTTGGCAATGTTGTCATTCACCCGGGAAAGGGTAGCTCAGACAAGACAGGACTTAACCTACCCCCGGAGACTATACCCTAGCTCTGCAGGACATTAAGCCCTCGCCAATTTCTATAATCTCTTCTCAAAGATTGCAAACCTCATCTCCCCAGGGTTTACAATCCCTGACAGTCTGTCAACCAGCAGGTATAAATTCTGCTTGTAATTTGTAATTACTGGGTCCACATCCCAATGAGATAGATCAGACCTTATTGGGATTGTCTTTATTTAATTAGTAGACATACCTCTCTCTAAATATAAAATAGTGCAGTTTGAAATATAATGCCATGAACCCTTCAGGTTGTTTTTTAGATTTTTTTAAATTCTTCTATGATCTATTTGCTGGGTCTGTATTCTACCATAGGCTATTATTACTCATATTAATAATGTTCAATTCAATGCATATTTTTAAAGAAAATTTGTTTTTGCTAGAATAAAAACAAAGATAGGTGATAGAATGGAGACTGCCGGATCTTGAATTCTTATCCCTTTCTCTGAGAACAGTCCCTATTATTAATGTATATTATTACTTCAAGTATGTCAGAAAAGGAGACAAACAGTCAGAGGCAGGAATTTCTCCCTAATTCACTCTGCCTAGCCAGCAAAATGTAACGCAAAATTATTCAGGGGAAAAATACAATTTTCTGTCATCTCTGTCATACACTGATAACAAAGCTACAGGCTAATATGTTTTGATATTTTTGTCACTCGTTTATCATGTGACCTTTCATGCTATCATTAATACAGCTGAGGGACAGAGCAGATACACTGAAATAAGGGTGTGGAGCAGTCAGATTGCTTCTCTAACAACCAATGGTCAGTCACAGCAATTTATGCTTTTCTCCAGTAAGGCCCTGACTGAAGAAGAGGAATTGTTATTAAAATTTGATATTACTGTCTAGGTTCTGCCACCTAGAATTTGCAACTGTTAGCAATGATGGGAATACTGGAGGGTTAATAAATTTCCCTTTGAATTATGATATTAATACAATACAACGTGCCTGTTCAGATATTCAGAGCATATATATGAAAAAAATGTATCTTAGACATATGAGCATTGACTATTAGTCATACTCTGATTTGGTAAATCCAGGGAGCACATTAAAATATGATTGTTGAAATTGCTCTGCATGTGTTCTGCAAAAACTGTTGATGTTTTAAAAGTAAAGATGAACAAAATAATTTGTGGTAGGGGGGCTGGTGGTAGGGACACCTGAAAGTTTAATTCATCTTGTATTTTCTTTGATGATAAATGATACGTGGTTTGAATTTGCATGCAGCCTAACACCATTTCTGACAATGGTCTAGTTTTTATGTTGCCCGTGGAGGCTAGACTGTTAAAATTCCAATATAAAACTAATTTATACTTGACATTAATGAGTTAAGAAATGTTTTATATAGTACATCAGGGCAGAGAAAGAACTTTACAGGAATATACTAAAATCAAATTATGTCTGAATACTACCATTATGTACAAAAATGAAAAAAACCCTTTCCCAATCTTAGCTAAGCGCTAGTACAAAGCTCTATGATTTTAATGTTTATATTAAGGCAACCATTTTGTTTTCCTTTATACCATATAGAAATATGATAATATGAAGCTAAAGTAGTAACATTTTTAAAAGAATGCACCACTGTTAAAGGTTATGAAAAAAATTATGGGGTTTTCTTAAAAATTAGTAGTATTAAATTAAAGTATCTCTTATTAAACAAAAAATCATTCTGTCACTTTGAAGAATATTTTAAAAATACAAATAAATCAGAAAATGACCTTTTCATAAGAAAAAAAACCAAGTAATGGTGACAGCTTTATATAGAAGAATTGTTAAGTAAGTCCCAGAGAGGCTGTGAACATGTATAGTGAATTCTTAAATCTTTTTTTAATACGTATTGTATAAGTTACAGAGCATTTTTTAGGCCCAAATTCAGTGCTTATTTACTAATAAGATAAAACCACCAGCATAATGGTTTGAAAAATAATTTTATTTTGAATATTTGCTTCTTTTATGTTATCTTTTAATGGTAAAATAAAGTTCCATACTTTAAACTGACCCTATAAGTAAAAATCACTTATAAGTGCCTTTTACTGGAGATCTAGTCTACTTGAAAATTTTAGAAATTTTATTAGAAATATTTTGTTGAATGTTTATTTTACTGCATAATATGATTTAAACTTGTATGCATTTATGAAAATAAGCTCACATCATAGACGGGCGTACAACATTTTAGTAAAACAGAATGTGCCTATGTTAACTAACAGGGAATTTCAGGGAAATGTTAGTTTTATAAATCATGGTATTTATTTCATTAAATGGTTTCTGACAAATTTGTTAACAAATACAAACTGTATAATATACGTATATAACAACCAGAGCATCTGATATTTTAGAAGATGACATATTATTATATTTTAATATAATGTTC